>JAQLOL010000003.1:19002296-19020643 GCA_029783665.1 Naso thynnoides
TTGGAATGTAGGTAGGTGTGTGTGTGTGTGTGTGTGTGTGTGAGAGAGAGAGAGAGAGAGAGAGAGAGAGTGTGTTTGTATGTGTGTGTGTGCACATGTGTGTACTTATATGTGACTTTCAGGTTGTGGTCCCCAGTCAAACACCTTGAGCAAGCCAAAGTGCATCTCCTGCCTCCCATGCTGTTGTGTCACTGTGGCTCACCTTTGATGAATGTGTTTCGGCTCTGAGAGCCACTGATCATGCGCAAACAATGTCACGAAATACACACAAACTCACACACACACGCAGAGTATTTTCCAGACCGTTTGAGCTGGGATGGGGCTGGAGCTTTATTCGAGGTGGCCCTTGAGATCAGGGATTTGTAGGGCAGGGAAAGACCAAAGCAAAGCAGAGAAGCACAGTTACAGCAGCTGCTATACATCGCACAAGGCTGAGCCAATCTGTTACTGAGAAGGACATTTATTCTTTAAATTATTTAGAGCTGTTGTGATGTGTCACCCTCAGTGGTAAAGCTGTCAGTCTGGTTTCTCACGATGTTGAAAATTTTAACTTCAGCAACAAAACCCGCTGACCTGAAGGAAAGTCACTTATTTAGAGGCTTATTATAAACCAGTAAATGTGAACAAACTAATTGTTAAAAAGAAGAAAGTACAGCTCTGCATGCATGTTTACATCATGCCATTTAACCTGTGATAACATCTTCACCATCACACGTGTTGCTACCACCGTCATGGTAACTCCGCACGCATTTTATTTTCAAAATAAAAGCACAAGGGCACCATAACAGCTGTCCAATATTTGATATTGTGAAAAATGTTGAAAATGGCAGTAAATATTATGATCCTCTATAATATCTAACATCAGCCCAAGCCTAGAATAATCACCACAGTGACTGATTTTTTTTTTTTTTTTTTTGCCTTATGGAGCCAAAATATGTAACAAATGATTTTCAGGCAGATATATTCAGCACTGACAAGGTGACTTTTTCAAATGTAAAATGTCTTACTCGCTACATATTTGGGTCAAAATTCAGAGATCTGAAAAAAGAATGTTTATGTAATATTTTCATGTTAAAAAGAAAGAATACTGGCCAGTGTAATGTTGTCTTACTGTAGTCAATATCTGCATCAGCCTCAGAGATCCAGTGTTTGTTTGAGTGGTTGTTTGGAGTGTTTTTGAAGCAGAATTTTTACTATTGGTTGTGAACGTTCCATTATTGTGGACATTCAACATTTCCCACAACATCAACTCCATTTCCCAGCGGGTTCAGATGAAGGATCACTGGGTAAAATCCTCCAATAGGATTATGAGTGAGGCCCAAAGTGTCTGCTGATGCACTTTCCCCAACAAGCCTCGGCGCCGTTATTTCTCCCACACAAGCTCCAGACTGCAGCCGTGAAACTGAAAACAGCACAGGAGAAAAATGATGCATATTAATGCTTTTTACACACGTATGTTTGTTTGTCGAGTGCGCCTGCCTCTCTGCGCATGTGCGTGACAGATGACTGTGCCAGATGTGTTAATGATTGTAACCATGGCAACTGGTTTCTGTTCTGAGTGAAAGATGTCGAGGGTGAGAGCAGGCAGGGGGAGACAGAGTGGAGGTTGGGGGGTGCTAGCGAACTTGGTGTCCAGAACAGAAATATATTTTTCATGAGGCTGCTGCTGTGACGGGGGCGAAGCTCAAGGATTCACTCGAACATCTTTTGACTCAAGGTCCCAGACTTCTCCCCATTAAGAGCGAGCTGTAAATCAACACCAAACACAAAACTGTGTTTGCCTTCTTGTAGAGGGTGCTCATCAGGGTGTGTGTGTGTGTGTGTGTGTGTGTGTGTGTTTAAGTCTAGTGTGTTTGCTGCAAGTACGTTTGTGGGTGTTTGAGTCTGTGTAACACTTTGATGTTTCTCCAAATGCTCTATGATCTCAGAGAGGCTTAATGATAAGAAGTCGATGTAGTGATAGAGATAATGAGGTTTACATAACACGCTGACACACAAACACGCACTCACAGTATTAACACAAAATCAGTCCCACCACACAGAAGCTGCTGCTGGGTCAAGTGAAACCCTTTGGTGGAATATTCGAATGCGTGTGTGTGTGTTTGTGTTTGTGCGAGAAGTCCATGCTTGTCAATGGACATCTGGTTCGCTGTGATGTGATGGGTGCTATTGTAGTTAGTTTCGCTGACAGCAAGACAGCAGTAAAGGAAAAAAATGTGCCTGCAAGTTAAAAAAAAACCCCATGGGACGTTTATAGAAATGTCTCACTGCCAGAATCCTAATATCTACAACTAAGCTCGACAAAATTCAGATGCTCAACTGAAGGAGGAAATAAATTCCTGGTGTTATCAGGACAGTAAACATACATTTTGTTTACCCTGTTTTAGAGACTTACATAACAGTTATGTATAGTTATGTAAGCATATATCATATATTTATATTATAAACGCAGTAGGAAGTGGACACAGAGTTAACTGAGAAATAGGAGGTTGTGGCGCATTAAAGGATCTGCTGTCAGCTTGTGAATTACAGTGAGATGAAAATCAAACTCTGATTGTCCACATCTACAGTGTGTCTTTGTCCTCAGCAAAGCAAGTGCATTGTTATATCAGAGGTGCTTTCATAGCAATGCTGGAGAAACACCGTAGTTATACCAAGTTTATATCCTCCGAAAATAAGCGGCCGTGAACTGCAAGACATCACGTGCTGTATGTTTACACTACAGATGGTTGTGTAAGGATTGTGTGAGGTTTTCTGTCTGTGTTTCTGTCAGAAAAACCAAAGCAGAGCGAATTTTTTAGTATTTCTGTCAGACGTGCGGATGGATGGAGACAGTCGAGAAAGGTGGTTTCAGAGAAACACTGAATTTCTGTCACATCGAAGCCACAGCTGCTGCTGATCTTATTTCTCCACAGCCAGTATATCCTGCTGCCACATAGCAAACCTCACTTTTACGATACAACTTGAAGCAGCACAAGATTTTTTGCTGAAATGTGCAGATCAGAGGCAAAAATTAACACATATAATAAAAACGACAGGCTGACTTTGACTTAAATTAATGCTCCTCATCGTTACACTTTTCTCTTGACTGTATACATCCCTTTGTGTTGCCTGCGTTGTCTTGCTCATATAATGAGACAGCCTTGCTGCGAGACTGGGGCAGCTCTGTTCTTTGTCTTGGATGGAAAAACCCTGCCAGAGACAGAGAGCCTCGCGTCTGGACGGCTGGTGAAATAAGCTGTTCTGTGACAGTGCTTTCAAAGAGAAATAGCACATCACATCCCCCAGATAACAGCAGGGTACGGGTGAATGTGCTGATGGAAGATGTGAAGTATGAGCGTGCATGTGTGTGTTTGTGTGTGTGGACATTGGAGTGCTGCTTTTGTTTTTCAGATTAGGCTAATGGACTTGGCACAGACTGAATCCTTAAGAGGGGTAGGTTACACTCTGTTGGCTGCTTGGAAGAGAGTACGTGGGGAAATTGGTGTGTTCATACAGTTTACTGCAACAATGAGTGGATCGACAACAAATAATCTGCAGAAATTCTGCTAAATTAATCGAAACACTCCTTCATTCACTAGTGAGGATTTTCTATCTTTTTTTGGTTTTTTTTCTTTGGGGTTTTGAGTGCTAGTCGGACTAAACAAGACCTTTAAAGGTTAATCAAGGAAATATATAGCAGATAAATCAGTAAAGAAAAGAATCATGTCATTATGTAACTGAAGCATTAATTTTTTTTTTCAAAATGCGTGATACTGAAGGAATGAAACTGGGTTAAATGTCAAAAATGTCCAATGTCGAACCTGCTTCGGATAAATGCTGAATTATATTTAACATCTTCTTCTGGCTAGATGTCAAGCTTGTTCTGCAAACTTTTGCAGCACACACACACAAACATGCACACAAACACAGAAAACACCAGAAAAAGTGATAGAACCTGAACATTGATATTGGTATCAGGCCAAATAAAAAATAAAAAAATCTTGTAACCTGTGATTCCCCATCACATGACTTTCCCTGTTTTGCTGCAGCAAAGAAATGTGAGGACTTATATAAAACTGTGCACACACACACACACTCATGCACATGTGCTGTATCAGTGTGTGGAGGTGTGAGGGAGTGCACATGTGTGCTCCCTCGATAGCTCTATAAATGTATGCATGCATGTGTGTAGGTGGGTGTATTCCTGCCATTTCTGAGTGGATGTGTGTTCGGGGGAGGTAGGCGTCGCAGAGCCTGGACACAGCTGCACACCCTGGGGAGAGGGCAGAGGGATCATCCTGTCAGAGCTCCATCACTCTCAGACGAACTATCCCTGCTCCCCTCTTTCCACCGAGGGAGAGAGGGATGAGGTGAAAAAGAAGACAGGGAGCCGGAGGAGGGATATGGGCCGGAGAGAAGGAGGTGAAAAGACTGAGTTAAGAAATGTAAGGAAGGTGTCAGTTGGGGAGTGGCAGAGGGGTAGAAGATGGAAACAAAGTGGAGAAGGAAGTGTGACGGAGGAGTGCTCTTCAGTGATGGAGCTCTGCCTGGTTGTATGGGAGGTCTGAGAGGTCTGGAGATTGGCGGAAGGTCTAATAGCTACAGAAACCCACTTTTTGCATACTTTTCTAATGGTGCAAATTCTTCAACTTTCCAAAAGCATCAATCTAACATTCATGGCCACCTTACACAGAAATTGACCAGGTGCATGGAAGTGAAGAAGTTTGCATGGTAAGAACTTAAAACTGTTGTGGGCGTTGCTGGAAATCAAGCTAGGAAGCAAATCCGCCGCTGCCTCCCCTCTGTGTCTCTGCCCCGCCCTCCATCTAGCAACGTTAATTCCATTTGTCGTCTCTCTTAAGATGATCACCTTGATGCGTCAGTCTTCTTTTTTGGGTTGATGTGCTGTGTTTGCATTTGCTGAAGATGCTAGAAGAGCAACTTTCAGGCTTCCACTAGCTGAGGGGATGTGGCTGAGCATCTGCCTTTGTGGAGCAGCCAATAGGAACACACACTCTCTGAAATGACCTGTGACTGGCTGAAAAGTGCCCATCATTGTCTTCATTTTCCAAAACTTGAATACAGAGAAAAGCAGAGATGCAGAAGTCTAGAGTTCTTTCAGATCACCTGAATTCCAACATGCTGATAAACTGCCTACCTCAGCTTTAAACTCTTAACAGATGCTGTCAAATTTAGAGCCTACGAATGACCAACTCATCTTTGACGAGCATTTGTTTGAAAATGTGCAATATTATATTTAAATTATATTGTGTCTCACCCCGCCCAGCTTTAACTAAACCCTCTGGTGTTGCCTTTTGAAACAGCTATAAACGTTCCATGTATGACTCAGCCCTTATGAATGCTGCGTGAATGTGTGGCTCACTGGCTGACTGCTTTTCATCCGTTGCTAACTGACATGTTATTTGACTGATTTTCTGATAGCTCTGTGGTTTAATCACAGCTTTCTGGATGCAAAACCTTAGGCAGCTGTCGTGGTCAGACGTTCATTTATACACCTGAACAAGCCTCAGTCTAAATGTGAGTGTGTGCAGCGCTCACACACAGAATCCTCTGATACAAAAAGAGCAGCTGCAGCAAACTAACAAGGCTGTTGAACCAGACCTAATCAACAAAAGGCCCTAACAAGGGCTCGCCACTCTTCCCTCTCCCATCCATCCATCCCTCCATTCCTCCACCCACCCTTCTCCACCAACAAAAGCAAGCAATTTGAAGAAATGCCTCGGTGAGTTCTTTTTATTTTCTGTAGATGAGAATGAATCGATGCTGGTGAGAGCTCAGCGAAATTTAAAATGAGTTTCTCTCTCTGTGTGAGAAAAAGCCAGATCCAGCTCTGAGCCACTGTTCTTAAACACATGTGGAACCTTGCCTGTAATTAAAAAAGGACCAGCCTGAAAGATTAAACTTCAGGAGTGCTGAATTGTACTTTTGGCATCACAAATGCAACCATTTCAAGTGGATAAAATTGCGACGCGACTGCCACATGTATGCAAAAAGGACCAAGAGTTGAAACCCCCTCTGCCTGGTGGTGACCCAGACTGGAGTCACTTTGAGATGTCTGCATGTAATAATGTGTGCCTTCATATCCATTCTACTCTTATTTTTCTCTGCTGGCAGTCGCTGCTGCCTGAACCCGGCAGCCTCTTCCGTCTCCCACAGCTCTGTCCGGAAGGCTCTTTCCATCTCGCTCTGTTGTGCTCTTTCCATCTCTCCTCTCCTCTTTTCCCCTCGTCTTAAAAAGACTCCACACTGCGAGTGAGTGATGGAAAACAAGAGAGAAAAAGAGGCAGTCAAATAGAGAGTTCCACTGTCAGATTTAGAAACCCCTTTTCACCGAGTTTGGGATCCTCCCTTAAGCCTCTCCTGGTTCGGTGTTGCCATGGCAACTGCTACATGCAACAGAGCAGGATAACAAAAGCTTTGTTCTGGACCAAAAGCAATAACAGTGGTTTATGCTAACTGTGTTGTCTGGCGACCTTGTTGTGACCGCAGCGTTTTCTCACCTCATTTCTCGGTTATTTAACATGAGTGGTTTTACTACAGCTTGTATGAATACATGAAAATGGACAATAACATGTGAAGACAGATTCAAGTTTCTGTTTATTTATAGTCAGCACTTCAATGAATTGAGCCACAGATGCTTAGGATGTTAACTGTTCTTCACAAAAAGGTAGCACCACAGAATTGGCTGTATGAGTGTTAATAAGGCTTAGGTCATGATCCAGGGAAAAGCTCCCACTCTTCCCACACTGATTCCAGCAGAGAGAAACTTGGAAAGACGTTGCGTCATGTGATAGAAATTTCAGTTTGTCACGTTTGATGTGCAGGGTAATTCTTTTCATTCACAACAGAATGTGCATTGCAAGCTGTGGTGAGTAAAAACAGATCCCAGTTTCACATTTCAGAGCAAAGGCCCTGTAAGGAGGTGAATGGTGCCAGCGAAATAAAACCCAATCTTGTTTTTTTTAATTCAAAGGAACTTAATTTAACAAACTGAAAAAGGAGGAAAATGGGTCTGTATCCTTCAGTGCCCCTGTGGTTCTCAGGTGTTGTTTATTTGAGTCAGATGATGTATCGTGAGATCAGGAACACATCCACAGAGGAGCCGAGCCAGATGGCTTCCCCTTGCCTCCTCCAAGGGATGAAGAAATAAGGGAGATCGTGAATAAAAAAAAGTGAAATGATATGAAAGATAAACGGTGTAATCCTGGGCAGAGGAGATATCTGCAGTATTTCTCAAAAAGTCCATGCGTTAAGACCCTTCTGCTGGCTCCCAGCTTCGAGATGCACTTAACAGCAGGAAACTGCTTCCTCTAAAATTCAGATTGTTTGACAGACAGCCACAGAACTGAGGCTGTGTTTTGAAATGTAGAGCAGATTGCCAATTTAGCACCATTCCTGCTAAACTGTTACTGGAAAAACAGGTGAGGGACACATCCTGGAGACAGACTACAATATTTATTAATGCTTCTAACAGTCTTGGTCAAGTTTCAGACCAGCACTGACTCCCTGAAATCAGCTTTCTATCCTTGTAATTTGTTTTGCCAGTTACAGTTTGAGATGGTTTTCCAGAGAGAAGAAAGTGATGTCATTAAAATAAAGAGCACGTTAGAACCAGGTGACATCTCAAGTCCCATGTTTGTGTAAGCTTTGGCACAAAAGCACTTCCATTTAGGCTTAAGAAAGATGATCGTTTTGGTGAAGTGTTTATGATGTAACAGCGTCTGATATTTTCAATTCCTGTTGACTTTCTCAACATTGAACAAGGATCACAGTTTTTTTTTTTTAGAAGACTAAGAAGAAGAAGTCTTTATTGTCATATTATATCAAGTTCAACGTAGTGAAATGTGTTCCCCTCCCTAAGGAGCAGTGGGCAGCCAACGCACGGTGCCCAGGGACTGACTCCAGCTGAAGGACAGTGAAGGCCAAGGGCACCGACAGGAGAACTACACCTCCACACATGTTTCTGGCAGTGGGAGAACGGGGAGAACATGCAAACTCCACACAAAGAGGCCCTGCCCCTCCAGGGAATCAAACCCAGGACCTTCCTGCTGTGAAGTGACACTAACCACTAAGCCACATACTGTCCTTGCAATGCTCAACTTATTCAGGTGTTGTGGAAACAAAATATAATCCAAAAAAAAAAGTTTTTCCGTTGCTATGAGCAGGCATTTATTGCAAGAGCAGAAACAATCAGAAATCTGGCATTTCTGACCTTTTTACTGATGTGGTCACGTTCTGTTTTGTGAGCTGCATGCATTAATTAATAACGCACATGAATCAACGTGCCCACTTTGTGTCGATAAAATTCCTTTTTCACGATGGATGTCCCCCAGCCTTCAGCAGGGGTTACACTGTGTTATGATTCACTTATTCATGGTTTTATGGCTTCTCCCAGGCTGTCTGAGGGGGCAACCCATGAAGCTCCTCAAACAGCACAAAAAGGCGCGGAGGTGGAGGGAAGCATGCCCGACTGGGAGGACCATGCCCCCCTTTTTCAGATTTCAATTCATAGATGACAACAATGTAATGTGGGCCCAAAGGCAACTTCTCCAGAGCCAGATGGTGGAGTAGCATCGGGAAAGAGGAAGGTATGAGTCGGTAGGTAGGAGGCGATGCAGGGGATGATGATAGATGAGAGAAAAGAGAAGAACGGGAGAGTCTCTTGTTTAAAGGAGAGTGCAGCATGGAGACTCACAACAGATGAAACTGCAGGGGATCATAAGATGTGAAGCGCAGGAGAGTGGGAGGAGAGGAGTTGTAGGAGCAGTGGATGACTGTGAGAATGTATGCCCCTAAAATAAACCCCTACAGGCATACATGGGATCCACATTCCCAGAGGTTTTAGTGTCAATGATGATTCAGATTCAGTATTCTCTATCAATATTTCCAAGTCAGGATATTTCGGTGCTGCTGGAGTGAAACTGTGACAACTGTCAGCTTTGAGTGTAAGGACGAGAATGTTCCTCCCCTCCTCTTAACGGTCTCTGCCTTCCTCTCTCAGCCACAGAATGGAGGAGCCAGACAGATGGGATGTGCTTAATATTGATAACTCGATCTTTGTTCTGGGCAGACCGATGTGGTTTTGATTTGATGATGTTTTGTGATCCTAGGGGACAGAATGGTTCTTGTCTGCTTGCCTTTTATCTGGCCCTTCCATTTGCCTGAGGACACCGTTGACTTTTTCTGAGACATTTTCTTTGTCTAATGTTGCTACAAGCAAATATAAATCATTAATGATAAAGCAATCTCTGTATTTATTACCACATTGAAAGCCATCTGTATACCTCTCACCACATCCTCTCCTCTCTCCACCTTCCATTCCCCACATCATTGACTTTAATGAGGAGCCGGCAGTGGTTATATGTGCTCCGTCATTTTCCCAGACAGCTGCTTTGCTCAGCAGCACACATCCCAAGATGTTCTCTACATTTATGATGCCCACTGTACAAAAAACACTGATGTAATGGCCCATTAAATAAAAAGGCTGCGTGCCACAGGGATATTTTTCAGTATCCTGTTTCAAATTCCTGAAGGCTGGTGGCGATGCAGCTATCTTTTCCTCAAGTGGTCACTTTTTTCGTGTCTCAAAAAGGCTGAACACAGAGTCGAGGTGTTGTCATGGGCGTATTTTTGTTTCTCAGATGGATGCAGATAGTGAGCTGTAGATGGTGATCTGATTGGAGGCAATAAATGTTTCCTGCTCGCCGGCAAACATTCCTGAGCATCTGTGTTGAGAGCGTTGCCACAAAGTTGGCTTCAAATCTGCTGCTGCGTGGGAGTACTCAGATATGTCAGCAAAGGTTGGAATCATATCAGCGTTTTCTCTGTTGACACGACGTGACACAGACTTTTTTTATTATATCTCTAGAGAATGTTTTCATGTTCTATTTACTGATGTTGGAAAGCACCGATGTGATACGGATTCTTCATTAGAAAAAGAGTGGACAAATTAAAAAACTGATCACTGACCATGGATCCAGTACAACATTCTCTTTGTCACGCTTGTCATTGTTGCATACACTTACTGTTTGAACTGCGTTTATGGGATGGCAATAAGCGAGCATTGCCCGAGGCCCAGATGAGGCATGTTGAGGGGAAAGCTTGTTGATTTTCACAACACATACTGAAATACAGTATGTGTTGTGTGTTTCCATCTATTTTTGCTTTCATTCTGTGAGTGTGTATTATGTGAAATGTGTCAGTGGTTCTGTAGAGGCCGCATTGTGTGGGTTGCTCACAGGGCTTCTCCTGCCCTCTGGTCAGTGTCAGTACACACACAATGTGACAACCTCCAGCTGTGAGGGTGTGAGTCTGCTAATGAGATACCCTTTGGAACTGTGTGTGTGCGTGTGTGCGTGTGTGTGTATTATTTGTTAATGAAACAACCTGGACAAGAGGTGCTACACTGGTCAGTCTGTCATGAGCTGCAGACACATTATTGAGCTCGTAATTCCATAAAAATGGAAACGACATAAACGAAAACTGGTAATTAAAGCTCAAAGGCAGTTTGAGTGTTTATTGCACATGATTTGATGGAATATGTGTCACATTTTGGAAAATATGCTTAACAATTTAAAGGAAAGAGTTAGCATGAAACTGACTCATGTCTCTCTATTTAATAACTATGTGACCAGTTAGCGTAGCTCAGCATCTAGAAATGAGGGACACAGCCAGTGTTGTTGTGTCCAAAGGTGAGAATCTTTTATGTAATCATGCAGTAAATTTAGTCTCCCACTACACATTCAGTTTATGCACGAGGAGTGAAAATGATTTGCTCCCGACTGTGGGTGATTTACAGTTATTAATATGAGTAGGTAGAAAAATGAAGGGAGGGGCACGTGGGCAATACAGTGGGATACGGCACGGACGTGAGGATGATGTGATGGTGTCGAGGAGGCAGCTGGGGAACGAGGAAGCTGAGGGAGGAGAGAGGAAGGCTTAGTCTTCACCCACTTGTGTCATGAATAAATCACCGCTGAGATCCCCTCGCTGTCTAGCACAGCATGGACCAGTATTGCTTTCATAGTTCTATGCAGCTCATCCAAGATGGCCTAGTTTACCCGCAGAGAATAAGCCAAGCCGTAATTTACCAGCTGGGAACTCTTTATGATTGCTTCATCCATCATCAATTACTGAGCACAACTGAAGCCGTGCATCTAAAGAATGCAGGGGAGACTTCAGCGTGGACATCCCGGTTACTGAATATTACCTGCTTGAAAAACAGAAAAACAATGTTTAGAAAGAGAGAAGCTCACAACATCACCATGATACACTGAATGTAGGAGGGAAGCCAAAGCTTTTGGTGACTGCAGTTCATGTACCTGAATCCTCAACGCTGAACTAAAATAAAAAACTCAAAATCACTGCCCCTTAAAAAACAGTCGCAGAGGAGGGTGTTATATAAAAGCAAGTGGGAAGATGAGCTCAGCGCAAAAAAAAAAAAGAAAAATTAGTAAATTACTACATGATGTGGTCTTGTCAGCTCAGTACAGTGCTGCACACCCATGCAGACAGTAATGGAGTTGTATGGGAACAAAGAGGAACCCATTTCCTCCCTCAGTGTCATTAAACAATGGAGGCATCCTCCTCGCTGGCCAGGACAGAGAGGAATTGAGTGGTTCTGCAAAGACCTGTGTTACACAATGGCTGCGATTGATAATGCAATTTGTCATGGCGTGTGTTTGTGTGTGTGCGTGTCTGTATGTTTCTTTATTACAGAGGCACATATAAAGGCACAGACACAAAGATGAAGACAGGAAGTACAATAGTGCCATTGAGAGCCTGAGATAAAATATGCTTTTCTCCGCACAGGAAAGCATCTGTCAACAGTAAACAACACGAGCCTGAACGTAAACAAGTCAGAACGTGAAGTAAACGTAATTTAGGATCATTGGCTTCAGCTTCAAACCTCTGGAGTCCTCTGGAACATTAGACTGTCTATTGATCAGCGACCACAGCTCAACATCTGCATGAGATTTTTCTGTCTGTCTCTGGTTAGTCAGGCTGATGACTTTATCTTCTGTTCGAGAGGCTCCGCTCCCTCCTCATCCTCCTCTTGTTTGGATGCAGAGATAATTCAGCTCTGTGTCCAAAGCTGGTTTATTATTTCACTACATTTAGCGCTAATGGATTAATTTTTCTTTTTTTGTGCAAAGATTTTCTGGTCATGAATTGCACAGTATATATGACATCATAGAACAATTAGAATAACACCTGTTGTCTGTAGGTGTCTTTATTTAACCATGCTCAGTCATCAGCTTGTCTTAGACTTGACTTTAGCCGCAGACACACCAAACAAACATCAAAGAACTACTGCCGACAAAGGCCGACTCTTGAGTCCCCTGGTGATGTCGCTGTTAAAATATTTGTGCATTTGGATTAACATTGCAAAAAAGAGAAGCGCCGTCTGTGTCTGAAGTCTTTACTCATCTGCTTGCTTCCCTAGTTTCTGTTTCTCTTCTCTCGCAATCATTGACTTGATTTGAACATCCAGTCAGAGTGATTTCTCTCACTTGCAGAGTCAACACACCTCCGGCCAAAGAGATTTTACTCTTACTGGGTCTTATTCTGGTTAAATTAAGGTTAAAACAAAATAAAATTGGGAAAATTGTTAAAAAATCAATCAAAGCTGCCAACCAGTGCCTGTATTAGGGGACACAGCACCTCAACACTCACCTCTGGCTGGACACTGGTCATCAGCTGAGCATCAGCCTTGCGTGTCAAAATCCTTCAGCCCTTTATGCAAGACATGAAGTTTAAGGCATCCTTTTCGTCTCCAGGGTTCCCCTGCTGCCCCACTTCAGTCGTCCAGATGTAAAAAAAAATTATTTAAAAGAAATCTTTTACTTATTCGAAAAAACAAGTCCAGACAGACATTTCAAGCTGCGTACTTTAATTATGCACATATAATCTATGGGGTGGTCAGTGCCATCCTCCATATTGCTCCCTGTTTCAAGGCTGCACTGCGGGAATTGAATTAAATCTACATGTGGTATTTAATTCAATAACATCAACACACACATAGTTTTCTGATTAGCGTCACTGCGATACCGCCTGCACTCGGTCCTCCATGTGTGCTAAAACTTCCAGTATATTTCAGAGAAAATATTATTTCCCAGCTGAAACTGGCAGCTAATTGTCTGCTCTGCCGGCACAAGCACAGTTAGAATTGGATGCAGACAGCATTAGTATCGAGCCTACATGGGCCTGTGACTGGGTAATGTGCTGAGAGCTGAAGAGATGTGACTGACTGTGGTGTTAACGTGACTCCTGCTCCACCTCTGAAATCAGCTCCTAACTTGGTTTATACTGTTTAACTGTTTGGCTCTGAAAAATCACAGCAAACCAGAGCAAAAAGAGCCGGAGGCATTTGAGGGCGAGAGCGAGATTTGCCCTGTTCTGGTGACTCTCATGGATATTCTTTGTAGTTAGATGAGCCAACTGAAGAGTGTTTCATATGAAACTCTGAAGGGATTTTCTTCAGTGTCATCAGGGATGAGATTGGAGAGGGGGACTGATCTCTGCCCTACTGTGAGGCTTTACCTTATTATTTCATTTATAATACCAACTAATTAGAGCTGTCAAACTGCTGATAATCTGTATTAGTATTCAAAAAAATCACTGCACAACCTCAGCGTTTCCAAGTGAGATGATTAAAGAGTGAGTGTGAGAGCCTGAGGCAGCGAGAATAGGAAACAAGTCACACGGCTAGTTAGTGAAAACAGTGAAAAACACCCAAATCCCACAGTGGTTTGTCTGACAGGACGTGTAATAAAGTAGACTGGTAATTCTAGAGTGTCCTCTGCTCTCTCTGTTGGTCTGTCAGCACTTGTCAGTCTTTGATTCTGTGGCTGCAAGTCCCAAACAGCAGCCTCTTCTTGTGATGTTGCTGATGTCTTTGAGTCGACAAAAGTTAAAATGATCTATTTTAAACGACAAAATATTCAAGTCCCATGTGATAAGTAACTTTTATGGCACTGTGCCAATTTCCTGCTGTCAGTTTTTCCATCCATTCATCCATCTGTCCGTCTCCGCCTCCTCTCAATCAAAAGCAAAACCTTACACCTTCAGGCGCTCACACTCTCATGTGCTATAAAACATCATCCACTATGTGACCTCCTTTTCTCCTCACACTCGCTGCCTTCCTCTGCACCTCTCTCTCTCTCTTTCTCTCTCTCCCTCACTCACTTCTTTTTTCTCCTCTCATCAGTTCCCTCCCTCACTGTCAGTCTCCTTGTTTTCTCACAGCTGCCTCAGAGTGATGGGAAGGAGCTGTGAAAACCTGAAGGAGGGTAGAATTTTTTGACTAACAAGCCTAGTAACACACACACACACACACACACACACACACACACACACACACACACACTGTCTCAACATCAAAGCTGCCATCATTCTCTGCCTGCCGACAAGCCAGATCACTGGGCAGTGTCGGATAGACAGAGAGAGAGAGAGAGAGTGGTAGAAGATGAGGTGAGAGTACGAGGTTGGAGACAGAATGTTAAACAGACACATCACTGCTGAAATGTTCTTATCTTAATGTGTCTCTGCATCACTTTGTGTGTGTGTGTGTGTGTGCTTGTCTGTGCTTACTGGAAATGTGCGTGTTATGTCGAGTTTGATGTCTTAGCCAGCAGCCACTGACTCGGCCCAGCATGTGGCATCTGGAACCTGCCTGCAAGCACACTTTAACACAGCCCTCAGTGTGTGTGTGTGTGTGTGTGTGTGTGTGTACGTGTTTGTTTCTGTATATGTACGATGGAGAAAATGTCCGTCCATCTGGGCTGCAAAAGTGCATTTTTACACTCTGGTGGTGAAGTCACAGTGTTAGCAGTGACACAGGTCGGATGAAGAGGATGTGTTTTTGTCATGTTGGCGAGGAAGGACCGCTCTCACTCTCACTCTGTCTCTGTTGCTGACCTCCTCTGTCTGGGTCAGACAGTGACACTTCATCATCTATCATCTCTCCCCTTCCAAAATATTTAACAGGGTCTGCTTTTGCTTAATTAAAGCTCCTGACTAAACAGATGATCTGTTTGCATTTGATTTGGCATGACATACATCACGAGCAAGGTCAGCTGTTGCTAAAAAGAGATTTGAAACAGCATTTTTTTAAATTTAAGACTTTGTCATTTAAGCCAGGGTCAGGGTTAGTCGTTGCAGAGCAGCCACTGTTTGCATGTGCTTGACAGCAAAAGCCATTCCCCTCTTTTATGACTGCAAAGTTTAACAAACACTGTCCAAGTGTGTTTATAACAGTTTACAGGTGCTCTTCTCAAAACATAACAGTTTCTTTATGGGAACCCTAACAGTTATAAGCACACAGACTGTGTCTCCATCCTGTCTTAGAACTGAAGAATAATGGAAAAAATCTGTTTTATTTTCCCAGCTGAGGCCAAATTGGGCTTTAACGGACATAACTGTGAACCGTACTTTTAAGGGGAATCTGTGTTGGCTTAAAAATGGATCAAAATGACTGTCAGCACGGCCCTGCTGTCGTTAAGTAAGCCAGACGCAGTTGTGTCTGACATATTCTTCATCTGGCTGTAGGCTTGGCATCAGGTGTGTGTGTGTGTGTGTGTGTGTGTATGTGTGTATGTGTGTGTGTGACAAGGGCTTATTCTGAATTTGTGGCATAAAACAACACTTTGGTTCCAGAGGGCTTGAAAACATCTGGACTTGAGTCTGTGAGATGCCAAAAGCAGAACACATGTTTTTCCCTCTCTCTTGTGATGGTCTATTCGTGGCTCCTGTGTGCCTAAATGTTCCTGTCCTTGTTTCCATGGAGACCAAAAGAGGTGTGGAGAATCTTGAATCCTTCTGTGGTCACTGGCTTTGTCATACACACCACCAGCCGCAGCCACTTACCTTTAATAGCCCTTCACAGCCAGACGCTTCGTAAAGGCACGGTTTTTTTCTTGACATCACTAATTAGAAAGAGCAGGTGGTTGTAGTAATTCCAGACCACATCCAGGGCCTTCGCTTGTATTATGCTTTAAATCATGCAAATGAACACAGTCACAATTTGTCACTTTCAGACAACTTCAAATGTGTTGCTTTGAGACATGAAGTCAGCTCAATAATTAGTCCAATACAAATGATTCCAGTAGAAATTCCCACCAGCGGCTCAGCTCAATGCTCCTGCTGCACACTCGGGCCTCATTTTGATCTGAAGTATGACAGTAATTCTGCCCTCCCAAACCTCCTGTTGTTCCCTTACACAATGGCATTGACCCAGTCTTTTGTCTGCAGGCTTGTGTCCTCCTTTTCAGCAGTGAGAGGCTCATTTGTTGATCTCCTAACTAGATTAGCGCTTGTCTGATTAACTGCCTGTAACCCCTGCTGCCACTTGTAGCTGAGCTGGGTGGGGCAGGGATCTACACACACTCTCACTGTCTCGTCTTTAGGTGGCTCATGGCCTTCAAAACACTTCACCTTTTTGCACCTGGTGCACTTATGGACAAGGTCAGAGACGGTGAGGACTGACTGAAGATGAGAAGAGTTGAAGAAAGGGTGAGTGTGAAAGCACAGAGAGATTTAATGTGCCATATGTCATGGATTCTCTGTGTAGAGGCGATTTTACGGTACAACTTCCCACAGAGTTGCTAATGCTAGGCTAGCAGGACTGTGGTTGTGCTAATTGAAATGCCCTGGTAACCTATTTATCTGCTAGCTGAATGAATCAATGTGGACTTAAAAGAAGGTGTGGTCAAGTTAGGGAGCGTCTGTGTGGCTGTTTGGGTTTTTTTGTCACTGCTTTGACAGCTAATGAGGTGATCTAGTTCACCCAGATTTATATTTTTAACAGAGATGCACTTGCCCATCCTTCCTAATGAGCATTTATAAATGGCTAGTCTGAATGAATTCCAATATATAAAGCCAATTTCAGGATTTTATATTATGTTAACCTTTAAGGTGTAGATGGATGGAGGATCTTGGCCCAGGAGACTCTCCGTTTCCCCTCTGACCCATCTCCTTTTCATTCTGGCCCCTGGTTAAGTTACCATGACAGATTGAACTCTAAGCATGAGAAGGTGAGGACGCGATACGAAGGGGTCGAGGGAGCCGAGTCACAGCAGGGTTTTGAGGCAGAAAAATGTACGCATGGCCGCACAAATTTTGCCTCCAAGTGCTTGAGTTGGGGTGACAGGCATCGTGTGGGGACTGGGGACAATGGGCAGAGGGAGAATTGTGTGTATGTCTGTGCATGGCCTTTGCATCAATACTCCCCATGCCATCCAATCACTCCGGCCGTCTACTGGAGTGACATTTCAGGAAATTTCCAGTGATGTGGGACTGGGGCCCCAGCTGTCAAGATGGAGCAACAGGGAGGGGTTGGGTGGGGTGAGATGTGTAAGAGGGAGACAGAGAGAAGCGTTGGATGTTGCTTATCAGACTTGGTAAGATCTCGCAGCTTTATAGCTTATAGGAAAGAACAATGCTAAGCTCTCTCTCTCCTCTCTTCTTCCTTTGTCTCCGTCTCTTATTGCGTTCAGTGATAGAATGAATGATAGCCTCTCTGTGGCGATGGCAACACAACACTTATCTTGCACAATGACGTTGGTTTTGTTTTCTGAGCTACCTAAAATGAGATAAATGTTGTTTTCAGCTCCAGATTTATGAAACGGCATCAGTGCATCGAATATAAATGTTCAGGGGAGAGAACTTGTGCTTGAATTGACGTGCCAGCATTTCAATAGATATCGTTCATAGGAGCTGCAAAGATTAATAGAATAATTGAAAATTAATCACCAACTTTTTTGATAATTGAAAAATTGTTTCACTTTTTAAATAAAAACGTAAAAAGAGTTGCTGGTTTAGAATCTTAATTGTGAGGATTTGCTGCATTTCTTTGTCAGTTATGATAATAAATGAGGAGTCTTGGTGTTTTGGGCTGTTGTTTGGACTAAAGAAGCAATTTGAAGACATCACATTAGGCCCAGGAAGGTGAGATGAGCATTTTTTACTCAATGCATGTAGGCATGTAGACATGGTCAAGATGACCTGGTGAAGTTCAAACCGAGCATCAGAATGGAGAAGAAAGTTGATTTAAGTGACTTTGAACGTGGCGTGGTTGTTGGTGTCAGACAGGCTGGTCTTACAGAGAACGGTCCAGTTCTCTGGGCGAAAATGCCTTGTCGAGGTCAGAGGTCAGAGGAGAACGGCCAGGCTGGTTTGAGATGATAGAAAGACAACAGTGACTCAAATAACCACTGGTTACAACCAAGGTCTGCAGGAGACCGTCTCTGAACACACAACACGTCGAACCCTGAAGCAGACGGGCTTCAGCAGCAGAAGACCACACCGGGCGCCACTCCTGTCAGCTAAGAACAGGAAACTGAGGC
>JAQLOL010000003.1:19069032-19086840 GCA_029783665.1 Naso thynnoides
GCGGGGTAAGTAAAAAGGTCTCAATCCAATAGAGAGAAGTTCAAAATCTCTATTACAGATTACACGTTTAATGGAGTACTGACGACACCACCGATCATTTATGTAAACACAGACCCCTCCTCCCCGGCTTTTTCCTGAGCTGTCAGTCCTGTCGGCCCGAACAAGTGAAAAGCCACTGATGTCAAAGAGAGTCAGGGACAGCAGCGTGGAGCCAGGTTTCAGAGAAGCACAGGAGCGCTGCCTCTTGGAATTCAAATGAATGCTTTACTCGTGTCCTTAGCTCATCCACTTTGTTCTGGATTGATCGTCGATTGGCCAGAATTATAGAGCTGGTCTGAATTTCATGGCCCGTAGTCTCCTCCTGATTCCACCCTGCCGGCCGCGTTTCCTCCTCCAGAGTGCCGAGCACTCATTCTGCCCGTGGATGGAAGCTCGCCTCCTGGATCGTTCCCGCGTCCGGCATGTTGGTCTCACCAGATCCTTCGGTACATGGGCCAGCAGCTCGGATAGGGCCCTGGCAGTTACACCCGGTTACTCCCGGGCGTAGACAGTTGCAGGGTGGGTGGTGCTGCTTCCGAGTTCCATGTTGACAGCGACTCTCCCTTCCGGCGTTTGCACACACAAACACAGTCCGAAAAACAGTGTGATCTTCATCACATCTTATCCTAGCTGTAATTCTGCCGCGATCGGGGCAGGCAGCCACGCGTACACACGCACACACGCACACAGATCGCGGAGATTGTCAGAGCCACAGTGCGAGTCGCCAGCCGAGCAGCGCCATGACACTTCTGATTCATCATTCGATCCATCAGTTATGTTCAGCTGCATTTTTTCCCCAGTGAAGGGAGAGCTGCCGTTGGTTGGTGGATGTTTGTGTCCAACCTATGATGTCACTTAAGAAAGCATTAGCAGGGGCGGATAATCTAGAACAACAGAACAAAACAACACTCTGTGAAATAACTTATTTCATTATCATAATTAAATCCATACAGCCTGATATGACTTGGAAAGTCTAGAAAAGTTGTGTGACTGAATCATTTTATCTTTACTGAAGTCAGTAGAGGGATTAACAGGAAGTAAGGCGGCTCTACCGGCAGAAGTCCCTAGTGTAGCCTGAGCTCTTGTGTACTGGACGAATCTGCAGACTGGACAAAACTGTACCAACCTATCAGTAATCAGCAGCAAAATGTGTTAAATGTCACTTTCCAAATCTGAACCAGTGACATCCGTCTGTCTGTCAGTCATTGTACCAAACCAGCCTCAAGATAGATAAGCGGTTGTGATTGGTCAGGCACAGTTCAGGCTGTTGTGGAAATGTTGGGTAGAAATCTGTCCGACTGTGCTCAGCAGATTAGTTTGGTTTACAGGCAGCAAGAGGAGGCATCTCCAAAATATTCTCTCATTTCAGTCTTTCAGTAATTACAATAAAGTTGAAACAATGCTTCTTTCAAGAAAAGCTGAATCCTGTCAGCTTCAGAAAAGAAGCATTCTGGTCACTGCAGAGAACTCGCAATAGATTGCATTAAGATCATCATGACAGCGTGTCCACCCCCTGTAGCAGCTTTGAGACATTTCTGATGTAAACACTTTTTTCATAAATAGCGACGGTAGAATCAGTCTTATTCTTTTGTACTCCAGAGAGCCTCGAGGCTTTTGTCTTCAGCCGTATTTACACATTAGTTTGTCTTGTCTGTGTCTGTATTAATCTGCCTTGTGTCTAAGCAGACAAGGCTGCAGTTTACAGTGCATGTGACAGATCATCACTATTGTGCAACAGTCTTCTCACAAAGAACAGCCCAGTATCACAGGGCCTGCAGAGCAACAGGGAGTCAACTCTGCCTTCACAAGGACTGTACAGGCTCATAAAAAGCCTCCTGTAGTTTTATTTATGGACGAGGCTCAACAGCAGATTATTTATGTGGGGGACGTGCAGCATCGGAAGTGACACATTGTTGGCAGTGCAGGCAGGGGGATGCCAGAGCTGGAACACCAGCCGTACGAAAGTGTGGTTGGCTTGAGGGGATTCACATAGATACTGACAAGGATATATAGACCATAGTTACAACAATCACACACACGCTCACAAGCAGTGCGGTGGAACAGGTGCAACAGAGCTTAACACACATTCCTGTGCTTGTTCCATGTAATGCAGAAAGGAAACACTGCTCTGCACATCGCCTCGCTGGCTGGCCAAACGGAAGTCGTCAAAGAGTTGGTCAATAATGGCGCCAATGTCAACGCACAATCTCAGGTGGGATTTACACACACACACACACACAGATTTATGCACAATATCCTGTTGGTCCACAGTATATTTAGGAACTGAAAAATCCTAAATGTAATCACACTACTGTGATGCACACGTTTGTTGGAACGATGCTGTATCATGGAGTCGGTGACATTGAGGGAATCACTTTGTGGAAAGATCCTTGCTGACAGAACGTGGCATCGTGCCAACTAGGCCTCTGCCTTTCCTGGATCCTGCTGCCCTTGCATTTTACATTTAACTCTGTCAGATCAAGAAGAGAAGAGAGACGGCTCTCTCTAGTGTTGTAGTCAAGACCACACTAATCGAGACCAAGACTTAATTTAGACTTATTTTCTGAATTTTACAGATTTAAGTTTGCCTGGAAATAGGTGTGTCAGCAAGGTACAAGATCTCATCATTTCTACTTTTATGGCACAAAACAAAATAAGACTCCTTAGATGGGCTCTGTTAATGCCTGCATTTGAAGAGGGAAGTTCCACATCCAACCACAGTAATCAAAAATCAGTCTGTTATGGTCTTGACTAGTGTTGATTAAAAATCTCGAGTCTGCTATGTCCGAGACAAAGACAAGACCAATTCAAAATGTGTTCGATCCCGAGACGAGACCAAGACATTCAGAAGGGGTCTTGGAGTGGTCTCGAGTGCTACGACACCGGCTCTCTCTCTCTGCTTATTGAACCCTGTAACACTAACACAAAGATCCTGCAGACTATCTGCATGTTTTGTTCTGTTTTGTCAGTGAGATCTTTTTATCTGGGGATGTTTCACTCTCAAGACTGTCAATTACACTTGTATCATTTTTGATGGTACAAGTTTCATCTTTTAAAGTTTAATCTTGGCCTGTTTTAAAATGTTTGTTCGTGTGTGTTTTGGTCCTTGTTGTGTGCAGAACGGCTTCACTCCTCTGTACATGGCTGCCCAGGAGAATCACCTCGAGGTGGTGCGGTTCCTTCTGGAGAACAGCGCCAGCCAGAGTATGGCCACTGAGGTACTGGCTGTGTGTGTGAGTGGGTGTTGTTGTTATTGTGTGTGTGGTCATATGTGTGTGTCTCCATGGGTTCTCTCTCTCTCTCATCTCCTCTGTTTCTTCCTTCTTTCATCATCTGGACCTCACTCACTCTGCATCTCCCTCTCTGTCCTGTCTTTACTTTCCTCTTCCAGTCTTTGTCTTGTTTTTTTCTGTCTTACCCTCTCACTCTGTCTCCCTCTCTTATCTTTTCACCGTCCTCCTCTGCCTGCCCCCTTCTCTCATTGCCCTCCTCCCTCGGTCCCCTTCTCTTCACGAGGAACGAGACAGAGCTTCACTGATTGGTAGTGCATGGTGGTGGAGGTTGAGTGACCTTTAGTGGGTCACAGATGAGGTTCGCTCCACTTGCTCCTCCACGGCTGCTGCTCCTGCTCTGATTTATGTTGCTCAGCCTGTGGAATCCATACATACTTACCAGTCACCACACGTATACACACATGTGCACATACGGAGATAATAGACGATGGGGCTAATGGAAAACCCCAACACGACTACAGTCCACTGTCTTACATCTATGGGCTAAGTGGTGGAAGACGGGATGCCCTTCAGGACATGCATATGCATGCACGTAGAACATTTTTGCACATCTGCACATGCGCAGATACACCCAGTGCTCATGATATATGAATATGCCTGTACACCCACGCATGTTCAAACTTACAGCATGCAGATAGGTAGTGCTGTAGCAGGGAGCATCATCTTAATTATGCATCATAAGTGTGATGTGTGCTGGAGATCGATGTGACGTCCTCTCACTGTGTGACTTACATTGGTGTTCTATGGTGAGAAGGCTTGGAAATGTACAGAAACCTCAACAACTGTTTGAAACATCTGCTGTCATCTTCTGATTTAACCGTCTTAAATGCTCCGAGCAGGTCAGATTGTGTGAAGGTTGAACTCCACAGTTAAAAACGCCAGATGAGTCTTTTCCTCCAGATCCCCCTGAGGAGCCATTTTAAACTGAAACAAGAGATTTTATAGTTGTGACGGTAGAATATAAATTGTGGGCTCCAGTTACAGTCGTAGAGTAATCTCTGACTTTATTAAATTATATCTTCTTGTGAGATTTTCTTGACATTTATGCACCTACTCTTCTTAAAACCTCAGGATACGGGTGTCTTGCAGTGCTCTCTTTCATCCCTGCAGCAAATAACACTCCAGCGATATGTAACGTACAAGCTTCATCTCTCCATTACCTGCTCCAAACTTGTAGGTGTGACTGAATGGATTACACGAGCATATCGTTCATCCAGTCACCCTACATCTCATAATTGTTCCTTCAGTAGTAATGCATCACAGCGCCCGTCCAGCTCCACTGACCTCGCTCTCCCCCCTCACACAGGATGGCTTCACCCCTCTGGCGGTGGCCCTCCAGCAGGGCCATGACCAGGTGGTCTCCCTGCTGCTGGAGAACGATACAAAGGGCAAGGTGCGCCTGCCTGCCCTGCACATCGCTGCCCGCAAGGACGACACCAAGGCCGCGGCCCTGCTCCTGCAGAACGACCACAACGCAGACGTCGAGTCCAAGGTGAGTGACCGAGTGGTCTCTGGTGGAGCTTCAGTTGGTTGCTTTGGGAGTTTTTTTTATCTCTTTGATTTCTTGACTCTTTAATTGTTTCTTTTATTATTGATGCTTTTCATTTTCCTTGTCAGTTTTTGTTCCTTGCTGCCTTTTCTCACCTTCGTTTATGGTTGAATTTGTTCTCTTTTGCAGTAAAGGGAAAGGAGCACAAGTACATTTTCTGTAAAGTGTCTCTGTTAAACTAAAAATCATCTTACTTGAACCTAAGCTAACTACACTGACTTTATGTCCAGAACTGTTTGGTCATGGATTGTTTTGTACTGAGCTCCTTCTCTCTTCTCTCTGCTCCTCCACTTCATGTCAGTGGAGACCCCTTTCTGTTTTTTTTTGCTCACTAACTGCTCCATTTCTCCTCTCTTGGCTGACTGTAGATGATGGTGAATAGAGCAACAGAGGTACACCTCTACTCTGTACATTACGTAGTCCCTCCATCGCAGCTCATACAAACTCTGAGTAAAACAACAACAGACTCTTCAGTGCCCCTGACTTGATGCAGTAGTGTTTCTGCAGCCCTTTGTCAATTCCCCTTTCCCATGTTATCAGTCTCATCGTCCTGTCCATCGCTTCATTCATGTAGTTGATATCTCTAGTCATAGAGACAGTCAGCATTACAGTGCATGTTTCACTAAATTGATTTAGGCAATCCTGAGGTGAAGGCTTGAGTATTGAGGTTTTCGTTGCCTCTAATGGTTTCATGGTGCCCAAAGCTTAAAATCTGGATGTTATTTTTGCAAATTCTTTGTGACTGTGTGTGAGAAACTGTCAGTCCTTCCATGAAACTAATTAACATGATAACCTGTGTTAGCATGACAATTGGTTATCATACATTGATAAACAGCGGTTTGTCTGTAATCTGCATGACAACAAAATCCCCATGAATCTGTAAAGAAACTCAGCCTCCCTGCAGCAGACAATCAGTCTATTTAGTGTTCGTGTCTAGCAGCTTTTGACATTAGTGCCTCCAGTTTTTAACCCTTGCACCTAAAGCATTTTGCATGGGACCAAAGCAATGAGCTACCTTAACGCTGCTCACAAAGGCCCCTTTGTCACACCAAAGCCAGGTGGCCACCTTCTGTGCGTGCCTGTTTTGGTTGACATTGTTGCTGGCTTTGGCATGCTGGCCACTTATCTGCTATGATTCATCCAAAACGGGCTTGGTTGTTCAAGGCTCCTGCATTGTGGTAAACAAATTTGCACGTTACTGTGATGGAAGACAGATGGAGGCAGTGCAGATTTTGAGAACAGCGCATGACATCGATAGACAGGTTCTTGTTGCTCATTTTAGTTTTTGGTTATGATGTCGTTGGTTAGGATTTTTTGAGACTCGATATCCGCAGACACCTGCTCTCCACTGGATTTTTGGTTATTTGAAATCAGGACTCCTTCAGTTAGAAAGCTTAATGTGAGTTTGTTCCCGCCTTGCTCAGATTGTTTCCTGTGTCCCTCTGTTGCTTTGACAGCTGTTGATCACTAAGTCAGGGGGTTTGCCTGGAAATAACATGCATGTTTTATGTCAACATATGGACATAAGGTTCATCTGCAGGACAGCATTTTGCACACTAAAAGTTTCAGGATGTAATAAATCTGATCGCAGCACTTTTCTCTAAATCACAAATGTCAAACCAGAGTTGTATACTAACACTAAGACACATGTAGTTTAACTGAAGTCTGCCTCACTTGACTGTTTCGTGAGTTATATTTTAGTATCATAAAAGCCCATTTGATGTTCTGAATCTTGAACCATCAGCATACCACTGGCCCCATGTTTGATGCTTCAGTGAGCGGATTTTCTCTGCCACTGAGAGGAAAGTCAGGTGTTAGTGTAACGCTAGAGTGTGTCCCTGTCTGATGGAGTGTGACTGTACGTCCACTGTGGACTGCTGTAACGCTAAACGTCTGTACTGAATCACATGCGTGTGTGTGTGTGTGTGTGTGTGTGTGTGTCTGTAATGTAAATGTGTGTGTTTGTCTGTTTGCGTGTGTGTGTTGATTGGCTTCCTCCGACCCTCAGAGTGGTTTCACCCCCCTCCACATCGCGGCTCACTATGGTAACATTAACGTGGCCACACTTCTGCTGAACAGAGGGGCTGCTGTGGACTTCATGGCTCGGGTGAGTTTATTCTGCCCTCTGCTGTTTGGGAGGGGGATTGCATACTTCTGAAGTAAACAATAGTGAAGATTCATAAAGATCCCACACAGCTGACAGACAGTGGTCAGATTTAGTTTCCATGATTCATTGAGCAAGCTGGTTTTAAGGTCTTTTTAAGGAGAAAACTTCCCTCCTGTTTTTGAATGAAGTATGCAGCAGTGTTACATTTGCTGATTCATAACAGGTGCATCACTTTACACGACTGTATTCTTATTTTAACTATTGTTCTGATTATAGAAGCAGAGTAGGATTCTAGTTTAATTACTGTGATTTTGACATTGTGGTACAAAACTGGGTGCCTTTAAAAGTGTGTTTGTTTACACATCAGGCATCAGCTGTCCGGTGTCAGTCAGTCGTGGCCTGTGATTATATCAGCTGTTGTGTGTTTGTGTTTGCGCTGCCTTTTGACAATGATTACAGGTTAGATCCAAAGAGTCTGCAAGAGTCAATGGAGCACTTTTATGCTGTTTATTTAATTATAACAAGAGTGTAGTGTTTGTAGAGCTGGCCAGCCAGGGATATCACCATTTCTACAGATCTACTGTCTACAACAATACATGTTTTATATCTAATGAATTCATTTTTTGTGTGAATAACAATATAGTTTGACAGCTGAATCATAACACATATTTCCTCTCTTTTGCTCAGAATGACATCACGCCGCTTCATGTGGCTTCAAAAAGGGGAAACAGCAACATGGTTAAGTTGTTGCTGGACAGAGGGTCCAAAATCGATGCAAAGACCAAGGTGAGACCACGGATCCTGTTCTGCCAAATGTCTTCAAGAGATTTAAAAATGAAACACATGACACTGAAGGATACGGTTGTTTGGAGCTAACTTCCATTGATGTTTTATGTTTTCCATAAATCTGTGATCTTTTTGCTGCTGTGTCTTCATCAGTATTTGACTCTTTTAATGAATTATCTCTGCTCAGTTAGGACTCTAATGGTTTTTTTTATCTGATGATTCACTCTTTGTGGAACAAAACTTTCACATATCATTTCAAATGATATTTGTTACTTACGTTGCTTGAGTATCCTGGGATCTGAATTATGTTTCTCTCTCTCGTGTGGTTTATCCCCACCGTGTTTGTCTCTCCTCTTGCCCAGGACGGGCTGACACCTCTTCACTGTGGGGCGAGGAGCGGGCACGAGCAGGTGGTAGAAATCCTACTCGACCGGGGAGCTCCTTTCCTGTCCAAGACCAAGGTAGCTACTGTGGAGATCAATTCAGGAGACGCTGCTTAGTTCAGAATAGGACAGGAAAGGTCACAAACACATTCACCAACACATGGCACATTTTTCTGTCAAAACTACAGCAGATCACACTTCACTGTAAACCCAGCACTCAGTAATACAGATGTAGAAACTAGCTTTAAATCACTCAGCTGTTTGAAGTCTGTGATGCAGTGAGATAGCAGGCCTGATGTTGTTGCTGTAGTGTTGTCGCATTGTCTCCATAACGTGTGTGCGACCTCTCCAGAACAGCCTGTCTCCGCTGCGTAGGCCGTCAGTTTGACCGCGCAGGACAACCAGTGTAACCACATAGACATTGTTGTAATGACCTCGTTATAACAATGCTTCTGTAACCTTCTCAACAACTTCCTTCACAGTGTTACTGTGCCGCGCACTGGCCGCGCCCTGACTCACTGTGTCTGTCTGTCCATCTGTCTATGTGTCCGTCTGCGTGTGTGTTTGTCTCTCTCTCTTTGTCTCGCCTCTCTCCGTCTCTCTCTCTCTGTCTTTCCCACTCTCCTCCCCCCGTAGAACGGCCTGTCGCCGCTTCACATGGCCACTCAGGGAGACCACCTGAACTGCGTCCAGCTGCTGCTCCAGCACGACATGCCGGTGGACGACGTCACCAACGACTACCTGACGGCGCTGCACGTCGCCGCCCACTGTGGTCACTACAAGGTGGCCAAGCTCATTTTGGACAAGAAGGCCAACCCGAACGCTAAGGCTCTGGTAGGGAAAAGAGGGGGTCAGGGTGGGGAGGACACAGCCTCTTCCCTTAGAAGTAATATTAGAGTAGAGAAAAAATCAAAAGAGTAATCAAGCGTCACACACATGAAAACAAGGATTGTGCTGCAAGTTTCCATATGACAATTCAACCATGTTGATGTTTAACGTTTCTTTTAATTGGATCATTAAAGCGATTGAAGGCGGTTTTATAAAAAAGGGACTCGGAACCGAGGGAACACTGTCTTAAATCTCTTAAATTCGCAATGAGATGAAACTTGTAAAAAATCAGACAATAATAGAAAAGTGAGTTGAAATTAAGAAACAATAAATGACATAAAATAATAAAGATAAAATTGTATAATTCTGAAAGAGAGCTGATTTATTCAAGTAAAAACCTGAAAATATAGTAAATGGGCAAAGAAAATACAATTTCACTGTTAAATTTCACTTGTGTCACATAATGATGACGCAAAATCATCCAGTCGGTAAACTTGTGACACGATGATGTGACTGTTGGAAAGAAGCAACAAAAGGTTTTGGTCCAGAGTTTCTTCAAATGTCAAAACTAAAAGACGAGGCAGAAAAAAACAGAACAGAGACTGGGGAGAAAAACACTGAAAAACTACAAAATGTTGATACTTTCTAGAGATACTTTGTCTTTCTATGGATCCTTGTAGATACTTTCCAAGAATCAGAAGTTTAGGAGAAGGAGAACAGATTAAAGATTGATTTTAGACCCTTATGCTTTGCAGCTGACATTTTTGGCACCACCCATTCACTTCCTCTCAGATCATTTGCTTTCACTTATCAGCCTAATAAAAGCAGCCCCACAGTCACAGATGTTTGTCTGTGTGCAGAGGTCATGCAGGCTTTACTCTGAGAGTTTCTTATCTTTGTCTGTGTGCAGAATGGTTTCACTCCGCTTCACATCGCCTGCAAGAAGAACAGAGTGAAAGTGATGGAGCTGTTGCTTAAACATGGAGCGTCGATCCAGGCTGTCACTGAGGTACGACACCAGACCGGACCACCTGTACTCTGCTCTGCTCTGACTGCTATCTGCACCAGAAGCACCTTTTTTAAAACTGAACTGACTTTAAACTATTCTGAGCTGATTGATTTCACACGTTGTGACTCGCCTTGTACTCGTGCTTTGTTTCTTATTTCTTGCCTTATTTCTTGATTTTCTTTGTATGATCACGTCTGTGTCTCTGCAGTCTGGCCTGACGCCCATCCATGTTGCAGCCTTCATGGGTCATGAGAACATTGTGCATGCACTGACACACCACGGAGCATCACCCAACACCACCAACGTAGTGAGTGGATCATTTTCTAACACACGTACTTCTGGCTGTTCAAATCCCACATCAGTCGATATGAAAAATTCCCTCTGATGACCGTTTTCTCTGTTTTCAGCGAGGTGAGACAGCTCTCCACATGGCAGCCAGGGCCGGCCAGGCAGACGTAGTCCGATACCTGCTGAAGAACGGAGCCAAGGTGGAGACTAAGTCCAAGGTCAGGCCACTGAGTGTCATCATCAATCACTGTGTGAGCAGGGGGGGAACAAAACAATGATAAAATACCTGGACAAAAGTAATCTTCTCCTCCCTCTCTGCAGGACGACCAGACAGCGTTGCACATCTCCAGTCGGCTGGGGAAAGTCGACATTGTCCAGCAGCTGCTGCAGTGCGGCGCCTGTGCCAACGCTGCCACCACCTCAGGCTACACCCCCCTCCACCTGGCTGCGCGCGAAGGACACCAAGATGTGGCTGCCATGCTGCTTGAGAACGGAGCCTCGCTCTCGTCCTCGACTAAGGTGGGTCTGCTGGTCTTGTCTTTCTTTTTTTTCTCTCAAAGACAGAGAAACACATTTAAAGAACCAAACATCACACACACACACACCATCTCTCTATTTCAGTGCCAGGTATCGCCACCAGTGGGCACCAGTCTCCATTTCCTGTGTCCAACGTGGTGCTTGTCATACTGTGCTTATTAGTTACAGTTTGAAGCTGAAGTATAATGAGAACACATTCATAGTCTCACAGTCCATAAATTATGAGGCCTATAAACTGGCTACAAGACTGAACCGTGTTCATCTCTGTCACACAGTTTAATCACTGTCTGAGAATCGACTTTACAGGTTTCACCCTCAGGTCAGTGCTGATGTTTGTGTGGGTCCAGTAATTTGAATTCATTCTTTTTACCACTGTTGACCACGGATGGATAATGTAAATATTGGCTCTGTTTTTCTGTATGTATAAGCGCACACGCTTCAAGGTTAAAAAGAGATGAAGAGAAGACTTAATGGAACCAGTTTGTGCACATGTGATATGTTGCTGGCGGCTGTGCTTGAAGGTGACCTCCGTCTGTGGAACAAATTAATGAAGGGTGAACCCCATGGTGCCAGCGCTCTCTCTCTCTCTCTCACACACACACACACACATGCAGCATCTTTTGGGAAGTCACCTGAGTCAGCTGTTCAACAAAAAGATGTTACACTCGTCTGGGAACATATGAAATGAAACTATAGAAAGTCCTGTTTAGGATGTGTTTAAAACCATTTTATGTGCATGTATAAAACATGTAAAACTACCTTTCTTTCTGAATTGATCCTTTAAATGTCTGAATTCTGGGTGAAACTGGTGGCACAGAGGAGGTCGAGCGGAGTCTGTGGGAGTCCCACATTTCTCTGGAAAATGTGACCTAATGTCTTTAAATATCTTCACATACACAGAGGAAGGAAGCCAAGATTAACATGATCACATTAAACAGCAGCTATTTATAGATCTGATGAGGAAATAAAGGTCTTTGGATCCGTCTCTTAGGGTACCACATATCGTAAAACACACCAGAGTTCATGTGTTGTTATGAGTCATTCAGACACACACACATGTTACTCATACTAGATAAAAGAGAAGTTAATTCAGTACATTTATTGTAGTTAAAAATCTATTCAAATCTTAATTTAAAAACTTTGGACAATACTAAACTACCTCTACAACAGATATTTGTAGTTTGACAGTGCTTTTGAGTTCTAATGCCATTCAGAACATTATCCATAGAAAACATCTTAAAGTAAAATATTGTAGCTGTTGCATATTTTCATTTTTAGATGAAACGGATGAACGAATTAGGCCTTGAGTGAGTTGATAAGCACCATCGTTTTTCAGTTTAAGGAAAGACTTGTGCTGCTAAAGACGTGTTGTGTGTACAAAACTTTTGTCTTATAAGTTTTAAAGTGCAAATCTCATTTAAAGGTTTGATGAGTTCTTCACATCCATGTGAAAAATCTTGTTGTAAAGAAGAGTTTGACTGAAACGATGCAGAAATTCACTTCCCTGTTTGAATACCCGTTTTTAATCGTCCTCTCGATCCTCTGCACACTCTGCATGATTTCCTTCGTTTTTCATTTTGGTTATTTGTCTTTTTTTGTGTCCAACAGAAAGGGTTCAGTCCTCTGCACGTGGCAGCAAAGTATGGCAAGATGGAGTTGGCCAGTCTCCTGCTGCAGAAGAGAGCTGCGCCCGACGCTGCTGGAAAGGTGAGACGTCTGCATCTGGTGCAGGAAACACACACTGAGAGTCAATCTCAATCTTGACCCACATTTACAGATGTTTTCAGATGTAGTGCTCCAGGAAAACATGAGCTGTCTGAGGAGGCTGGGGCCTGGCACAGAAAGGACTTTTCATATTAGGCAAGAGATGGCACTCCAACAGCATGAGCAAGAGAACAGTGAAGGCAGCAGAAGCTTAAAGTCAAACTTCTGGAACATCATTATGAGCAACAATAAGGTTTCAGCCTCATACTTTCAAGTAATCTTTCAAAAACAAGCAGCAGGATTATAAACATCTGTATGTGAAGGAATAAATTCTACAACAAAGTACAAAAGCACACAACAGTTTTGGCCAAAAAACAGCAGAAATCAGGAAGTCACTCAGACACTGTGACCACTTATCTTTCTGCAAGTCTCTCTGTCGCCTGTGCTTATCCAACCTGACCGACCCGAGAGAGTAAACAGGACGATGTTAGAGCTGCATTTTCTGAGCTGCACCTGGACTCGGGGGTGATTGTGTGGAGGAGCGGCAGGTTTAAGACTGATCCCAGGACAGCAGAGCCCACAGACGCTTGTCCTGTTACAAAAACCTTCTGGTCAGATTTCTCTTTTGTTCCCCTGATGACATGAACTCATTCAACCTCCACATGCACGCCGTGCAAACGCATCTGTGCACACACACATATCGACACTTAGCAAAGGCCCACTGGCCTTGATTATGGTGTTAGTGTTTGTGTGTGTGTGTGTGTGTGTGTGTGTGCCACCATCTGAGAGCGTTTAACGTAATGGCAGTCAGGTATGATAATGAAGCTTCCACTCTGCTTGGCAGTGTCGCACTTAAATCGGTCCTGTTTTTAAACGGAGTCCAAACATGAAACAAAATCGGGCCTTTATTGTCGTTTAATTACACTCATTTTCTTTAGAGATTAAAAACAAACAAAAACTTTTTCGGTTTCCTCACATTTTAATTAAAAACATTTAGTCACAAAATAAGATACACGTGCATGTTTCACACCTGTCAGGGACCGTTTTAACAACACATTGCAACAGCACATGATGTGATTTATTATTATCATTGTTATTATTATTATTATTATGGTATATATGCTTTACACTCTCTCTGAGTTGATCCTGATTCCTGAGTTTTCCTTACAACAGGACATTTCACTGACTCAGTGAGTATCCATGTGACTCAGGCTTGAGTCCAGAGGGTATTTTAGGAACACCAGTATGCTGCTGCTAGCACTCTAATGCTGCTGCTAGCACTCTAATGCTGTGACTCCTCCTGTTACTGCTAAGCTGAAATTAAACTGTCACACCATTGCTGTCCAAGAAAACCTCTATCTTCATTTTTTTCTGATTGAATGACAGCTTAAAGGGGAACTCCAACCATTTTACACCTCAGCTTATCAAATCTTAGCTTGCTTATCATGTCTGCGTGAGGCTAACAACTCTCAGGAATGTGAGTCACTTCTAGCATAACACACCTGAATCTCAACTCAACTCTCAGAAGCTCAGTTGCACTGTGGGTAATGTATGCATCAAATTTTGACCTGGAAGAAGAATGCCTGGAATTATATAGATGATATCTTTGGTGTTGCTGCATTTATTTGATCTTTTTCTTTTTTTTGTCTATCTTGAGTCTGACAATCCAAAATGTTTTATCCATGCAATGCTGCAACATTTGAGGACTCCCTTAAATGTTGCTGTTAAGGGTTGAAAAATGTCTCTTTCTCACTTTAAACAAACCATTTTGAAGGCAGTCTGGAGATTCATTCACAGACCAGCAAAGGCACAGTCATCTCTGTCTCCTTTAATAATTTCATCTTCTCCTAATTCTTCTTGTACGTTTCAGCATGAAGTTGTTGCTCAAACTGTCTCCTGTCCCATCTGCCTTCACATCTTTACATCCTGTCGGTTTGGTTCTTTCATGTGACTTATCTGTGGATGTGTGTGTGCATTCTGTGATCTTCTAACCTGGTGTTGTGTTGCATGCGTGTGTGTGTGTGTGGGTGGGTGTTTTAGAGCGGGCTAACTCCACTGCATGTAGCTGCTCACTACGATAATCAGAGAGTGGCACTGCTGCTGCTGGATCAGGGAGCTTCCCCACATGCTGCCGCCAAGGTATCCACACAAACACACGTAAACACTCACACTGCAGTAAAGTCACCCGCTCATGCCCTCAGACGTCTCAGACCATTAACAATAATCTGTTTGTATCTGAATGTATAAAGATCTAACGCTTACCCATATTTTCCATTCCTTCCTCTCTAATCTTTGAAGTCTTTCACTCAACCAGCCAAAATTTAGCTCATAACGTCAGCATATTGTGCTATGTTGTTTGTTAGATGTTAAATTTAATATTTCTCATTAAATAAGACGAGAGCTCATGTGAATGGCCTGCTTACTAGTTGTACATGTCAAAAAATAAATTAAAACCACTTCATAATGCAAATGTAAAGTGTTGCCGATGAAAACAGGACTTTAGTCAGGATGCTTGTTGAAACTTCACACATGGTTGTCGACACATGGCCAGGTTGTGGTCAGGCTGCTGGTAATCTCTGAAAAACCCCAGAACAAGTTTGAGCGAGCGGCAAAACGAGCAGAACATGGCAGGAAATGTTTTTCGCTGTTCAGGACAGACATCCTGCAAGAGGAGAGCAGAGCTTGTAAAGCTCGTTTATCCTTCCTCACACCTTCCCTTTTTGTCACTGGCTCCGTCTCCTGCTCGCTCGCTCTCTTTTAATCTATATCGGTCTCTGTTTGTGCCTTTACTTTTCCAGCCTCCCTCCCACATTCTTAGTCATTCCTCGCTGCCTTCCTCTCTCTCAGTTTCTCCCTCTATAAACTACTTCTCTTTTGGCCGTGTTGCTGTGCTTGGCCTAATTGAAGTGCTTTTGGAAAGGGATGAATCTCTGTGCGCTGCAAAGTTTTTCTCAGTGTTTGCACACACAAGTGCAATCGCAGAGTGGCCGAGTAAAACAAGGTGCATGTGTCATGTCTGTTGAATTTGTGATTTTGACTCATTAAAATAAGTCGTGTTATAAACCAAGAAAGAAATTTTGATTCCAAGGAAGACAGTTTGGAAGTAAAGTGTAACTTTAACAGAATTTAAAGTTTTAAAGCTCAAACACAACACTGGTGACCCACAAGTGCAAGGAAGTGAATTTAAATCCTGTCTTTGTTTTAATGCTGTCTGGCAGGTCCTCTCTGTGAAGACCAACATGAGGAATGTCAGAATGTTTTCAGCGTTTTAGCTCCTCCCATCCGTTCATGCTGTCTTCTTTGAGAACTTGATTTATTCATGCTGTTGATGTGTTCAGCCAGCTGAGGAAAACCTTTTTTTCTGCGTTATCAGACACTCATTCAAAGCTCTTAAAATATTTCTTCCCCTAGTGATTCGATAATAAACGTAAAATTATCACAAAGGCCAAACTGATGTCTCCACGTTTGTACTGGAGAAAAGAAAGAAAGTTTTTGGCACTCCAGCCTTTATAATTGTAAATATTCCCTGTTTTTTGTAACGCAGAGCATGACTGTGAAATAGCTGAAATAATTCTGTAGCCACCAAATCCAAAAACCTGAAAGAAGAAGAGTTTCGGAGAATCTTGTGACTCCTGCTTCTCGTTTGCTCGCCTCAGAATGGCTACACTCCACTTCACATCGCGGCCAAAAAGAACCAAATGGACATCGGGACCACACTGCTGGAGTACGGCGCCGACACCAACGCCGTGACACGGCAAGGCATCAGCCCCATCCACCTGGCAGCGCAGGAGGGCAGCGTGGACCTGGTGTCACTGCTGCTGACCAAGAACGCCAACGTCAACGTGTGCAACAAGGTACACAGACTCATACAAGCATAAAAAGGGTCTTTTAAAAATTTCTCTAGCATTCTGTTTCCTGAGAGGGATGATGCGTGTGTGAGTGTCTCATGACCTTCTACGAAAACAAATGTGTTTGCTTGTTTGTGTGTGTGTGTGTGTGTGTGTGTATCCTCCTCACATACGCAGAGCGGACTTACACCACTCCACTTAGCAGCTCAGGAGGACAAAGTCAATGTTGCAGAAGTCCTTCTTAACCACGGGGCGGATGTCAACCCACAAACAAAGGTAAAGCATACAGCATCTTTATTTACACGTATTGCTGACTTTGCTGCGTCTGCTGTTATTTGTGTTTTTCTCTTTATTTGAACTTTTTCCTATTCATGGCTTTGGAAAAATTACTCTATCTCTCTCAGACACACATTTGTCTGTGATCATCTAAGTGCTACGTAAATAAAAGATTGATACCTGACTGGAAGGTGTTCATGTCTTTATAGATGCACACACACACACACAACTAAGTATATCTTCTAATATCTGTTCACACTCTTTTATTTACATTCACTTACACACAAACACACACAAACACACACACTGGCCCCCTAAACAGGTTGTTCACGTTCACTGCCGCCGATGGCATCTTTTCTAAAACGATCCGTGTCTCCTCTGAAGCATCACGCGTCGTTGCAGTGAACTGGCCTGTGTGTGTGTGTGTGTGTGTGTGTGTGTGTGTGTGTGTGTTTTGTGCTGACGTTACAGCTGTTGCAGGGAACAAGTTATTCCCTCAATGATCTTCTCCATTAGCATGATGCACTGAGCTCATAATTCAACATGGATTTGAAATCTGATGGTGTTTTAAAGTTTTATGTAGAATCAGAGGCAGTGTGCTCTGAAGTTGAGCCAAATTACATTTTCCCATAAATAAACATTTGTTCTTTCTTGCACAATAATTTCTAAAAAAAAATCAGGGAATTCTTTCAGAAACGTGAATGTGATGAGATGAGTCCTCCAGGAAGTCCTTTTAACCTGCTCATCCCTTCCTGTCTGTGGGCCTCTCTCTCTCTCCATCCACTTTCTTCATGCAGATGGGTTACACTCCGCTGCACGTTGCCTGTCACTATGGCAACGCAAAGATGGCAAACTTCCTGCTGCAGAACTGTGCCAGAATCAATGGCAAAACCAAGGTAGAGAAACACCTTCACCACCAACACACACGCACATTCACACACACTCAGACACACGTTTGTGTTTCTGTTAATATGGAAAATCTTCTTGTTTCCTGACTGTGTTTTGTGTTGGTGCAGAACGGGTACACGCCTCTCCACCAGGCTGCTCAGCAGGGCCACACCCACATCATCAACCTGCTGCTTCAGCACGGGGCCTCGGCCAGTGAGCTCACTGTGGTCAGTGCACAAACACACTGGAACACACACACACACACACATCGAC
>JAQLOL010000003.1:19089097-19100262 GCA_029783665.1 Naso thynnoides
AAAATGCAGCCTGACATCTACTGAAGTAACACATGGTCACATTTGGACATTTGGAGAAGACAGAGACGATCTCTGCTGATGGACACCAGTCAGACACAGACTGGGACGGAGCTTTAAGGAAACTTGATATGCCGACATGAAGAGGCAGACTTTTAAAGATTAGGATGTAAATGTTTGTAAATGTGTTGCAGACAGCCATGACACTTCTTGTGTCGTCTGATAGTTGAGTTTATCATCAATTAACTCAAATTATCCTTTTGAATATGAAAAATGATAATGATAGACAAAATCCCCTGTGTCATTTGTAAGTTATATTTTCTGAAGGTTTGGATAGTTGTTCGGAATATAAATGATAAATAAAAATATTTTGTTTTGGCATAACTGGATTGTTCTTTTTTTCTGTCTACTTTTCATATTTGCAGAGTGCTTCAGAAAAACACAAAATCAACGTCCCCGAGACCATGAATGAGTTTCTCGACATGTCAGACGATGAAGGTGAGTAAATGTGGAACTTTTCTCCTCATTTACATGATTTTTTAATCATTAAGTTCTAAAGTTAAACTGATACTTTCAAACAGCTATTGTGTCTTTATTTTGATTAAAAAAAAGTAAAAACAATGCATTGCATGATGTCCAAACACTTGTGACTGTGTGTGTTACGTGATGTCCTTTTCATTAACATGTGCATGTTTCACTGTATGTGTGTCCAAATCACACAGTCCGGGCCAATGTGCCAGAAATTCTCAATGAGGAGTCTTTTTCAGATGATGATGAAGGTATTTGTCGCCAGTTTGCCTCAAACATTCTGTTGTTTGTTTGTTTGTTTTCCTTTCGTATTAACACACTTTAGCAGAACTCACCTGCTTGTTGAGGAGCTAACCATCAAACCTTCGCTTTGCTTCTGTTCAGCTTTGCTTTTCAGTCAAATGCACACTTTCCACTTAGACTGCTGTGATAATGCACATCAGTTATTATGCAGTTCAAAGCTCCACGAAGCGGACTGATGCACTGTGGGTGCAGATTTAAGGGTTAGACAAAGCACATGTTTGTTTTATTACTGCAATTCTTTGCCCTCCATTACAAGACAAAGAACAGAAAGAAAAAGTTCCACCTATTTCCCTTTGCTCAAAAAATCCATCGGCAAACATTGAATTATATCATTGTTTTAGCCTTGAATCAAGTCTGGTTTTTTGTCAGGTTCAACGGCACCTTTCTGTTCCCAAACTGACACTGCTGAAGTTATTTTCACTGCAACTTAAAAACATCTTTGTTATTTTTAACTGCTCACACTCAGAGTGTCTCATTCTGCATAACTCTGCTCATCAAAGACACTTTGTGATGTGTCATCCTGACGTGCAGTCGCCGTGTAAGAGATGCTGTAGGAGAATGAAAACAAGGTCGATGACGGTCACCTCGTCATTCAGATGACAGACTACAAAAAGCTGAGCATAAATCAAATGAAATCATCTTGTTTTACCAAATGTAAACCTCAATAAAACTTACGCCACATTAATAATATCCTGGTTAGCAGCACAGAGAGTTGGTGTGGAGCTGCAGGACAGAAAAGCTCTGCCAAGTTTATGGCACAAGTCACATTGTTCAGGCTGCCCACTTCAGTCCTCTGTCCTTTGTTTTGGAACCACAAAACCAACAGGCCTGTAAAATTGATGAGCTCGTTCACAGGCTGTTGCTTAGGGGACCGTCTGTGTGTGTGTGTGTGTGTGTGTGTGTGTGTGTGTGGTCTCTGTGTTAGGTGATACAGCCAAACTCAACAGGTTGGGTACACACACATATCAAATGATAATGGATGATTCTGTACCAGCTGCACGATGAAGATCCTCATCATCATATACATGATTCAGTGCTATCGCTACCGAGCAGGAATATAAATACAGAGTCTCCACGGCTTCAGAATCTCCACATAAACAGTTTACAGTGCGTGCATAATTCATTGACATTGTACTTGTGCAGCAGGGCCTTCATATTCTCTTTGACCAATACCAGCAGCACCAGGCTGGATTCAATTAGCAGTGTGTGTGTGACGATGTGTGTGTGTGTGTGTGTGTGTGTGTGTGTGGAAGAAGGAGGTGGAGGAAGGAAAGAGTTTCCACATCTCTCTTTAATCCTACATGAGGAAAGCCAATCCTATTAAGCTGTAGGTTGGAGTGAGTTTGACAGGTCACTCCTGGTCACAGAATGTAGCGTGTGTTTGTGTGTGTGTGTGTGTGTGTGTGTGTGTGTGTGTGTGTGTTCTTTAGAGAACAACTTAAGGGGACAGTTTACGTCGAAATCAAAACTACACATTCGTCCTCCTACCTGTGGTGGTGTTCAGTCGCCTTGGTGGAAGTGAAGTTGTCAGTTGCCTTGTCTTGATGGGATGGAACTAGCCGGTCGAATACACTCATAAAAAATCTAACAATGTGTCTTTGCAGAAATCATGACCCACTTTCGAAAGATGACCCACAGACTGTTCATGAGCAGCTTCCAGCTGGAACTCTTTTCTTTGTACGAGGGCCCGACACATATGGGATTTTTGGGGCCGATGTGATGAATTCTGATATCCAATATATATCAGCCAATATTCTATATATTATATTTTGAATGTGGTTATCAAATATATGTGTTAGAGACATGTAATGAAAGCAGGATATGTAACAAAATGTATTACAAACATCAGTCCACTGACCAGTAAACGCTTTATTTGTTTCCAATTAAATAGTGGACTGCCCTCTGCTGGACAAACTACATGAGTACACCATTTCAAATTACCACTCCAAGTATTTTCCCAGCCTTAAAACAGTTGTATTATCTGCATATATCAGAGAGAATATGTGCCGATACCGATATACCTGCAATTGGCCAGTATCGACCGATAATATTGGCAAACCGATTTATCGGTCGGGCCCCACTTTGCACACCTGTGGCGTTCATCTGCTGATGGACGAGAGGACGTAAACGTGGACGGCATCCTTTTTAGCTGAGCTGTGAAGTTTTCTAGCTTGGTTAGCTAGCCGCTTGTACATGAAGTGGTGGTGCACTCTGGCAGAAAAAAAATTGATCTGTGGGTGTTATCTTGAGTAACCAGGTCATGATTTCTGCAAAGAGACATTATTTAGAGTTTTGAGAGTGTATTTTTGGATGCTTTGCCATCTGGATTCATGTGATACCTCCAAAACTCAGCAACCAAGACAAGATGCATGGAGCATTTTTACTAGAAGAAGAAAAGCACCTAATTTTAATATGTGGATGAGCTGTCAGTTAAATTCCTTGTGCTCTGCTGTCAGATATCTGTACGTCCTTGAAGCACTGGAGGATATTATCACTGCAGTTACTGCTGTGTCTTAAAGTGTCAAACACCTCTTGCATAATTGTTCTAAATTCACTGATTCTTGTGCAAGTTTTAGCCACTGTGTGCAACATGTAGAAGGAAGAACCGGCAGAGAAATGTTGCTCAAGAATTTCAAAAGTCGTCCAAATGATGCCTGCTGCGGTTATTTCGTCATGATTTCAGCCTGAGTCCCAGTTTGACGGGCAGCCAGAGTCCCTCGGTGACTTGAACCGTACAGGAGGAAAGGGCAGGAGGACGCTCACAGTTTTTTCTCCGTCTCTCCACTGAGGTCTCCAAGTATTTGCTCAGACAGCCTGTCAGCTGAGTGCGCTCTCCGCGCAGCCCTGTTGACTCTCTTCAGCTGGAGTTTGTTGGGTGCCGCTGAGCCACAGACGCACCGAGACTTTCTCTCTTTAAATCCAATGAGATGAGCCGTTTTGAGCCGCTTGCGGGAGAATTAACCCCCGTGGGGCCGCTCGTATCGGATGGCTCGGAGTCGCGCTGTTTGTGCGCAGCAGCGAGGAAACTCTGAACGTTCCGTCTCAATATCGTTTCTTTGCGGAGGGAAGGCGGCAGAACTTTGCGCACCAGCTCAGAAATCGCGCAAGTTAGAGTGGAGTTAAGTGCGTGGGGTGAAGAGAGGGCAACATTTTCCATCAGCTGCAGCAGCAGCAGCAGCAGCAGCTCTGAATGGACCACTTGGTATTCCTCACTCTGACTGCGTTCACCTCTCAGCCTGCAGACACTTTGTAGAGCTTCAGGGGGAAAGAAAAGAAAAAAGGCCGAGAGCTGTGATCAATATGGCTGCTCTGGAGAGAGGTAAGCGTCGAGAGCATCAGAGGGAGTTTCTGTGTGTCTGTGGCCGCTGAGTGGACTTCCACAGGCCGGGAGAGATGAGGTGAGAGCCGGGGAGCAGCTGTGTCTGCCAGAAAAGGTTCTTTAGTTTGGATGTTTTTAGGTTTCTGTCAGAAAGGTGGCAGGTCACGCAGCATTTTCATCCCCAGGCTTTGTTTGTTTGTTTGTTTATTCTTTATGTGGGCCGATTTATTTAGTCTATTTGTTTATTTCGAGCTTTGAGGGGTTGAATGGGGTAACTTTGTCATATAGAAGATGCTTCAGGTTCAACATGTAAAGGAGGTGTGTGTGTGTGTGTGTGTGTGTGTGTGTGTTACGTGAGCTTGAATGGGGACGGTGATACATTATGACAGCAGCGGGTTGATTGTTTCTCTGTTTTGTCAAGTCAGACAGACGCAGCTAGAAAAGCGCAGGAAGTTTTTTAACGACTTTTACCTTCAGAACAAAAGCACAACATGCGTCAGGAAAAAAAAAAAACAACTACGCAAACTAAACCCTGATTATATTATTATGTTTTTCTTTTTCTTCTAAGATTTCGGGAATTGGAAGTAAAAGTTGTGAGACATCACATTCTGTGTCAGTGTTCAGAACGAAGATGCATGAACTGATCCAGATTTGACATCCGTTGCAGTCTGTGGCCCAAAGGTGCTCAGTGTTGATCCCTAACAGAAAACTTGTTGCATTTGTCTTTTTCTGATCAGTACAAAATGTTCATGTGCATTCTCCTCAGGCACTTTTGTTAACAGTTAGTTTGGGACTAGAAATTTAAAGGTCGAACGAAGCGAATGAATAAAATATGAAACAGCTTCCTGCATTTCACTCAGTGAATGGACACAAACTGACAGGCTCTTTAAAGTCTGCCTTCCTGTCACTTTTTCCTAATTGAATAATGTTATTTTGCATGTTTCAGGGGGCGACCTAGTTTTTCAAATCTCTTCATAGGCCAATTATGACTACACCTTTTCATCGCTGGTCTTATTTTGAAATTAGACACCGGAAGCGCTCCCTTTCGACGCTGTCTGGCTTGACGTTGGTGCTGGTGTCTGATCGGAGTGCGGCAGTGCTGAAGGTAGGGGGAGGGGCTGCGGTGAAGGAGCAGAGTGTTGCAGGCAGGACAGAGCCGGACATGAGGGAGAAGGGGAAACACGGGAGCCGCTCCTCCGGCTTCTTTGACCGGCGTGTCATTGTCCACCGGTCCGCCGATCGAGGTGCGCTGCGCTTCTTCTACTGTGTGCTTAGTGTCTGCTCAGGATGCCGAGGCTTTGGTGGCTGTTAGACCCTCTGCTGGCTCTGTGTGTGCGTGAAAGGAGCTGCGTTTGGTTTTCCAGGAGAGCTCCAGATTTACCGCAAAGTGGCTCCGCCGCTGCCGCCGATGGCATCTTTTCTCCTCTGAAGCATCACGCGTCTGCGCGGCCGTGCGGGTCCAGCTGCGTGCTGATGTTGTTGTTGTTCTCCCAGTCAGATGAAGAGACAAAAAGAAAAGTTACGGGGAGCGATGCAGTTGCAGTGAACTGGCCTGTGTGTGTGTGTGTGTGTGTGTGTGTGTGTGTGTGTGTGTGTGTGTGTGTGTTAGCCCAAGGTCTCCTGTAGTACCGGAGTCCAATAAGTGAGGCTGATGTCAGCAGCAGTGACGGCTTGTTTTTTGCCTCCCGACGTGTCGCATCATCATTGCACTCTTCCCCGGACTGTTTGATGAAGTTAACGGGATTTTTATGATTTCAAACCCACCAGGTGAGGATGCCATGACCGGAGACACGGACAAATACCTGCGGCCTCAGGACCTCAAAGAGCTGGGGGATGACTCCCTCCCTCAGGAGGGCTACATGGGCTTCAGCATAGGAGCCCGCTCGGCCAGGTAAGCACCTGTCATACCTGGGACATGCACAGGGGAGCAGCTGATGTAGGCCTCTGTGGTGCAGTGCCACTTGTTCCAACTTGTGGCCACATGATTTTTGATCTGAACACAGTCATGAATCTGTGATGGTGTGGCTGCTGACCCCAATCACACCCAGTTATGATCTGATCTGGAGGGCATTTTTCTAGGTGTGTGGTGTGTTTTGGACCGGAACAGATTGTGTAATGTACAGGCCTTCCAACACACACACACACACACACACACACAGAATAATGGAAATCGCCAGAGAAAGCTGCTGGAAAGTTGCCATCTAATGATTCCACCTAACATAATGATTCAGCATTTTGTGTGGCCTCATTCAAACGCAGCGAAAGATAGATTACAAATGGCCCGTAGTCATGACACAAGCGATACAGGCCGTATCGTTGAACTTTGATAAGTTCTCAGTAAACAGCTACACGTCAGGATTCGGAGCCTGGCCACACTTTCAAATAGTGGACAAAGTATGTTGTGGAAAATTGGCAGGCTCCAATGAAAACACATCAGCGGCACACGGGGCACTGTGCAGCGTCACAATGCATTGTTGCCAAAATAACAGATGGCAGACGCACAGTGATGAGTGCGCTGATAAAAACAACTGCACTGTGACAGGAAGCTGCTTACATCAGCGGGCTTCAGCAAACAAGGGAAACACTGAAATAAATGGAAAGATTCAATGTAAACAAGCCTCACAGGTTGATACTGGAAAGAGTTTTGACAGCTGTGATGAACTGCCTCTGTGAATTGTAGTTTGCAGTTTAGAATACTGAAATTTCATTATATACACAAGGTCTGTCACCACTTTTTAAGGGGTTTAAACCCGACCACTGTATCGGTTTGACAATATTATTGGCTGATATTAGCCTGTCAGATCAGATATATATTTGTATCAGCTCATATGTTCGCAGATGTTAAAACTGTTTTTAAGGCTGGAAAAAAATGCTTGGATTAGTGATTTAAAATGGTGTAATTACGCAGTTTGTCCTGCAGAGGGCGGTCCATTTCTTCACAACAAAAGGGTCGATCGCACTGAGAAGCATCGTACAAGGCACGGCTGCTCCAAAAAACGCCCTGTAAGCACATCTGTAGGAAAATTCTGCCAGTATTAACTTCTCATTCGTGTTCGCTGCCGTCCCTTTGTTTCTGTGACTGTTTCCCCGGCAACAAGATGGGAAGAACACGGGGAATTGTAAAGGCCTCCTCCAGAATTGACATTGATGAGTAGTGCAACTCCACGCCATGAGCTGAAAAGTTGAAATTATTTAAACTTTTATACGCCCAAAAACGGCCTGAAAAACACATCGTGCAGCAGCAAGAGAGGAGCGGCCAGCAGGCGTGCTGTGCCAGAGGAAAACTACGGTTTCGCTGGCGATGCCTCTCAGTGTGATAATATATGTACATTATTTACATACACACAAAAATATTTTAGATGTATATTATATCGACCGATAAATCAGATATCGGAATTTTCTTGCCTCCCAATATTGGTATCTATGGGACCTACTACAGATTATCAGTGTTGTTTCAGTAATAATGATAAATTCTAAAACTGCTCCTATTCTGCTGCTTTTCTGTCACTGCACATTCAAAGAGAAGACGGGATTGTTGGACCTTAATGTCTCTTTGCAGGGCTGTGAATGTGATGCTGTGAAACACTGTTTTCTATCGACTGATATCAATGAATGTATGGTGCTGAGCAAGTTCTTTCCTTTCCCTTACCTTTCTGTTTGTGACATCGACATTGCATGGTTTGCTTTTTGATTGGGCTAAACTCGCGCAAGCACACACGCTTGTTAAAAAAAAAACCCAAAAAATCAAAAACAGAACCACAGGCACCTAGTCGCGGCGTCCGGCCAGGCAAAGGCACAGCATCAGTGTCACATAGGGGGAAAAAAGAAAGCCACATCATGCTTGAACGTCTTCAAAATGCTTTGCTTATCACTTCTTCTGTTTTGATCTTTTCCTTGTTTTCCTGCACCCTGTCCATCATTCTAGCCCTAGAATCAGGTAAGACAAGAGTAGTAGCTGTAGTAGTCGTAGGCGACATTAGCTGTGAATGGTGCCCCTCCCTTGTGACCCCCAGAACTACTGTTTAACCCCAACACTTCACCCATTAAACATGCTAACCCCAACCATGAGTCATCCATCGGTGTCATCCAGTGTTGCTGTTTCTCTCCTTATCAGATTTGTCACTTTCTTGCTGTCACGTGTTGTATTTTGAGATCCATTTTATCTGTTCACCTTTCATCTCACTGGCTCATCCGTCCAAGTAAATCATCATATCTGCTAAATGGAAATGTTCTTTTTTTTCTATTCAGGTGTGTAAAAAAAGTGCTTGAAATGACAAAAGCCACGATCGAGTTTGTTTTTGCAGATGTGTCTGTAGTTTAAAGTTGTGTTGAATAATCGCTCAACTTTTCGATGTGGCTTTTTACCAAGTGGCACTTTATGCGTATTTTTAAAGTGCCACTGAGTGTAACTTCCAGGGATCAAACCGATCAGTTTGTTCATAATCCATCGCTTTTATCCACCCAGTTCACATGCTAGTAATTGAAGATGCTTCAGCATTAATCGGGATAATTCTGGATGTGAAGTCCTGGTTTGCAGAGATGGAAACTTGAACACACAGAGTCATTCCCACACAAGCACTGTCTGTTTGAGGCCATGCAGATGCCTCCTCCGAGCACTGGTGAAGTACACAGTACATGGGGGATGAGAGAGAAAAAACAAGTTTGTTAAGATAATGGGATGTGTTGTTTGCAGCAAGGCAGGCTAACGGGTCGAGGGAAAATGGATGGATTGGTGTGTAGAGAGGAAGGAAGGGGACAGAGAAGGATGGAGGCAAGAGAAAAGCAGCGAGCCACAGAGAAAGTGAGTGAAATGAGGATGAAACAGAGTGTGTCGCCGCAACAGGACTGAGATGAAGATAGTGAGGACAACTTTCTAAAGAGTGACGCACAGAAGGAAATACAGACACACGGACGTTTAGGGAGGACGGGAGGATGGACAGAATGAGAAAGAAGACGAAGCTGTGAAGAGCAAACAAAAAAGTCTTGCAAGAGTGTGTGTATGTGTGCATTAATGTGTGTGTGTGTATGTGTTTGGCGGGGGGGCTGCCATGCTAGCGAGTCCATTCAGGCCGTACAGAGTTGCTTGGTAACTTCGATGGTGGGGTAGGCAGGCAGTGCTGAATAAAGGGCTTCTCTCTGTGCTGAATAGTGTGCCCACACAAACACGCTGAGCTCTGCATTTTCTCCCCCTCGCTCCCACCCGTCCTCCCCCCTTCTGCACTCTCACACCGGACACATCAGTACACACATGCATTAATACACTGACAAAATAAGGCACAAAGTTGCCGGTTTTGTCACCACAGTTGTATCTGTTTCACAAACCCCGACACACACAAGACATCTCATGGTGAACATTATTTACATGCCTGATCACACACACACACACACACACACACACAGATAATCTATTTTTACTGACTGTGCACTCACACAAATGTTTCAGCTCTTCTGCGCTGATCAAATCCCTGAAGCAGAAACAGCACAAAAAAACCCCTGAAAGGAATCTACAGCACCGCAACGAGTGTGAGTGGCTGTAAAAACCGACACAGGCGCACGTCACTGAAAAACACAAAGCAGACTGCAGCACGACGGAAAGAAAAGACCGCTCTGCTTTTTGTCCGTCTGCTGTGAAACAGGTACAGGCCAGCAGCTGGTCGTGGAGTAAAGCAATGTCAGATTTCAAGCTCAGGCAGTTTCAAACATTATGAAGTAAAAACCTTATTTCTGTTACTGTCAGTAAAGATCTGCACACCTGTCTCACCTGCCAGCCAGGTGCGTACACATGCAGTCCACTACCCTTTCATATTTCACCATTTAGACACATTTAGTGAGATCTGTGTTCATGATGCACAACTTCATATAGAAAAGATCGGTGGTTCCCAAAGTGGGGGCCGGGGCCCCCCAGGGGGTCATGAGACACAGAGAGTGGGGCCGCGAGATGCCTTCCAAAAAAACTACTTAAAAAACAAAACAAGCGGTTGATCTTTTGTGTTGTGTAAATGCTCGTGTAGGCCCTGACAGTGCGTTTGCACGGCTGTGCACAATGTTACATGCCACCTCCAGGGTCGATGGGGGTCCCCGGTCTCTGGCACAGTTATTTTGGGGGTCGCAGGCTGGAAAGTTTGGGAACCCTTGGAGTAGATCGCGACAGTCTCGTCCTCTTTCTCTCTATCTGCTAATGCAAACACACTGACCTCAGTCTCATTTCCATCTCTGAATAACTTCCTGCAATATCTGATCCTTTTCCAACTGCGGCCTCTTCCGCCTCGCTCTGTTTTCCACTTTTGGACACTCTCTGTCCAACAAGTCAAAAACCTGGTTCCCTGGAGGTTGCATGTAGTAATGGATTCCTTGCTTTTTGTTTTATGTTGTGTTCCTCTGCCTGTCACTTGTTGTTGCCCGCGGCGCTGGCTTGCGTGGTAACATGTAGCCTTCGCTCCTTCAGTTCGGATAGGTCCAACACGCTCAACCGGAGCTCCTTTGCACGAGACAGTATGATGATTGAGGAGATTCTGGCCCCCACAAAAGACACGGTAAGATCCATCTCTTGTCTTCTTTGCTTTTTCACTGTTTATTCCCGACTTTATTCTATTTCTCTTAATCTCTAAAGACCCTTTCCTTCTTTGGTATCTTTAACTGTTTGTTTTTAAGCTTGAGCTGTTCGTTTGTCAGTGGCCTGATGAAAACACAGGCTGAGCAGAATTAAAGCAGGGACCGAGGTAGCATTACTTGCCTTAAACAGAGGTCATAGCAGAAGCAGTGCTGATGCCATGCTTGCTTCTGCCAAAGTGCTGAGGGTGAGTGTTAGAGCACCTTGTTGAGCAGTTTATTCAAACTTAAGAGCTTTGAGAGCCCCCCCCCCCTTCTGCTTTGTCATGGAAAAAATGCTGTGCACAGCTCATCTCGCCTGTGCAACGTTCGTTTTGGTGTCCCAGAGGGAACACAGAACTATCACCCCTTACATTAGAAACAATATTAGTAATATAACATACAATGACAAACTATTCATGGCCAATAT
>JAQLOL010000003.1:19107464-19121298 GCA_029783665.1 Naso thynnoides
AAAAAAAACCAAAAAACTTCTCATTTGTTTGTTTGTTGTGGTGGTGATTGATCACGAGAAACTGAAATTCTTTTGCTTTTGCTTTTGTTAATTTGCTGTTTATTTTCAATAACTCCAAAGACTTTTTCTGATGCCTTTTGTTGTTTTTGCTGCTCCATTTTCATCCCCTGAATTTTGTTTTCACCTCCCCGCTCATTGTAACGTTCCCTGCTCTCCATTGTTTCATCTCTCTCCTCTCCTGCAATGCATCTTGGAATACCACAGGATATGGAGTCTGATCCTGATGATGAGGTAAAACAGATTCTTCATCATCACACGGAACCGCTTCTTCTTTGTCGTGCTTTCTGTTGGCTTTATTGCAGATGCTCTAGTGAATATGAGTGTTGCAGGTCTCTTGTCTCTGTGCAGCAGCTTGGTGTGAAAGATGCTTCTGACTGCATGTTTTTTTACACAGCTACATCTTTGCTGAAGTGACGCCTTGTGGTGCATGAGTGGAAATGGCAGTTGTTTTAATCAGCAAGGATTTATTTATTGTTGTCTTCATCCCAAGTCCACTGGAGCCAGTTGCTGTCCCACGACTCAGCTTTTTCTTTTTTTTTTTCATCTCTATCTTTCTTCCTAACCATACATGTTCAACAGGACGTCACCATGTCTCCATCCTAACGATTAACTCATAGAAATTTCACACAGGACCATGGGATCTCTTGTTAGCTTAACATGAAACCCTATCTCCTATCATTTGTCTCTTTAGCAGTTGTTTTGTTGTATTTGGGTTTCCCTTCCTCACTCTTGTCCTTGGCTTGTGTTTAACAGAGAACACTAACACTCGGCATGCCAACACAAAGATTAATCAGAGGGAGATCAGACTGTTTTTATGTTTGAGTATTTACATCATATGTAGTGACTGTGTGTGCTATGTTCCCTCAACATGAATATATTAACCCACTCACCAGACTCAGTGTACCCAGATAATGTTAACTGATTCATGCCGATGTAAAAAATAAAAGGTATGCCAACAGTTACCACACGTAACAACTATAGTATAATTTCAACATGGTTACGGTTAGGCACACAACATGGTCAAAGCTTGTAAAAGGTTTTGGTTATAGACTTTTAAGGACCAACATTGATAATAGAAGATAAACACGGTAGAATCACATTCATCGCACGAGCCTCCACTCCTTTAGTTTTCACTGTGTTACATGAAGGACACACCATCAGCTGCATTTGCACTGAATATTAGCTTACAGTGTAAATTGTTTAATAACACAATTACCACTACTAATGCTATTTCAAGGTGTACCATGTCACCACATTTGATGGTGATCTGAGGAAGTGTGCATCTTCATTACAAGAGGACATTTGGTTAAAGGTGGAGTCACCAGCAGCTTGTTAACACAACATGCAGATTAGGCCCCTCCTCCCAGCTCAACGCCATCAGAAGTATTGTAGCGCGTATTTATACTGCTTGTGACTATACAGCAGGCTACGTAGGAATATTATATTTGTTATAATGGCAAAGTCGATAATTTAGCAAGCTAAGCACAAGCTAGCCACTATAAGCTATACCTGTCCAACAGTAAGCAGGCCAACTCTGCGTTGCTCTTCATCCCCAGCCTCTCCTTCAGTGCTCGAAAGCGGCCGAAAGCCAAACTGAGATTCACTCTCGTTCTGGAACCAGCTTCATCCACTTGACGTTTTACCACGCTAGAGCTATATTTCCTTTTCTTCACCGCTATGTCCACATCCGTCATGCTTACCCCTCACTGGAGTAGGCCTGCAGACAAAGTGCATATTGTCTGTAGTTATTTCATTGCAATGTCATTGAGAAATGCAGTGAGTGAAGAGATGCAGGAAAACAGTCATTTACTCCCCAGATTTGACTCAGTGCCTGCAATGCCTCCTGGTGCCAGTATTAACAGCATGTACAGATTCATTAAAATCAGGACAGTATTTATGCGGTGCAGTATTTACGCTAACAAACTAACATTTTTATTAGGCCTTTCACCATTTTTATGTTACAGCATCTTTTGTTCTTTTTTGTTTGTTTCAGACTGAAAAGCCAGAACGACGTCATACCTTTGCCTCCTTAGCTTTGCGTAAGCGCTACAGCTATTTGACCGACCCAGCTTCGAGTGAGTTTGCCATTTTTACTTACCTCAAATTTTTAGTTGATTTCAGATATTATGTTATTTTATTCAGTTTTAGTGTCCCTTTATACAGTGTACACATGCCTCATATAGCCATATTATAGAAAGGGATCTCCCTGACAAAACATGTTCATCACTCATTTTTTCACATGACTCATACTATTTGATCATCTGTCATTCATCAAAGTTTGCATGGTTTACCGTGTGTTACGCTTTGCTTACCCACCCCATGTTGACAAATACTCTCCCTGTTTCAGATGTTTTATTGTTTTACACCTCTGGAAACATTGTGAATCAATGTCTGTCTGTTCATTTATCATTTGAGCAAAATATGTTTCAATTCATGTTGAATAAAAGTATTCTTTTAAATTGTTATCATTCTTTTGGTGGCCATTTTCACTTTTATTGGCTTTATGATTGTGTGCGGCTGTGTTTATTAAGTGGTAACAGGTTGCACTTTACATTTTCTTGATTTCCCCAACAGTGAGACTTTTAGAGCAAGCATTTTCCTACAATAATATGTATTTTAATTCGCAAAATATTCAGATTCTTTACATTTCCATGCTATGTTTACATTATAGGAAAAGAAATTTTACAAATCTAAGATACTGAGATTTCCCTTGATTATTATACCCATGTCCATCTGAGTCTACAGAAAAGGACCATTTTGTGACCACTTATTGAATAAAATTTAAAATATATTTACAGTTATGAATTGAGAAAAATTGCTTAAACTAAAAACAAAGACAATTCAAATACAAATTTCTTTGCTTGTCATACTGGACAAGCATGAATGGCTGATATAGTGTTAACTTTTTTGTAAAGTGCAACCTCATATTTCATTTTAAGTCATGACCAAACAAGTAAAGTGATATTTTTTTTTATTAATGGTATACACTTGTGGGGTCATCTCTGACATTGAAATTTAATCAAATAAAAGGATAAACATGTCAGTTAAACACGTATATTAAAAGACACTGTTGCAAGGAGGCAAATAGATTAAGCACATCGAAAGTCAATGGAATTTTTGGTTGTCATGTCATTTTTTTGTCAACTCTACCATGTCAAACATTTTTGTTCCTACACATGCTTTGTTATCTTGGGTGTATTTTGTCATTAGTCACTGATTTAAGTCCATCATTTGTCAAACCATCCCAGGATCTTGAATAAGGGCCTCTCATGCATTTTAAGTGAAGAATTTCATCTTGATGCTGTGAATAATACTGTTTCTGACTGACTCAAATTTCTCTTTCTGGTTTTTATGTTTTATTTCAAATTATTTTATGTTAAATTTTATGTTTACTCTCTTGTTGCTTTTGGTTCATATTATTGCTAAAGAAACAACTGATCGAAGCTCGCCGAGAACACAGCCTTCTAGCTACCCTCACAAACCTGTCTTTTCAACGAGATCTTATCAGGCGTGGTCGCCTGTTCCTGTCGCCGTCCCTGGCCAAGCCAAGTCTGGGTTTGGCTCCCTCTCCAGTTCGTCATCCAACACGCCTTCTGCCTCTCCATTAAAGTCTGTCTGGTCCATCAACTCTGCCTCCCCAGTCAAGACCAACATTCCTGGATCACCTGCCTCCTCTGTAAAGTCAGTTAGTGACATGGCCTCACCTATCCGATCTTACAGAACCATCTCCTCTCCCATAAAAACTGTAGTCCAGCAAGCCCAAAGCCCAGTCCAGGTCAATCCCAGTCCCCTGGCCTCACCAGGTAAAAGTGCCCCAGATTCTATATCTATGAAAGGGCTGGCAGCATTGTCTTCTCGGACCTCCCCTATAACTGCCTCTGGAGGAGGAAGCCCTCTTCTTGAAAGAGCATCCATAGGCATGACACCACCAACCTCTCCCAAATCTTCTCTGAGTATGTTCGGCTCACCTCTGCCATACAAGACTGTTATGGTGGGCTCTAGTGGCACAGCATCTTCCTCATCACCTATCAAAACAGTCCCTGGTCTTTCCTCTGTCCGTTCTTTTGCCTCAGATGCCATTGGCCCTGCAAGAAACCTGTTTTCTTCTCTTTCATCACCACTTAAATCAAATACTTCTCCAAGTGCTGCAGCTCTGATCAATGGAACTGTATCACCTACACAGTACCGTTCCTCATCCCCTACATCTCTTCTCACAAGTAGTCTGCAAGAGAGAATACAAGCAACCACCAATGCTGCAACTACAAGTGTCAATGCAGCCTTTGATGAGGTTGAAAAAACATTCAATTCTTGTTCGGCAGGCTATGGCACCTTAAAATCCTTGTCCTCTTCTGCATCCTCCTCATATCAGTCCATTAGATCATCAGCTTCTAATTCCCTCTACCCCTCTCTGAGATCTCCTCCGAATGTCACCACTGCTGTAACATCTGGCACTATGACTGTTCCAGTGTACTCTGTTATCAACGTGCTGCCAGAGCCCCAGTTTAAAAAGTTACCTGAGGTGTCCAAATCAGCTGCTGCTCTTCTGTCCCCGCGGAAGACTGTGTCCCCTGAGGTGAATGCTCAATTGCAGTCTTCCTTTGCTAGAACTCTTTCCCCTATCAAATCCCCTCTTTTCTCTGCCAACCTGAAATCGAATACAACACCACCACTCTCATCCAGCCAAGAGATTCTGAAGGATGTTGCGGAGATGAAAGAAGACTTGATACGAATGTCTGCCATTTTGCAGACAGATCCGAATTCCACAGCCAATAAAGGATTTCAGTCTGATTCGCCCAAAGAGGCTAAGATAGAGGATGAGGAGCCATATAGAATTGTAGAGAAAGTCAAACAAGATTTGGTTAAAGTGAGTGAAATACTTACTAAAGATGCAGGAAAGGATGGTAGGGTTTCCCTGGCAAGAGGTTCTTTGGATGACATACACTTCTCAAAAGGACAAGTTGAACAACCACCAAGCAATTGGAGCTATCCGCCAAGATATGAGACTGTGGTTCCTCAAGCTAAATCAAAAGAAATACCGGATAGAGATTTCAATCTCTCCAAAGTGGTTGACTACCTGGCCAATGATGTTGGTAGCAGCTCTTTTTCTAAAATGCATGACACAAAGCATAAAGCAGATGAGGGAAAGAGAGAAGGAGAGGGCAAGGAGAAACAGAAACGTGTCCTGAAACCAACCATAGCAGTTCAAGAACATAAGCTGAAAATGCCTCCAACCAACATGCGCTCTTCAACTTCAGACAAAGAGATCAGTAAAGTAGCAGATGCACTCTTTGGAGCAGACACTGTGCTAGAATCACCTGATGATATCTCACATGAACAGGATAAAAGCCCCCTCTCAGACAGTGGCTTTGAGACCAGAAGTGAGAGGACACCCTCTGCCCCTCAGAGTGCAGAAGGCATGGGCCCCAAGGCCCTTTTTCAGGATATCCCAGTTCCCCCAGTAATCACTGAGACTCGTACTGAGGTTGTTCATGTCATCAGAAGCTATGAGCCCCCAGAGGACAGCAAACAACCTGAAATGGAGGATGCACATCCAGTTAGATTTACTGATTCAGATTCTAAAGGACATCTTAATCAAGCAACATCAAATCCAGAACAGAATAAATGCTATTCAATAAAAGCCAGTCCTGATGAGGATCCAATGGGAAAAGGGATGAGGGTAAAGGAGGAGACTCACATCACTACCACCACCAGGATGGTGTACCACAAACCGCCTGGCAAAGAAACAGCATCAGAGAGGTGTGAGGAAACTATGTCTGTGCATGACATAATGAAAGCTTTTCAGTCAGGCAAGGATCCATCTAGAGAACTTGTTGGACTATTTGAACACAAGTCTGGCACTGAGGAAACATCTCAAAGAGTCCTCGAGGACATCAACTCCAAACCTAAGGTCGAAAGAATAATTGAGGTCCACATTGAAAAGGGCAATAAAACAGAACCAACAGAGGTCATCATCAGAGAGACTAAAAACCATGCAGAGAAGGAAATGTATTACTACCCGGGGAATAGAATGGAAGAGGAAGAGCCTGAGGAAACGCTGCCTGTGTACCTTGATTCCCCCAGGGTTAACACACCCATGTCACAAGAGGAAGACAGTCGCCCTAGTTCAGCTCAGCTCATAGCAGATGACTCCTACAAAACACTAAAGCTACTTAGTCAGCAATCTGTGGAGTATAATGAGGACGATTCATCAGAGCTTAGGGGAGAGTCTTATAATTTTGCAGAGAAGATGCTACTCTCTGAAAAATTTGACCAGTCTCATTCTGACACAGAGGAATATCTGAGAGAGAGGTCTCGCTTCCACTCACCAGACAGAGGCAGTCACAGTGAGGGTAGAAAAATTGGGCCAAGGACAGAGTATGTTTTTAGGTCATCAAGAAATGTATTTGACAAATCTGGAAGAATGGCCAATGTTGATGATAACTTTGACAAACTGACACTTTTGCAGTATTCTTCTGAGCCTGGTAGCCCAAAGCAATCTGTTTGGATGCGTGTATCAGACAACACACAGAATAAGGACAGAGAACAGCTTATGTATGAGGACAGAGTGGACAGGACTGTGAAAGAGGCAGAGGAAAAACTCAGCGAAGTATCTCAGTTCTTTCGTGATAAAACAGAACAGCTCAATGATGAGCTCTCATCTCCAGAGAAGAAATCTCGCAGACCCGACTTCAGAGAGTCACGATCAGGGCCAAGTTCTACGCACAGTAGTCCAGAGAGGTCCCCTTATAGGAATGGTGGTAATGGGGAAGAGTGGAGCAGAGAAAGGCTTAGAGATAGGTTTAACTCCAGTGACAGGAAGTGTGCCAGTTTACCTAGCAGTCCAGAGAGGAGAGTATTGTTGCAGTACAGTGATTCAGACCCAAGAAAACAAGGAGATAGCAAATCACAAGGAAGCACCGGTGAAAGTTCAAAATCTTTTCAGATTTCTTCTTCCAAAGTCAGTGCAGCGAAGTTAATGTTTGAGCAAGAGGCACAAAGGCAAGAAAGGAGCCCTCAGGGTGGGCAAAATTCAAATCCCCCTGTTCGGAAACTCCAGGAAAGTAAGCTACCTGTCTATCAGGTGTTTGCAGGTTCAAACATTCCCAAAACACCAGATAGTCCAGGAAACCAGAGGAGATCTCTAAATATCGAATCAAGTAACTTCTCACCGAAGCATGAGGCCAATGGTAAAGGTCAGGAAGAGAAAAAGTTATTTAAAAAATGGGAGGGCCAAGAGTATGGAAGCTATAAGCCTCAATCTCCCAAACTTTCTCATTCTGTGATCCCTGATTCTATAAAAGATAACAGTAATAGTGATTCTAAAAGACAAGAAACCACCAAGAAAATAATCTACACTGAATTTGTTGTCCGAGAAAGTCCAAAAAGCAATGATAGTCTAAAAAAAAACTCGGAATCACAAATTCCTGTAAGAAAACCATCTAATTTCTCAGAAAATCACAAATCCACCACTTTAAAATTAGATGCCTCTGTTGAACCATATGAGAGAGCAGGGTCTCATATACCTACACTATCTAGAAATCGATTACACAGTAGCTCTGAATCCAACAAGTCTACTCGTGGATCATCATTAGGAAAATCCACAGACTCATCAGACAGTAGCCAGTCAAATGTAGTGTGTAATGGTATTGATGTCGACCAAGTAGAGTATTTGGATCAAGTAACTCCTGTAGTTGTCACAGAGGGTTTCAAAGATATTAAACCCTTACCTGTGTATGTTAGCATCCAAGTAGGAAAGCAGTATGAGAAAGAAACAGCTTCAGGACAGCTGGGAACATACAAAAAGATCGTAAGCCATGAGAGTAGGACAGTGCATGAGACTAGGGGTGCATTTATCACTGTCAAACAAAAACAGTCCCCATCTCCTCAAGGAAGTCCAGAAGATGACACCCTAGAACAAGTGACTTTCATGGATAGCTCTGGGAAAAGTCCTGTTACCCCTGAGACCCCCAGCTCAGAGGAAGTGAGTCTGACCTCAAGAACACCAGACTCTGTGATAGGCTTCATGCCTGGCATGCCAAGCCCTATCCCAGAGGAGTCTGAGGAGGAAGAAGGGAAGACCTTTATCTACAAGCAAGCCTTAAAGGAAAAACCTAAGCCAGCCTCTTCTGAGATTTGCAGTAAAAAACAGGATGCAGAGAGACAGAAGCCAAAGGAGAGAAGGGTGGCTTATATAGAGTTTCCACCTCCTCCTCCTTTAGAGGCAGAGCAGTCAGACCCTGAGAAAAGGGGGTCGTGTGCTTCTTCTGAGGCAGAGACAGAGATGATGGAGGTGAACCTCCAAGAGGAGCATGATAGGCACCTCTTAGCTGAGCCAATCATCAGGGTCCAGCCTCCATCCCCTATTCCCCCTGGAGCTGATAATAGCGACTCTAGTGACGATGAGTCTGTTTTCCATCCCATCCCTATCAAAAAGTACACCTTTAAAATCAAAGAGGAGGGAGAGAAACGCCCAAAACAAAGAAAATCAGAGAAAAATGGAAATAATGAGTCTGGGATCAATGGTGTTGTAAAGGGGGAGGATGCTGACTTTGAACAAAATGGCAATGACCAGTCTATCACAGACTGCTCGATTGCAACCACTGCTGAGTTCTCTCATGACACAGATGCAACTGAAATAGACTCTTTAGATGGGTATGACCTTCAGGATGAGGATGATGGTTTGAGTGAGGACCCTAAAACATCGAGCCTGTCCAATGATGGAAAAACAACTGACCACTCATTTAGTCAGTCGAAGCTTGAAGTGATAGAGGAAGAGAAATGTGAGGAAGGGGGGGATAATAATGATGGAAAGTCTAAAACCAGCACATCCCCAGTAAAAAGCAGTGGAGATGAAAAAGATTATACCCTTGAAGGAAGACATCCAGATAGGCAGGGTTTTGGCGAGAACTACTTTGGCTACCAACTTGAAGAAGAGCTGAATTCAACCTTTAAAACAGTTGCCACCAAGGGCCTGGACTTTGACCCCTGGTCCACCAAAGGGGGTGACAATGAAGGAGTTTTTGAGTCCAAAACAAAAGACGATGACCCGAAGCCCTTTGGCTTGTCGGTGGAGGACAAATCACAGGCTACAACACCTGACACAACCCCCGCTCGAACACCGACTGACGAGAGTACACCGACTAGTGAGCCTAACCCCTTCCCTTTCCACGAAGGGAAGATGTTTGAGATGACCCGCAGTGGTGCTATTGACATGAGCAAGCGGGACTTTGTTGAAGAGAGGCTTCAGTTTTTCCAGATTGGTGAGCATTCCTCTGACCCTAAAACAGGGGAAAAGGGGAGAGGGGGCAAGATCCTGGGGGTAATTTCCTCTCAATCAAAAACAGGGGAGAGGGCCACAGTAGATGGGATGGTGAAGGTAACAGATACTACTACAGACAGCAGCACTACACCAACACCAGCAGCAACAACTACTGAAAAATGCAACCCTGCACAGCCTGGCAGTGACACTGGCTTTACCAGTACTGATGCCCCCACCTGTGAAGCCATAGCTGCGACCGCCTCCTCGTGTACAATCACAGCCTCTAAGGTTGATCCCAAATTACGCACTCCTATTAAGATGGGCATAGCTGCCTCTATTACTGTGAAAAAAGACTCAGGAGATCTCACTGATTCTAAAGCTGAGATGTCAGAGGGACAGATGGTGCCAGAATACATCAGTATAGAGGGTCAGTGTGCAGAGAGCCAGTCTAGTAGACACATTGATCTCAAGTTAGGGAGACGAGATTACCCTTCTGAAAACTGCAACAACAACAATAACCTTGAGTCCTCCAATGTTCAGGCAAACTACATTCAGTGTGGTAGTGTGGTGTTTAATTTGCAGTCCTCCTCTGAGCCCACTCTTCAGAAAGCTAGCAGGATAGAAACTCTATGTTGTAGGGATTTAGAAGAGAAAGTAGAATTTACCAACAGCAGTCAAGTGCAGGAGCTGAAAAGTGAGACTGTTAAAGACAGTGAAGTGAGGCAGCCCAAGTCGAGGCTCCCTGTTAAAGCATCAGGGTGGTCATTTCACACGCAGGGGACAGCCATAGGCAAACAGAAGCCCAAGCAAGCAGTGACAATTGAGGTCAAGAAAAGAGGAGAGCCAGCCATAGCCAAAGTGGAGCCCAGGTCTAGAATACCAATCAAGGATGTAAAAAAGAGCAGCCCTCCTGCCACAGCTAGCTCACTTGTTTCAGTTCAAGTTACCTCACTGCCAGCAAGGGCACTGGGCACAGACAGAGCAGCCATACAATTGCCCTCAAGGCTACCACTAAAAGACAGGCATCAGGTCAGAAATGAAACGATTGAGGGAGCACGTAGACAAGACAGACAGGAGAACCCCACTGAGGTTTGTAAGCGCACCATCGAGTACTTGAAAGGCATTAGCGGGGAGACGCTAAAGTTGGTGGACCGCCTGTCAGACGAGGAGAAAAAGACGCAGACAGAGCAGTCGGAGGAAGACAGCACCTCCCGGAGCACCTCTCTGTCGGACGCCTCCCAGCCTTCCCAGCCCTCCCAGCCCTCCCAGCCCTCCCGCTCATCCAGGTCTGGTAGAGGTTCGAGGGCTGAGGCCGGGGCCGCGTCCGTAAGGGCAAAGGTGGCGACGACGGACAGGGCCTCCGGCAGTGAGAGAAGCAGGAGGAGTAGGCGGACTGGTGGGAAGGAGGGCAGTCAGGGACTCACAGGGTCTCGAACACCTCCCATCGCGGAGATCAAGCCTAGTTTGTAAAACTTTCACACTATGTTTAAAATACATCTATATATTTATATACTTCACTTTTAGTTGCATGACATTGTTGTGATCGTTTAATGGATTGACTGGAATGCCTGTGGCGTGTTTACATATTCTCTTCAGAACAGTAGCTGTCATTTAAATGTCTTTTTTGTCATTGATGTACTGTGTACTGTATTGTCCTTGTTGTAAGATTCTCTTTCCTCCGTTCCCCTCTTCAACCCTTTTTAACCTCTGAATAGAGTGAGCATGCCAGTAGTAGTGACTGGTCCACTGGTGCAACCAGTCCCTTTTTTGACAACTCCCTGGTCTGTCTGTTTGTCTGTCTCTGCGGGGTGACTACAAAGTTATTGTAGTAGTTTGCTCTTACAGAATTTTTTTGTGCTATCATTTGTCATTTAAACTAACTAGTGGTGGCATAAACACACAAACGCGTGTTCGCATGTTGACATTTTAGACTCTAACATAGACCTTTCCACCCTAGATCTGTAGGTCTGTTCTTGAGTCATGCTTTGTTTTGTGTGGTTCTCATGACAGTTACTGCCTGCCTAGAGGATAAATACCACAAACAGTCACAGAGCACCACTTACTCTATGAACATATTTAATTTGCCCATAATGTCTTTAATGTCTGACATCCTTTTCTTGCCATCCTGAGGAAATAATTGAACCTATTTTACAGTAATATGCTAACCACTATAATGTAAATATTTTTAATGCTACCTTGAATAATGTTGTTGATTCATATGAATAAGTGGCCAGAAAAGGAAAATTATATACATGTTCATTTTTCTCTTACATTCGTATATGGGGGAGAGGGGAATTTGAACATTATTGATGAATTACTGTCCTCTGTCTTACCAGGTCCTCAAAGTCCTTGTGAGCGGACAGATTTGCGCATGGCTATCGTTGCAGATCACCTGGGACTCAGCTGGACAGGTGAAAAACATTCTGCATTGCTCTTTTTCTCTCTCATAGACCCACGCCACTTTCTCTCTTTGGCATCATCAGTCTAAACCTATTGTTATTTACTGCCATCTTCAGGCTAACAGAATAACCTGCAAGATTCTATGCCGATAAAATTGGTACATCCCAATTTTCTTACTTGATTACCTCACACCGATCCTTAAACTGTTTGTCATTTTGAAAACTTTTTTTTAATCAAAGAGGAGGTATTTCTGAGCAACTATGAGCCAAGTTATTCATTCCAGAGCAACAGCTTTGAATGTATTGATGAGACAATTACAGTTATAAGCTGTTTTATAGGTCACAGGATTTGAGTTGTATTGAAATAGGAATACATTTATTGTATATGAACCCCTGCATTTGCACTATGAATATCACACCACAGAGTTGGCACGGGAGATGAACTTCACAGTGGATGAGATCAACCACATCAGAATAGAGAACCCCAACTCTCTGACGGCACAGAGCTTCATGCTACTTAAGAAATGGGTCAGTCGAGAAGGGAAAAATGCCACAAGTAAGACTATTTTTACATCTAAAAGTGTTATTTGTCTCTATATCTTCTCCTTTTGTATCTTTCTTACTCTTTTCAGTCTGTCTACTCTTGATTTAAAAATTTCATCACCTTGAGAAAGAGAGCTTTTCAGTCTAGCTTAGTAAAACAGTTATTTTTTTTTAAACCAGTGTCTGAGTAATAGTCCATCTTAGTAGCATTACGTCCCTCTCTGTCATGTTTTCTGTCCTCCTCTTTTCCTTTCTGTCTGTCTTTTCATCACTCTCATCTCTTATCTGTTCAAATATCATCATGCGCTAGTCTGGAATCTGGAGAGGTTTAAATATAGGAACAGCCTTTACGTGTGTTTTCCCCTTTGAAGAACAAAAGGAAAAAGCTGAATTATAGTTTACCTACTTCGAAAAAAACAACTATATTTTGTTCTAATTAGTTAAACTTTAGAAAGAGCAGTTTTTGCTCAAATATATACATCTTTATTTTTTAATTTCTTTGGAATAAACAAATACTTTTTTTTGCTTGTTTTCCACAGCGGATGCTTTAACTGCAGTGCTGACCAAAGTCAATCGGATGGATATTGTGACTTTACTGGAGGGCCCGATATTTGACTATGGTAACATTTCAGGCACAAGATGTTTTGCCGATGATAACGCTGTTTTCCGGGATCAGGCTGATGGTAAAGTTTAGCTTTGTTTAGCTGACCTCTTACCTCTCCCTGCTACCTTTTGTTGTGCCAATGCATGGATCACATAGTAATGTCCTATCCCCAGACAAGTTAACTTAGTCAGTTTTGGATTTTGTTTGGACAACTGGCTCCGCCTCTGGCTGTTGCCCAAATACATTCATGATGTCTGAGCTTTACAGTTTGTTTGCATTAAAATTGTGGGCAGTGGTGGCCTAATGGTTAGAGAAGTGAGTTTGTGGTCGGAATATAGGTTCAAATCGGTTCAAATACCCCGACCAGTAGGATTTACTGCTTGCCCCACCCATATTCCACCTCTTGGGCCCTTGAGCAAGGCCACCTCGCACTGTTCTGGCTTCCAGGTGTGAATGTGTAACTGCGAGAGTGTGATCAGGGCATCCCTCAAAAAGAGCGTTTGGTCTCAGTGGAACCCTCCCTGAATAAATAAAAGCTTTTAAAAAAAATTATAGTATTCTGCTTTAACACTTGCTCTGATTTCTGATTTAAAATGGCCTCTGTTAATTAACAACAATTAAAATCAGGTCATGCTCAAGGTGAATATTTCTCTACAGACAACAGTAGTGTATCCAGTTGTCACAAATAAGCAATATCCACTATTAAAATCTCATTCTAAGTGCATGCTGCATACTAAATACTTCTTTAAATGTTTTTGAATGTCTGAGTTAAGTAGAAATGGTATAACTCTGTAGAGTCTAATTTCTTCTTTTTATTTAGTTTAGTTCTCCTAGTTCTCCTCCAGTTCCTCTGAGCCTTCCTTGGATAGATGAGAGAATCTCTTCCTCTGTGAAACCAGACTGCCTCCTCCTACTCCTCCCCAACCCCCCCTCCTCCTCCTGTAGTTCTTCCTGCATCCCATAGATCGG
>JAQLOL010000003.1:19121398-19145672 GCA_029783665.1 Naso thynnoides
TCCTCCTCCTCCTCCCCCCCCCACCCTCCTCCTCCTGTCGTTCTTCCTGCATCCCATCAGCTGCCAACAGCAGTAGCTACTGCTGATGACAGACCATAACAGCTCTTAAGAAATTACGATACATGTTACTGATGCCCTCTCCTTATCCATCCCTCACACGCCTCCTCAGTCACACATCCCTCACTCATGTTACTCATTTATTGTCTTTTTGTTCAAGCATGTTTCACAATAATTTTTTTGTTCTTTCTATCTTCCTGCATACACTTTTCTTTATTCCTTTCCCATAGTTTGCATAATTATCCCTTTAACTCCTAGAAGCACTGAAGCTGCCTTCATTGTGCAGACACCCAGCCCCTTCTTTCCAACGCTGACCCCTACACCCCCACCCACCCCCCTCACAACCCCTGCAGCACTTTGCTGTCGTCCCTTTTCTTCACGCCGCTCTCCGAGTTATGAGTCCTCCATTTCACTCAAAGACTTGGCACCTCTAGCGCCATATGAAGTGTCACAGTTCAACTTTCTCTCACCTCCTCAGACATGTGTCATCCCTCAGTGCCCCACGGCTGACCCACATCAATCTCCTGCTTTCCCATTTTCGCCCCACCCATCCTCCCCGATCCCCCTCATCACGTCTCCTTTACCTCCCTCACCTGCATCAGATTCTCCGCCACCCATTCCTTCTTCTGCTACATCCCTCCCATCCCCTCCCCCCTCTGCTCCGACCTCCCCCACACTCACCGCGCCCGCTTCAAACCCTTCACAAACAGAGCCAAATACCTCTTCTCTCACGTTGTCCAAAACTACCTCTGAGGTCTCCTGTCATACTTCTGCAACTCCTGAAACAGCAACCACACCCACCAACCTCACCCTCTCACCCTCCTCTACTGGCCCTAACCAAACTGAGTCCATCACCATACCTGTTTCACCCATTCCCTCCTCACCCTCAGGCAGGACTTCGCCTTCTGTCACTGCCTCTCCAAGCAGAGAGTCTTCTGTTTCCCAGCTGGCTGCCTCCTCCCGCCCTGTTTCCCCTCTCTCCTTGTCTCCTCTCCCTCCTGCATCTCCCACTGGGTCCCGCTGTCCTAGCCCCTCTCCCTCCTCTCCTCCTCTCCGCCCCTTGTCTCCCTGTCCTGCTTGCCAGTGTACTTACACACCCTCCGTTCCTCCAACGCCCACTCAATCCCGGATTTACCCTTCCACATTGGAAATATTAATTTAGCATGCTCTATCGTTGATGTTATTCCGTCTCCTCCCTTTTCCCTCTCACATCTCTCATCTGTCAACTCTCTCATGTGAGCATGTAACAGAACACCCTGGCAAACATTAATATCTTACATTCATCACATCCAATGCAGCATGATTAATGATTAGTTTGGCCTTATCTTACTAATGTGTTACTCTTTCAACATCTTACCTCACCACACCTGTTGAATGAACTCTCACATAAATTACAACAGGCACAGATAACTATGACATTGCTTTTGTGAATTTAGTTTGATATTTTATTTTCAGAATTTTCTACCATTTATCAGACATGAGATTAACATAAGTTATCATTTTAAGATACAAATATAAACTGAAAGCTGAAAGGATATGGAGAAAAAAAGCAACAACATCAGAAACAGACCAGTCACACCGATAATTTGAATGTACGTCTTAAATCTTATATCTTATTTTTTTATTTTTGCTCAGTATGGCTTTATTTAAAGTTATACAGTAAAATGTATTGTGTGTATTTAGTACATTTTACTGCTTATGTTTGATTTTGGTTTGTCAGTCTGCCAGTATACAGTAACTGCTGACTGATCACCATCTAAGCTTGTGGTTGTCTGAGTACATGCTTTACACTTCAGTCTTTGTGCCATTGTACATGTCATATGGTGAAAATGTTAGGGTGTGTGTGTCTGGGGTGTGTTGTATTCTTTTGTGGCATGCTTGGGTGTGTGTATGTCTCTACATTTGTCATCCTGTCACCTACAGATTATCACAGCATTCTAGTGGAGCTGCAGTCCCCTGTCACACTGCACTCCAGCCCCCACTTCCTGGAGTCAGAACTCCCCGTCACCCCAAACCCTTCTCTTGCCCATCACCAAAACCAACACCATCATTACCCAGAACCAGACACCCCTCTGCTGGCCGACTCCCAGCCTCAGCCCCTGCCCTGGAGCCTGGAGATAGAGCCTGGTAGTGGAGAGCCAGAAAGTCCCCCTAAGAGCCCCCCCAGACCCTGTGAGCTCACCCTGTCCATCCAAGCCTTTGAACTCCCCAATCCTGCTTCTCCCAAGGTCAGGAAGCCCCACATTGCTCTAAATGACCAGCTGCTTTTGAGTGAGGAGGAGGACAAGTCTTGTCGAGAAATGGAGCTGAGCCACCAGCCCAAATCACCCTCCTTCTCTGCAATGTGCGAGTTAGATATTGAAATGGCTTACTCTACATCTTCCCCTTCACTCTCATCAGTATCATCAATTACCCCTTCATCGCCTGACAGAGCACAAACGGGAGATGGAGAAGCACAGACTGGTGCCCCCAGTGGTGTGCAGGAGAGTATAGGTTTGAAAGGAGGTGAAAGGGAGGTGACAGAAGAAATACAGAGGGTTGTTGAGATGGTTGCCACAGAGTTAGAGGGAAATGCATTAGTAGAAAAGTGGGTAGAGCAGGACTTGATTAAAAATGTGGAAAGAAAATGTGAAATAGTAACAAAAGATAGGTGTGAGTTGGCAGAAGAATGTAACATTTTGGTGGAACAGAAAGCACGATCTGTAGAGGAAGATAAAGTTCTGACAGACAAGCAACTTGTTCTTCAAGATGGGAATATGGGGGTATCCTGTGAGGTGGAGGAGGTGAAAGATGTGCAGCATCTGTCAGACGAACAACATAATCTGATAGAAACTGGGCTTGAAGTTGAGAATGATGAAAGAACAGAGGCAGAGAACTCAAAAGAGTGTAATGATGGAACATGCAAGTCTCAAAACATCGGTAGGTGCAGTGAGGAAAAGGTCTACCAAAGTGACAGAATTGATGACATGGAGGGAAGACTGAATTTAAAAGATGAGCAAGGGTTGTATGGCAGCGAAAGAGATATTTCTGGGACTTCAGGAGACGAGGCAGCTGAAGACCAAGCTGTAGCTCAGCTCTCCCCTCAGGCCTGGGTCGAGGCACTTGGAGAACGTCAACCCAGTGATTCTGGATCTACTGAGGAGGAAGAGGAGGAGGAAGAGGAGGAAATAATCACAGAAATACCATTAGGATCTCTTATGGAGGAGGTGAAGAAAGAAGAAGGCTCAGAGGAGAAGGAGGAGGACAAAGAGATGATGGAGGCCAGTTTTCAGAAGATTCTTGATCAGGTTGAACAGGCAGAAAAAGAAGTCTGTTCACTTTCAGGTTGGCACAGTGATTCATCCAGCGTCAATGTGGAACCACCAACGCCAGGCCGCAGTGTCAGCTCCGATCTGCTTGACAGGCGGGAAAGGTAAAAGTGTCATAAAACAACAAGTAAAAAAGTCCAAACAGTCTCCCAGAATGACTACCTGAAATTTAAATCTGCTGCTCTCCTTGTGAATCTTTTTAAGAAACCTTTACAGATAAATTTTTTTTGTCTTTTTATGGAATACAACTACAATTCTAATGTTGTGTTTATTACCCCGCAGCCAAGAGAACTCTAGTGACTCCATCACTTCCTCATCTAGAGGAGAATCAGGGAGGTCCCGACAGAATGGCGACAACTCTAAGCACTCACCTCAGGACGGCTCATCAGAATCATCGAACGACAGAAAGGAAGAGGGAACCCTGGTGTCAGAGAAAAAAGTCCAGGTAATGTTACAAACAACAATAATAAACAAATGCAAACATGACCGCAAACCGTAGCTTAAACCTGTCAGAACAATATCCTCCTCATTTTCTGAAGCTTCCAAAGTACTGCATTCTGATCTGTTATGGAGGCCTAAAATCATTGCATTATTTGTGCTCAAGAAACATGAGCTTAAGTATTTCATTCCAGGTTTCTCTTTTGTCACACTGTCAACCATGGATCTGAAGTACAGAAAGAACATCAACAAATGTCTCAACCATTGGCTGAGAAAAGATGGATAACAGGGCTGCTCCTCAAAAGTGAAGCCAAAACATCTTGATTGCCCCCTGCCGTCTGACTGCAGTATCAGTCATGAATCCATCCCTCTTAGTAGGGACAAGGGCCAAACTAAGAAATCAAAGTAAAAATCCAGTAAATTTCCTTTAGGCAGTTTCTGTCACTGGTGTTTGTTAAAGGGGTTGTTTTTCTGATAACTGGTTTTGTTATTTGACGCTGATATTTGGGGGTTTCACGTCGTGATTGACAGCTGACAATAACCCATGATACAGTCAGGTGGTTATATAGGCTGAACCCTCATACCAAGCCTCAATCTACTGTTAATTACTGCACAGACTCTAGCTCCATGTGACATAACCAGCACAAGATGGCAGCGCCTGTATCCAAGATATTCTGGCTTCATTTTTCTGTACAACGGAAGAAGTGGAAACCATCTTTTCACTGTCATTTGTCTCAACTAACTAGTTCTCTTGCTAGTACATGTGCTTCCTTTCATTTTTTGCAATAAACTTAAAATCCCCTCCTCAGCAGCGGGTTAGTGTAGATTCCGGTTCAGAGGAAGAACAGACTGTCACCACCAGAATCTTCAGACGTCGTCTCATTTTAAAGGTACCCTGAATGCCCGGTGCAGGAGCTGGGCTGTGACTTGGTTTGGTTTGGCTTCATTTAGACTGGTCAGTCTAGTGCGTTGGTAGTAATGGTATTGCTTGGTGTTCTCGTAGTTCTGCTCTCTTTGTGTGTGCATAGATATGCGTGTTGCAAACGCAGCTATTGAGCCTTTCTCTGGACATGGTACCCCCTACCATGGTGTTTACATCGACTGACTGAAGATTAACATAGTGCTCAGCCTCTTCCTCACATGGAGTTTCCTTCTCGGGGTGTTGTTTCTGTGTGCTGGTGGTGGTGATAGATTGTTTTACCATGTTTAGTTCAGCCATTTGTGAGCATTTATTCATGTGCTAACCACAAACACTTGCAGGGTGATCAAGCAAAGAACATCCCAGGCGAGTCAATGACAGAGGAACACTATATGGACCATGACGGTAACCTCATCAGTAGAAAAGTAACGTATAACTTCATTTCCCATTTAGCTCTAAAACAAGACCTCTCATACAAAGAATAGCTTATTTTTTGTATAAAAGCAGACACCATCAGATCTTTCCTCTTTTGTCGACATCCCTCTGCCTCGGGCAGGTTATAAGGAAGGTTATTCGGCGAGTTTCTACTCCCACGCCAGAAAGCCAAGGAGCTGACAGGTGGCACCGAGACCTTCAGCTAAGCCCCACTCTGCTGGAAGACGGGTCAGAGGTTGGCATGACAACGCCCTTTAACTGTATTCTTGGAGAATTTTGGTGGAAGTTTTACAGCTATTGCCAAATTTAGGCTTAAAGCTGCACTGGACAAGACCTAATGCACCTACTAACCCCCTTTTTTTAAATCACAGAATAGGGCAATATCAAAAAAGAGCTTTGTGCCTCATTTAAAAGAGAAGCCTTTTTCATTTGATGAGACCCAACAGCAGGTCCATCAGCACTGATCAAACACAAATGTCACTCGTTGTGAGCTACACATAGCTTTACTGAAGTGTTTTAACAAGCAGGTACAGAATAATATCACTGTGAGACATTGTCATGCATGTGAATAAAAGCCTTTATTCTAAATCTTATTTAGGACAATCATCAATAGAGAAATTAGGGTCAAAGTTTCCTCCTCACACATGTATATTTGTGAGTGTTGAAGACACTTAAGTTAAAAATCACTGCAGCTTTTAGTGAAAAAAGATGATCTGTTAAATTTGAACATGTTTTCCTCCATCGATGCAGGTGATTTTTATTAACAGTGGAGTAACTGGTTCAGGTTAATGTTTCTTATTGTCTCTCTCCTGGGCACAAATACAACAAAAGAAGTGCCCATAAGTGCAGCCATTTGAAGTGCATGCTTGTGTGTGATGTGTTTTGACACTGCGTAGTGTCTATTGTGTTTGCATAACAAAGGGGATGCAGACTGTGCTCCTGACTGTGTGCTTTTAATGCTCTTTTTTAAGTGTTTAACCGATTGGTCAACAGTATGACTAACGAGTGCCGTGACTCTGCTGTGAAAAAAACAAGCTGCCTCTTTTCTTTCTAACTACTTCCTTTGTAACCTCATTTTCTTCTTCCAGGGCTCTGGTTGGTGTGTTTAATTTTTTTAAAATGATATCGCTAACGATCAAGCAAACATTTGCTAGTTTCAGTTTGCTGATTCCTGATTGTGCGTCAACTTTCTCTTTCTCCTGTGTCTCAGTTTGCTGCCTCAGGTTTGTGTGTTGGGTTGGAACTTCTTTCCTCCTAAGAGATGATCAGATTTCCCACTTCGCACCTTTATATCTGTGTGTGTTTGTTTTCCAGCAAGGTGAGGGGTCAAGGAACAGCAGGCGAAGAGATGACAGACGGTCGGGGGATAAAAAGCTTCACTCATAGGGACAGTTGTGCTCCTTCAGGTACAGTAGCTACTGTAACTGTCTTTTAGCGTAGTTTCCTTGTTTTTTCTTCTAAATGTGTATGCATCAGTTTGCAGAATGTATCTGTGCATTATTGTCATCTTTATGTCTTTATGCAGCATTCTTTTGCTGCAGCAGCTGTGCTGTCTTGTGTCTTCTCTACGGTGTTTTATTTAGCTGTGCTTGGTGCCACTCTGTGCAGTTCTGCTGTCATGCAGTCCGCTTGTCTCTTGGCTACTGCAGTCCTCTCGCTTTTCTGTTTACTTCACTATGTTTACAACTGTATTTGTACTTCATTCTGTACTCAGCTTGTTTTAGTGCAATGCACTCAAAGTCTCAGAACTCTCTTTTTAAGGATATGATTCAACATTGTGGCGAGGCTTTCTCGGATCTCTTTAAAGTTCAACAGTACGCCTACGAGCATTGTCACATCAGACAACCAGCAGATATGCTGCAAAGGAGTACCGGGCCATCACATAAACTGTTCTTCAGTGAAACAAACAGATTGTTACAGCACAGAACTCCACCTAAAACTACAAAAAGTTTTTCCATGTTTGTGTCTGCGTATTTATTAACCAACTAAGATACAACAAGTTAATTAGTGAGCTTAAGATGTGCATGTAATTGTATTTTTTAACTGTGGATGCTGGACGGAGCCAAGTAATCTGCCTCTCTGTGCATCCATACAGTCTTTATGCTAAGCTAATGGTCTCCTTGCTTCAGCTCTGTACCTAAAGGCACATACGTTAACATGGTATAGATCATCTCATCTGACTCAGCAAGACAGCAAACACGATAATAAGCTTGTCCTCCTAATCCTTTGATTTACACCTCTCTGGCTAATTTCTCTCCCACTCTGTCACACAAACTCAAAAGTGCAAAAGGCTGACTGATGTCTGAGCCTGGTTATCCTCTGGCAGCATTTCTGCCCTGAGTGTGTCTGAATAGGGAACAGGGCTGGTGGACGGCAAACAGCTCAGCATAATATTGCCCCACTGATATCCTCCATTGCCTGTTTTTGTCCACTAAATCCCCAACTCACAATAGCATTGTAGCATCCAAAAAGGGCTTGTTATCCCAGCGGCCAGACTGTTAATCCCTGCTGCTGTTCACCCTTATGTTTGCAGTGAATCATTCCATCTGTACAAAACTGACTTGGAAATAATATGGCTCTACTGTGAAGTCTGGCAAAGAGTTTCTATGGTAACAGAGGTCACCACGAGAGCCCATCAGGTCTTGTTAACACGCTGTCATTTAGTTATGCAGAGGAATGGAGGTTCCTGAGTTTTTCACTCTTTAAAAAGGGTTTTCACATGTAGAAAACTAGTGTTTCAAGAGAGAAAGACAGTATTTCCCTTTAAATGCAAAATAAATGTACATGGCATTCAGCATCATTTTAGATGTTAAATTTGATATGCAGCCATATGTGATGTACTGTTTTGTGTCTTCCAGATGCTCAGGAAGCAAGTTAAGTCTCCTGAGAATAAGTGTCAGAGGGCTGTAGAGTTCCTACCGAGGACTTCAAGCAAGCGGGTCCAGTCTGCAATTATCTGCTTCAAACAAACGGTTTTCACGTGAGAGGAGTCGACCCTTCTGACTTACGCATGAGCATGAAAAACTCACCTCCCGTCAATCAAAAGGGGCAGGGAGGTTACTCACTTTCTGACTATGGTGGACCCGTGGACAATAATTCTGCTTCCTGTTTTGTGTGAAACAATACGTGCCATCGGTCCACTGGTGTTTGTGAGAGCTTTTTGAGGAGAGAAAAGACTCCCTTACCAACAACCACACAGGTGCAAACTGTGACCAAAGATGGCACAAGAGCTCAGATCCACACAGTGGGTGGAGAGAATGACGTAGACACAATAACACACAAAAAAATCTAATGGAACACTTATGATCCAAACTCAACACTCGCCTTATAGTTTTTTCTTGAACCCATTGTTGTCAGGATGTAAATTGTTTGGGGGATTTTTTTTCTTCCTTTTTAAAACTTTAACACAAAAGCTTTTTTCTGTATATAAAATTACAATGTGTAAAAAATCTACAAAGGGGGTGAGTTCTTGGTTGAGGATGCACTGAGGAGAAGAAGCTTTTCGAGTGCTTTCAAAATTTATTGAAACAGTTCCACTTTTAAAGATTAGAGTGAAACTTCACAGGTTCTTGTATAATTATTATTAGAGCAGGTATACAGTTTGTACATGATTTTTAAAAAAAGAGCTGGATTGATTTTAACAGAAGAAATTTCCCAAAAATCACATTTCAGTCTTTCCCGAAGTGGAACTGGATCTGATTCTACAAAAATCAGCCTTTCAGAGTTCTCATATTTTCATGCATGCTGTTCACATTATTTTAAGTACAATTTTTACAAGTTTGCAAACGCTGTATTTAAATGACAAATAAAACCCTTTATCTGTGTGCACATATAGCCCTAAAATTTGTCATCAGTTTTATATTTTGACTTGAAAAAGGAAACCATTAACACATGTATCATGTCGGGGTGAGGATGCAGAAAAGTTTTGTAGCTTCTCGAGGGCATGATGTCTCGTCTGTCTTTGTGAAACCGGAGGGCAGCTTCTGCTACGAGAACGAAATAATCTGAATGTAAATGCTGGTAGGCTGGCTCGCTGTAAAATTATAACTGTATTGTGCGTATTGGCTATAAGGTGTAGGAGTCTCTGTACACTGTTAGACTGTTTGTAACCATTTTAGCAGTGTGTCAATTTGGTTTTCTAACGGCTGCTGTGGTATTTAAGGAAAACTGGGGCATTTCATTTGGGATTTTTTGGTGAAGTATTTCCTTAATTTAAAACCTACTCACATTAAGGACACATAAAGACATTATTTGATTGTAGCTCTAAATAGCATAATGTATGACAAAACACTGGATGGTCAAAAACAATTATTTAAGCATTAAATAAATTGTGTTTAACTCTGAAACTGTGTGATCTTTTTAGGCTTGAGAGTCTGTTTATGCAGTGTCGAATAGATTTGTTTTCACTAGCTCATTGGCAACATTTTACTTTACATTACATTAGGAATTATCTTTGTATTGGTTTTCATTAGATGCCCATGTAGTTTAAGTGTGGTGTTCTACTGGTGCGATGGCTCAGTATGCTGATGTCTATGCTGTGGACATGAAAAACTATGTAACTTTTTTGGGGGGGCGGGCGGATTAAAGGGATTCAGGCAGGGTGCTGAACCACATCCACTTATACTACTATGTCAATCAGGGGGTAGAGGATCCTTTGATATGGTTGAACTATCAATTTTGTCAATTTTGTTTGATATGTGTTTTCACCTGAGCAGATTTTTTGATGTACAATTCTTACTAACAGAGTGAAGCCATTGAAATGTAACTATTCTAGCACTTTGGTTATTCAAGGTCTTTTAGAGGCTATAGCAGCAATGACGCCACCACAGATGTTTCAGACGTCTTTAAAAAAAAAACAACCTGAAAATTAAAAAAAAAACAAAAATAAAAATGCATTGATTTTGCAATATAATTGTCTCTTTTCTTGTCTTTGTGTCCTTGAACATTTTCTGACAGTTCTATCAGAGGAGAAAGTGCCCTTCAAAGCGATGTGCTTCCTACCCACCAAAGTGTTAAAAGCACCGTTTGTTCACACGCTGCTTCCCTCCTCGTCTCATGACGCTGTTATCTCTCATATAAGTGATTAAAACACTGCATTCATACAGCCGCTTACCTCTCATACACACACACACACACACACACACACACACACACACACTGAGAAATCTGGAGCTCATTGTCTAGCTCAAATACACTTAACAATTGTAAGAACTGATGAGAGCTGTCCTGAGCTCCATAAATGATAAAAAAACAAACAAATACTTTCACATATGCAAGTCCTGCCTCCTGTACGTATGACTCATGAACATTTTACAGCCCACTTAAAGTGGAGGTTTGTGCAGATGATGATGATTAGATGGTAAATGTGCAGTGATGGGGAGTGACTAGTTACATGTAATGAAATTTAGTCATTTAATTACAAAATGTATTTAGCTGTAATCAGTTACGGTTGCTGAGAAAGAATGTAATTAAATTACAGTTACTTATGAAAATGGTACATCTAAATATTTTTTCTGTGGAAAGCTTAGGCTGTATGTTGGATAATATTCATTTTGTTGCTTCGCATGTTTTTGGTGCGCACAATGTCTTCTTTCCTAATTTCCAGTCAAGGCTGTTTAGTAAAGTTTGATGCTGTTCTGATGCTTTTTGTTTTGCTCTCTTGTTTAAATTTGCAGCGCTCCACGTCTGCCACAGCCTGGTATGAACATTTGAAAATGGTTAATTAAAAACATCCATTGGAAATTCAGCAAAGAAATTTAAAAAGTAATAAGTTACAATGCTGTGATAAAGCAATTGAAATAGTTACATTACTTATTACATTTCAGTTAGGGTAACTGGTAATCTGTATTCTATTACATTTCCAAAGTAACCTTCCCAACCCTGCTTATGTGTAGTTACTGTGGGACTATTTACAGATAAAATATTAATAGGCCTACCACTTATGAGTTAAGGAGTTGAACTCGTCAACCTTGTGTCACCGTGGAGTCATGGCTAGATCCCCCCAGTTCTGGGCCCTTGGGCCCTTGGGCCCCTGCTGGCCCTTGGGCCCCTGCGGGCCCTCCTCTAGGGCCCACTACTTGCAATTTAACACAAATGCGATTGAGATTATGCAGCACTTTTTCCGTGAAATGTCCTTTGGAGGCGGGCGTTCCCCACTTTGCTCCCAAGGAAATCCATTTTTGATAATTATGTTCGTGTAAGAGATTTTTAAATGTGTTTTGTGTCACTTGTGTATGTTGTTACGTGCTCAGCGTCGTTGCTCCCATGTTGGTTTCCCCTTGAAAACGAGATGCAGCGTCTCAAAGGGTTTACCCTCCATTAAATGTTTGGGATGAAATGAGAGAAAAGCTTTCAGTTTCATGTGCTGGGGGTGCATTGTGCGGTACTGGAGACATCCTGCCGGTGGCGCTGTGCCGATAATGGTGCGCAAGGTCACACGGTGTACCATTCTGCTGTCTGCGCTCCTCAAACACCGCAGCTGCCGTCGTCGTCTTCCCTGCTCCACACTGTCGCACAGCCATGGCGGACAGCGCTAGCGAGAGCGACACCGACGGAGCGGGGAGCAGCTCGGCTACCCCGATGTCGTCCTCCGCCTCAAATTCCGGAAAACCGAGCATAGTCATTTCACAGTTTCGTCTGGAGGAACTGACGAATCGCCTGGCCTCGTTACAACAAGAGAATAAAGTTCTTAAAATTGAGCTAGAGACGTTCAAACTCAAGTGCAAAGCCCTGCAGGAGGAGAATCGGGACCTCCGCAAAGCGAGCGTCACCATTGTGAGTAACGTTAGCATTAGCTGGCTAGCTAACGTTCCCTAGCTAGATGCTATACCCATGCTACTCATGATACTGCATTTGGCAGTAAGTTAGCTGTGTTAAATGGTGCTTGTTTAGCGCTGAGGTGTCAGTTTTAATAGATTTCGTATGCCACCTGTAAATGATATATTTATTTTGAACGCCTCTCTGGTGTTTAACGCTAGCGTTACTTACATTAGCCTGCTAACGTTAGTTGGCTGTGTTGCTCTTTTAGCTAGCGGGCTAACGTTTGCTATGTGGCTGGGCAGCGAAAGCCAGCTAGTTTGCTTTGTTTTGCTCTGAGTTGCTAATCTTGGCTAACGTTAGCTCCACAGCTAACGTCAATCCAAAGGGCGTTAAAATAAGGTGGGCACCTCACGATGCGAGTTACAGGTCAATTGTTAGTCATTTGGACAACTGCGTACTCACTGCTAGATGCTGTCACCGCTGTTTGTCCAACTAGGATGCGGTAACTGAGTGAAAATTAATAGCCCACTAGCAGCGTTGGCATGGAGCGATGCGTCATATGTCTTCATGCTCGGCTCATCAGCTACAGCTTCATAAAAATGTGTAACCGATCCGTCGGGTAGATGAGAAGTATGCAGGCCAAACTTAGCGAGCTAACGCTAGCTAAATGCCAGGCTCATATGATGGCAGGTCAGCCACAAAGCACCCTGTAATGTGTGGGGCTTAACTAGCTGTTTGGTTTCTGTCGTCCGTGTCATTGTTCTCGAACAACTGACAGATTCTCCCAGCTTGCAAAGCGGAGTTAGGCTTTGAGGTCGGTGAGGAATGAGGATGGAGGATCTGAGACTACCAAGGGGAGACGTATCATCACACTGAAGTGCTAGCTGTCGTAGCCGTCCTGACACATTTCCTTATTGTCCCCATGTTTTAGTCTTTGCCTCTCTGTAAATCACTGTTGCTGCAATATGTCTTGAGTCATGAGGGCAAAGTTGGGCTTCCCCTTTGGCTGGCACACTTCACTGCAGCAGGTTTTCTGTTTGATTGGTGCGGGTGTTTGCGGTTTGCCTTTATGTACACTGTTGGGTGTTTCACTTTAATCAGAATAAAAGTGTGCATGCAGTAGTTTGATGTGTCAGAGTCTGCTTCACTGATGTTTGTCTCTGCCTCTGCCTCCCATGTGTTTTTGTCTTGCAGCAAGCAAGAGCAGAGCAGGAGGAGGAATTTATCAGCAACACATTGTTCAAGAAGATCAAGGCCCTCCAGAAGGAGAAGGAAACCTTGGCCGTCAACTATGAGAAAGAGGAGGAATTTCTCACCAATGAACTGTCAAGGAAACTCATGCAAGTGAGTGATGGGAACGTGCAAATGCCATTTTGAACCCACCGGGTGGAGTTATGATCTCCTGGCACCAAACACCATGTTTAACTTGGATCTCAGTTGATGACTGTTGATAAAGAATGTGGGACAGAGATCCTCTCTCAATGCTCAATAATGCAAAGTTTTTGCCCGCAGTATTGTCAGGCCTGTTCAGTTCAGGCTCTGTGTGTGTGCTTTTACACACAGTCCCATGTATGAGTGCGCAGCAGCTAGTGCATTATCATCAACTGTATTGGTACTTGCCTGAAGCCTGGAACGACTCAAGATGACTTCACTGCGGCTGCTAGCCTGTCTAAATGACTCTCAAATTACTTTCCTCCCGTCTGCTGGTTATTTGATTCAGTCTGTTTTCCACATCTTGCTTTCCTGAATGAGGAGCACATGCATACATGCATGTTCTGGCACTTGCAGTGGATAGCTGTGGGCTGACAAAAAGTTTGTTGATTTGTAAAGAAGTGGGAAACTGACAAGGACACACGTAAATGCCTCAGCAGGCCCTGCTCAAGGTCGTGCAGATGAACTGCTTTGGGCTTTTGTTATCTTGTCTTCTCAGTTAACATGAAACAGACCTCTGTCTGCTCCTGCACTGTGTATGTGTGTGTATGTGTGTGTGTGTGTGTGAGTATGAATGCATGTATACATGGGCATGTGTTAGAGGCAGAAAGGATCTATCTATGTGTAAGTGCTGCTGTGCAAAAGCACATATGTAAACATTTTTGTCAGACCAGAGTTTTCCTCGTCATTACTTCTAATGCTGGACTTTTTACTTTGGTAGTCTAAAGTGAGGCGCTTGGACAGGTGTACAAATCAGTGTCCCTGCTTTCAGCACATTTCTATGACCTATACACTGTCAGTGTGAGATGTAATTTCCATCCCTCTCTCTGGTATCTTCTAATGTACCAATATAGGCTTGTGTTTTGAGGGAGGAAGCTGATCAAGTGTTTCAGACTATTTTAGCCTATTTGTTATTATTGATGCATGAGATAAAGAAGGGAAAAACTTCCAGACAGTTAACCATGATGCACAGTATGAATACCTGCAGGCACATCTGTGCTTTTGTGCTGATCTTGCTTACAGACCCAAGTGATTTAAAATCTCTGCCAGGTGTCTGTATGCACAAAATGAACAGATACGTTTTCACACAGACTCAGGCATGATGGGCACTCACGCCACAGTACAGTGGGGTGGAGACCTGCTATACAATAGCTGGTAGTTAACTGTGTATATCTGAAGGGAGGTACAAATTTAAAAAACATTCAAAATATTGTTAGTGTGCATAGCATTAAAATAGCTTCAATAGGTGTGGCAAAACTTGGCGGCATTTTCATTCTGTTGGGACACCACAGAGCTCGACTCTATGAATGAAGTCATTGAAAGCTGAAACAAACTGCATTATTTTGAGGTTAGTAGAATAATGGAAATGGTTCTTTTTTTCCTCTCCAGTCTTTTCCGATGTATGAATTTGCATCCCTTCCCTCAAAACGAGTAGTAACTCATAAAATACCTCAGACAGCAGACCGTTCTTGAATCATTGTTGAACCACACCCTTTCTTTTTATTGGTGAGCTGCCAAAGGTGGTTACTTCAGTTGCCAAATTATTATTTTACACGGTTTACTCTTCTGGGAAGTTTAACCATGGGTTTGGTAGAAATGTAACTTCATGTCTTGTTATTCTCAAAGTTTAAACTAAATGATCTGACACCAGTGTGTTTGTTCACTGTGGTCATCAAATAGTTTTCATGTGACTCACCATAAGTCTCTTCTTGTGCTTCTCCTGCTTCTCTCTCCTTTTTCTCGTCTCTCTTGTTTCATCCACGTCCTCCTCTCTTCCTGTGTCCGTGCACTACCTTCCCCTTTTCCATCCCAGCTCCAGCATGAGAAGGCCGAGTTGGAGCAGCATCTGGAGCAAGAGCAGGAGTTCCAGGTTAACAAGCTTATGAAAAAGATAAAGAAGATGGAAAATGAAACTATCTCAAAGCAGCTGACCCTGGAACAGGTATGCTTATCATGTTAGAGCAACACGTCAACATCCAGTTGCAACACCCCATCCCTCAGCTTGTGTGTCCAGTTACTGAGGAAGTTACATGCCAAAATTTCACCATCCTTAATTCTTCCCACCGAATGTTTGCTGGAAAGAACATTTTGGTCTGTGGCTGGATAAAACCTGTGTGTGCTGAACCACTCCATAATTTTTCCATGCTCTGATGACAGGATTTTTCTGTTGATTTTGCATGAATGCATTGGTAGTTGCTGCTCAGTGATGAATGTCTATGAGAGAGTGATCCCTCTGCAATGTCACTATGCATTTGGCCCAGATGGGTGTAATTTCAAGCTGTAGATTCATTAAAGCCAGTTTGCAACGAAGAAAATTGTATTTTGTTTTGCCATTGTTTTATTGCTGTGGCTCTCTCACAAGCCAGCATAGAGACTGTAGCACAATGAAGAGAAGCTTACAGTGAAAGAGACCTTGGATTTGCAGAACTTATTTGTGTGCAGTCTCATGAATGCTTGTCAACGTCAAGGTGTTTGTATCTCTGAACTTCACTCTTTGCTCTTCCTTTTATTGTGCAGCTGAGGCGGGAGAAGATAGACCTTGAGAACACATTAGAGCAGGAACAAGAAGCCCTGGTCAACAGACTGTGGAAAAGAATGGACAAACTGGAGGCTGAGAAAAGGTGTGAAATTATCATATTATGTTCTAACCATTTGATTATGTGGCGACGATGGTAGTGATGGACAGTTTAGAGTCTGCGCTTTGTGGTCGAGGATTCAAAACCTGTTCTCATCCATATTCATTAGGGCTGTGTTAAAAAAAATCGATTCAGCAGTATATCCTAGTATTTATTTTTGTGATATCTACGTCGGTTTCTAGCTCAAAAAATCTCATTTTGAAGAGAGTGTGTGTATATGTGTGTGTGTGTTTTTACATATACACACCACCATTACATATATATATATATATATATATATAATATACATACACCTTGTTGCTTTTATCAGTGCATCGTCAGTTGCTTGACCAATCAGAAGGTGGGTTAGCTTTTCCTTTTAGCGCTAGTTTTAAGTACATAACCTGATGTGTTTACCTTAACATAAAATGTTTAAATCCTCTTTCATTACACTAACATGATCAGTCCTAGTAAATGAGCCATCACTGCACTTTTTTTACACGTCTTGCTTATTTTATCTGTTTTAATGCTGTTAAATCCATAACACATATTGTTGATTATAACTTAAGGCTGAGTGAAGGTGATTAAAGGGCCCCGAAATTAATGAAAACATTTTTGATACACTCTTCACCTGTTTTCAATACCTCCACATGGTGCCATCGCACCCACTGGGGTAGAAGCAAAATCTTAACAGTGACCGAAAGTAATTTTCAGTAATATTTTTCTCAGATTAAGTTTATTTGTGACTTATTCACAGGCGCACATAAAATGCCTGCCTGTCAGCAAGAACAAGTGAGTCAGCCTCACTTATGATGCAGAGTGAAATGACCTATGATCAACTAACTGTAGCTTTCAAATTTAGACTGCCCTTTTTCAGGGTAATGTTTTTAGAGCAGTAAATGACAACAGTCATTACTTCCAGAAGCTCCTAATTGTTTTTGTAAATTATCAATCATTTCAAATCCAATCCATTTCAATGTGAAGATATAATAAATGAGGAAATGTGGAAAAGGTTTGTCCCTGAGAGTGAATTAAATTGTCTCACAAACATGATTTCAGACCCTTTGCAAAACATTAGTAGAACACAGTGTTAATATATACCTACTGTGAATTTGATGTCAACCGCAGTTTAGAAACAGGTTGGGACAGGGTCAACAATAGACTGGGAAAGTTGTGGAATGTAAAAAACACCCTTGTGGAACATTTTTCATAGCTAATCAAGATTTATTGGGAGCAAGTGATGGTATCGAGGTTGATATAAAAAGGGGGCGCCCTCGAAAGATTCAGCCATTCACAAGCAAGGATATCAGATAGACCTCAGCAGACAACAGTAACTCTTCCAATAGTTAGGCTTTGTTCATGTATCGAATGCTGTCTTTATGTCTTTATTCATTATGCTTACAGTAATGTTAGATACGTATAGCAAGCCATGCAATTTTGGTTCAGGACGTAGCTGAGAAGCTTGTCATCTTTGCCTGTTGATGAGTTCTTCTGAATGTGTTGCTTGGTTGTTTTCTGAACTAGAATCCTTCAGGAGAAGTTAGACCAGCCTGTATCAGCTCCTCCTTCCCCGAGAGATGTTTCCATGGAGATAGACTCACCGGAGAACATGATGCGACATATCCGCTTCCTGAAGAATGAGGTGGAGAGGCTTAAGAAGAGCCTGCGCACCACTGAGCTGCAGCGTAAGTGGCCTCTCAACCTGTCACATGATCTAAGAGGGTGTGGGTTTAGAAAGAGCAGATGCCCTCGATGTTGATCAGGGTTGTCATTGGATAAACCGACCTTCTGAAATGTATGAGAACAAATTCACAATACACACCGGCGTAGGTTGTTCTCCACAGACCAGAAAAAACAGGATACTATCTGGCCTTTTACATTGTTGTTGGCAGCAACTGGTCACATTACGGCTGAAGATGGTTAAGAGTATATAACAAAGTGGATTTTCACAGAGGTTAACTTAAAGCTTCTAAGAAAGTTAGTGTTGGTCTTCAACTACAATATCCAGCTTGCTGCTCTCGTATGTTGGCAGCACAGTGAGACACTTACAGCTACAGGTACATTTCACAATTTCAGCTGTTGCAACTGCTACAAAATGACAATATTCGAGATCAACTTCGACTTCATTGGTGGTCTGTCAGTGGAGGATTGGATGCATCAATGTATATCTCTAGAGAAACAAAAATTTTCAGTGACCTTTCGGCTTTTAGGGTCTCCCCGTCACCAGTTCAGCACCATGGACAGCACAAAGCCACAGCGCCACTGTGATTTGTGTCAGCGGTTGAGTTGAACACAATCGTACCTCATATGGTTACATGTTAAAAAATTTAAAAAAATAGAATATTGATAAAACAGGATGTGATTTTGGGTCGGCTACCATGAAGACACTGAACTGATCAGGCTAGGCTATGTTAAGCTAACATAGCAGCTACTAACTAAGTGAAGTCTCTTAGCTGGTACGTTGCATAGCATCCACCCTCTACTATATGCATGCTGCAAGGAGGACCTGTTTCTTTAGAGAAATCCTTATGAATGTTTTATGAATTGTTCATCAATCAGTTCAGGTACATAACTTACATATCGCTTGACTTGCTGACTGATTCATAAAAGCAAAGCTCTCTCCACGCCGTGGTGTGTTGTCGTCATATCCCTGCTCAGGGTTTTGTCCGCTTCGTGTTGGGCCCAACAACTTAGCTAATAAATATCACACGACATATCACGGCCCGGGGATGAGCTATTGTTTAATTAAAGATGGAATTCATATTAAAGTTGTGTTGTTCAGTGGAGTGATGAAGAGAGTTCTGCAGGTTCTGGCAAGAAGAACAGAATACCAAAAAAATCCATTCACAACTCCCACATTGTGGCGACATTACTTGGTTCATTATTGCAGTGGGCATCAGTGAAATTGGGCCTGTAGAATACTAGAAACAGGCAACCACAATCTAGACATTGTATGTCACAAAATCAAGTAATCAATATCTCTCAAATCGTTTCTTGTGACCTTCGGTGAAATATTTTTGTCATTTGTCAATAACGGTTAGCTATGTCCAATTTTTTACAGAGAAATATGTGTCCAGTTCATCACCCGCATAAATACTTATTTTCGTAACTTTGTAAAAATGAAGTACAGGGTCATTTTCAATTAGGTTTCTCAAAGCCTGTAACAAAGTGCACTTGTACACAAATGCAAGAATAAAGGGATAATGTCCAGCTTTGTGTCAGGGTTTTTTTCGCAATAATGACTGGCTCACTGGGCGTTATCCCGCTTATTACATAGCTATTTACAAAAGAAATCAATGATGTGACAGAAAATATACATTTAAAAATTATTAGTTTTTAAAAGTCATTGTCTGTCCTCCGTTAAAAAGTGTGTTTGATTTCACGGTTGGACCTGCTCGCATAGCAACTTGGGCTGCTAGCTCTGTCTTTAGAGAATACACTCCTCGACCAGCGGACGTGTCTGGAGCTGTGACGTTGACTGATGCACTGAAAACGTTCCATCCTCAGTCTGTCCCTTCACCTTTTCACCAAGCTCAGTGAGCAGAAGATACGACACAGATGGTGTGACAAACTTTTGCCTTGCCGCTCAGATGTATTCATTTGAGCGCCCTGTGTTTAATGAAGTGGGCCTTGAACATTTCACACTCACATATTTAAGTTTTTATTTAATTAAGAATCGTGTTATAGGGTCAGTGCGAATGATAAATACGAGACATGTAAACTAGAACTATAGATCAGAGCAACGCAGTGTCACGCAGAACGACACGCCCCCTTCGCGCCTCGTTTTGGGTGAAAATAAAGGGATCTGGACACTGGCGCAGATTTAAAAATCTAGCGAAATCATGCCTAAAAGCTGCTGCGTGGTGTACATCACTAATGCATCCTTTACGGCGCTTATTATGCAGATGAACACACATGAGGCTTAATGTAATACATGCAGACCACTATAATACTACTAGTAACTACTGATAGAGGTCTGCATGTGTTACATTAAGCCATATTTGTGTCTGTCTAGAAAGTGCTGTGATGAAATGATGAATTTTTAAAGCATTAAACTTTTTTGCAGTATGCAGTGGCTTCCCTCTTCATTTGTTTGATTTTTAGGATGGAATTATTATCGTTGTCTTTATTCATGGTGTTCGATTACAGACATCTTGGTCATAAGCAACAGGTGAATAAAGTCAAACAGCAGGTGATTATTAATGATAGTTGTGGCTCTGTGCCGTATTATTGTACAGCAAAAAACCTCATGAGAAAACTATGAGCAGCCTGTTAACAGCTGCAGCTACGAGCTGCTAAAACTGCTGCTAAACAGTTAACAGTAATGCTACATTGTGCAGACGACCAACAGCCGAACAAATTGTGTTAATGGAAAACGTGTGTATGAGATTCAGGGAGATGATTGTATATGTCAGGATATGATACCTCTGGCCACTTTAAGGGGGGCTGAGAGGACACTCACCAACCCCTATTTCCTTCATTTTTTCAGCCTAACAATGACGATCATTGATCAACAAAGACGTTTTGTAAGAGTTAGATTGGTTGGCCATTAGCATTTGTGCTCCTGTTACCCAAAAAAAATGTGGAATTCCTATTTGAGGCCATGAAATGCGCAACGTGGGATATTTTGAATTAACCATCAGGCAACGAGGAGGGTTTGTTTTCACCCAAAAAGGGGGAGTGGCCTGAAGCATCGCTCTCATCTATGACTTTTCAAACGAGTGGGAGAAGTGGGTCAATCAATGTTTTGCATATTAAACTAAAAAGAGCAAAGTGGCACATTATCTGTAATTTATCAAAGTGAACTAAATCGTTATAAACCGTTTTTAAAATCAGATACTCTGTGATCTCAAAGTGGAACTTTGCGACCAGCCCTAACGAGACAGGACAGACACAGCTGTTCACATTACAGTGTGTTTCATTTATCGGAGTCCTTTTCACAGATTGATATGACAGGAAGTGAACCTCTCTCTAATAACAGGCATGTTTGTTGTACAGTCAGTCAGAAGTGCCAGCTTGCTTCCTTTTAAAAAGAAGTGAATGCATTAAAGCTGATTAGTCTAAACACATTCCTGAGAGTGTCACTTAACTTTGCCCTGACTATGCTTTGTTTTGGCCACTAGAGGGAGCTGTCTATCCAAATGTAAAACTTGTTCTGAGAGACCAGTGGGAAGACAGCGTTTCTGATGGAAAGAATAAGAGGATGCTTATCTGCACAGTTTCCACTTGGGGAGAAACAGTTTCGACATGAATCTGCTGCAGATGTTGTGGCCATGATTTAGACAGTATATCAAATTATGTCATTTGTTGTTTGTGTCCCCTCACAGACACAGAGAAGCGGGCCCAGTACATAGAGGAGGAGCGACACATGAGGGAGGAGAACATCCGGCTGCAGAGAAAGCTTCAGAGAGAGATGGAGCGCAGGGAGGCCCTGTGCAGACAACTGTCAGAGAGTGAATCCAGTCTGGAGATGGATGATGAGAGGTAGAGGACAGGACACATGCTGGGTCACATTATCAGAAAAAGGTCAAGGTGCAAAATCATGTGTGAGCAAATCAAGTGAGGTGAAGGGAAGAGATTTTTTGTAATGAGTTGAATTTGAATTTATTTATTTATAGGGACAATGCAGTGAACATAGTATGAATCTGATGTGCTGTATATAGAGTTATAGCTACAGCTAATTTTCAACTCCTGTCCCTAGTTGGGCTTTTTAAAGAAAAAAAGAAGAAAAAACCACATACAAACAGCATATGTTGTCCATTTAGTTTATAGAAATAAAGTATTTGTTTGAAATGTTGCGTTAAAAAAGGACCAAAGTCTCAGGGCCGCGTATGCCAAAGCTTGAAGATCAGCATATTTTAGTTCATTTTACTAACAATATGTAGCACAGGGATGCTGTTGGCTACAACAAGCTTTTCTAACATTTATTAGCTAAGTTTGATTATCCAGAATAAATATCACAATATTAACCGCGTCATTTTTATTGGTTGTAAATAAATTGTGACTAGATATCAATGATGTCCCTCTGACTTGTCAAAACCAGGTGTCTGAAGGCTACTGACGATCACGCCATGGTTAGCTAATTATCATTGATTGAGTTTTGAATACTCCAAAAATGCTTGCAAATATTAACTGTCCTTTTTACTATTGAAAATTGTTGTGCATGACGTGGCGCAATGGATTTGGTCTAGCAAAGTATTTTGAACTGATGAAAGCAGGATAGATATCTTAGGTTTGAGATAACTCCAATCAAAATCCTCTTCAAGATATCCATAATTTGATAACAGATATAATGATTAGCAGCTATCCCTAGTCCCACTAAGATATCTACTGCATCATCTTATCTAGTGATATTTTAGATTTATATCAATAAGGTCATAACCACTAGTTAAAATTTAACTTAGGATATCTTCTATGTCGATATCTTGAATTTAGCATGATCAGAGAGATTTTGAACTGCCATTATGATTTGTCAGAATTCAGTTGTAGATATGAATGTTTGAAAAAGAATTATACATGTCTGTAATGAGAAACGCCTTACACACGAATGCTAAATGTAGTTTTACTTCCAACTAGTAAAAATGTAAAAACATATCTATACTTTTTACTAATCAAAATATAAATAGAGATATCTTCAGAACCAGCCTACCTACCCTCAGGGTCTGACAACTACACAGCTGTGCTTCATTGAAACTCATGCCGTCTTTTCAGATTTTCGTCATTTTCAGGCTGGTTCTGTGGATTTCAAGCTTGTCGTGGTTAAACGTTTTGTTTGGGGCACTTTAAAAACTGATGCTCAATATTCGGCTAAGTTCAAAAGAAGATTTACGTTCTTCACATTTCCAAAATCAAACACTGAAAAGTGTAACGTTATGCTCTGGGCAAAACTGTTCAGGTGTCCTCATTCCCCGTTGAAGCCCTCACAGTTAGACGAGCACAGCTAACGTTACGTGTGTGTCAGTAACGCTTTGATAAATACTGAAGCCATGTTATGTTGTTTTTAGTAGATATTAGCCAGTTTATTTGAGTTGCTTCTAGCTATTAAGAGCGCTAGCATGCCTGGCCAGCTAAGCTAAAGTCTACGGGCGCGTCTCAAGTCTCTTAAGTTGCGTCCACTTTTCCTTCACTTGCATCCTTTCCTTGCATCGTAGTCCCGCCCACCGTGGATGCATGGAGAGGAAACCAATCTGAGAAGAGGGGAAATGAGAAAAGACGTTTTAAGAGAAATAGGGCGTCCTCTCCTCGGTGGCGTCACATGAAGCGACAGCCCTCTATGATGACACAGAGCGGCAGATTTGCTGCAGAAACTGGCTGGAGTGTTTTGTTTTGTTTTGTTTTGTTTTGTTTTGTTTAGTTTTTTAAAGCTTTTTAAAGAAAAAAAAAGCTGGCTGGAGTGTTTCCCCACTGCTGCTGTCTGCTGTGTTTTTTTCTCATTCAAGCCAAGTGATTTGGAAATAACTGCCCATTCATATCAAACACTACAAATTCTGTTTAGAGCCCCTCCCAGTCCCAATGTGACTTTTAAAAATAAAAGTATCATCACGCTCGTATTATCTGTGCATTAAATGTCATTGCTCTCTGGACTTCGTCACGTTAGTACATCTGAATTAATTCATTGTAGAGAAGTGAATATGGGCCACTCAGACCTGACTTGCTTCTCCACCACCTCGTTCAAATGCTCCAGCTGTGGAGGCGGAGTTTTTCTTCCTGATCGTTAAGCTGCGAGACTTCCGCGTAGGATGCACTCGTGTATCCTCGCTCATGGCTCCTCAATGATGGCTCCTCGTTCCTCGATCCTCGCTCCCTGGTGCACAAATAAGAGACGTGGGACGGTCCTTAAGATGGCGTCACTAAAACAACTTCCGGTCCTAGTGACCATCTGGAAATAGCAGCTCTCAACAGTTTGCAAGGCTGGTAACCTGAACTCAAATCCAATCAAAAAGGCCCGTTTTCTTTTGACGTTAATATATGCAGAGACGTGTCCCCTGCTCGTCCTAAACGGGTCCTGAATCGTTACGAGGGTCCTTGTTTGTTTCATGAACGAAGTGAAACACAAGTTGAAGCAGCTGCACTGTGATCTGTAGCTTTAGCATGTAGCTTTATGTTCATAACTCTGACCTGTTTTCACTTTGACTTCCTGTATTTATCATTCAGAGGCTTAAAGCAGACCTTCTGTCTGCTGCTGTCTGAAATCACTTTTTTGTTTTTCCAAAAATTAGACAGTATTTCTCCAGGAAGTGCAGTTGGTGACAGTGTGAGCTCCATGTTGGCTCTGAAAGCTTGACAGACATAGCAACAGTAACTAAGGGGGG
>JAQLOL010000003.1:19154762-19185753 GCA_029783665.1 Naso thynnoides
ACCAAGTTACTTTTTTCTTTCTTTCTTTCTTTTTTCTTTTTTTTTTAAATACATACACATCAGAAAGATAACGTCACTCCACTTGGTCCACGAGTTCTCACACAGTACTGCACTGCAGACTGCAAACTCCACAGCTGTAGACCTGCTTATCACGATATCTGTTTGCTGTGGCAAAACAAAAACACTCCAAGGACAAGTGTAGAGAAGTGGGGAGAGTGTCTGCAACAGTTTACACAATGATTTCTTTCATTTTGTTGCACATTTCAACCAGCGTTAAGCTGATTTACTGTTTGACCTAGTCATACAAAGTGAAAAACAAATAATTCAAAAGGGACTGTTGTTTACACGTTATTATCACCTGCATAATTAACACTATATCAGTGTCTTTAGAATTATTACTTCCCCCTTCAATGTTAATGATTGATTTAAAAAAAAATCAGGGGGATTTACAGAGCCGCAACATTTCGGCGTGATCTGAGTGGGACCATGCCAGGAAAAGTTGGACAGCCACTTTCTGTGCACTGAGTGTGACGGTGGTCAGCGCGTCATGTGGTGGTCCGGGCGTGGAAGCTACAGAGCACAGAAAAACAGATCTGAGGTCGTGTGAACTTTCAGATTGGCGGCGACGCTGCTGAGTCTGCACCTGCATGCTTATGTAACCGTTTACATGTAGCCCAAAGGACTGCCGAGCCAAGTTCAGACGCATTAGCTGCGTTGACACTTAATGTTTTCAGAGTTAGGTGCACAGGTGAGCAGCGAGGGCATCCAATGATGTTCTGCTGTATAAGCTCCATCATGTGATAAGCAGCCTCGTTGACTCTTGATTTTGTGCCAGTGTCAAACTGTTGTTTCCTCGTCTACACTGACTTCAACCGGTTCTAACTGGCTGTAGATCTGTGGAGTGTTTTCCTTTTATCAATCAGTCCAGGATCATTTAACATTGTAAATGCTTGTAAAGTGGTTTCCGTAACCTGTGATGAGGGGGGGAAGAGGGCAAGGACCAGCTATGCAGCACATAGGTTTCCTTTAGCACATTCACACATGAAGCCAGTTCAAACTGACCAGAATCAAAACATACGCCCTCATACAAGAGTGACACAAGGATATCTTTGTCCAGAGACCTGCTGAGAGCTCTGATACAACCAAAGTGTAGCCTGTGTTTTTCTACCGTGCAGCAGTGATCTCTTTCAGCTGAAGCCAGCAACCTGAACTAATCCAAGCAGGAATCTGGGCTGGAGGCTCAGGGTGGCCGTGCTGGGTGCTAAAGTGACCTTTCACCTCTGCAGCTTTATGGAGCTGGAAGCACAAAGTAAGAGACATTTCTCCTGACTGCAGGGCGGCTCTGTACGGCCGTACCTGCCAAGGCTCTCACGGAAAAGAACAGCAGGCTGTTGCTTCTCAGGTGCCCAAGAAAAAGAAAGGATGCTCCAACATGGTAGAATATCAGATTGGTTCACGTGAAACTGTTTGGAAACGGGTTGTGGATGAGCAAAAGTATGATATGTGTGTTATGATGGGTCATAATAAGACGATATTTGCCCACTGAATTCTCATATTGACAAAACATTTTTAGATTCCTTCCACAAAAAGAAAGACCCAAACTTTCCAAGACTAAGAGAATATTTTCAGTTCTTAAAACATTTTGGAACGCTCTCACTTTCTATGCGCAGGTCAACAGTTTCACCCACAGCAGCAGCCGTTGCTCCTGTTATTGTATGATGTCCACATCCAGACGGCTGTGGCTGGAGGACATGAGGCCACACAGTTGAGAGTTTAAGACAGCTTAGATAGAGGCCAATAATCATTTAGGTCAGCTGTGTCTCCACTTCTTGGGAATGCAGCGGAACCACCTGATACGATATCAGAAGGATATGTCAGGGAGGGCATTGATCCCTGTTCTTTTCTCCATCACAATTTACACGTGCCCTCATTTCACCCATGAGGTGTTGATTTATTTGTTATTTGTTGTCGTTCATTAATGATGAAACAAGGGGAAGCAGAGGCTAACCTCATTAGTAATCATTAGTGTCGCAGCAGTGTGGACTGTAGAGCTGCAATGATTAATCGATTCATTGGAAATTAATTGCCAACTGTTATGATAATCGATTGTTTCAGTCGTTTTTCAAAGAACTGCTCATTTGGTGTCTAACCTGAGGGTTGCTGCTTTTTTGTGACATTTCTGAAAACAAATGAAGATCTTTGTGTTTCGGGCTGTTGTCTGGACAAAAGAAGCGATTTAAAGACATTTGCTTTGGGAAACTGAGATGAACATTTTTAGCACTTTTCTGACATTTCATGGAATAAACAATTAATCGTTTATTCCATGAAATATGATAATGAAAATGAAAATAATCGATAGTTGCAGCCCTGTTAAACTGCAGACTCTATTTTTCTGTTGAAGGATTTCAAAGCCTTGAATTTAAAACCAAAGAGCATCTTTTGCTTTTCTAACCCAGAGGAATTTGGGCTTTTTATGCATAAACTGGAAATGTGTCAATAAACATTTCGAATAACTTGTGCAAGCAAGTGAAATCCAGCACCAACACTGATTCCAGGGTCAGTCAGTGTTAACAGTGTAGCCAGGCACAGTGTGATCTGCTCCACACCCTCCGTCAGATTCCTGCACACTGTCACCCACATGCACTGCATCTGGTTCAAACTGGTCGGGCGCAACATGTCACTGTAATGCCAGTGTGGAGCAAATTAACTGGGCCGGCCTTGTTCTGTTTTCACTTAATTTTTTCAGGCAGCGGGGGGATTACGGAGCCTAAATCTTTTCTCTAAGACCTTTCCTGGCAGCAGACCTCAGCTATGGGAATATGCATCAAAGTTCCTGAAGAATTTTCAGAGCACCCAGTGTGAAAACCAGCTTCACCTTTTGTCTGCTCCCCTCCCCCCTCCACTCCCAGTCCTTTCATCTCTCTTGTCCACTTCCCTTTGAGCTCTTCTTTCTTATGACCTCCCTCCTCTGCGCTGCTCTTTTTCCTGCTGACTTGGTTCAACAGTGTTTGTGACCTGAGCTCATGAGAACGGGTGCAGTCACATGGTGACAGAGTGATGCTGCAGCTCTGTGACTCTGCTCTCGGCTCTCACACCACAGTATCAGAGCAGTCAGTTACCAGAAACAAAGCAGGAAAGCTGTCTGTCAAAATGATTCTTTAAATGTGATTAAAAATTTGTCCTGCTCTGATGATGTTCAGGACAGAAATAGGATTGTTTTTGAAGCTGGAGCAAATAAACTTGGGCCTGTTTTTAAAAAAATAAATATGTGAAAATATAAAAACTAGGATTCTGAGCAACACAAATAACTGCCTACGACTGACGTGTGTTTCCCCGTCTCTGTTTTTATTCTACCAGTCAAAGTGACTGCAGGTCTCCTCTTTATCATATTCATGCATGAACTGGCTGTTTCACTAAAACATGAAGTCTACCCTGCAGACTCTCTCAGCCGTGTGGCTGCATTTAGACGCATGTTGCTTCCTATTCGTTTGGGTTTGATTGAACTCCTGGTGAGTTTTTGGTTGAAAAGACTCACTGAGATTTGATTCAAGTGTATTTATTGTTTTTCTCAGGTCTCTCCATGGAGACCTCAGGCATTGCCCTGCTGGTGCAGTGTGGTGTTATCATCCATCAACCGGTTCAGACTGGACTGCTGGTATTAATATCAGCGTTCCTGAAGAAAAGTAGCACATCCGCCTCCTCTTACTTATGAGCGCATGTGCATCCAACTTCCTGTTCCACCAGACAGAAGTGGAGATCAGAAAAGTGGGTTCATGTCTGATGTTTATGTCATTTTTTAATTGTTAATAATATTTTTCAGTGGTTTGAGGCGCCATATAAAAAGCAAAAATGAAAGAAAAACAAACCAAAAGCGGCTGATTTGTGTTGCGCGGCCGGAAAACCCGCTCGGTTCTGTGTTTGTGCAGGTGCGCGCCTGTGCACGCTCGCCGTCTTTTCCAAGTGACTCTAAATTCCAGATGTAACCTGAGAAAATAAAGAAGCAGGCTACAGCGTCTGCACCATAAAACCGCAGCCGTTACATCTGAGCTCCGCTGCCTGCTGTGCGCTCCGCCGCTCCAGGCGCGCAAGAGGAAGCAGCGCTTCTCCTTCCTCAGCTGCGCTCAGGCTGCTGCTGGACCAGCAAGAACAGCTTTGAACCGGTTTTGTCGCCGGCTACAAAGCAGTATGAACGGATGCACAATGCGCACTGTCGATGTAGGGTGCTGTCTTGACACACCGACGTCACAGATTCCTCCTCGGACAGCCCTGCGTCCACGTACGAGGCTCTGTTGTTTATTTGTCGTGATTCTGTAAGAGGGGATTTTTATCCGGAAACCATCCTGCATGGAAAGTTCCCGCAGAACGCGCAGCTCTGCAGAGTCCTGCCGCTGTTCCTGTAGAAGCTGAGGTGAGTGCCGGATGCGTTAGGAACAAAAAAAACAACAACATGCGTGTGTTTTGTGTGTAAATAATAAGATGTGAGGGGGAAAAAAAGATTAGAGTTGGTGAATACAGAGAAGATGCTGTTTGAATCAGCCATTCACATGGGATGATTTTCTTCAGGATGTTGTTGTGTTGGACGTGGATGAAAATGATCCTGTGTGATGTCATCATTCTGTGAGCCTGGAGATGAATCTGAGCAGCTTTGCAGCAACTTTTCCCCAAACAGGAAGCCTCAGTGTAAGACAGAGAGGCTCCAAGTGGACTTCATGCTGCTGCAGTGATGTATAAAGTTGCTTTGGGCTGCAGATGATTTAATTATTAATTTAGGTTTGGAAAACTTCTGTCAGCACAGGATACAAGCTTCTCCATTTGTTTCATAAGGATCAGGACTGAACGATGAAAGAGGCAGTTAAAGGCTCACAGGAGATCCTGTAAATCTGCTTTGTAAGCAAATAAATCACAGGAGTTTTGCACCAATTTCTCCCGCACGAAGAAACCTCAGCGTGACCAAAGGGGGTTCACCCTGCGGCAGTGATGTTCTGGGTCACAAAGTCTAAAAAACAAAGGTTAACACAGGAAAGAAGCCGCTCCCATTTCAGAGCTGAATCATGGAAGAGGCAGGTTAAAGGTGCAGGACAGGGAGGGGGTGGGGGGATGCACAAAGTAGTGCAGCTTGCTGTCCCCTCCTCTGAGGTGTGGTTATAGAGACAGGAACAAAAGGGGCAGCTGCCTTTGTGTGAGTTGCAGTCAGTCGGTGCGTGTTCAGGTGGCACAGTCTCACAGGTGATCTGCCTGTTGGCGCAGGCTCAGTGCTGCAGCAGCCTTCACTTCATCAAGGCTTTGAGTAAGGGGACATTTTGCACAGTGTTATGTGTCCTGGTTCAAAATAAGCTCAAGGGCCAAAACTTCAATGTTCTCCACTTGTCATCTTTTGGATTATGTTGAAGCCAAACCACTACTGTAACGTTTGTTGCTGTGATTTCCCAGGAACCCTCCTCTGTTGCAGCAGACCGCAGAGGGCAGCAGTAGCATCAGCAGCATGGCTCCATCCACTGAAGTGCTGGACGGCGGCTGGGGGTGGGTCATTGTCGTCGCCTCCTTCATGACCCAGCTCCTGGCTTATGGATCACCCCAGTCGGTGGGCGTCCTGTACCCCGAGTGGCTGCACGCCTTCCAGGAGGGCAAGGGCATGACGGCCTGGGTGGGCTCCCTTGTGGCCGGAGTCGGACTAATAGCGAGTGAGTAGCTTAAACTGTAATAATGTAATAATCCTCACATCAGCGTTAAAGATGCAAACTAAGCATCTGTGGAATCAGGGCAGTGAGATGGATCATGGAGGGTTGGAAGTTTCAGGGTCATGTTAGAGCGGCTATCTCCAGTACGGAGGAAAAGGAGAAAGGTGTTAAAATCTGTCTGTCTTCCCCCTTCAGATGTTGTACTGTTTTAGTGGCGGATAATTCTATGCTAGAGCAGTTAATTGATGTTTCTGCACCACATACAGTTACAGGCAGCTTATCTGCTGACATGTATGACTGATGGAGTGTTACTATGTGTGTTTTGTACTTCAACTAGAGCCCCAGGTAATCACCTTTACTCCTATCTTCTTATATTTTCCTCGTCATCGTACCACTGATAACAAGGCAGCCACAACAGTCGATCAAAGTCTGACCAATGACTGCTGGGGGCGATCCAAAGTATCACTGGGGAATATGTTTACTGTAGCTACAGGTGTCAGCGAGTTCCCTAATGGTAATATTTCACCAGGCTGGGGAGAAAAGGTGATGCTTTGACAAAGATGGATACTTTATTGCTCCCTATTGATTTTTTTAAAGAGAGCAGAGCAAGTGCAAGTCATCAATGTAAATGTTGGAGGATTTTTTATCCCTTACTATAACCACAGAAAGGGGGAAAGGAAGACAGACGGAGAGGCAACAAACAGGGAGAGAAAAGCAGACTTAAGAAATACTGACTTTGAGCTCGGCTGTGCGTATAAGCGTCCTCAATCCCAAACAGACATGAAAGAGAAGAAGAGAGGAGGCTGAAAGTGTGGCGGCACCGTGAAATCTGTCCTGCAAGTCTAAGAGAACTTACACATGGAAACAAAAAACATTCAAACTGGGGTTGCAGCAGTGTCACACATTCATAGTTTGCCCTGCTATTAATATTAATGGTCATCATATCACAAACATCTGCTTTTCTACACTGCTAAATTCTACTGTATGCATTTTTTAGATAGATTTTTTTAGCATATATCAAGTTCCATGTTTGTCAGGTCATATTTTGAAAAATCACTCCGAGCATACTCTGCAGTCGTCTGCTTCACCTCCTGTCCGACTCTCTTCAGGCTATTTTTAACCTTTGCTAGCCGCAGTTAGACTGCATGTCACTGCCTTGTCGTCTGTGACTCTCACATTTGTTAAGGTTTCATCAAACTCTGTAATTAAAATAAAGTATTTATTCAATTAGAATGTTTTCACTTGTTTAACTGTCATTGAAACTGATAATAATACTAATAACTGAGTAAAACCATATAGTGTGAGACAAGGATATTTTCTGAGATGATGAAAATCTCACATCGGAACCCAAATTCAGACTGAGCTCTCAGTAATGTCTGCAGGTTATTCTGAAGGTTTACTCCATGAATGACTGTGTTGTGCAGCGAGGATCAGTGATAGATAATGGAGCTGCTTGACATTTCGGTCTAAGCTCACCCGCCAGCCTGACTTCTCGCTGTCGACTCTCTTAAAGGGGGTGAAACCATAACTGGACAGATCTGGCCGTGGGCCTGAGCAAGTCCTGCACATGTGTTCCAGCTGTCAGACAGCTGCAGCACTGCGGTTCCTGCTGCACAACAACACAGTCTTCCTCCTGCTTAGAGGGGAAGAAATCAGTCAGTGTTGCATTCTGAGTGAGTCAGGCAAACCTCAGGAAATGGGCGTATTCAGCAGGCAGTCTATATGGCACGTACATTATGTTGCTCTAGTGAGAAAGTGTAACAAGCTGATAAAATGTTAGATATATGTCTTGAGTTGATTTTCCAGTTTAAGCACCTCTGACATGTTGTCAGCTTGAACCTAACATGATGTGGCAATGTCACTGTCAGATGCGGCACTGCTGTGTGAGATGGGGCTATTTTTTCTGACACTGTTTGTTATATAAAATTCAGTAAATAAAGCAACATATTTCATCACCATCATCTGTTCCCCTGTCACTCACTTTCCCCCCCGTTTCCTCTCTGTGTCTTATTCTTATTTCTGCTCCCTCAGGTCCCGTGTGCAGTGCTTGTGTGGACAACTTTGGGGCTCGTCCCGTGACCATCTTCAGTGGCGTAATGGTGGCTGGTGGCCTGATGCTCAGTGCCTTCGCTCCAAATGTCCAGTTCCTCATCTTTTCCTATGGGATTGTGGTTGGTAAGGCAACACTTGATGATAACTTTGGGAGGCGTCTTTCTATGTGTTTCATACAGAACTCTGCCACAGACAAACCTGCACAGTTAATGCAGGAAACAGAGACTTAATTCCTCCTGACTAACTTTGGTCTTTAAGGAGTGAGCAACAATGTGTTTGATGTAGCTGTGGTCATGGGAGTTAACTAAGCTTCTTATCTGTCTAGCATAAGAGAATCTCGTAGTGCATTGCATAATCGTTTAAAACACGCAGAGGTGCATGTCGAGTCCAACTATTACGCAACGTGAGAAATTGATGGATGGAGTTAATGAATACACCTGCGCGGGGAGCATGCAGCGTCACACCGAGGTGGGATATTACGTTTGAGCACTGCACCATTTTTTGACATTGATGTGGGGATGTTGACCGAAAAATAACATTATGTTGTAGCCTGATCCCCATGTGAGCCTTTATTGCCTCCTCAGTGTGCCTGTGTGGGCCCAACACCACCTGTTATCCCCCATTAACTGACATTCAAGCCCTCTTAATCTGGTGAAGCCCTCTACAGTCAGCACTGTCTCTTGCACAGGCAGTGCTGACTGGTCGAGAGGAGAGGCCATGCATATTTGAAGACACTCATTTATTTTTAGAGATGCCTATTGATGATGCTGCGGCTGCACGTGCACGTGCAGCTTGTTTACTGCTCATCCTATGCTTCCCTTATGTTTGGCTGTTGCACAAGAAACCTAATGCTAAGTGCTCTTTTAACTCACACATTTATAAGTGTTGTAATTATATCTTTGTAATTTGAGATCATCTGCTGAAGTACACTGAGCACCATGTTGTTTTGTAGTACTGTATGACCAAAAACTGCAAAGCAGAGGACTAATGTACTTACCTATATTTATATGCATTAATGCGTTTGCTTGATATACCGTGCTACTGAATTCCCATTCATGTGTATTTTTAGAAGTAAAAAGCTATTGGCTCTTTCATCAGAGTGGTTGCGAATCAGTCCTCTGACTGTCTCTGTCCTCTCTCTCTCTTTAGGCCTGGGTTGCGGTCTCGTCTTCGCATCCACGTTGACAATCACCTGTCAGTATTTTGACAAGAGACGCGGCCTTGCCCTCGGCATTGTCACCACAGGTACTGCTGCCTCTGAGCTCACTGGGTGCACTACAGTTCTCCGTGCTCACTGCTCTCATGTGTGAGCAGCTGGGAGCCTTGGATGCTGAGATAGCCATCCGTAGAGCAGCAAAGGCAGAGTGGTTGCTTAGGTAGGGACATGGGTTGGTGACCAGTGATGAGTAAAAAATGGTTCAGCTGAGAGTCAAAACTCCAGAATTAATGATTTAGGAAGGTTGACTTTATATTTTGAAGATATGTTGTCCAGAACAAACCTTGGAGACAGTATGACCCGGTAACACAGGGATGAAGGAACACACAGACAGAACCAGCTCTCATCGAGATTGTTCAATTCTTCAACACAACAAAAACATGTCATCAGACTAATTAACAAAGGTGCTATACTCCCATAAACTCTTACAAATAATTTCTTTAATTGTATTCATTACAACCGTGACAATGAATTTTTTCTCCTCTGCTCACTCAGGCACAAGTGTTGGAGCCTTCATCTATGCCACCGTTCAGAATGAGCTGATTGTGATGTACGGCCTGGACGGCTGCCTGCTGATCATCGGAGCTTTAGCACTAAACATAATGGCCTGCGCCGGCTTCATGAGACCCCTTAACATGCCAGGGTACTATCTCAAACAGAAGGCTGCCCTTGAACGTAACACAGAGGAGCAGCTTTTTGAGAAGCCCCCTTTGGATGACCTGAAGATCACAACAGGTTCCACAGCAACCAGTCCTGAGAAATCTCTGACGGTGAAGGAGATGCTCATCACGATCAGTTCCAAAGACTTGGCCATTCAGACAGAGACCAAGAAAGGCAGCTTTCTGTCTAGGATCTCCATCCTCAGGGTGATTAAGAAGAAACAGCAGGTTTACTCAAAGTACATGCACTCCATGTATGAGATCCTGCAGGACCAAGCAATGGTGGCCTTCTGTATTTCTATCTTCCTGTTCAGTCTGGGGGCGTTCCCTCCAGTGCTCTTCATGGAGGATGTGGCGCAGAGTCAAGGACTCATTGAAGAAATTTGTGTCATTCCTCTGGTGTCAATAGTGGCCATCGCTACTTGTGTGGGTAAACTAGTGCTGGGTATGCTGGTGGATATCAGGTGGATCAACAGTATCTACCTGTATGCCCTCACCGTGTTTGCAGGAGGTGTGTCCCTGTTCCTTATCCCTGTTGTCAAGAGTTATGTGGGACTGCAGATCCTGTCCGTCTTTCTGGGTTTCTTTTCTGGAAACTGGTCTCTCACCTCTTACATCACCACTCAGATTGTCGGCTTGGAGAGACTGACACAGGCCCATGGCATCCTCATGTTCTTCGGGGGATTTGGGATCATGCTTGGACCTCCTGTTGTAGGTAAGAGGGCTGGTCTTTATTTAAGTTTGTAAGCAATGAAACACTGGCAGTTATTGGTGAGGTAGAGGAGGTACAAATATATTTTTCTGTGCAGAGAAAACCCAGTTGTAAGGTCATGTTTTCAGAGACATTTTGAAAATTAAAATACTGAATCAGGCAGACAGAGTAAAGCAAGGGGCATGTCAACTTCATTAAGTAGACAGCTTTTTTTTTTTTTTTTTTTTTAGCTGACTGTTGTATCTGCTGACTGTGCAATGTCTGTTTGTCTCATTACTTTCCAGGGTGGTTCTTTGACTGGACGCAGTCATATGACCTGGCGTTCTACTTCAGTGGTAGCTGTGCGGTGCTTGGAGGGGCCATTCTCTTTCTGCTCACCCTGCCCTGCTGGAACAGGAGGCACATCGACAGCGACAGAAAAGATATTCAGTACACCAGCAACTGCGACAAAGTTGCCTCTGTAGCTTGAACCTGAGCACCTTTCACAAGGACTCAGATCTCACCCCTACTGCCCGGCAACTGTCCGCTGACAAACTGTACCTGAACCACCTCGAGGAGGACTCTCATTTCTTTGACTCTCCAGGGGTTCCCCCTGTTTCTGCTGCCAGGTTCTAATATACCAAAATATTTTCCAGCAGTTTTAAAGTACAGGCCAGGAACTTTGCCTACGTTTCTCAGGTTCAAACCACAAACTGCAGATCTTGTCAAAGGTTTGACTCTGATGCCTGTTGATTTTTTTTTTTATTATTGCCTCATTTTAGAGGTCAGCTGAACAAAATCACTTAACTCCCAAATCCTCCATCGTGTTTATGTAAACACTGGTATTCACGTCACTGTAGCTCTGAGAAAAGACATGGTGCCATCCGTTTACTGGGAAAGAGACACTGGTAAAATTGTTGGGTTGTTAACACAGTAACATCTGAAAAATGTTCCCAGGAGTCTTGCTGGAACAGAGAGTTCATGGATTGCGGTGAAGGAGGGAGATGCTTTTTGATAATCATAACTTTAGCAACACGTTCACATTTTGTATTTAGGTTTTAATATATGTACCTTAATTACAAAGCTGTGTATCTTACCAAAGCGTCAATGATAGTCAATGCCTGTCCACACATTATGCCTGTCGGAACAATACAAGCCTTGCTTTATAGATAAAACTGTATTTGTTTTGAAGTGCATTGACTGAATTTATACTTTTTTGTAACAAACAATGGTTTGATTTCCACATACCTCCTGTTTCTGCATCACACAGACACTTTCTGAATACGTGATGTTGATTCAAAAACATGTAAAAACACTGAAGAGATTCGACTGTATTTCCAACCATGTTAGCATGTTGATTCTTGTTGTGGTGGAATATCATGACCTCTGCTGGCATTCATGTCGCCCAGCCTGGTCCTTTTCCATCATGCAGTGTGTGTATATGTTTGTGTGTATGTTGTATATGTTTGTGTACTGTCTGCACACGCATGTTTACATATGTGCATAGGTTCATGTGTGTGCTTTGTTTGATACACTTTTCTATTAGCACTAGTTTGTAAAGTTGTATGTGTTAGTTACTTTTATATGCGCAAAAGTGGCCGTGGAGCTGCACAGAAACCTTGGAGTTGTAATTGTAATAAATGCATTGCAATAGGCTTTAAGAATCACTTGAATGTTGTGAAATATACCACTACAAATGTATTTTTGATAGATCCAGTTTCAGATGTAAGGGTAAATCTCAGACATTAGTCTTTTTGTGCTTGTAGAGGGTATTTACAACATGCAGATGAGGTACATTAGTACTGATCTAGAAGAAACAGAATGATTGGCTGCCACATTGTAACAGTGAGCCACTCTTATTTTTGTGCCAGTATTGTAATATTTATGTCTACATTTCTGTTCTATTATTTAAAAAGTGCCAATAAAAGATATTTGAATTAATGACATTGGGTTTGAAGGTTTTGAACATATTTATCCTGCAGCGTTACATTTGAATCCCCAACAAACACTAAATGTCGAATTTTAGCCGATTTTTGTAGGCAAAGCTGCCTCGATAATCGATCGAATAGAATCCAAATAATCAGCTCAAATGATCAAACTGCCCTCAGTGTGAATCACAATACAAACAGGATCAAAACAAGTCTGGATACTGTGCGTCAGCCCAGCTAGCTTTAGCATCAGTCAGCCTGCTTCCCTTTCTCCTGGCAACCGCAGCACGGTCACCATGGTTACACGTGTCACGTGTCTGGCAACATAAACAACACCCCGGTGGCTAACGGTACGATGGACAGAAAGCTAACTGTGCTCCAACGTCTTTCACTTTGAGCTGTGATGATGTGAGCAGTGACAGCGGTCAGACTTCCCGATGGTTTGTCCGAGAGCAGGACGACGGAAAATACGTCAACGTTTAAAAAATGGAGGGTCCGCTGAGCTGAAAAATGGGAGCAAGCGCTTCATTATCTCTGTGTGTGAGTTGAGCCGCTGCTAGCAGCTAGCTGCTAACGCTTTCCTGTCACATTCCTCTGATCGGTTACGCTCTGAGCAGGCTAGCTTTGCATGCTAATATTAGTTAGGAGAAGCACAGCAGCTCTTCAGTTTTACTATAAGTTACTCACTTACCACACACCAAAAAGACAGCTAACGCTAAGCTAACCGTTATTATCCCGTTAACACGGAGCTGCAGCTTCTTCACCGTTAGCCACATGTTGTTGCCTTCACTGGTTCGCTCAGAGTTAATAAGTTAGAGACCTGTCCTTTTATTCATGAGATGTGCCGCTGCGTCCTCACCAGGCTTATAGTCACTGCTGCCAGCTGCTCACCAGGACCAGGCTGCTCACCAGGACCAGGCTCAGTCAGTCAGTCAGCCAAACTTTATTTGCATGGCACTTTTCATGCAGGTTAGTGTAGGTCAAAGTGCTTCACAGAAGACTGAAAAGGTCGATAACAAGACAGAAACATGTAGACAATAAAATCTATTTAAAAGAAAAAAACGATTTAACAGTTTAGAGATCAATGCAGGAAGGCAATAAAACAATGAAAGGAAAAAAGAATAGGTCAGAGCCATTAGAAGAATTTCATAAAGATGTTAAACACAAACAAAATTCACACAGTGAAATGAATTTGCCCGAGTGATGTAAAAGGTTTTATGGAGCTGCTGCATGACATTTTTTCAGAACGACCTTTCCTCAGTGAGAATCCTGATACCTAGTGCTAAGGTGTACCCAGAGCCCGTTCCTCCCACGCTGGTGTCTGAGCCTCAACAGGCTGCCAGGTGTGTGTTTGGCGTTGCCTTGGAAACACTGCGGGAGGAGGGGCAGATGGTGTGTGGAATACCCCTTGTGCTAAGAGACATGGTGGAGTTCCTGGATAAGAAAGGTATTTGAAGCCCGTCTTTGCTGCTCTTGTTTTGCCACTTCTCTGTTTTTCCTTCATTCCTTTTCAGTTTCATTTTTTTCATTTGTCGTTCCTTTTCTCCACACGTCCTCTTTCTTCTCGCCATGCACTCTGCGTTCCTCGTCACAGGAATGCAGCACAGGGGTCTGTTCCGTCTTTGTGGCTCAGTGGTGCGCACCAGGCAGCTGAGGCAGCGGTGGGACAGTGGAGAGAGGGTGGACCTGGAGCTCGAGCAGGACGTCCCCACTGTAGCCTCACTTCTCAAACTGTTCTTTCGGGAGCTGCCCACCCCCATAGTGCCCGAAGCTCAGCGCGGTCAGCTGGTTCGGAGCCTCACAGGTACTGAGAAATCATACTGGACCTTCATGGTTGGCTTCCAGCTTTATTAACTTTTGGACTTTTAGTGTAATCGTGGGCAAAATAAAATGAATGCTTGATTCAAGCAAACATTCTGTCTCTGTATTTGTGGACCCTTTGAAAAGCCGAAGTCAAGCTTTAGACTCCTCAGTCAAACTGAAGTGTCCCTTAGCAAAAAGGTTGAATCCCTTCCACATTTGTCACTGATATTATGTCGTGAGTCTTGCATGATGCTGTTGTGTTAGGCTGCTAATATCCGACGATGTCATACTTTGTTTAAGGTCATTAAGGCTTCTTCCGGTGTGGTAACGTGTCATATCCGTAGATACTGAAGGTGAGTGATCGCAGTGCATGTAAATAAAAACTGTCTCGATGTTTCTGCTCGTTTTCAGGGTCTGCAGATGGAGCAGAGATGAATCAGTTGCTGAGAGAAAATCTTTGCAGCCTCCCTGATGACAACCGGGTTATTTTGTCTTACCTCATCCACTTCTTGTCCAGAGTGGCTGCACACAGCCAATCAAATCACATGCCTCTGGAGAATCTGGCAACCGTCTTTGGGCCTTGTTTATTCCAGTGAGTTGCTTTTGTTAAGACCACATTTAAGAGCTCTTCAGACCTGTACTGGGACGTCAGGTTTCTCTAGAGCAAAGGTTGATGTGCTGTTAATACATTTCAAAATGTTGGAAAGAGACACAGCACGAGAGATTTCTCTTAAAACAGAAACAAAAGCAATCTAGAGTTCAGCAAATAAAGGTGCAAGTGTTTCGTCACAGTTACTGGAAGCGACTGCTTGGATTTGTAAGATCCAGCAGCAGCTGTTTGTGTCTCACAGGAGCAACCACCGAGGTGTCCGGGTTCATCAGTCTTTGTTTTTGTGTGTCTAGTACATTTTTCCCAAGCTGCACTGCTCATTCAGGGTGGAGTTGGGTTTGTCACTAAGAAAATATGTGTGGGTAAGTCCCGGTTTATGACACGGGGCGCGGCGCACAGAAAGACAGAAAGATGTAACAGACGACGTCAGGAATTCCTCCGTTGCTTCTCCCGTCCTGTTTACAGAAGTCAGCCGTCACTGTAAACAAACCCAATCTCTAGGGAGACGCGTTTACAGTGTAGCTCGTGTTCACTTTCTGCCACAGTGGAAACTTGCATTCACTCTATATATAGAGTGAATATTCATTCCATATTCAGCTGTCCATCCAGTCTCATCAATGTCACCCCCGTGTTCTCACAAGATTCACAACACGTCAGTGGGATGAGGACTTAGTCACGCCATGAAGTTCTGCACATCAAGGCAAAATAGGCCGGATGATTACAGCAGGGGAAGAAGAGTTGGATCGGGGTTGTGGCGTTGGCAGGGTCAGGCCTGGAAACCGTCTGTGGTGGTGGGTTTAGGTTGCTGTTAGGATTAGGGAGAGAGCTGGAGATTATCCCGTGCATTTTGGTTCTGGTTCCACAGACATCGTAAGAACAACAGAGGAAGAGAGTAATGAGATAATAGTTTGAATTTAAGACTGTCATCTTTGTTTTGCTTGTTCTAAGATTGAAATAACGTTGCTGTCGTTTTAAGATGGGTATGGCACACAGCGCAGCACATGTTGTCGCCATGTGGCACGTGGGACACCTTCTTTGGCAGAGCCAGCCAATAACTCATGCAGATTTGTCACTGAAGCATCTTTCTAAACAGCCTGTTGCTCTCGAATGTATCTGTTGCTTAAGCCATGTGACACGCTGCTGTCGTCCTCTCATTTCAGCCGACCTCCTCGCCGGGTAAACACATCTATTAATACTTAGATTGTTTTAATTCTCCTGGTGGGGTGTTAGCTTTGTTTAGCTCAACATTGAATGAGACCTTAAATAACCCAGAATGGATGATGTGAACAATGGCTTGCCATATTGTAAACAAATACAAATGTCCAGATAAACATGTGAGGTTTATTTGGGTCTGATGTGGCTCTTTCCTCTGACCTGTGAGTGCTGTGACCAATGTCGAGGTACCTCAGTGTGAAAATGTGTTTTCTGAGTGTTTTTGATTCGACTTATGCCGACTGACCAATTCATCTCAGCTCACTGCTGTTTCTCCCCCGTCCACAAGATAGAGCTCTTTTCTGCTGTGTTTGCTACAACACTTGGCAGAGAATCCTTCTGAGTGCACAGTATGCAGTGTGTGTGACGTTGTGTTGTTGTTCCCTTGACTTTTTTTCTGCAGTGTCCCGGCGGGACCCAGGATGCTGGAGGAGCAGAGTGTGTGTAACGCCCTGTTGCTCCATCTTCTCAGGCATCAGATGCTCCTCCCTCCGGTCCCAGACGAGGACGCCGTGACCTCCTTCTCTCCTCCTCCTCCTACTCTCTCTGCTCTTTCACACTGTGAGGTGATTTTTTTTCTTCCTTTTTACAGAAATTGTTGCTTAATTTATTGCATTACACGGTCTGTTGTTTTCAGTGGTGGAATGTAACTGAGGACATTTGTTCAAGTACAACTTTGAGGTAATGTGTAGTACTTTTAAGTTCTCTTCAATTTTTTGACAGTTTGAGTAACTTGTAACATATTACTTATATATTTTAATTACATCAGTATCGCAGTAAGTGATGTGATCAAAGCACTTATCAACAAACAGAACTAATTAGTTTGTTGGGCCACAGTTACACCAACCTTTGAATTCATGTTAGATATCATCTGCTAGATGAGAAAAAGTCGTGAATTTCATTTCAAAGGCTTTACATATTTTTTCTTGTCCACTTAATACAGTTCGTTTTGGCTATCAGGAGATGTTATACACCTGTAAACTAAACTGTTGTTGTTGTTGTTGTTGTTGTTTGTAGGTCCGACCCAGCAGCTGTCGCTCGGAGCAGAGTGGTGTGGAGAGGTTGGAGGGAGACACCACCTCAGGCTCAAAGATCAGAGCTTTTAATCAGACAATATGGATGCAGTCTGAACTCAACAGGTACTGTCATCACATTAGCACCAGTAACTATCAGAGTCTCAAGATAAATTAGATTGATGTTCATGTATCAAACTGCTTCTTCTGCCTTAACTGCAGGTCAACTATCATGTGCTCTAAGGAAATGTGAGCCTCCGCTTCGCTTTATCATTTCGTGAGGAGAAAAAATGAATGCCTGACCTTTTTCCCTGTAGCACTTCACTCTGTGCTCAGCCTCGTTCAGTCAGTTGTCAGGTTGATGATTGTATCAATGGTGATAAGACTGAGGCGTCATTCACGGAGAATTAAGGCCAAACTCTGGACGTCTTTTGCACTCTGTTCATGGAAGTCACGAAGATGTCAAACTGTGTTTGAGGTTCAGACTGAGGTTCAGACAGGCTTAATCAGATGGTACAAAAAGAACGATTACACTGACAGTACAGTAGATACTGAAGACAGTTAGTTCAGGAATCCTGCTCATAATAGCCTCTGGCTGATTGATTTATGGTGGCTGAAAAACAAAATCTTACTTTAAAGGCAGGTGCCAGCACACTGCGGTTATGGAGCAGCAGCACCCAACAGAAAGTGTGACAGCCAGTGTCTGGAGTCCATAGAAAAGTGTCGTTGTTTGTACAGCTGACTGGCCTTTCAGTCTAATGCCAGGTAAAAATAGCATCACAGTGCTGCTGCTGGAAGGAGAGGAGAGGAAGAACGGTGCCGATGGAGACAGAATCTACGTGCTGAGATTTCATTTGTAATGAGGAACCTTCCCACTTACAACATGGAAGCTACTGTTTTATTTTATATTTTTATATTGTGAATGATAGTTGCAGTAGACACTAAAGTACATTCATATAGTTTCTATTTTTGTCCACTCCCACTTAGAATGCACTGTGGCAATCTTGTGTCCTCCATTGTAGCTGTTACCCGTGACCGTGAGTGGAGCTGTGTGTCATGCAAGTTAATATGTGTTGGTGTACTGATGAGAGTTCTGCTTACGGCTCTTTGAGTTAAAAACACTTGTTGTTAGTAAAGACAGACGTAGTTTGTGGTTCTGTTTACTTCATGAAACAATCTGTCCTCAGTGGAATTTAGATTAACGGAGATGTTGTTTCAAAACAAGCATTATGTATTACTTGAAAATCCTTGTTGACTGAAGGGAAGATGTATTACGAAGATTACAGACATTAGTAGGCGGCACAGATGGCATCCAGATGTTAAACTGGCCAGTTGAAAATACCACAGGAGAAAGATGTAGCTGTAGTCCTGCAGGGTAGCGTGAAATGCGCAGAGTCAGAAAGTGCGTGCGTCTTTCCCAGCTGACATGACGAAGTGTTGGTGGTCATCTAGCTCTGCGCACCGCAGCAGACACAATGTCTATTTATTTCCTCGGCTCACGTGGACGCACACTCGATCCAGCCGCCCCTCACCCTCTTTCCTAAAAGCAGACACTGAGGCGGTATCTGTGTAGTCCAGAGCAAGAAGACCTTCTTCTGCACAACACGTGAACGCTGCCACACACACACATACAGATATTTGATTTTAAAACTTGTCACACATGTGGAGGACGCGTACCGAGCTCCATACCATGCTTCTCTCTCAACAAATATCAGCAGTTCTTCATCTCACAGCTTCTCACTTTCATCTGTTGAGTGCAGATAAAATGCTGCGTCATTCCGACTGTCTGTTATCTAAGCAGGAAACTTTTCCTTATTAGTCCAACCCTGTTTGTTCAACTTAGTGACTAATGACCGTAATGTTTGGCTGTGGAAATGTGTTTAGCTTCTGCATTTGTTATTTTCCTCACGATAGGAGCAGCAGTAACCAGATGTCTCATGTTTCTTAGGGTTAAAAGCTTTGACGTGTAGTTATGTTATTTTATAGCCAGCTCCTTTCTGTGTGTAGGTAGTTTATTGTCTTCGAAGAGGAAATTTGATCTCACAATTTGGTGCACACCAGAGTTTCCCCCTGGTGCTCCTGTTTCCTCTCACCGTCAAAGACATGTATGTTAAGGTTCATACTCCCGTCAAATTTGATCTGTTTCACAAGAGACAAAGTCAGTAAACGTGACGTCTGTCCACAGGGAACATGGGAAACATGGCGTCGACTCGGGCGTTTCATCAAGGAAACAGCAGCCTGTTATTTTATCCGTTATTATATCTGCGGATATCGGTGTGCTGGCTGATTTCTGATTGGTAATTTTAAAGCCAACATCAACTGAACATGTGTCGATAATATTGTGCATCCCTACACAGCAGCCCACTGCTCCCAGTGTGTGTAGTTGAAGTGAACTATGAGTAGAATGGGTCAATGCAGAGGATCAGTTTCCACAAGGGGATAAAGGAAGTAATATATATATTTTGTCTCAATTTTCCCTCCACCAGGCATTTAGTAAACAGTATCATGTTCTGATGCCATGTGACATGTAACGCCAGGGAGCGTTTGAGAATGATCACTGCCCTAATGTGATCTTCACAACCAGTAAAATTACCCTCATGTTCAGATTATTAAGTTTCTGTCTTCTGTCTCTTACCTCGTCTTCCTTTGGTAATTGAAGCAAAGTTTGGTTTATGTTTGCTGTGTCTGATCAGAAGTGCTCCTGGTGTTCAGCGTGTCTGACCAAGGGAAACGTGACGCAGAGTGTTAATATCTGACGAGTAGCCTGAGCAGCTATGGTTAGTGTCTGTGCGTCTGTGTTGACCCGTCTGCTGTAGGTCACAGCTCAGAGTCGTACGCTGCTTTAAGCAAATATGTGACCGACGGGCTGTTTGTGGTTCACACGGCCTCCAGTCTGTGCTGTTTTTGCTGGGAGCCGCTCATTAGAGCTCCATGAGACGTGTCATAGTGCACCATTAGATTAAGCACTGCTGATTCATGACCTGCCGCTGCAGAGGACAGCAGTTTCCTCTGGAATTCATTGTTGGACTGTGACATACTGTCACCCTGCTAACATAGCATGGATCTGTGCTGCTTTATCATAGCGCCTGGCCTATTATTTATTCTAGTTTATGATGGCATCAGGCCTGGAATGAAGTCATTTTTATGGCAAGGCTGGTTTGGCCTTTCAGATTAAAAACATTTTAGGGTTGTTGCAGCCAAAATATGGAGCATCAAGGCCAAAACCAATGGTGCAATAACAACAAGTGATAAATTCTCTACATGAAGACAAAAAAGCGCAGAGTCAGTGTGTTAAAGAGGGAAATGCTCTCCTTAGGTCTTTTTAAAAAGGGAAAAATTAATGTGCTTTTTCATGTTTGACATTACAGACTGGTAGTTATGGTTACATTCATGTTGTAAATGTATCTGAAAATAAAAAAATAAATAAAAGCCCTGAAAGCACACAGCAGCTGGCAGGAGCCGAGGTCACTGGGAGACATATTAGCTTTTAGTGGGGGAATAAATGTTGAAGTTGCTTATAAAAGGGAGGCTACAAAAAGTCGTGCAGTGATAATGCTGCAGCTTTAAAGCTTTCAGCTTTCGTCAGGAGTCATGAAGCACATCATGCATGCTGCCGTTGAAAACAATCAGCTGATGATTAGCCTGATGCGTCTCTTACAAGCCTTTTTTTTCCCCAAAATACAGGTCAGATCTGAAGTGTCATATGGTCGTGATGTTCTTAGAAAACTGACACCTTGATACACAGTTAATTAATCTGTTTCTAATCAGAAACAAATCATTAATGCCAAAGCAAATGTTGGGTTGCCAGGTTGTGAGAAGGCCCTTTGCGTGGGACTGAGCATCTTCCAGAGTGACATTTGCTTCTAAACGCTGCTCACCATCTTTTCAGCTTAAACCTTACAAGCATTGTTCAACAAGTTCCATTCTGGACCAAAATCCATTTATTAAGAGTTCATCCACATTTTCAAAAATGTGATGAATTCATGTGAGAACTCCATAAAGGACACGGTCTTCTTGTGCAAGTGCACCGTTTCTGTCTGCCGCAGTCTGTCTCTTCGTGTCTCTCCGTAGTCCTGACACACAGGCGCAGGGTTGTGAGAGCAGCTCTGACGTCAGCGCTGACATTCAGAGGCTGATTCTTCACCAGGAGCTTCTGGAGGAGAGCAGTGACGGTAGCGAGGCGAGCTCTGTGCTCTCCTGCCCAGCTGACCCCGGGTCGCATCAACACCTGCACCAGAGCAGACCTTCCCAGCTGGAGTCGGAGTGCACCACTCGAGGGTGAGCGTTCCTTTTTTCATGCTCTGATGATGTTTTCACCTTAAATGATTTGACAAGCTGACGGCGGTGTCATACCTGTTCATGTCAGTTTGAGCAGATTACAAACATTTGACCCTTGACCTCCTCCTCTGGGAGGACAGACAGGAAATGTTGGAAACTCTTCTACAATTTAATGAGTGTTTCTTTATCAGCAGGACCTTCTCACAATACGAGAAGCCACCATACACGTCTGAGCTGAAGGAGAAAGTGGAAGAGGAGGAGAATACAACGTTACCGTTCTCACGCGCCATAGACGGCTGTTCAGCGGTGTGCATCGTCGATGTTCTCTTACCTCTGTAGCTGTTAGCACTCATCATCTTGAACTATGAATATTATTCAGTGACTGTTGCTATTATCTGTCTCATTTCTGTCTGGATCTACAAAAATGTGGGAAAAAAAGAGGCACCGCTAACTGCTGCCTCCTGCAAATCAAATAACAGAAAATTGTTTTTCAGGCTTCCACAGATGCAGGGCGGTCATGGTCTATTTCAGGCTGCTGCATAGTGAATGACTCACAGAGCAAAACCCAAACACAGACTCAGAGCACAGAGAGGTGAGAGAAAGATTTCAGCATGAAGATCACGCCAGATGACATTTTGTTGCAGCTGTGTTTTCCTTCTTTTGTTTTCTGTCTTGTCTTATTTTCATGGCAACTGCCCTTTGCTTGTCGGCTTTGACAGATAACATCCCAGTAGAATAAAAAGTCCTTAAATCAGCTGTTTGAAATTCAGCTAAGATCCAGATACAATCGAGATGAACTGCCTACCTGTTAGTTTTTCTGGAGCAGTTAAAGTGTCTCAGATTTAATTAGATTTCATCCCTGCTGCCACAGTTGTTTTTGTCCCTCTGCACTCATGCCGCTCCTCTCTCAGCCCTGCAGGCCTTTGAAAAGTAGGTTATGGGAGCACTGAGCTGCTCCCAGTCATGGTTTTGACATGATTCCAGTCCAGATAACACTGACTTGCCACAGGGGCACACTCGCTGGACTAGGCCAACTTAGCATGGTGGCACGCTGACTTCTGTGATTGCGCTGCCTCCACTGAGCCACAGGACAGTTCATCACACTTATGTGTCATTAGCGTCACACATGAATGAGCTGTAAACGTAATGTCGATGCCAGATGACCGTTTGGCCTCAGAACTACAAACAGTGCCGGGCAGTTCAGCTGGAGAGTAGATCTGATACACTATTGATTATGAATACAGACAGAGTGCCGTGTGTGTTAGTCACATCGACCTTGAAACAGATGGAGCAGCAGTGTTAGAGATCTCTTGAGATTATTTTTCCAAATATATAATGCGATTTCTTTGAGTTTGCCTGGTGTTGACAGGATTTTATTTTTCAGCATGCTGTGCAGTATGGAGCACAAGAAGGACGACAGGCGTGCTGTGTCAGAACCGAAGGTAAACTCCCGTTTAAAATCTAGTCAGAATCCGTCTGTGATGGTCTGCACTGACAGCTTCAAAGCTGGAAACATGTAATGTCCAGATGCACATGAACTGGCAGAGCCTTGTGGTCGCTTTACTGAAGTTTAAAGGTCGTATGGATGCTTGGTTCGCACAGGCAAAGGATAACGTGTCAGTGTTGTGAGTCATCGCTGACACCGGGGCTGATGTTCAACCAGGTGACCAGATCAACAAACGATAGAAGATTTTTAGTCAATTTAAAGGATACATTGGTAACATTTATATGTAGATTAGTACATAATTTTTAGATTTTTAGAAATGTGCAGAATAAAAGTATTCCTTTTCCTAAAATAAACTGTGATTGTGAATTAATTATTTTGAAATTTGTATCTGGTCCAGGAAGATTCTTTTATGTAAATGGTGAAGCTGGCCAAACGCTTGTGAGCCAATAGTTTAATGACATTGTTACCATGTGATATCTCTGTGTCGTCAGAGAACAAGGCTTCCCGTGGTGACGGTTGGTTGTAGCACCTTTAATGAAATTCTCTCAGGGTGTCTTTTTCATTTTTCAGGGTCAGATAGCTAGATGAAGACAACCATGAGTTGAGCTTGAGGGTGTGAGTCTTTTTTTTCTAACTAAAAAGGTAACAGTCTGTTGAAGTAAATTTTGTAAAAAAAAAAGGTGATTGCTCTTTATGTGCATTTCTGCGTGTGCCCACGCAGGCGTGTCAGTGAGTGAGCGTCGGAAATGAGGCTCCGTCGGTGCGTGTGCTGTCTGGGCAGAGCAGGACGAGGATGTGATGGTTCTCCTGACAGACGTGATGATTGCACGGGCAGGAACAACACCTTTGGCGTAGGCTCTCCTTCCCCGCAGTCTTTAGCTCCACAAACTCAGACTTTCTTTTTCAGGAGGGTATCTATGACAACATAATATCCCCCAGTGATTGTGTGTGTTTGTATTGTGTGTGTAAGTGCACACCTGTTAGTGTATTGTTAGGTGTGAGTTGGCTTGCCTGTTGGTGTTTTGCTTCAGTAATAACAGCCTCGCTGCCTCCCCTCCACCCGTCCACCTCCTCCGTGTGACGCACAAAGCAGTGTTTCTTTTTATGAATGAACAGCCGATGAGGGTGAGGAAGGACAAGCCAAGCTCTTATCTGCTGCTGCTGGTGATGATGATGATGATGATGATGATGATGTCAGAGCATATAAATGAACAAAGAAAACGGCCAAAACCAAACTGCATTTTACTCCAACCTTCCCACGGAGCCCAGAGTGTTTTTTCTGCAGCTTCATGACAAACCTTTTTTTAGCACCATCAGAATTCTGTGCATATACACCTACACACACATACACACACACACACACACATACACACTGATACCGAGGCATGATTCCCTGCAGCTCCATCAAATAGACTCCTCAGCTCGTTCTAAAAATGTTGCCGTGGAAACGCCTCGTCACATTCAGTGCCTCTCTCCTCCCTCGCACACACACCCACACCACACACACACCGACAGCAGCGGCATTCCCGTCGCCTCCTTCTTCCTCGCATGATGAATAATCCATGTGGAGGCAGTTCAGCGGCAGAAGTGCGAGGAATGCTGGTCTGAGGGAAAACCATGTGGATTTAGGGATTCTCATCGCGAGGAAGCTCGTGTGTTCACGCCCACAAACAGAGACACTGCTGATGGAATCACAGCACGCTGCTCATCAGGGATCCCGTGCTAGATGCTGTCGCATGTTAGGAATCTGACTCACTGACCGACAAAAGTCAGCAGGATTTTGCCGGTTGAATGTTTTTCTTGCTGAGGAACTACAGTGAAGGAAAGTCCGTTTTGGCATTGCTGAAAATACATGCCGCCTTGCATGTGCTGCTTATATTGACCACGGCTTGTTCTGAAAATCCAACATTTGTTTTTCTTTTTGGAGAAGTTCCCTGTACTTCAGCCACCCCCGAAAAGAGCCTCGTCATAGAACTGTATTCTGCTGTTTGACTCATTCCTCTCTCATTCGGACCACTCATATCACCTCATCCTGCAACTCTGGCCAACCACGCTTCGGCGTGGAATATTTCTTTTTATAGGACAGGCTAAAATGGTTTCACAAGGCTTCTCAATATTTTCAAGCAGGGTGTGAAACACTGAAGACTGCAACACATCTTCAGCTTCTCCCATCCCTGCTTGTCTGCATCCTTGAAGCCATGTTCTGCTTCTGTTTCCAGAGCCCTTTCCTCAAGCTACAAGCCCTGGAGGCTGACTCGGGACCCCTGCCACCACCGGTCGACCCCAAAGCTCAGGATAACCTACCTGCCCAGCAACAGCCTCGTCCCTCGGAAGAGCAGAATCTGTGCTGGAGCCATAAGATGCTCCTGCACCCGTCGCCATCCGCTCAGGATCAGCAGACAGTTGACTCATCACAGCCCGGTAAGATCATAACACTGAGGTACTGATATACTAAAATGAAAAAAAGAATTCAAGTTTCTGAACTGGCATTGTTAAATATTTGTTTGAAGCAAAGAGGAAACTGATTTAGAAGTTGTAGAAGCTCATTGTAGTTCCAGTTTTTTAACTTGTAGTTGTGAAGATGATTTTGTTGCCCAGAGCTCTTCACAGTGCACAGTGCTCTGCCTGGGGGGTCTCATTTGGATTCTGTTAGCACATGAGCTGTACTTAATGTATGTACATGTACATGAATACCATATTATGCCCATATTTATAGTATTTAAAACATCATCTGTTCTGAATCTGAGCGTCTTTGGTGCATGGTGCAAAACAGTTAAGAAATCTTGACAGCGAGTTCTGAGCTTCATCATTTCCCAGAGCAGGGCGTGTCTGTTCATGTAACACTGAGGTTCAATGCCGGCATGTTGCATCGGTGCACAGCTGCCTGTGACATAATGCATTGGTGCATATATTAACTGATATGTATTACTCTTAAAACTGCAGTCATGTAGTTTTTAGATATTTTTTGGCTGTACATATTTCAAAGTCTTGTTCTGAGTGAAAATGCCCAGGAACCAGAGTTTTCCATTCACAGAGATTATAAAAACTCTTTCAGTGTGTTTTTCACTGTTTTTGTCACAAACAGAATGAAAGCTACATTTGAGCTTGAACAGGATAAAGCTTTTTGTTTTTCTTCTGTTCTCCTTTTTGTCTCTGTCTCTTTCTCTCCCTCTCTTACCCCTTTGTTATTTACCGACTTCCCCCCTCTACTGTTTTTATCCCATCTTATTATAACAGACTCAGATAAAATGGTCCCAGTTGTAGATTTCACTGAAAATTTTGTTCTCTCTCTACAGAACTCAGACCGTCCCCTCATTCATCAGAGTCCAGTCCTGTCCTCTCCACTGTCGCACTTTCCTCAGGAAGCAACACGGTGCCGAGCCCCCCGGACCCTCACACCAGTCCACTCCTTTCCCATTTCATGACGAGTGACTGCCCCGTTCCCTCGCCACGCTGCCCCAACCTCAGTCACAGCCTGCGCTACAACCTCGACCCTGACGCAGCCCCTTCTCCGCCGTGTTCACAGCACATACGCATGTAACACAACTGTTTCCTCACTCTTAGTTTTAGCAGTAGTGGCTCCTCACAGATAGGAAAGTGTTCAATTTGGCCTTCTTGCTGTTGTGCTGGGCCTCAAATGAGACGTAGTGTGAAAATCTCACAGTACTGATGACTTACAGAAGTTAAATGCATGAGTGGATTCATAAGCCGAACGTTAAGGGTTCACGTGTACAGACATGCACTTTTCTGTTTCCAGGACTCGCAGCAGCGTCCATGCCAAGTCAGACGACTGCTCTGTGTCCATCTCGATGCTCAACAGGCACATTCACACCCTCAGAAAGAGGATCAGGCGTTTTGAGGAGCATTTTGAACAGGAGAAGCATTATAAGGTGAGGGAGGAAGTCTGGGATGCTCAAACAGCTGGATTCTTATGAGTCAAAACGGTTATCTGCTTTTTTTTTCTTTATTTTTCTCTGTTTTGTTTTTTTTTGTGTGTGTGAACCAGTTATGTTTAAGTTCTAAAATGATGCTGTGGATGCTGACCACAAACCTTTGGCTAGAGTAAACTGCTCACTCTGCTGGTGCTTTGAAAAAATTGCATTTATTACACAATGGACAGTATTAGTGAGAATTAGAAGCCTCCCTGATATGGACCAGCTGAGTAAAAATAAGAATAAAAAAGTACCTGATGCAAGAGACGGCTCTCCTCCTGTCAGTGATGTGAGTTTATTTTACTTTCAGCCGGCCCACAACGACAAGACGGCTCATCCAGAGGTGGCCAGACTGATGAAGGAGCTCATCAGGTGTCGCAAGCAGCTCAAAGGTCAGTTACATAAGAAAACACACACACACACACACACACACACACACACTCCCACACAAGAATTTATGATTGATGATTAAATAATGATTTAAATTAAAGTACAAATACAACAATGTGAAAATGCTTCTTTAAATGTGAAAGACCTGCATTTAAAATCCTTTGCTCACTTATTGTTAAGAAAAAAAGAACCTGTGGTTTATTAAAACCTGCAGTTTCTTGGCAAAATGTTGGAAACCATGGTTACATTTATGACAGTGCACAGTATTTTGTAATCTTGCTTTATGGTACTGAAGTAAAATCTGTATCTGAAAAGTATCTAGAGCTGTCAGCTTCAAGTAATAGTCTCCTCATGACCTTTTTTTTTTAAAAAATTTGCTGTTATTTTTTAGATCTGAAGCTAAGACAATCAGAAGACGGAGGTCTGACAGGGCAGGGAGGCTCCAACCCATCAGCTAGAACATGCAGGACCAACACAGACCAGAAGGAGGCAGCACTGACAGGGACTGAGCTGCAGAGACTGAACGACAACAGCAACACCAACGCAAATGTGGAGGAAACGCTCAACATCATAACCAATAGACTGAAGGAGAGACGGCGAGAGCTGGGCCTGCCTGACGACATCAAGGTTGGTGTTAGACACACACACACACACACACACACACACAAATATTGGACTGTGTGTGTGGTTCTCTGAGACTGTGTTACTGTTCTTGGATAAACAAGCAGTTTTCTGTGCCTGTGTGTGCAGGAGATGTCACATTGTCAGATGATTCTGGAGAAGACCAACCTGCAGAAGTGTTTGCTGCACTTTGAGAGTCTGCACGGACGGCCGGTAAGTGTGTTACTGTGTGTTTATCTCTCACGTTTTACTTGATGAATTTTGTTCCAGTCATTGTTTTCTCTTGTTTCTGTTTGTATTTTACTGCCTGTAACAAAGTGTTTTCTGTTTTTGTCTCTTTCTCTCTGTGTCTTCAGAGTACCAGGCAGGAACGGACTCTGATGAAACCTTTCTACGATCGGTACCGCCTTCTCAAGGAGTCGCTGCTTTCCTCTGCGTCTGCAGCAGCCATTACAACTATTGTGAGTGAACAGCCGATGCTGACTACTCAGTTTTAAACAGGAGATGTTTGTCATGGGAGAGGAGTGAGATCTATGGAGCTACACAAGCCCACTGTGTGCAGTCAGACCCATGGCGTTCAAAGCCAGTGTAGAAGAGTTTTTCCTTACTGCCCTCTAGTGGCTCGATGGAAGAGCTACTCCAAACCACCTGAAACATTTTCACTTCATTAAAAATGAAAAGTGATTATGAAAAATTCTAACTTTTTTGAAAGAGAAGCTGGTTTCTCTCATTGTTTCATTGCTGCTCTTTTTCATGACTCACCTGCTTTTTTTGTCAGATGTTTACTATGACAGAGAAGTGATTCCTCTGTGTGTGTGTGTCTGTCTGTCTGTCTCTACACAGGAGGAAGAGGAGGGCTCTGATGAAGAGGGTCCCAAACAGCGAAGCCCTGGGCTGCAGCCCCTCTGGCTGAAGTCTCCCAGGTGTGTGTCTCCAGATGAGTCAATGCACCTGCCGTCCTCAGGAATGCCTGAAACACCTGTGGTGTCCCCGCTTGAGGATGGGAAGGGCTTCCAGCCACAGATCATCACCATGGCAACACTGCACGAAGCTTCCAGGTAAGATGTGTGTGTGGCATCAATATCTCTAAAGAGTGATTACAAGTTTGCTCTAAAACTCCAAATCCGTTTTGATTGACAGTAAGATCATCGGCCATTTTAAATTTTTTAATTTATTAATCTTTTAACAATTTGTCGGGTTTCTTGAAGCCACACAGTTAGAGACGATAGAAAAGAACTAGAAAATGCTTTGATTCTGTCCTCACATGCCAGAATTACTTTATTACCTGAGGATGGCACGACTAGAGAAGCGCAGGCTTCACCACGCGCTGCGAGAGTTCGAGAACCATTTCTCCGCACAGACCGGCAGGTATAAGTCACACACACAAACGACACACTCCGCACGTCCAAACTACTATGCTTTTGTCTTTAATTTTGTCTCTTAATAAACTTGGAACATTTGGTTTTCAACAATGCCTTTTGAAAAACAAAGAAAAACATCCACAAAAGAAATGCCACTGTAATGGTACGACAGTGTAATGCACGCTCACGTAACGTCAATACAGCACAGAGAGCTCAGGAAAGAGACAAGAAATAGACGTTTGCTCTGAACTGTACAAATCCTTTGTCCTGTACATGTTAGTCCTCCAAAGTAAATACAGTAAGTTTCTGATTACAATACATACTGTACAAAACTATCTGAATAAGGCAACATAGGGACTATCAACCAGTGATGGAAGCTGCTGCAGATTGTTTGAAACTACTGAAGTTTTGCCTTTTTGTTTGCATCTTTTTTCCTCTGTGTTTTGTTAACAGGGCGTGTCAGAAGGAGGACCGTGGACCAATGGCGGAGGAGTACTGCCAGTACAAGAACGTCAAAGCGAAGCTCCGCCTACTGGAGGCCCTGCTCAGTAAACAAAAGGACTCAACCAAGAGCAGTTGAGTTAACTCACAGTGGGACTTTTGTCAAGAGGACTCAATCGTTTCTGAAAAATCAGCTTGTGGAGCCCGTGGGTGTGGTCTTGATTCATGCCATGCTCAGTAAGTTAATGCACTTTACGTAAAGAAAACGGATGGAAACAGATGACAGTCTGAATTTAAATGCTTTTTTCAGTCCCAAAAATACGTCATTAATGATGCAGCTTGATATAAACCTGATATAGCAAATGTATTTTATGTAGCACTAATTTATGTCAAGGACGAACTGTAACAGCGCAATGTTAGTTACATATTAGTCATTTTTAACTGTTCGTATGTTATGGCTCTGTTAATTCTTTTTATGCCAAAATACTATTTTTGGATGACTGTCTGTAGTTAATGTGGAACAGTGCTATCTTGGCAAAAAAAAAAAAAAAAGGTGGAAGCTTAAATGCAATCAATCAGACAATCCTGTAGTGTTTGTCCGTGTGTCAAGTCCTACATTGTGCTCTGATATGCATTAAGAGTTTCATAGTCAAGCTAAATTGTTCAGTTTTCGTGTTCACCTTGGAAAAAAAAACATGAACGTTGGTGAACTTCTGCATTGTATTGCAAGTTTTATTATCTGCTGTCTGATTTGTGTTTATCGTCCCATTCTGCCTGTATGAAGTGAATTTTCCTAAAAGCAGTTGTTGACAATGATCAGAGCTTTAGACATTGTGCACTTCTGGTTTATATAATTTTCTATATATATATAATGATATATATATGAATGTATCAAGAAAAATAAATATTTTTTCACATTTATTCTGCTAAACACAGTTTATGGTTCTACTTTCTTTCTTTCCACTGACTACATTAAAGTAAGTGTGTTGCAGAAAAGGTTGCTATGGTCGAGGTACGGACAGCTGTCATACGTACGCTGCCCAGAACTGCATTATGCTTTTTTTAAAGGTTAACAAGTTAACAAGTAGTTCACACTTGGTCATCAAAGACTTGGTGGATACACATTTTAGCGGCTGTTGCATTAGTACAGTTAAGATTCCACAGCGGGTTCACGCCTGTTTTTTTTAATACCTTTGGTATAAAGAAAGATGACTCTTGATGCTGCAGCCCTAGAAAATTGTAGTACCAGTCTGTGCCACTAGTCAGAGGTAAAAAGAAGTCTGAATCTGTCTACTGTGGAATGAAACAATACTCAAACGTCAAACAGTCAGAGTAAAAGGAAACAGCAAAATGTTCGTCCAGCAGCCAGCGGACACTCGATTAACAGCATATCAATAATAACAAGGCAAAGATTAATGAAATGTGGGACAACTTATTAAAAAACCAGCAGGAGGTTGAACAGAAGCAGCCGTGTTTGTTAGTACAGTTAAAGGGTTCAGTCAGTGTTTGCTTGCGGGATGGATGTATGGATTTATGTCGTTGGTGTCCCAGATTTTAAATTCTCAGTGTTCTTTTTTTTTTATCGAAACTCAAACCTCATTCTCTTAACTGTACCTCATAAGCTCACATAATTAATGCAGTTGACCAGCACACAATTTA
>JAQLOL010000003.1:19212574-19234763 GCA_029783665.1 Naso thynnoides
GGCTTTTTTACTATACATGTGTATTCATACTATATGGCAACATGAACTTTTTGAACAGTCTTAATTCAGCCACTGACATCTGGGCTGCCCAGGCACAGAGAGAAATCAGAGGCGGGTCTCCATCATGGGCCGGGAGACGCCTACCATCGCCCGCTGATGCTGGCCATGTCCGCGTGAAACTGACGGGAGAGGCGGCCGCTCGCTCCCCCTTCCAGGAAGGAGGACCTAATGGGTGGCTCAAATAACTTCCTCCGGTTCTTGTTTAGTTCTGTTAAAAAAGACAAAGAAAACCACAGAACATCAGCGGTAGCAAAGGTGACACAAACTTGTTTTAATCTTGATGTTCTTGCAGCGCTCCTTTGAGAGCTGAAGTAAATTAAAGCAAAGGAAAAAAAAATCAAGGAGCGTGTTACATTTCTCTTCATCCTGCCGAGATCAGCGATGACAAGAAAATTGGATTCACATCACTCGATGATCACTTGGATCAACAAAAGCCTTTTTATGTCCATCTGGTTTCACACAGCTGCTTGGACAAAATGCTCTCAGGAAAACGTCCGAAGCATGCAGTGGAATCTCCGATTTCTTCACATGATGGCTGCGTTCTGTCTCTGCCAGCGTAAACCTTTGGTTTGATTACTGGAGACATGCAGCTTGCTCCAGTCGCTCTTTTTACTGGCACACTGGCTGAAAGTTAAAACCAGCAGTGCCTTAACTGGAGTTCTATCTCTTTGTAATGAGAAGCAAAAATATTGACAGTCTTCAAGTCGGCACGTTCCAGTTTTGGAGAGCCTGAGTCAGAGATGAAGCAGCAAAACTCTGGCCTTGGATCCCTCTGCTTCCTAAATGATCAGGGCACCAGAGTCGCCATTTCCCCTCTCTGCTCTCACTGTCAACCCCGGCTCCGACCACAGCTTTCTGAGCTTTTACAGAAAATCCAAGGAAGGAAGTTCACGAGCCCAACACAAGCACGAATAACTTACGCTGTCTAACAAACTCCAGCTATAACTATGTCTAGAAAAATGACATTGGTGATGAAGCGTGACACATTAGATCCCGTTTACATCGGCAGCTGGAGCCAGTGGAGCCACAGCAGCACACTCATCTGAGAAGCATGTGTCTTAATCCTTTTCACTCTCGTTGGTGCAAATGACTGTAAAATGTTTTGGGTTTTTTTGTATCTTTACAAGATGAGAAAGTTACAGCAACGCTGTCTTAAACTTCTCTACTAGTCTGCCAATTCAGGGCCACCTATCGCTTTCAGATCCAGAGGTTGTTAGTGGAGAAGACTTCTGTGAACTGAAGAGCAGTTGTTGCCGTCTGCACAGCTGGGCTCCACTCTGGCTCGTTGCAGCAATGGACAAAATAAGAAATACTGATGAAACACATAAAGCAATTTGTGCAAAGAGGAGCAGCAGGAGTGAAGTGACAGGACGAAGCTTCAGGACAGAGGTGGTTGGAAGTGGGGATCTCTGTATTGTGACTTTCTTTGTGTTCATGCTTGTTTGGGTTAGCTCAGGTTTTGGGTGCAGTTGCTAACAGAGAGTGACAGAGGCGAGGAGAGACATGAAAAATAAAATGCAATGAGGGCACGTTCTTCTTCATGTGTACCTGAGATGGCGAGCAGCATTTTCCTGCGAGCCCCAAAGGTGGTGATGCCCAGTTCCTTCAAGTCCTGGTCTGTTAGAGTCAGGAACGTCTGAAGGTCGATCTGAAAGCAGCAACAAATCCAGTGAACGCTGTATCACAACAATTCAGCAGCTGCTGCTCACAGAAAACCTTCAGCCTTGATGTCATCACTAAAACAAGAGGCTTCCTTCAGAAAACTGCGGTTCATGACAAGAACATTTTAAAAGTGGAACTAGTCTGACTTGAAGGGTCTTTTTATTAGCAAATCTTTAATGGACTGACGGCACACACCACCCTTAAAACACAGAGATTTCACTTAAAGGTGGGGTCAGTCGGATTTTACTGAAAAATAAAATACAGACTTATAGAAAATTATGCAGCTTAATTGTCACTTTTGGGCCTCTAGACGTGTGGTGGCGACAGTGTCTGCAGAGCTCCGCCCTCTGCCTGTATTTCCATGTTTTGGTTTTTTCAGGATGTTTCTGGGTGGGAGGGGGGTGTGTTTCCTCCAACCAGTGACAGCGCACAGGTGAGGCTGAGAGCACCACGGAGCACAGCGACTGGACACTGTCCAGACTGGAGAAAGTTACGGATGCAGACATAGCGCGTAGACAAGGAAATACAGCCGTGTGAGGCAAAACGGCGAGCGGCTACAACTTGCTCCAGAGTGAAAGTGACTCTGGTTTGGCTCTCAGCTGCTTTGGAGCACTGAAGGAGAGGCTGGGAGGAGCCATGCAGAGTTGGCCTGCTTTGTGATGGACAGGTAGGTGCTAAACACCAGCAGTTAGCTTGTTAGCTTGCTCAAATATCGACTTCTCATTAAACAAATGCAATATTCCTACGCAGCTTGCTATGCAATGTTAGCTAAGCAGTATAACAGCCTATGTACTACACGCTAAGTTAACATACTTCTGGTGCGTTGAGCTTGGGAGGAGGGGCCCAGATTGAATGTTTTGTTTAGAAACGGCAGCAAACAAACACTACTGACTCCACCTTTATAAAGACACTAAAGCAACTTACTGCTTAGAGGAAGTTTCAGAGCTCAACAAACTTCAGATGCTGGAAGAGCAAATGTGCCCAGAAGGAATCTGAATACTGTCTGACCTGTTTGGAGCTCATAGATGAATTTCAGCCATGTTAGCTACAACTCTCTGAACTATCATCATACTAACATGCTGATGATGAACAGAAGAGATTAGGCTGGAGCACAGATATACCACTTTGACACCAGGAGCGTCTTCAGAGTCAAAACCAAGGACATCCATGGTGCCAAAACATTAGTCTTGGTAAAAGACACATCCTGCCCGTTTTTCGTGGGCTCCTGCCTGTTTTGGATTCCTGCCGTGCTCTGCGAGCGCTGCACGGACGGCCTTTTGTGTCCGTAGGTTGAAGTGCGCTGAACTCTCTTCTAAAGCTGATGTTGAACATTATCAGCTCTACAGTGTGGCTGTCAGTGTGTCAAAAAGAAGAGCTTTTTTGCAAATGTCTATAAAAGTAAGGACCTGTCTTCAGGTCTTCATTCCCACAGTTTAATAATAATAATAATAATAATAATAATAATAATAATAATAATAAGTGGGTCCACGTCCGGCACTACCTCTTGTTGCTGGAAGACGTCCGTGTACTTCCCTAAGCCCAGCTTGCTGAACAGCTCAGGCAGGTCTGAGCCTTTCAGAGACGAGTTCAGGCTGCAGCCGTTGCTGCCGGTTACTGAAGAGATGCAGTCCATGTAGTTGCTGCTGCTGAGGTAATGTTCTGCAGCTGCTCGTCCATCCAAGGATTGAGGCGAAAAAAAAAAAAGAAGAATGAAAAACATCATTCTGATTATTTGAAGTCTTCGGCATTTCCATCTGTTCCCTCAGTATTTCATCATTAAGAGTGTGGTTTTTTTCTGAAGCTTATTCCTTAGACCTTTTCTTCATGATTTGTCAAGTCCTTCTATTAAACTACTTCACCATTACTGCCAAGAATGTAAGGGCCTTTTCTGTGACTTACAGCTTCAGAACATCTCTTTAACATCTAATGACCTCTGGTAAACTGTTGCTTGCATCGTGAATAAATGTAATGCTTATAGATCATCAGTGTTTGTTGGTCCTAGGAGCAAAAATACGTGTAACTGACCAGACTTGTTCTGCTTCCTCTTCGGGCTGCTGACAGCGGAGGGGAACTCGGAGTGACTCGGCAGGCCGTTCCCGGTGCCGTTCCTCTCTCGCCAGTTGTCAGAGTCGCTGCCGTTCCCGATGCCTTCTCGGCTGCTGGATCGAGACAAGGACAGCGGGGAACCCTGAGAGTAAAACAAAGGGAGAGACAATCCAAACATTTAATGAGGTGCTCTGAACGTCAGTTTCATCTCAAAACGGGGCACAAAAACATCAGCCTCCCACTGTACGAGGTAATAAATGAAATCTATAACATAAGCATAATGCCAGCCAATGCCAGCGAGGTGAACTTCTCTATCAGAGACACAGGCGTGGTGTGTCTGACCTCGTAGGTGGTGCTCATGCTGGGCTTGTAGGGAACGTGATTGGCTCTCCGCAGCTCCTTGATGGTCTCAGCTGGCATAGACTTGGAAAAGCCCAGACCACTCCAAGTGTTGGTGGGGGTCCGCACCTCAGTCACCACAGGCTTCTTTAACATAGCTGAGTGATTACAGACATATGGTGTTGGAGCATTTCTTTTAATGGCAGCAGCATAAAACCAAAGGAAGCATTTGTCACATGTAGTATTTAATACACATTTCTGCCTTTTTCACACGGTTGATACATTTGGAAGATGTAAATTCTTCCCAAACTTTTGAAATAAACAGTTTTCTGTGTTGGAATTTGCCAGAGAGAAACTGAGTCGACTTTTTAAGACAAATTTTTCAGTGGAAACATGACCGCTGAAATATGATACACATGACTGGGGAAACTTTTCTGGGGCAATATTGCTTCACATCGCTGCAATCAACTTAAAAATAATATGTTGCAACAAAACAGAAGGTTACAGTGGCCAGCAAAGACACTAATAACTTGACATTTTACAACAAGAAAAGATTTGTAAAATTTTGCACATGCATTGTCAGAAAGAAATAAACAGGCATTGAAAAAATGAAGGAACCAATCAAAAGAAATAAACCAGTTTCCTGTTTGAAAACAGTGGCAGTTTTTCACTGTGACCTTTAGATTATACGGCTGTCTGAACTCAAACACAGCAAAATTATGGGCTACATTTAAGCAAAGCAAATAAAACTGGAGTACCATAGATACAAAAGTCAACTCACCTTTGGTTGCCAGCAGCTTTTTCTGTTCATAGTCAAATGCCTGAAAAAAGAGAAGACAGTGAGAAGACAGACTCTTCCTCATGTTGTGCTAAGTACAATTACAACTGTGTGTTTCATGTTCGTGTGTTGGAGGTGTGTGTGTACCTGCATGTTAGTGAAAGAGGTCTGCGGTGCCAGTCTGATTCTCTCCCTCTCATTCTGCTGTGCCGCCCTCTCAGCTGCCCGCTCGCTGCCAGGCGCCCTCTTATCTGCCACAGGACCGTCTGATGAGCTCGACTCGGCGTCAGAGAGGAGACAGTCAGAACTGTTGGGATTATGGGAGAAATACGGTTTCACGAGTCAAGAAAACCCAGCATTAAAAAGTTACAAACACCACAGAGCTACACGGCATTGCCTAACCTTCTTCTTATGTTCCTCTCATATCACTGAGCCTGTTAATGTTCACAGCTCATCAGGTTTGACTGCCGACAAGTTTTTATTATGAAGAAACATTTGGTTTTTCTAAAAACATGCTGCTGGAGTGGGTGTGTGTAACCGGTCCACATGGCAGCCAATCTCCAAATGGAGCCAAACAATCATGTCCGTCACTTTGAGTGCTATCATCTACTTTGTTTCATTTTGTAAACAATAAAATCTGCGTGCTTGGGTCTGAATCCACTGAATGCAAATTCATCCCAGTGTTTCTATGTCTATCACTTGGTCCATGTGTGAAGGATTTATTAGAGGAGTGCCAAACTGAAACAGCATGAGCTGTGAATGATCTCAGGCGAGATGCTAAACAGTAACAAGACGAGCTGGAAATGATCTCTAAATTTACACATACTGTAGATGGGAGTTCTTGGTGCCCTGCAGGAGCTCAACAGCCTGTCGTTTGCCCGATGATGTCTTGCAGGAGGCCAGCATCTGTTTCAGTTCACTCCCATTGGCTGAGTGAGAGGGGCTTCTGGGCATGCCCACTTCCACGAATGTGTCAGAGCCTGAAGGGAACAAACACAAACATGTTCTGATTATTTGATCTCTTTCTAGTTAAATCGGTCTGATGTTTAAACCCTGTGAAAACAGACGGAGTAACAGCTGTCTTCTGCACAGAACACGCACAATATTCTGACAGCCATAACTGAAACACTTCATGTGTTCCTTCACAGTCTGTGTGTGTGTGCGTGCGTGCGTGCGTGTGTGCGCATGTGTGCGTGTGTTACAGTGTGACGAGTCTCAGCTGAATCCTGGATTAATTAAAATCACTGTAACTGTAATTAGGTGGCAGTTTTTACTCAACTTCCACCTTGACAGGAACGTGCTGCCTGTAACAGGGTGTGTGTGTATGAGAGTGTACGTATGCGTGTGTGTGTGTGTGTGTGTAATCAAGAATATCTGCATGTGCATGGGATTGTATAACATAAAATAATATGATGTCAGTCAATCTAATGAGGCTCTCTGGGGTTTAATGTTTGAACAATCGCCCTGCACTCGTTCCTTCCAGCCGTGTCAGACTGGGCGAGCCAGTCCAAACACGTTCTGGGACACAGGAGGCGGTGAGGGAGGGAGAGGAAACCTGACTGGGATGCACCACATTAGGGGGAGGACCGGCTCAGAAAACAGCGGGGAAAACCGAGACGCGTGAGAGTGAAAGTTTGAGGTAGGACACAGTGGAAATAAGGGCCCTTCTGAACCGCTAGGAGACCAGCAGTTAATCTGTCTCCGCTCCAACACAATAAACGCAGTCAGAGGGAGAGTGAGGATAGCAGGACAGTATAGAGAAATAGAAATACATTCATTCAAGGCTTTTTCCTGAAAGTGGGTTTAAGGGTTACATAAATCTCAAGTGGAAAAGCTTAACTTCGACATTTATGTTACGTCTGCAATGCTGAGCTGCCAGCAGCGCAGAATATGTTAACGGCTCAGAACTCGTGTCTATCCAAGGTTACAATCACACATTAATCGCAAGAGTTGAAGTTTTTCTTTAACATAAGCGACTCACCAGAGGACTGAAGTCCTGCTATGAGCAGATTTTTACAATTAACTTTCTCAGCAGAATTGTGAGTTAGATTTTAAAGAAAAATATATCATGTATATTTCTTTAAAAACACAGGGCCAAAGAAAATGGCTCCGACTATAATTATTCAGATTTTTTAAACAGAGGTTAATACACTGGCAGGCACTAGGTCAGATAGATTTTATAGACGAGATCCAGGTGGGCGCTCTTAAATTTTTACAGGAGGAGCTTGATATTTTGGAGGGCTGGTGATTAGAACATAAACTTGGTATGTGCCTTCACAAGCTCCTGCAGACTGTGAAAATATTTCAAACAGACGCAGATGGGTCGTCTCTACAGTCAACTAGTTATCAGCAAAATCTGACATATTTTACACACCTTCCTCAGCCTGCACTGTCATAAATTTTAGACTGCATGTGGGAATTTGCAACAAGAGCTGAGCTGCAATTTACACCATGCAAACCCTCTACATGGCCAGAAAAAGTATCATTTCCTATTTAAGCACAGACAACATCACAACACTGCTTTTATCTTTCTGAGCTGACACAAAAGAAGCTGCTTTTTCCTGTAGAATAAGAGCAACCGATACAAGAATTCAGAGCAAACTGCAGTTAGGACCCTGAAAAATGTAACAACTACAGAAAGTATCAAGCAGAACATTTTGCAGTTTCTTTATGAGTGACTGAAGAAGAATACCTTCATCTGGGTTGGACTTGCTGGACAGTGGCTCTGATGGATTGTGTCCGCTGGCTTCCTGCACCGAGTCACATGGGGTCGGACTCAAAACGGTTTCTGCAAGTGACGCAGTTGCTATCCTCCCATAGACTGAGCCAGGATGCTGTCCATTCATGCACACACGGACCAAAGCACAAAGATGAGGGAAATTTACAAAACTGGGAAGTTGGAGTCAACTTGTAGTAAAGCAGCACACAGTGTTTAAATGTTCCAACCTTGACATGTCCATTGAGAGTGCAGGGGACCTTGGTGCAGTCAGGGACCCCGTTGGGCTGCTTGTCTATGGGGGCGAGGCCAGGCGGAGGGGACGGCGTGCTCTGTGTGTAACCCTGCACACCTGACAGCAGGATGCTGCTCAGGGTGGCCTGCGTGGCGGGATGCAGCATCAATGGAGACGAGAAGCCTGAAATCAGAAGGGGTGAAAAATGAAGCATCGAACATTTTAGCAGTTCAAGAGTGACTTCACTGAAGATCTTTAGCTTCCTAACTGTCTGTACATGGACTAATTTATTCAAAACACTGAACTCTTTCAATAACTATAATAACATTTTGGAGCAGAGGATTTCCACCTTAAAATGAGACACTTAAATGTCAATCAATTGTGAAAATTATTCCACTAATTTAGCATCTCATCTTTGTCAGACTCATAACGGATTAAAAAAACCCAAACCTGCCACCTATATTACCCACAATGCATCTGCTCCACCTGACAGTTTGGTCAGAGATTTGCCTGTAGCTAATCTGCTCTGCAACGCTGATTCTTTCTCGCTCAAAATCCTCAGATTTTTCTCAGTTGTCCTTTAATCTTTAATCAAATGACATCGACTCAAATGACATCAAAGGTGCAAATGATCAGATTTCATGCAGCTTCCTCTGAAGCCAGAAAAGACTTCATACTTAGAGTTTAAGAGCCGTGAACAGACTTTGATGTGCCAGATCTGTGGAGTTCATTAAACCTGAAACTTGACCCTTTAGAAATAAATAATTCACAGGTTTGGCTGTTTTTTTATTTAGCTGCATGAATAAAATCTTTTCTTTTTATTGATGAACACATACATTGTAAAAAAAAACAACCTTGGGTGCTGGTGAGTGAACTGGGCCAGAGGGAGGGGGAGGGTGTGGGGGCACTGGGGCTCGGGGTCTGCAGGGGGCTCATGGAGGAGTTTAGGCTGTTGAGGACGGCGTTCGGGGCGGCAGAGTTGGTGAGGGAGTGGGGCGCCGTTGCACCCAGGAAACCTGAGCAACAGCGAGAGGAAGAGGGAAAGAAAGGAGAGAGGAGGAGATGAACGGATTGGTGGTGGTCCTGTCAGAACACGGGCTGACTTTCCAAACTAATCACGTTACACTAAAGCCCTCAAAAAACAATCTCGGTCCTCCACTAATTTACCTGGAATCCCATCAAACTTCCATCAACCCAACAGCAAATGAGGGGGAGAATTTCTTACATTTCTACAAGGTCATGGATGTAAAAGTACATATCTAGTGTCCTCATGCTCAATGAAACCATGTTATTGAGAGCACTAACAATGTGGGCCTCGATGTCTCGACCCAAAGCAAGCGTATGAAAACAGAGTGAAGCAGGTCTGTGGCTTTAACAAGGGGCTAGTTTGGCTCCAGGAATAAGGTCAGAGATTCTTCTGGCAAGCTGCTCTGTAATCTGAAGATGGCAAACATGTAGCAATTACTTATGGCCAGGATGTGGCCGTCCACAGCTTCAGCCCCGGGCCCCAGGGTCTAAAACGACTCACATGATGCCATTTCTACTGTACTGGGACTACATGGCACGTTGTTTTGTTTTGTGACCAGGTTTTAAATTTCATTTCCATTTTGCGTGGACAGAAGGACATCAAATAAATACAATTATTTGAATAAGGAAGAAAACAACCAACAAATGTTCTCATCAAAAACTGAGAAAATCAACACAGATACAGGCCCAGTATCAGAGTTTACCCACCTCCTATACACATAATCCATGGCTGCAGAAAATAAGCAAATAAAACAAACAAATGATGACATAATTTAACTGCCGCCATGTTCTTCCTTTCAAACATGCAAAGAAAAAAATGCATGAGGAATAAAATAAATACACAAAACATTGCATTCACTTCCTACATTATAAAACAGATAAAGTGACGGATCTGTTGTGAGAATATTCCTAAAGCCAAAAGCTTCTTCCCGCACTGATGCATGACTCATGTCCCCATTGCCATGTTATAAAAGTCTAAAGGTCCCCCGCTATCATATGAAAGCTGAACGCAGGATAACTGGGACTAAATATTTACATATTTATCATATTAAAAACCTCTCATTAGAACCAGCGAGGAGTCAGTGTTGGAAACAGAGAGACCCTGACGTCCCTTCCAGGTTAAATTCGTGCCTTCATGTTGAGGTCAGTGCTGCAGAAAAACAAACTCCTACACACTTCTATCCGTTTATCATCCAATGAGTCAAGAGCTTAAAATTCATTCAAAGTGGTGCACCAAAATCTGTGCATGACTTATTTTATGGCGGTTTGCTGATCAAAGATTTGTACATGTGGGACTCATTTCTTGGTGTGAATTTCAGCTCTGCAGACAAACAGCTCCCTCTGTAAAGACACACGGACCTGACTCACGCTGGGATTTATGTGGATGTTGAGAGGATGTGTGTCGGATTTTTAAAATCACTGCAGTCTGTGTTTAGGAAAGCAGGCGATAACCTCTCAGATAAACTGCATGTGACTGGTATGCATGTGAGTGACAATGATGAATTCCTCTACAAAGACATTTTATCTCTGATTCATTTGCTGAAAGGCAAAAGAGGGTCGCGTCTTATCTTCCCCCCTCATTTATCCCCCCCCCCCAATCAAGGAAAACGTTAAAGAAGTTGCACTTTGTCAACAGGTTGGACTGTGTTGTTACCCAGATTGCTCAGCCCCAGGCCAGCTGAGGCCAGGATGTCCAGGCCCACGGGGCAGATGAGGGATGGCGACGGGCCGTTGGTGGCGGGATTCAACGCCATGGAGGGGGAGGAGCACGACACCCCATTAGTCTCCAGACCCAGGAGGAATTTTCGGGCTTCGTACATGTTCACTGCATTCCTCTCCACGCTCTTGACTATCACAGACTGAGAGATGGAGGGAGAAGGAAGAGGTGAGGAGAAGCAAGGGGAGGAAGAGGCAGGAGGGAAAAAGCAGCAGGGGGAGGGCAGGGGGGCAGCAAGGGATAGATAGGGAGGGGAATGTTGGCACCAAAGATAGACAGAGAAAGGGAGGATGAGGGGGAGACAGACATAGTGGGGAGGAAGGAAGAGGGAATTAAGAGGAGATTAGAAGGATAAACATGGAGGGAGTGTGGGAGAGGGAAGCACACATGAGAGAAAACGTTGCTTCATCAATTGCATAACACACCAAACACCATAGATCACTTTTCGATAAGAGAATTTGAGGCAGCACTCGTTACTCAATGACCATTAAACTCTGAGGAAGGCCCGTCAGGATAACGACATGTGTTGGACGAGATATTTTCCCAGAAATAATAGTATAGAAATAGTTTAGCCTTCAGAAAGAGTGATGATTTTTTAATTCTTGAGATTGTTCGGTTTTTAGATTTGGGATACAAAAGAATATTATATAATATCCTATAAAACAAAGAACAACTGAAACAAAACCACACAACCACATTCAAAAATAAGAACTCTGAGGCTCTACTAACAAAAAAAGAACTAAAATGAATGCTAAACTTTCGACACCTAAACATGGAGTTATTCCTTCCCTAACAGGCAATATATCAAAAATTCAGTTTTTCTCTTCTGTGCTGAACCAATTCTTACAACAGCAGGAAAACTCCTGATGTTTATTCTGGCTTCATTTGGCCAAAATGTTGGTGACATTCCCTCATAAACAAACATGCATATAAACACAAACGATAATATGGAGGGCAGCAAAACTTACTGAAGTCATGTCCATACATATTGTATGATAAGAGGACAGTGTAGCTGTTGTGACAGGCTTGCTATGAGCCTCTAAAGCAACAGTAATTATTATCAGGAAAGAATTTAAATTAGTGACTTCTCCTTTTTCCACAGGACCAAGAACTCTGCTCGCCATAAACATCAAACAAAAATGAACGTGGCCACAAATGAAGTCCTGTCTCCAAGCGTTTTAAGTTGAGTTGAGCTTGTGAAAATGTATTCAAATCATGCTCATTCTCTCTTAAACCAACACACACACACACACACACACACACTCGTGCTCTCCTTTATGGGTCTGCCAAAGTGCTGTGAGCACAGAGGCTCTGGTGCAGCGTTTGGACGGGCCTTGTGGATTACTGCTGTCACCTCATCAAATGTTGAAGTGAAGGGTTCTTAAGAGGAACTGGGCGGGGCCAGTGTTTACACTGGCACCTCACACCCGTCACCGCAGGCCTGTCTGCTGCGGGCACTGAGCCCTGGCTCAGGGTGGCAGGTGGAGACAGTCGGGACCGGGCCAAGTGGTGAAATATGATTAGGAATATTATGTGCTGCAGAACACTCGACTGGGAGTAACATTAGAGGCTGGCTTTGCATCAGATTTGCACACCACAGATACTGTAAGAGACTGCAATTACAATATGAAACAACATATTTTACTAATGCTCTAATCCTCTATTTACTGAAAGACAAATGCAAAAGCAGCCAGCAACACTCTGAGTTGGAACAGCTGAAGTAAAATAGAAAGACGGAGTGTTGACGTCCACCAGGTGAGACATGCCGGCAGGTTGTGTTGAGGGCCGATGGTGATCTGACGCTGTGAAAATATCAAACTGACAAAACTAGAGCAGAGTTGGTAAAGTAGGATTTCACTCAGTGTAAGGCTCCAGATTCGTTTTAGTTAAGAAACAGTGATGATATGTGACAGAGGGATTTATTATTTCTTTCAGTGCTGTGACATTTTATGGAGGGTAATTCTCCAATTAAACAGTGAGTTATTTGTTTTTGGGTTGTTTTTTCTGTCCGTGCAGATTTTAAAAAAGTCAGATGGCAGATGGTTCGTTTGACTCAGTGTGAACGGAAATGTTTTTATCTAAATTTAAAGTATAGTGAAGGTTTCGGCAGACTCACTGCATTAATCTTGCTTGAAATTAGTTATGAAACTCCATTTGACAGTGATGCATCTATATGACCGACATGAGCTCGGAGGACCTTCAGCAAGAACACTGGATATTTCTACATAGTTACTCTTGGTCTGACTAATGTCTGCCAGTGGGTCGGATTCTGAAAATGAGTCAGTCTGATCAACAACAGAAGGTGGTCACGCCTGTACTGCTTGTGCCCGCAGAGGTCACCAAAATCTCTCTTTAAGTACACACATCTTTTTAATGCCGATGCACGCGCTTAGAAAGCCTCAACCAATCTAACTAAGAAACCACCTTCAATTAGAGGCCTGTTTGGTGTCATGAGCCTGCTTTGTACGTCAACATGCTAACATGCTTTCAGCGCTAACTAAATGTGTCACCATACAGACGTGTTCATGAAGGAAAGCGTTTCACTGCTCCCGTTCTGTGCTTTGTTTAATGCATTTTACTGTTGAGTTTTGTATGTTTAAAAAGTCTGTCTGGAGCAGGTTTAGCAAACTAGCTTAAACTAGAAACATGATTGGATCCCCAGTATTGTTATAATGCATTTTTAGGTGAAGTTAAATATCTGTTGTGTATCGACTTTGTGGCGCAGATGTTCAGATGTTTCAGCCTGGATCAAAATGATTGGCCGAACAAACAATCCCCGGAGTTGGAACACCAGCACGCCTAAAAATGTCCTAAAATTTCTCCATGCTGTGCGAGTGTCGGCGCGAGGTCGTACCTTGCTGGGCTGTTTTGGCTTTGGTTTGATGCTGATGAAGACATCCAGCTGCTCCATGAGTGCTGTGATGCACTGCGGCTCCACCTCGATGTCCTCTTTAATGTCAAACATTAACACCAGCGGCAGGCAGCCCTGCAGAGCAAACACAAAATATAAGTTCTCTTATATCAGCTGCAGACGGAAATCTTTCAGTCTGCCTAGAACACTGAAACATACATATGTTCCTGTACTAAAGGCTACTTCTCATCAGCAGTAGTAAGTTTCACTTCACCCCATACCATTTGTGGACCTACATGTGAGCCGTACCAATAAATATGAGATTCACTGCTGGATTAATCCCACAGAAAGCTTGGGAAATTCCGCCAAGAGCAATCTGTTTTGCATGATCACCACCACAAGCGCCATAGACATCTATATTTTGGGCCGAGTGCTGGACAGTGCTCCTTGTGAGTGGGTGTAATTAGCAGCAGAGTGCAGGGCCAGACTGGCTCTGACAGGGCCTCAGACTGAAGCTGTAATCTACAGTCTGGCTGGAAGAGGCCAAATCACACAGTGTGTTACTGACAGCATCGGCTCTATAAACAGACTCTACATTCACTGAATGCTGAAGGCAAGGTAAGGCAGCGCTGGTTTCCGGTTGTAGTCTTTTGTAGTCCGCGTGTCCCCCGCCCCCTACACACACACACACACACACTCGTGCTCCCCTTTATCTTCTTTCTCAAACTCCTCTCTTGTTCTAACTCTTCTCTCATAACTCAATTGTTTCTCACGTTCTCACTCGGACAGACAGTGGATGGCTCCGTCGTCTGTGTCCAGACAGAGCAACTCATGTTTGGTCGCTGCAACATCTTTGGCATTTGCTAAATGTCTCTGGGGCCAAATGGGAGACCGCAGACAAAGAGAAGGCAGCCCTGGCAGAATGACTGCCCCACATTATGGATCTCCAAACAGAAAGCCAAGGCTGTTTACGCCAGAGATGTCTCATGTGCATCAGCTCAGCAGACCATTTTAGCCAACTGTAATTAACCAGCAACCGCTTTTACACATTTTTGAAACAGACATCTGATTATAATCCTAAATAATTCAGATTAGAGTAGCCTCTGTGGTCACGGGCAACACAACAAGAATGACCACAGAGTGTTTTTAGCCAGGAGAAGTTTAACTGTTAGGTGCTTCCTCCTGCCCCAGAGACTATTGTTTATGTGCAGGCTTCTGAATAACAAATTCACCCAAATCGACTGTGTGTGTGAGCCAAACCAGCACCATTAACACCAATAAGAATAATCTGTACACAGACAGGACTTTACGAACTTAAGCCAAGCTGATGCAAACGTAGGTATGTGACTGTAAATCACGCAGGCTAACCTTGACTCGGCTACAGATTGCTGAATATCTGGACATTTTAGAGCCAAACAAATCTCTCCCAAGGCTGTTCAAAACCTCCAAAGGCAATTGCGGTTTACTTCCTAAACCCGCGCATCATTCACACATACCATGACGATGTTAGTGAACAATGACGTCCATTATAGCCACCACACAGCATGTGGAATCTATGAGGAACATACAGCACCGCCAATGCCAACCCTGACCACAGACACAAAGCTTCATTTACAGAAGTCCATTCAAGCAGCGGATTCCAATAGACAAAACACACACACACACACACACACACACGCACACACACATACACACACAAGCTACACACCATGAGGTACTGCCGTGCCAGGCACACAGACTCGATGGTGCCCTGGATGTAGACTGTGGATTTCTTCTGGGGGCTGTTGGGGTCGGGGAAGTGGATCTGAGCCCCCGTCCTCTGGGTGATGTGTTTGATGTTGCTGCCGTTGCGGCCCTTCATGAAGAGGTGGTGTTGGGGGGCGATGTCCAGGTGGGTGGTGACTGAGATGGTGCTTGCCAGGCTGCCAGCCAGGTGCTCCAGCAGAAGAGCTGTTCCCCTCTGAGGAAACAAGGATGACAGGGTATTTAATAAATACATGACTATATAGCGATTATAATTTCATTTTAGTCACTCTGAAACTCAGACACAGAAGTGCTTTGAGCTTAATGGTATCATTAGCATGCAACATGCTTAGCCGGTCAGAGTCCTGTTCCCGCTTGCTGTTTGTTTGTTTTGTGTCACGTTTATTCTCCACTTTGTTTGTGCTGCATTTCCAGATATTTCCCGCCTGCATCCTTGTGCTGCAGCAGAACACAAAGGGTCCAAATGACGCAAAATAGTGCCATGAATTTGAGACAAATAATGAAATAATAGAGCACAATGTTTGACAAAAGAACTTTTGCTTTCATCACACAGCATACAATGTACGGTCATATGACCCAGCTGTACAATGTGATGTCTCCAAAGTGCTTATTTTGTGCAACCGGTCTGAAGTTGCCATTTAATTTTAGATTCATGTCATTTAAAATGTCCCATGGATGTAAAATTGAATATAATAGATGATTTACTGATTTACTTCTCACAAGCACATGAAACAGTTCAAATGAAATCACATGACAGAGTTACTGAATAGAGAAAAAAACTGAAACAATATATCACTGGGAGCAACAGCCAGACCACATTACAAACAAAGCGGTTCATGAGGAGAGCAGCACGATGCCCAGAGAAAACACCAGCATTTTCTTTAAAAACCAGTGGAACCCAGTGGATTTTCCACTGAACTTGCTGGCCATCCCTCGATGTCTCCGTTCTGCCTCTGCAAGCCATCTCCTGGGCCATCAAAGCAACTAATTTCCAGTTTGCATCAGGAATTCACACTGCGGCCAGCACGACAACAACAATCCACAGCGGTTTTTGGCATCCTTGAAGGTGTTTCAGGGGTCTCACACCACCACATAACATAGTGCACATATTCTGCTAATCCTCCAACCTTCATCTAGCACGCTTCCTCAACCAGCCTGACCTCTCAGACCTACCACACACACCCGTGGGCTGTGCTGCTGCACACATCTTTATGCACAGGAATGTGCAAAAATACACACCAGCATGCAAACCCAAATTAAAGCATGCAAAAACCAAAGACTAAAAATACGCAGAGATGTACATATGTTCAATTCTGGCACTTGCAAACTGAAATGATCTCTATACTGTCAGCAGAGGCTCTAATCTAAACACTGAGCTGGAAGGGAGACGATGAGAAGACTCCTTGGCAGACGCCGCCACATCTCAGATGCTGTTTAAAAACGCGCATCTCTGTGTGTAGACATGCATTAAATATTCAGTGTGCTTATGCGTAAACATGCCGCAGACTGAAGCCACATTAAGAAACTCGATTAAAAATAAAAATGTATTCAGGAGAGCTTCCTGGACTTCCTGGTGCAGTAGCTGGGCAGACTTGCTCTCTGAGGGAAGATCTGACCCGGCAGCCATCCAGTGCGAGCGACCAAACCTCTCTCAGCACTCTCGCGCTCCTGTGGCGTTGAAAGTAATGAGGCGGTTCATATGAGAAGAGTGAGGAACGCTGACAGTGTTGGTGAGTTTTTGACACAGAATAGCTCTGGAAACCTTTTCTTGGTCTGTGGCTCGCCAGGCAAATGGGTGGAGAAGAATGAAGGTATTAATGCAAATATTGTTCCACTGGCATGACTGACAAGCGGAGCAGAGATCAGAGTTCAGATGGTTCTTCAAGCATCCTTCACAGGACTCAAACTGGCTGCTGGGAGGGGTGAAACTATGACCTTCATCACTGGGTTTCTTCTTAATTTTAAAGGGAAAACTCAAATTTAAACTGTATTTATGTTTCCGGAACTGTCGTAAGCAGAGCAACATGAGGCAACAAACAGTTTTTCACTGTCAAGGAAATCAGAGCGGAAATGTTTGACTTCAGTTTTGGTTTGAGTAATTCCCAACTTAATGAACTGACCAACCAAATCTGCCAAAGAGTCACTGCTTCCAGCCTCTGAAGATTTCCTGCTTTCTTTAGATCATGTGGTTGTAAATTGAATGTCTTTGTGTTTTTTGGATTGTTTGTCAGACAAAACTTGCAACCTCAAGACTGGACAAAGACACTTCTTGAGACAGACACTGGAAACCACATTGTCCCTGATGGTAAGACAAGTGTGTATGAGTGTGAGCTTGTGGGTGACTGAGAGTCACACTGAAGCACTTTGGGTTAAACTTCTATAGAAACACACTCCATGAAATGTAGTTTTTGCATTTTATGCTGGTTTTCTCTGCAAATCAAAACACGGAAAATGATCTGCGACTTAGATTGTCTTGTTTTGTTAGACTTCATAATGCATATTTATTCCTCAGTAACAGATTTTTGGGGCAAATATTTTATTTCTAAGCACTCACTAACAAAAAGGTCATCATCTTTATGCAGCTATTCAGCACCACCATCCAATATTCCTTTCCAAAATTACCAAAGCCTTCTCACCTTGACAGCATTGGCATTATTCTGTGAGCCGCGGACCACTCCGGTGGCCCTGTAGAGGCGAGTCGGGGGCTTGAAGGAGACTGTGAGGTTGTAGGTCTGCGAGATGTGCTGCACGGTGGGGGAGCTGGGGTCAGACTGCATGATAGTGGGAAGCTCGAAGGACAGCACAAGAGGGAGCAGCTCCTGCAATGTGGTGGGACATCAGGAGAAGAAAGTGAAATGACAGCGAGAGAACTGTCACATTTCTACGAAGGAGGAGTCGCTGACACATTATGATGGCCTCCGAAATGCTGCAGTTATGTAAAGCTGCATTGCCCATCATTAGGCTGCCACTGCAGGAATACGGAAATAAAATATGTGGTGGCAGATGTCTGAAAATCATAATAGACACAGTATATAGCATCTTGCATCACATTATGCTGTCATTCACACTGATTAAGACCATTTGGAGACCAGGAGAAAAAACAGAAGTAAGAGTGTGATTCGTACACACAGTGTAGACTTATGGGAACTGACACGCAGACACAACAATCCGTCCTTCAGCAGAAGGTGGCAGAAATCTGTCAGCTCCAATAAATCCAGAGAAGTTAATCAAAATGAGCCCGGCAGTGCCAGAAATAACAGCAGAGACACCCTTTGTTACAGCGAGCATGCTACAACGTACTGTGCTGGTGTCACTCGAGAAAGTGATTTAAACATTATGGCTACACCATCACACACACTAAGGCTTAAAAGCTCTGTAGAGCATCAGCGGTCTATGGTTCAATCTCATACATTAATTTCTAGTCGTTGCATCAAACCACAGGAGCAGCAACAGACAGCAGCTCCTGTCATTAACCCACAGCAGTCAGTCAAACAGAACAGATGCAGACAGGAAGGACTCGTTCATGCATGCACATACTTATGCATCATGGGAGAGAAATCAAACAGGCACACACCCATACACAGACAAACTGAGGGGAATGTACAAACACACACTCTCCAAAGATCTCTCACACACACACACACACACACACACACAGTGTTATCCAAACAGTGACTCTTGGACAGAGCAGCTCTATGGTTTTGGCTGCCAGTGAAGGGCAAGCAGCATGAATTGCTCTGACCAAAAAAATGCAACACTGATCAGTCCCATATGCGCTTGGCCTTACATTTATATCACGTTTCCACGCTGGCTCTTGCTGGGCTCGAGAAATGTAGGTCAGCACTGAAGGAAACGCAAGAGAGGACAAGCAGAGCAGCAGGCGTCAGGCGCTGAATAAAGAATAGACTGATTTTTATGGTGGAGCTGAGCTCAGCTTTTTAAAAAACAGATATGAATTTCACATGTATTCAATCTGAAAGCCCTGGTAAGGCCTCAGCTCTCCTGACATAAGACTGAGAAATGAAGAAAAATTTAAATATCTTCAAGGTAAAGCAACTGGCCAGACCTTTCATCACCTGCCTGTCAGCTCCACCTCTGAGAGTGCTGAGAAATCCCCTGAGAATCCATCACCTCGACAACCGCCTGGTCACAGACTCAAACAGATCTCCACCCAAGAGGGCCTCCGGAATACAGCAGACAAGTCCACTGCAGTGGATCAGAGTCAAAGGGGTACATTACATTCATCGCTAATGCAGCTGTGAGCAAAGGCACAAGCCAGCCACCTCTGGTTTCAGGAGAGATGGGGGAGGATGTGGTCTTAAGGCCACCCAGGACCAAACACAGCTCACTGCACTGTTGTGCGCTCACGGCCGCCGCAGCAGCAGGGGGTCCAGAGAGTGGAATCAACCCTCGCCCTTCCTGCATTTACAGTGCACTGCTTTAATGTCCACACAATAAAACATCTAGTGTGAGAAGGTAGTTTTGCCTCTGGAGTTTTCTGGAAATTGGATGTAATTTGAGCTGTGGACATGGATGATCATAATGTCATGACTGTTTGCAATAAGCGTTTTATTATATGAGGTAGATTTCATGGATGCTTCTTGAAACTCTTTGGTTTGCGGAGCCTAGATTTTCTCCTTTTCTCCCATGGACCTGATCACCCAGGGAGGAATGGTCTATTCCCCCGACTTTACTGAGCAGACACGTCAGTGAGGCAGGACTGGCCAAGTCCCACATCAATTACTGACCTATGATCAGTGATCGATTATTATCAAACTACACTTACCAGCCACTTTATTAGGTACACCTGTTCAACTTCTCCTTAACGCAAATATCTAATCAGCCAATCACATGGCAGCAACTCAATGCATGTAGGCATGTAGACGTGGTCAAGATGACCTGCTGAAGTTCAAACTGAGCATCAGAATGGGGAAGACAAGTGATTTAAGTGACTTTGGACGTGGCACGGGCTGGTTTGAGTATTTCAGAAACTGCTGATCTACTGGGATTTTCACGTGCAACCATCTCTAAGGCTTACAGAGAATGGTCTGAAAAAGAGATAATATCCAGTGAGCGGCAGTTCTCTGGGTGAAAATGCCTTGTCGATGCTAGAGGTCAGAGGAGAATGGCCAGGCTGGTTTGAGATGACAGAAAGGCAACAGTAACTCAAAGAACCACTCGTTACAACCAAGGTATGCAGAAGACCATCACTGAACGCACAAGATGGAATTCAGCAGCAGAAGGCCACATCAGGTGCCACTCCTGTCAGCTAAGAACATGAAACTGAGGCTAAAATTTGCACGGGTTCCCCAAAACTGGACAACAGAAGATTGGAAAAACAATGCCTGGTCTGATGAGTCTCGATTTATGCTGCAACATTCTGATGGCAGGGTCAGAATTTGGCGCAAACAACATGAAAGCCTGTCATCCTGCCTTGTATCAACAGCTCAGGCTGCTAGTGGTGGTGTAATGGTGTGGGGGATATTTTCTTGGCACACTTTGGGCCCCTTAGTACTAATTGAGAATCGTTTAAACACCACAGCCTACCTGAGTAATGTTGCTGACCGTGTCCATCCCTTTATGACCACAGTGTAGCCATCTTCTGATGGCTACTTTTAGCAGGATAACACGTCATGTCACAGAGCTCAAATCATCTCAAACTGGTTTCTTGAACATGACAATGAGTTCACTGTACTCCAGTGGCCTCCACAGTCACCAGATCTCAATCCAGTAGAGCATCTTTGGGATGTGGTGGGATGGGAGATTTACATCATGGATGTGCAGCCGACAAATTATGTCAATATGGACCAGAATCTATGCCACGAAAAATTAAGGCAGGTCTGAAGGCAAAAGGGGGTCCAATCTGGTGCTAGCAAGGTGTACCTAATAAAGTGGCCGGTGAGTGTACGTGACATTGGCATAGTTAGGACTGTTGGGTCTCTCAGTGGTCAAAATGTTTTTGTAGAATGTTTCGGATAAAACCGTTTCACTGAACTGGAAACGATGCCAAGGAAAATAATGAAGGTCTCAAGCTATTTGGACAAAATAGCGAGTAGTGAGCTGTTCACAGCAGCCCCTCAGAGGCCTGACATTTACTGAGAGACTGGCAGTAACAACTTCCCACTGGCTCTGCAGACCACACACAATCCTTACCTGGGTCAGTGAGAACCTCTTTAGCCTGAGCGATGTCTATAAACTTCTTTTCAGCCTTCTTCTTTTCCTCGGGATCCTGGAAGTTGTCTGGATGCCACTGCTGTGCCAGTTTCCTGTACGCTTTGATTATCTCCTTTTTCTGGGCAGTTCTGTGTCAAAGGGCAGATTTTATCAGCACATTTATTCAAGGATAAAACAGCCTCTCTTCTTTCTTTTCAGCGTAAGCTGGACCCAACAAAAAAAAAAAAAACAGGGCCAGGGTTACCTCACTGCTTCTGATGTAATAAACCATTACATTTCATAACTTGGAATGCTTTTATTGCATTAGAACATGTTCTCCTATAAACGGTTTCCTATGCTTTTGAACACAAGAACGTTTAACAGGGATAAATGTTCTCTTATGTAAAGCAACAACAAAGTTTTAAAGCAAAAACAGGTTTCTGGCTGATACAGCCTTGTAAAACAACCCTTTTATAAAGAAACACCCAAATTCTTCTCAGTTTGGCCTGTACCAAAGGCAAATCCATACACTGCAGAATCTAGACAATTCCCTGTATGAAACACACCTATATATAAAATGAAAAAAAGAAATCCAATATCCAGTGATCTTTTCCCACCTCTTCACTCCCAGGATCTTATAATAATCCCTCTTCTGAGACTGTTTGAGAAGTCGCTGTGCTCTCTCCAGCCCTTCTTTTATCTGCCGGTCATTCTCACTGTGTTTTGCAGCCGTCTCATAGTCCCTAATAGCTGGAAAATAGAAAATACACAAATATTGCTTATTCATCCAAAGCAGCTAATGGGAAATGAAGTACAGTATTTAAAGACAGTCATTCAGTGGG
>JAQLOL010000003.1:19243959-19258280 GCA_029783665.1 Naso thynnoides
AAAATGCAGCCTGACATCTACTGAAGTAACACATGGTCACATTTGGACATTTGGAGAAGACGTAGACGACCTCTGCTCATGGACACCAGTCAGAGACAGACTAGGATGGAGCTTTAAGACTGAGCTGAATATTCTCAATTAGCCGTCCTCCCCTCACTCCCTCCTATCAGCTCAGGTTGTTGAAACACACACACTCTTCTCCCACAAATGTATTTGCTCATAAGATAAAATAAAGACACAACCCAGAATTCTTCATCTCTGCTCCTCTCGGTTTACGCAACACAGGGGAGAAATTTGGCAGGCAGCAAATCACAGGTCAGAAATTTTAAATATCCTCACATTGCACTCGGTTCATCAGTCCCAGGTGGTGTTGGAGGCGAGTTTTGTGAATGAACTAATGCTCTGAGAGGAGTGAATGTTTGTGTGAATGGGTTGCCAGGACCTTCGGTTGATTAAGTACTGAGGAGGAAAAAAAAATGTTTAAAATTGTGATGTAACCACGTCAACTGTTTTCAGTACAGAGTGAGTGAGGAAGTTACATAATGTCATTGGATTCCACATCTGGCCTGAAGACGCACAATGGTGTTTCCCCGGAGGACGACAAAGTGGGCACAGCTACACCTACGTATCAGCCCGTTCCCCCCCAACCCCATCTCACCCCCTCCCGAAAGAGCTTTAACAAACCGAGATAATGTTTTATTGGTAACAGAGTGCTAAAGCCACTGTGCCAAGAAATGCGTAAGCTTCGACACAAGTAACTCCCACCCCTCTGTCACCGCCACAAAATCACAAATTCTTCCATGGAGATGAAGCTGCTGGCTTGTGAGGAGCACAAAACATACAAACTTTCACCTTTTCAAATTTCACAGTAACTTTTTAATAATTAAAGCCAGTGCATCCTTGAAATTCTTCCCTCCTGTCTGTCCAATAACTTTCCCCGAGAACAGATTTCTGGTTGAAACCAAACTGACTCATAATCATTAACCTCTTTTTGGAAGCGATGTAATGAAAGGCATTTAAGAAAAATGTTTCAGGACTGACATGAAAGCTAACTTATGGACTTTGATACATAGGAAGTTAATTATTTATTTCAAAATCACACTTATACATTCTGTAGGTCTGTCATTCACCAAACTCTCAAGTCACACAAGGCAAAAGCAAAGGAGGGAGGACACGGAGGCGAAAGAAGAAGAATCTGAAAATGGAATTTAAAAGAAAAACATCATCACCTTTTTTGGACTTGGCTCCGATTTTCAGTTTGGATGGCCAGGCTATCTGTGTCTGGGTCTCATCCATGATCTGGAACAGAGTGACGGGGGGGGTCGCATTAGTTTGTCACAGATATCAGTATAAGCAGATGGATGCTGTGTCATGGCAGGCAGAAACAAAACACACACACACAAAATACAATCTGGGGTCTTAAACTGTAACAATCATGAGCATGAAGTTTTGTAGCAGCACACTCTGAACTCCTTTGCTCACATCATTTCACAACGTGTGAGCCGACTGAAGAACAAATTATCGGCACGTATTTACGAGGTGCAATCAAGAACTTCTTTGACTCTTCGAGTTCATTATGGTCACGGAACTTTCTGGCCCGTTGGGGAGAAGACAACTGCCATCACGCTACAGTTCAGCTTGCTGGTGCCGAATGTTTTCTTCAGACGCCTCAGAGCATCACAGTAGCACACGGCATCAAGAGTCAGACTCTGTGGGAAAAACTGACTGTGACAAGCCTGAAAATATAAAAGTGCCGGCATGTTCTGGACTGCTCTCCTGACCTGACGTGCCTGAATCTTCACAGTGCTGCTGATACAAAAACACGTGCAGCCAGCACATAACATGCACTACATCACCGTGCAGCACTCGGTTTGTCTGTAGCACACTATTTAAAACTAAATTGTGCTTATGTAGCTTTTTTGGAATATTTTCTGTAGAAAAACTCTTTTATTCTAATGTTGTTTACTGTCTATGACTGAAAACTTGCTGCTGCAATGACTTAAATTCCAAATCTGGGATCAATAAAGCATCAAAAGAGTCTAAACCTTAACAGCGACCGTCTCCCAAGTTTCTGATCACACTTTGTATGTTGCACATACTTATTTCATACTTCAGTAGAACAAAACTTACTATCCACTGGTGTCTAGTCAGTGTTATAAAGGACATCTGTACATTTATTCCAGTGTCTTAATGTGGCGTTGGCTCAGCTTGAGGTGTGGACAACTCGCTTCTTCTGTTAAATCAGAAATTCATTTTAGAGAACACATGAAACCAGGTAGAAGTAGAAGTTATGGAAAGCAGAGAAGTCAGAGAGCTGGTGTTCAGCTGCTGGTATCAGCCCTATGATGTTTCCAGACTCTGCTTCTTTTCTGCTTAACACCCAAATCCTCCCGACCAACATCACCAGAAAGACAAAAACAAAATGAGGAAAAAAACACAAAGTACACTTGGCTTCAGCACACGTGAAAAACGCCAACAACAATCTGTGCGAGAGCCTTTGACGAGTCTAGTTCATCCTTAAGCAGGAGCATGTGTGTCCATGTGAAAAAAAGAAAACTTCTGGCAGCACAGAAAAAGCAAAAAGCTGCTCAGGATGCTGTCAGAGTTCCAAGTCAGGGAAAATCAACTTTCTAACTTCCTGCTCCCCTTTTCAACCACGAGGTCGCTCTCACCTTGCTTGGCTTTCTGGCTACAAACTCACAAACAAACTCCAGGAGAACCGACAGCCATGACGAGTGGCTGTTGTTAGTGGAAAGAACGTGAAGCTGACACGCTCTGTCCACCGTGTGCACCATCCTTGTTTTCACAAAGGTCCTGCGCTCTTCTGTTTGTTTTAATACTTCCCAGGGGTTTGTGTTGTCGGGGTGGAGGAGAAATGCTTTTCTCCAAGTTTGAGCCGTGTGATCGAGCACCTGAGGACTGCTCACAGCCATTACACGAGCAGCACTTGCTGCTCCTCGGTGGTCCAGTGCTTTAAGCCATCAGCCATCGTACTGGAACCCAAATGGGAGAGAAGGTGCATTAAGAGCCATCAGTGCTCCCAGTGAAGATTAGAGTTTACCACTACAGTGATTTAGACATTATGTTATTCCTCCTTGCTAAACAATAAGAACTACAGCCTGTAGTCCTGCAGGGACTGCTGCACAAATCAGAAAGGGAAGCGCTTAAATTCCTCCATATGCTTTTCTGGAAGTCGTACAGTCTGTTTGGCATGAAGTACAACTAATGCTGACAGCTTATCCACTTGCAGTCTCACACACCTGTAAAACAGAGAGACAGCTTGGATGTGTGCCTTCCTCTGCTCTGCAGCTATACACTCCAAAGTCCCTGATGGTTGACTGGAAGCCCTTTCAAGCCTCACTGACTTTCTACGACATCCTATAATCATGGAAAAATGCAGAGCCCAGAAGAACAACAGAAGGAGGTGTCTATGAATTATTCAAGTCCAAAACATTTTTTAAGCATGGTGTGCATTATCAAAGTAAGATGTGAGTTATATTTTTAGGTCTCTAGGTTGTAAATTCACGGCGGGAAATTAAGAACTTTTCCTTCAAAGGCAAGTCTGTCCATACTTCAGCAAAACGACATCGTGCATTTCTCAGAAAAACTCGTAAAACAGGTTGTTAGAGGCCAATTAAATCATTGCAAAATACATTTGCACAACACAAGTGTATTTACTGATGTTTTGGTGCATTCATCCCTCTCCCTCTTAAGCTTTTGGCCCAAGCGGCATGTCTCTGGGCATTATCATGATTCATGCAATGGCAGACAAACAGTCCTCCAGTCATTCTCATGTTTTCTTCTGCTTGTGTCTCTATGTTTGTGCCTGGTTCGAATCTCTGAAACCAAAAGGAATTTGGTGTCATCTTGTGCATAAAAATACAGGAGAATTCCTTTAAGATGATCTCACTCAGCTCTTTTTGTAAGGAATTCTTCTGTGGTATCATCAAAGTGACGGAGCTGAAAAGAGTTCCAGATTTGGCATCCAGCATGGTAATGATCCCCCATTAATGCTCTCCTACTGGCCTTCCCTTGTCTCTGCAATATTATCACAAGCAGCACAATAACATTATCAGTCTATGCACTCACTGTGGTTGTAAAGTTAGGCCTAAAAGCAACATCTGATGAGTTCCATCTTCTTGGCTTCATATTAGCCCGAGGCAAAGGCGATTTAAACCCACAACACACTCCTACCACTGTCTGCTATATGTGAGGAAGTAGAATAAATCACAAACATCCACCAGGCTAAAAAATCTGACGAGACGAGCTCACAACAACAGCTGGATGTATCACATCATCTTTAATGGACATTCTGTTCCCAGTGGTGAGAAAATATTCATCTGACATTCGTCTGTTTCTCTCTCTGGCTTGTCTCCTTAACGCAGAGTGGCCGCTCCGCATGGAAGAATCTTTGTTAAGGTGCAAATCTTAACAAGGTGTGCACAAATCTCTTCCATCAATTCGGCTTCTTTTATGGCCTGACCAAAATGGGGCTGATGCTGATAACGATATCAGGGAGCAAGGAGATTCTGATATCCGCCATATCAGCAGGTATCAGGCCTACGTGTATGTAATATCTGCTGAATGGGATTATCAATACTTGTGACAAGATGTGTAATGGAGGCAGGATATCTGGCATCTGAACAAACCTGATTCCAAAGATCAGAGCACTGAACAGTGAACGCGTTGCCTCTGCTGGACAAACTTTGTAATTACACCATATTTAATCTCTAGTCAAAGCATTTTTTCCAGCCTTAAAAAACAGTTTTAATATTGGAGCATATCAGAGAGCATATACGCTGATACTGGTATGTCTACGATATGTCAGTGCTGGCATATATGTTCTCTGACATGCTCCGATACTGAGACGCCTATGATAGGTCAGCATCTGCTGATGACATCAGCAAACAGATGTATCGGTCGGGCCTTAGCTTTCATCCTGGAAATCAGTGTCCTGTAAAAGTAACAGATGTTTCTCAGGAAGGCTCTCACTTTAAATTCACAAAGAAGCATAACACTCTTCACCTCTCTTAGATGTTGCTGAAATTACAATGAGGGGCAATTTAGTGTTTGTTGTTTCCATATGAAAATGTCAACAGAAAGTGTTTGGGGGTTTTTTTTTCAGGTGCTATTCAGTCTCTTTTGAGCAGCTGTGTGGAAACATATTGCGATACAACAGTGTTTAAAACCCAGTGAGCGAGAGCTTGCAGTATGTTAAAATGACAAAAGCAACATCACATCAGAAGTGACTTCAGTTATGCTGAAATGACCAAACTACACGGTCCATGCCTCATCAACGCCCTCTCTAAAGGAGCCTTGTTCAGAGAACTGTTTCCTGTCCAGCGTTGCTGTTCTTGGCAGTGAGCTGCAGATGGGACTGATTTCTGACAGACCACACACCAATTTAAAGGCCTGGATGGCGTTTATTTTTATGAAGGGCCTCGCAAATGCCTCTCAAGTGGCTTGAGATATTTGCACAAATTAAGTTACCTACACGTTTAGCCTTCCACCCTTTCTCCTCTCCCACCCCCCCCCTCTCGGAGATGAATACATAAATGACGATGGTTCCGATCAGCTTCGCAGCACGGCCTTGACATGTTGACGGGTTCTTTGAGGTTTGCAGCTGGTGTGTGCAGACGTGTGTAGAAAAGTACGTGTAATCAAACAAAATATCATTAAGGCGATGTCCTGGGAGCGAGCACGTGTTCAACACACGTGACTGTGTGTGTACGGTCTCTGTGTGTGTGTGTGTGTGTAAGTGTAAAACAACTGCAGCAATCAACATGGCAGAGGCATGTTTCCAGTGGCGCAGCTGTTGATTCAGCTGGAATGTGTGTGTGTGTGTGTGTTTAGGAGGTGGACACGGAGTGCTGTTGGGGGGTGGTGGGGTGTAACAGACTGGCTGAGGGAACAGCGTGGACTGAACCCCCCCATGAGACTCAGCAGTCATAACTAAGTTCACGTTTACAACCCGAGGCCGTCGTTCCACCTCAGGCTAATGCTAACATATGCTTGGTTATGAAAGAGCAACACCGTTTACAAGAAGGACACTTGTGCAAAAACATACTACTGTTGAAATGCATTAGGATTACATATTACTATAAACCATTTACGCTGCTTCATAAACAAAAACATTAGTTTATATATGTTTGGCGTTAATGGCACTCATGCTGACCCTGTTATTTCAACATCTCACAACCAAATATTTCATCCTGAGCGTCCTGAGTTTTTCTGTTTGCCCTGTTGAAATACAAGATGCTCTGGCGTTCTAAACCCGATGAAATGAATTGCTCTTGGCCCGAGATCTCAGTCAACTGGCACTTATATATCACACCTGGCAATATTTACAGAGGCACAACTGCTGAGACTCGCGAGGCGTTCAAAGGCATCTCTCAACCCAAATCCACTCCAAGCACCTCTGTGGTGCGCAGTTATCATCTCAATGGGCCAAGCTTCTTGCCGACTCTTTGCAGTCCCATGGCTCAGCTTCTGCACGCCTCTCCAAACAACTTTGTGGTCTGTGCCAACGATTTGACACTCCAACAGCTCATGGTCCAAAACTTTCACTGTACAACAGCGTCCTGAGCTGTTCACTGACAGACGCTTTCTGTTCAACAATGAAGCACTTCAGCTGCAGAAGAATCCACTTGTTGTACCAGACTGAAAACCATCAGTGGACTTTTAATGGAAAAGGACGATTTAACGTTAAAACAGCAGGAGGGGAAAAGCAGAAGGCAGAGACTTAAACAAAGACTGAAAAGAGGAAGGCTTTTTATGCGTCTTCGCTGATGACACGAATGGGGTGTACCGTTTAACCTCCATTAAAATATGTTGCTGTGGACTCAAAGGAAGTCCCGCAGACAGTGAGTAAGAGGGTTTGATCAACACAGCGACCGGGCCTGGGGAGAGAAGTGCGTGGGTGGACCATTTTATGCTGCTCTCGTCAGCGACTCAACTCAAGTCTCATTGCAGAGTCGACTACAAAATCTCACTGCCAAAGCCCAGAAAGTCACAGCGAGTGCGTCAAAAGTGAGCATATGCTGCCGTATGCAAGGGAGAGAGCTGCTATGCGTGCACTTTATTAGTCCAGCTGAGTGTGTGTGTGTGTGTGTGTGTGTGTCTGCGTGCGAGGGAGAGAGCTGCTACGCATGTACTTTATTAGTCTCACTGAGTGAGTGTGTGTGTGCGGTAGATGGGTGTGTTGGACGGCCAGGAAGCCGTCCAACTAAGAGTTTCCATTTTCATCAACTTCAAGGTATTTCACACACCTCATCCATTTTCTTTCAACAATACAGTTCCACGGTCGCACTCGGGTTTATTTTCCTGACTCTAATTGGGCATGTACGGCGATCACGCTATCAGAGGGAAACTCCACAAACGTATCCAAATGGAAATTCTACAATAAAAACACGACTTTAGCGCTCCTCCTGTACTGCTCCCTGCCAGCCTGCCAACCCAAACAGCTGCACACTAATTTCTAATCGTCAATTTAACCTTGAGAAACCGCCGTCTCTTTGAACGAGCTGTGGCAACATTCAAGCCAGAGACGTTAAAAGCCATAACAGGCAAAGTCAATACACCGGCAGCCGTACTATGTCAGAAAAGCTTTGTGCAGCGCGCAGACACCTTCAGCGGATATCTTGAACAGTAGAGCTGCATGCAAACCAGAAGAGGTGGAGACAGAACGACAGCAAATCTTGAGTCCTTGTTAAAATTCCAAGGGGGAGAATCTTAAGGCGCCTGGTTTGCATTACTTGGTTTTTGAAATCGGCTTCAGGAACAGTTAAATGGCCTCCGTCTTTGGCTTTTAACTGAGCTTTCTAACCTCCAAAACCAAATAGGGAAAAAACAGACAAGAGAGGAATGCAAAAACAAACTGCAGTCCATCATTTATTTCATTACAGCCCATTAACAAACTGTAGACAGAGTTTAACATAGTCAGGGAGGTTTTTAAAAAAGAACAAATCCAATCGAGATACTCACAGAGAAGACATAATGAACAAGATACATTCATGGTAAATTAATGGTTAACTTTGATTATTGGATGTGATTAGTCCTGTTTTGATTGGTTCATAAGGTTTGAATTAAACAAATGGAGCAGGTCATTGGTTTGTCAGTGCATGAACACATCTCAGCCAGTGCTAATGGCTGCTTTCCCTTATAATGATGCCTCACAATGTAACATGACCCATGTCACGATTAGGGCTTGGCAAACAGGTGAACATTTCTATTATCATTTATTATTCTAAATTATACATTTATATTATTCTGCAGAGCTTAACCTCTGCTAGCAGCATGTAGAACCAGAACCTTAAAAATGTTCAATAATTGTTCTTTCCATAGAAAAATACACTAAAAGAAACAAAACTTTGAATCTAGTCTGTGTAACTCTTCGCAGTGTGAAATGTTTTCATATTCTTCACAATAGAATTGTTTGAATCAGTTTTGTTTCTGTGATATTACTGATGACTAGTGCATGAAAGGTTGCTTGTCTTTTCGGGGAACACTTCCATCATATTCATGATCCATGTCATTTTTATCACTCAGCCTTTGTCAGGATTTGTAGACTTTAGATAAATCAAAGTCAGTGTGGCATCTCTAATGACCGTCTGGAAATAATAGTTTGAGACATTCTGGCTTTAATGGAACCAAAACTAATGCTTGTATGAAAATGAGAATGAAACATCATTAATAACTGAAGTAACTTCTTTAACTCTAGAGTACAAGCACACACTTGACTGATCAATGATCACCAGTGATTCCAGGTGATCAAGTTTTGATTAAAAGAACTCATCCATGACTGTTTTCATCACTGAGGCAAATCCTCATTTAACTGCATGTAATGAAGGTTTGCAGCCGTAACTAACCCAGTGACAAAGAAAAAACAACGAGGCCGGGCCGGCCGGAGCAGGCCTGCCTTCAACCGCTCTCTCATGTTAAACAGGAGAGGTGATCTGCTATAATATGGGATATTATGGAAGTGAGAGAGGCCCATGGTATTGTGTCAGCTGTGCTATAGGTTCAGAGCCCTGCAGTGACTCAGCGTTTGTGTTGTTCCCTTGTTTTTGTTTGTTTTCATGTGTAACTACGTGTGACTGGAGGAGCACCTGACATCTGCTCCCCTACTGAGAGGGAAGCGCCGGCTCACTGGGCTTGAACGCGACTCAGAGACAAAGCAAACACCGTCCAAGAGCAGAATGCACACTCACCTTCTGAAAAAAATCCTCCCCGCCATTGACTCTCCCTTCAGAGGCAGCTGCAATGAGACAGAGAGAGAGAGAGAGAGAAAAATAAATTCAGAAAACCACACAGAGGCACTCAGTTCTATGTCCACAATGTAACCTTAACACAGCAAATCACCCGCAGCTTATCCAGTCTCCTCGAAATGTTACAGTATCTCCACTCAGGGCAGCGCTCACGGTGGATCTCCGTTTCTTTGGATATTGTGTTTGGCACAGCCGCTGATGCTGCTCATTTGCAGGAACACAGTGAAATGTTCTGAGACATTTTCTGTAATCCAACAGATTGGACACAGCTTCCGTGTAACAAATTGATGGATACAGTGGAAATATTTGGGCATTTTACAGTAGCCGTGAATGGAGTATTGCATACCACATGTCTGTCAACTAGTGTCCATTTTCACATTTGGTGAAAAAGGCTTTTGCACGTTTGTAATCTGTCTGTCTGCATTAGTCACGTTTCCACCAAACACTTAGAGGCATTTCTCATGCCTCAAGTTTTCGCATCAAACGAAACACTTGTGTCCAGTTCGGCTTTCTGTTTAAAACGTTTGAAACTGGGTTGCAGAGTGGAAGCTTTTGAAACTGCACCCTTCTTTCTGACTGTGTGTAAACTGGCAAACAGAGTGCCTGTGAATGTGGTGACCACGCTAATGCTAATGCTAATGCTCAAGTCAGTGCACAGCAGTCATAGTGCGTCCGTAGTCACTACCAAAGTCTGATTAAACACGCCGCGGTGCACCCAAAGCAGGTCGAATATGGCGACAGTCTGCTGAGAATTTAAGTGTTCGAATGGTAATTTCAGAAGTCAAATGACGGCTGCAAAGTAAACAACTTCGGCAGCTCCAAAAGTATGTCATTACAAATTTACAGCACAGACACCTGGCCTGGCATGCATACTGCACTCCTTTCAGTTGTTTGTGTAAAAGCAAAGATACTCTGAAGACGCAAAGGAAAGACCTTTCCGTTTTAAGAAGGGCTGCTCCCATGTAAACATGTCCTGAACCAAAAATCTGCCTAACAGGTTCAAGGTAGGGCTGCACGATTTTCACAAAATATTGAACTGCAATAAGTTGTACTGATATTGCGATTGCAATATGAACTGCGACATAAGAGGAAATGATCATTTTTACATCATCTTTCTCATTTTCATTAAAACAGATTTTAAAATGAATATAATGTGATTATTGCTGCGATCTCTACCAAACAAAGATGTTCTCTTATGTCTGTAGAAAATGATGTGTGGACCGGGACACTGCAATATTTTAATTCAATTCTATTTTTGACACTCCCGTCTCCTTTATCATAATTGCAGCTAGAAGCGATTTAAAATTCGCAGTGGGCCATACTGAGATTTCGATTAAAATTCGATTAATCGTGCAGCCTTAGTTCAGGGCGTATTGTTGAACGTAGGCAGGCTCGTTTCAGGGGCCTTAGGGCTCGTCTCTTCTCCATCAGTTGGGAAACAACAGACAACCTTTTTCTTGGTCTCAAGAAGCTGCAGCATTTATTAACCATCAAAGTGTAACGTATACTGTACATTTACTGCCAGATCTACAACTTACTGCTGACCTTTCCTTCTCCTTTTCTCCCTCTGCTGCTGCCTGAGCCCTCTCAAATCTCCCAACTAAACACTCACTACTCACACATGATTTGTGTTCCTGTGTGACCGTTCATTAAAACAAAGAGACAAGCTTTGCAAAAGGTTGCAGCAAGTCAACAGACTGACTAGAATACATGAGAGTTTGAGAAATCCTACACCAGGGTTGAGTGCGGACGAGTCGATGCTGGCTGCTCTGATTCTCTCTGACCAATCAACGGACTGCAGTGTTTCAAGCTCCACCTTGAATCCTGGATCAGTGTGAAGGGGTTGTGCTGGTACCATCCAAAACTCTTGACAATGGAAATGTGACAGAAACATTCTCACAGCAAAGAACTGAACTGGACTCACTGGTGGAAACACGACTCTGGCTTCCAGCCTCAGGTGCTACAGTGCATGAAAGAGCTCCAGAACTAACAGGCTAAAAACACCTGTAAACAAAATAAGCACTGAGGAAATCCCTGGTGTTTTAAAGTTATTTTCCAAAAAGGTAGAGATGCCAAGAAATTCCATGAGTTGATACAGCAAAGCTGAACGGAAACCGAGGCCAACAACCAAAGCAAGTCAGGTCTGCAGTCGCTCCAGCACATCTGCAAATCCTTCAAACTGCGGCAGCTCCGTTGATGCAAAATACATCTCTGCTCTCCAAGGAGAATTCTCATGTTGCTCTGTCATTTGGGACGACGAGCGAGGTTTAATGATGCATTTCAGCCAGCGATCTCCACATGGATCTGTTGCTGTCTGTGCGAATCTGGGTCAGGAGCAGAAGTTGATATGGGTTATACAGTTCAGTCATCAATGCTGGCCCCAGTGACGGTGCATCCCAAAAAATGTTTTTCAACAGAAAACCAAAGCTCTGCAGTGTTTCATCTGCACATGAGCACATTTTGTTTGGGAATGAACAGTTGAATTCTGCTTAAAAGTAAAAGTGATGAAGGGGAATGGAGCACTAAAGGCTCATTTATGCTCTACATTAGATACAGATACGGATAGAGATGGAGCCTTCTGTCCTTTGTGTTCATTTTGTCCATATTTCTGTCTGTCTCCTGAAAGCTTACAGATACGGACAAAACGTCGCAGTACCACCGGAAATCGTGGGGGCAGTGTCGGGTGGTGTAGCCTCCAGTTAAGCAAGACCAGCGAAACACAATGAAGAACATCTAGGAAGAATGACGGAACTTTTTGAGCAAAGACTGTGGAAGTTGGTACGAATTACAGAGATATTTAGGATGTTACCTTGCCTGGCACAGGGACAGACAACTCAAACAGAACAGCTGGGAAGGAAGAGAATTAATGTCATCTGGACGGCAGCAAAGGACAAGTGGAGGTCAGTGCGACACCGATTTGTTCGCTGACAAGCGCCCTCTACTGAATGAACTGCATAATATCCGCATGGAAGTACAAGGACGGTGGTGTTTATACCGTTTAAAATATACGGATCAGTTTTTGTGCATAAGGGAGCATGAATGAGTTATAATTCAACGCTGATTGATCCATCAGACCATTAACAGGAAACTACTCAGCAACTCTTGATAACTGATAAACTGTTTAAGAAACAAAAATCCTCATTTCAGTTTTGCAGCCTTATGGTTGTGCTGATTCTCTTTGTCTTAAATAACAGGAAATGCAATGTCAGTGTTTTGGTGCTTTAAGTTATGCACCGTGAGCAGTGCTGCCGCTCCCGTAACCCTTCCAAGAAGACTTCACAAATGGTTGTGTGTCTATTCTCCCTCAGACAAACTATTCCATAACAATAAAAACATCATATACTGTATCAATACAGTTGCAATAAATTTTAATTCTAATATAGGGTCATAAAGGGAAAAACGCTCCTTAAAGACAACTGATGACCACACAATTAATCTGAAAGTTCTTTAAAGGTATAAAATCTGTTGCCTTCACAGTGTGCATCAGGCTTCAGCTGCACTGTGTCCCGATCATGTGAAACCTGTGTGTAAACGCCACTGTTACGACATCCCCCATCATCACATTTCAAGGCCCTAACAGAGAAAACTTAAACCCTCGCAGAACACTTTCATTTTCAGTGAGACCGACATTATGGCCTCTGGCGACGCAGTAACGCCAACATCCTGAGCATTTACCAAGTGTTTGTACTTACGCAGGCTGCCCAGTAAACACGTCCAGGCCACAGTTTATGCAGACAGAGACTGGTCTGCCTTGGCTCATGGGTAAGTCAGTTTCACATGAAATTTGTGTACATCAAGCCCTCACCACCACATTTCATCGACTGAGCCCGTGAGATCTGGCTTCTTGTTGGCTCAATGGTCCAAACAGAAGAACAACAAAAGGAAATTTAAGAAGGATTTCGCTTAGAAAATGACTGTGAATGTGGGTAACAATAGTTTAACAGCATTCCGGAGTCAGCTTTCATAAAACGTTCACAGAAATGAAGAAAATCTTCCCACCATGAACTACAAGCCTTCGGTCACTCTTCCTTCATCTACTGCATTGCTTCAACGTAAACAAGACAATCACCAAGGCAAAACTTCCGCCACAGAATAGAGGAAATACGCACAGACTGCTAATCCACGGAGCTACAACACATCCAATCACACCAGCAATTTAATCACAAGGCCTCCTTTAGACGCCGTCGCGAACACTCCAACCGTCACGACGACTCGACAGGAAGAGGAACGTTAACAGACAGAAAGTGTCGTCACTGTGTGTGACTACAGTTACAGTAATCTGACTGAGATGCTCACAGTGATGCAAAGCCACATACTGAGCAGCACTGTGCATCTTGCACACTGCTCATCTTTGTGCTTTTATACCACATAGATAATAAACTCAGCGGAGGTTCATACATGACATACGTGTTTCTTTTCATCACGGGTGTTGATAATAAACTATATTACGATATACAGCTGATTTACAGAAAGATTCTTGTTATGGTGTCCTTCCCTTAACGTACTAGTGACCATGACAGTTCTGACCAATCACAATTCTTTATTATTTCACTCATGTGTTAAGTTTGGCTGTCCTTGTTCTCAGCCGTTCTGTCAAAGTCCCCTGTTGGCACACTGAGGCAAATCACTTGTATGGTCACACAAGAAAAGCCAATTCTGAATTATTAGTATAGGGGGAACAATTCTTCATGAAGAAATTTAAAAAAAAAGACAAGCTATTATTTAATGATTTGTTTAAATTAGAAAAGATTTTTTTCACTTTGGAAATTTGAGCTGTAGAGTTTCAAGGCACCTGTTAGAATCGGTGACATTTATAAGAGATGATTAATTAACAGAGAAGTGCTAAGTGTTTGTCACAGCCCTCATAATGACTCAGGCTGATAATGTTATTTGGTTCATCTGATGACAGTAAGTGGAAATGTTACGTCTAATATCTTCTTGTTGTGTTCTGCACATGTGACATCTATCGTACGTCTGTCCGTCCGAGGGAGAGGGATCCTTCCTCTGCCGATCTCTCACAGGTTTCTTATTTTTCCCCGATTCTTTACACTGATT
>JAQLOL010000003.1:19261522-19281169 GCA_029783665.1 Naso thynnoides
GAGCACATCCCATTAGGAACTCTGATTTGTACTGAAGATGTTTTCTACAGTGTTCAAAAGGTCTGACAGGGTTTTGTTGGCTCAGTTTGCACGAGGAGGCTCTCCTCTCGCTGTGAGACAGACTGAAAAAGCATCAAATCTGAAAAAGGACACAAGACTCAAGAGCTCAGATTCTGTCCTCTGCTGTTTTTTGAAAGTATGAAATAAATCATTTGTCACTAATACATTGCAGTTAGCTTAAATGCTTGTTAATTTAACATATTAAATGTGACCATTACACTTAATGACATCCACACCCTCTGATTTTCTCTGTGTAATTATTCAACGTATCCAATCATTGTCGCTTCATGTACAGAAGTGAGAGAAGTTGCGGTGAAAAAAGGAGTGGACAGTGTCAGAGGGAGCAACGTCTGTTCTGCATTATTCTGTGGAGAGACTCAGTTTCTGGGAGATTCTGCTGTTTGGACACAGAAGGAATGTAAACAGCGCCCATTTCGACAGTTGTGGCTTCAATTCACACACAACAATAACGACAAACAAAAGAGACATAAATCTTGAACCCTTCCACTCTGAGCAAGTTTCGATCCTATTCAAATTAAGTGAAAAAGGTTGAGAGTGGGCATCGGTTCGACAAAAGACAAACTGGAGCTGAGGAACCCTCATCGCACAGACCTGGACCAATATGGACTGACCTCAAACATGCGACATCAGTCACTCTAAAACCACCGAATCATAAAGGGAGAGTTACTCCAATATGATATGATAAATAAAATACCTCATGTCAACGTATTTCAACAGACAGTGGCTTTAGAGATGACAAGAAGAAGAGAGAGAAATCTCCAAACTGCACAAAATGTTACTACACAAAATCCTGCACAGGCCACAATCAGCGGAGGGCTCAAGGTGAAACTTGGGACATTCACAGAAACGTCTGAGCTCGCATTAAAGCAAGAGCAGAGTTATACGCCTTCTGTTTCACCTGCGCAGAATTTCATTGGAAATGACAACTCTAATAAAGCCTCCAAAGTTTGACACCTCCACCATCTGCTCATACGCCTTTACTTAAGTTAGACATATTAATATCAAAGCCAGACTGGCTGACAGGAAACTCGCCTAAAAGAACTACATTTCCCATATTTCATCATGAGATGGGCAGGAGAGCGTGATCATCCAGTGTTGCCTCCCTCCAGTGCGCAGCAGCTCTCAGCTGATCAACATGGAGCTCATGAGTGGGGCCTGAGGGAGGCGTGGCAAATCACACACACACACACACACGCACACACACGCACACACACACACAGCGTGACGGACTCATTTGTGTAAATATGCGTGCTGACCCATTTATGAGCACGCATTTCTGCTGTTTCGTACAGATGGCAGACTAAATGATCTGCAGGCCGTCTCATTTTACGTTAATCTTAAAGTTTATTTCTGAGTAAAATCCATTTTAGAGATAAAAAGTATCTAAATTAATCCGTGATCTGACTTTGTTCACCACAGCACGAGGTAGCTGGGATTGTTTTGGCTAATCAGGTGATTAAATATCAAGAGACATTACGATGCAACAGTTGTGTAAACCCAGCGTGGTCAAGAAGCTGATAGCAGCGCTGCCCGTCAAAGCCTGATACCACCAGACACATAAAAAGGAACAGATATCTAAAGCTGCCAAACACACCCGCAGAGCACCGTTAACTGCTGAATATTAATCAAGACCATGATTTGGGCTTTCCACAACTAAAAGGAAATTTACTGCAAAAGACCAATTATATGTTCGTAAACACTACAGATGTGTATGCACCTTGGCTGCAGAAGAGAGACGAGGACAGCTACTGAACTACGCCTGTGTTACACTGTTAGATTTTGGTTTTAAACTGTTGGTGACTGGCTGACTGAATGTTAGCTTACCTGATATAAAAATGAGCTCTGCAAAGTCGGGCGTTTTTATTATTTCAACCATCTCTTCTGAGAGCTTTCAGCCAAAAACGTCTGCCACTGGCTTGGAAAGGAGTGCGATTTGATCGTATCGTGTGATATTTGAGGTCTGTTTCAACTGTTTTGCAATTCTGGCATCTCACGGCAAAACACGTTTACCATGAACAACTCAAAGCCGCGTGACATTAGCGCGATGTAGTCTGATCATTCACCTGTACTCATGTGTCAAATGTGTGATTTGCTCAAAAAAAAAAACTGCTGCATATAATCAAATGTTTCTTAAACATTCAGTTTGGGGTAAAAAGTTCATGCACCATTTTATTTATATTTTGCTCTTTGGAGATGCTTTGAGAAAAAGGACCTGCCTGACTTTGATGCAGAGGTGAGACAACATGGTAGTGACTGCAGTGCTCAGTTTATTTCAACGTGAAAGTGCAACAACAACATTTGGACCCTTAAATTAATGAACAATTGTGACAAATAACACCGATCTCAATATTCATTCAAATAAACAGACTAAGCTTAATGGAGCAGCCCCTACCTCACAGAACACGTCTTTATATTCATCACCACCATTCCCCACTTACACACACACACACACACACAGTAACTTAAATAAAAAACAGTTGTTTAGAAAGGTAAATAAGTCCAGACTTTGTTGTGATTTTTGTCTTTGTTCAATATAAAAAAGGGATCAAAGTTTTAAACGTTTGCGTGCCGAGCTGCACTGTTCCACTAATGAAATAAATGAAGTTCAGACTATGAAGGAAACAGTCAGTGCATTTGCAATCAGTCAGGTTGTCAAAGCCGACGCCTCTCTTCAGAGACAGGATGTTTCGACAGGTGTATCACCTTGCAGCTGACGGCTTCTTGGCAGCAATGGGAACTGGGTCCAAATGAAAACAGACAAAAGCCAACACTTGAGCTTCCCTGTGAACTGCCTCGCCGCACTTTATGCAAGCTGGCATCTCAACAAAAGACTGCAGCGCCTGAGAAACCCTCGGACTACTTCTCCAAGACAACGCTGGTCTCTGATCACCAGGTTTACACACAGAGCAGAGGCGGCCGTCTGCTTTATGTGGTCTTCCTTCTCAACGGGGCCAGAGAAGCGTCCGGAGCTTTCTCCACCAACTCCTTTATCTTTGTTGGAGATAACTGGGAGGTTATTCATTTTTTGTGACAGACAAATATGCCTCCTACTGCTAACTCTGCCCATGGGAAGCAAAAGTTACATCAGATATAATCATGTGATCACTTGTTAACCTGAGAGCTGCTCAACATTCACTTCACACTTTGTGTTTTTACACTTCTTGCTCTCACCGAAGTCTTAAAGAACCATCCCAGTCTGTTTCTGACTTGTCTTCATTTGTCCCCATCCTGGTTGACATTCTCTAACTTTGATTAAAGAAATGAATAGCCACAAACTTTCCACCTGACATCACATTCCTGTGCTGAGAAAAATTCACTGGACTCAAACAGCTCCTCTCGACTCCCCCAGGGTTGCCAAGCAACTGTGCTATTCAATGAATGCGCCAAGTGCCAAATCTTGCTTTATAAAAACCTAAAAATGATTAGAAATCGTGAAAACAGTTTATGCCATAGAAAGTCACCACAACAAAGTTCACATCCACAAACCCAGATGCACGGTGACCTCATTACCAGCTTTATTTACACGAGTCCAGGAAACGAGACATCCAGCATCAAGCTGCAGTTAGTAACATGTTTGGGTTATCGCCTCTTCCTTTATCTCCCCTCGTGTGAATGCTGCCAAGCGATTTCACAACGCTGGACAGTCGTGGTGCCTGGTATCTACCGTTCAGATCCCCCGCGGAGCAGAGGGGAGGCGGTCTCACTCAGCAGGCCCAGAGCTGCTCTGTAAACATTACACTGTTGAGAAATATCTCACATTTCACGTCCGTCAGCATTTCCACCAATCAACCAATCAGGGCTGGAGTCTACTGATTCAAGTCACTTCCTCAGTTACTGTACTTGATTACTCAACCTCTGATTCGTCCAATCAGAATAGTTCATGCATAACAGAATCCAGCAAGGGTCTCCTAACGAAATAACTTTTCCTCTGCTTCTGTTTTTTTTCCCCCGTCTTTCTTTCTCGTTCAAGTGGAGAATATTTTGGAACCAGGCAGGAACTACATGACAGAGGAACTCCTATAAAAATGCTTTCTCTCCAATCAGGGCAAGTGGAGAAAAGGCAGATTGTGCTGGACGGTGAATGAGGAGCGAGAACAACAAACCAAAAGCCGAGGTTCTCCAAAGATAAACACTCAGAGCTCTTGGGGGAGTGGTTAGGGCCTGGGTGGTGTGCATGAGTGTGTGTCTTGCTTGCTGCATTTGTGTGTGTGGTGTGTGTGGTGTGTGTGGTGTGTAGGCCCCCCCCCCATTTCTAAAATAGCAACCGCAAACCAGACAGAATGTAAATCTGCACTTTGAAAAGGGCTGAAGTAAAAGAGCTTTGAGGGCCGTAGAAAAACAGGTATTCATTTCAGCCCATTTACAGTTCCAGGAGCGTAGAAATGGGTCACAGCACTCCAGCTCCACTCGGACTGTTGAAATACGACTCCTGGTTTTATTTTCTTGAGTAATGAATTACAGGTTTTTCCAACGGCTGAAGCTCAATTATACTACAGCTCCTGAAAGCTTCATCATGCCCTTGACGAAGGAATTCAACACGTAAGCAAAGTCGAATAGAATTGTTTAATTGCATCAGCATGTTTAAGCTAAAACCTGTGATGGGGGGGGGGGCAGGTGTGCAAATTCAGTCGTTAAATCAACAGACCTGATCAATTACAAACTGAATGTTAAGCTGTGCCTTTTTCCTCTGTATGGTATCAAAATATCAAATCTGATTGTGTCGTCAACACTTTGGGCTACGATCAAATAGTTCTGCTCAACAATGAGCAGAGAACTGAAGCCAGATTTACTGGAAACTTGTTTTTTCATGTAATTACCTTATGGCAGTGTGACGTAACCGCGACCAGCGTTCAACAGTGTCTCCATTAGTGACGCATCAGTGAGGAAATTCTCACACAAGCTAATAAACTTTTAACAGCACTGTTGGTGCTGAATACACCGGACATAATCTGTAAAGGTCGATATTAAGTTACCGCCAATACAAACTAAACATTTCCTGTTGCTGTGGCTTCACATTAAAAGCATTACACAGGAAGTGTAATGGTGTCAGGCAGTTCAGCACTCACTGCTCTTATTTGTCAGAAATGCTTTTGCAAAACTAGACACAGGTTATTTTGAGCTTTTGTGAGTGGATGTTTCTGAAGATTTTATGCCGACTCCTTTTCCCTCATTCATGTTAGCAGATTCCCTATTAGCACTGGATTTGAATCTGAAATATGGCCAAACAGGCCCTTTTTGTCGCTCTGACAACAAATCCTCTGACGGCGTCGTCAGTCGCTCCCTCTCTCTCTGACTTCTGCTTCCCTGCAGTTCTACAATGTTAACACCTTCAGCTAATTTGAGCTCCATCACCCAAATACATACTGATAAAAACAGTGAAACAGTGAAACAGTGAAACAGTGGGCAAGTACACACTGACTACCACAGCAAACCTAATCTTCAACTTTGGTGCTTTTTCAAGTCACAAGATGCAATCAGACAAAAACAACTGGAAAATAATACGTTGGAGTCTACTGTGGCTAGGACGCTAACTCCTGAATTTTTCTGGCTGAAAATGATACAAGTCTTTATTGTGACAGTTATTTCCCCTGCATTCCTGTCCTTGCACCTGAAGTAGCCATGCAGCTTCTCTCCTCTCAGGGCCTGACTTCATCCACCATGGCAGAAGATGAACAGGAACATTTATGCTACTTTAGTAGAAACAACATTTATGCTTAAGTAGCATAAATGTTGTTTCTACTACCCTCAACACCAGGTCAACAAGCTCCCTCAAACAGACACACAACTGATGAAGGGAGTCTCCTTGTCTCAAAGGTCACAGTTCAATCAGCCTGAACCCTTTCCTGACAAAAAGCTGAAATGAATGTGAAGCTTTTACTTTGTCCTGACAACAGTTGCTGCTTCAGCACATTCACAACCAACCAACCACTCATTTTGAATAAAATCTAGTCCGAATCAGGTTTAAACACCCCATTACCTCCGTATGACACATGACAAACTCATCTGAGGGATTAAACACTTTTCATTTCACATTTAGGCACAAGAGGAGAATTTTCCCCTCCAACTTCTGGCTTGAACTATTGTTTTCCACTCCTCGCTGCACTTTTTCCAAAGGGTGGTGGTCTGTGTAAGTTTTCTCTCCAAGTTCCCAGCTTCTCCATCTTTACTTTCACTTTAAACTGCTCAAATATAACAGCGCTGAATGACATACAGTACCTGAACAGCAAAACTTAACCCTAAATTCACCCTTTCAGCTGCAAAACTGAGTTCTGCCAGATTCAAAACACAACTGCTTGTGATGAGTGTTTTCAGAAACATTCTTGTCTGGGTTTGTTGAGGTTACGAGGTTAGAATGAGGATTGTGATGGAGCGCAAGGATAAAGACCGTGGAAAGTCCAACAACTCCAGCGTGGATCTGATGGAAGCTGGAACAACAGAGCAGTGTTTGAACGCTCAAGAGAGACCAACAGAGGAGGAGAACGAGAGAGCGAGAGGAGAGGAAGCCTGCAGCACATTCCCCACAAGACACTCACTTCCTGTCTGTAAGCCTTACTCAGCACCCAGGAGGAAGAGGAGGATGAGGCTCACACACAGACACACACATACACACGTCCCTCATTATGTGGGTATGGAAGCCAGAGGAATCATTCTCAAAACAATGAAATGGAAAACTACTTGAAACGTATAATGATCACGTTTTCACTAGAGGGCCATTTTAATTTCAGAGGAAAAGTTTCCACTGGCTTTCACAATAGATTGTTTTTTGCAGCCTACAAATGAATTTATGTGTGAGAAACATTTCAGCACACTTGCTTTACACATTTAATGAGTGCTGCTCCACCAAAAAGACCTCATTTCAAGAGAAAAATGTGTCGCTCAGCATCTTCATTTCCTGTCCCGTACCTGGAAAGTTTTGCTATGTTGTGGACATCGTCACAGTTTGCTGCGTAACGTCACTGCGTGGTATTAACATCTCCGTGGAGACCGTTTTAGCTAAACTCCCATCGTGATATTCTATCGTTCGTGTCAAATATGGTTACCGCGGAGACAACTGAAACTTTTTGAAAACGTTGTGCCTCTCTTTCATTCCTGGTGAGCAACACTCCAAATATGTTGAGTGACGAAGCGTAAACTGACCTTCGGGCTATTCAGAACAACTCCAGCATTAGCATCCTCAACACAGAGGCTGCTCGAAGTGAGGCAAACAGGCGACTGTTGGCCCAAAATTAAGGTTGGACTTGGAAGTACTTTTAACAAGAAAGAAACATATACTGAACATCTAAAAATTTACAGGATAAATGACTGGTTCATGTTTTATTTTTGAGAGGTAAAACTACTATATATATATGGACAGTACTTCACAACAGTACATACTAAAAACACGTGAAAATCTCGATTTGTTCTGTCACATTCAACGGTTTGGTGTTCAGAGCACAAAGCCCCTCAGTAACAGTGTGCGGTTTAGTCGCAGGAAAACAAATTAGTTGAGTGAAGAAAATGATTCACTTAGGCTAATTGCAGGTTGTTGTTGCAGTTAGTCAGCAAACATGTTGTTAGGATGTGAGCACACGCTGGAGGAGGCTACACTCAGTGGCAAACGCCAGGAAACTCTCATCACTGCTGGTGTGAGCGGGGAACCCCTCAGCCGGGGCTCTGCAGCACACTCGCAGGAGAATTCAGAGGTGATGTGAGCTTACCAAACTTATGGAAAACCTTGGTGCACATTGTTGTTGGAACTTCATTTGGATGATGTGAGTTGGAGAAAATGTTACCTCTTTCCCACACTCGCCCCAAACCTCTTAACTTCCTAATAAATGAAGAAAGGCACAGAAGTTCCCCTGCATTGTTCCCTGTACACATAAAACTATCGTTCAGGCTTTCAGGCCTGCGTCGGGTCTAAGAGCCATGAACTACAGAGTTCCACTCCCGGGTGACAGCAGTACAACAGCTCAACCCAGATGGCTGTCAGGGTGAGATTTTGTCGTCACCCTACACTCTCTTTACCGAACGCAGCCCGGGGATCTGCTGCCCTGCCAACGCCAGAGACAGTAAATTTGTAACTGCCGAGCAGTGAACAATTCCCATTTTCTCCTGAAGCAAACGGTGCCAGAACAGAGGAGGGAAACAGAGGGATCCAAATAAAGGGCAGCTTAAGTGTGAGCGCTGGGACTGCAGCATGAAGACAAGCTGGTAGGTCAACAACACTCATTTTTAATGGGTGCTGAGAGCTTCTGGGTCCCTTTTATTCTTCAGAACTGATGCAACCCCTGACAACATGGCTCTGCACCAGCGTGATGTCCCACTCTGAACCCTGTCCTGTATCATCTGAGCACAAAACACTGTCAAACTCGTTTAAAAGCTCAAAACAACCGCGGACCGCCATTTCAGACACACTGAGATAAACGCCATGACAGAAGATCAGATTTCTCTACAGCTTGCAAACTAGGAGAATTTGTTTGTGATGTAAATCAACCTGTTACTGAATAAAATACTTAGTGAAATATGAAACAGAATAATGGATTAAAAAATAAAATAGTAAAACAAATCTTTTATAGATTATATTAAATGAACATTTACTCACAGAATACTGGAAGTTATCCCCTAACTGAAACAAATACTTACATCCTGTCTTTCAATCACAAAGACATCCATGAAAAGAATTCATTTCCTTTGGAGAAGCTGTCAACTTCAAACTTTATTTTATTTTTTTCAACTGAAAATCAGAATAAGGATGTGACAATGACAAGTCCCTCACATATTGCAACTGCAGATTCAGTTCAAATAATCACTCTTAGATATTTTTTCTAAATCGTGCAGACCTGGTGACTGATCTTAACAAAGATAACGCTGAGACAGCAAATTAAAGCTAACGGCGCCAAGCACTGCAGCACTGATCGACCAATCAGAAGGCGGCACGGTGTCCTTTCACTTCAGAGGGATTTGGTCCGTACAGCCTTTCCACTCTTTGGAGGCAAATAAAATTTGACTGCATTAAATAATTATTACCTGTTTTGAATGAGAACTGCAATCACGAGTCCGCTGATCTTTTAGTCGACGCACACAAAATTATTCTCTTGATAAATTACGTTTAGTCACATTTGCTAACTTCCTTTCTTCCGTTTTAGCAAAAATGAGCTGTTCTTGGAGTCACTGCTCGGTAAGAACTTTAGATTTTATTTTGGAATAAAATGAGTTTCTTCAGGGTCTGAACTGCTTGAGACAAAAAGACATTTAAAGACGTTACCTTGTTCTCTGGCAAATTTAGATTTTTCCATCTTCTGAATCCTTTTACATGAGGCAGTTCACTGATTCATCAGGAAAATAATCATCCATTATTTTCCAGCTTTAAATCAAACTGCTTTGATGAATAATACGTTAAAATATTTTTTAATCTATGAATTTGGATTTTGTCTATAGGCAACATAAAGTCAATGACCCCCTCCCCCTTTTTTTTTACTCAAAACATGTATCTGTGGGGCAGAAGTGTGTTATTAATGTGAGGAGAGTGTGTGAACGTATGAAAATGCACCCTTTGAGTGCACTTCACAGCACTGTGCTTAAAAGTGACCCAGAGAAATAACAGTTCCAAGAAGAGGTCGATGTGAGAGCTGCAGCCAAAACAAAGTATCGTTACTTTCCAACAGCCACTTCACAAAATTTATGCCCAGTTCTGAAAATGATCTGTAGTCATAACACATTCAATATATTTATCATTTCCAAACCATATCGTCACCGTAGCTCCCAGAAATACAACCAAGTGCACAGCAGGCAGAGGCACCGCTGCTTGGATCGGGCGAAACAGCGCCGAGCACATCAGCTGTTGTTGTTTGGAAGACGATGGTGGACGATTCGACGCTGCACGTCTTTGCCGAAGGTCCAGCGCATTTCAATTTTCAGGAAAAACAAGCACAGATACTGTCACACACAAAACACTACATGAAAAATATACCACAGTTCCAATCAAATTATTTCAACAGAGTCCAAACTCTGGACTTGGGAACAGGATGTACCATGTCATGCTTTTCCAATGAAAACACAGCCAGATGTTACATGTTGGGACCAAACTGGCTGAGTCCGAGAGAGCCGCTCAACGGGACTTGACTCACACCTACAGATACTGAGGAAACATTTTACGAGCAGAACACCCCCCATGCCCACACTGAACGATATCAGCTACAAGACAACAAAGCTGCACACCGTCTAACCACACATGCTGCATTCCTCCTGAAGGTCGAAGGTCAAAGCACTTCCACCATTCAGATGTTGCTGTGTTTAAACCTGAACACACACAGAACACTTTCTGCTCCACAACTCAGCTGCACTGTCAACATGGACGACGCAGCCGTGATGTCACGATACAACAGTTGGCAAACAAGATTTGGGCAAAGATACGAAACCAAACTAACAAACTGAAAAATCTCAGGAGAACGGACAGATTACACACACACACACACACGCGCACACACACATTTAGGCACAGAGCGAGACGTGGCGCATGCTGCGTCCGGGACTCTTGGATTTGGGGCTGGCCTCTCTCTGGTTAAGTTGTTTTCCTGGAAGAGCTGGGGATGACATGGAGCTTGGAGGAATGCAGCGCGCAGCGAGGCAGCGACCAGGCCACTCACAGGGAAACTACGTACACACACACGTGCTTGTGTGGAGGATGAAGGAAACACTGTGAAATTCACGAGCGGCTGCTCTTGGACAAAAACTCAAAATGTGAATCACGGACAAACAGCTGCTATGAAATCATGACAGTGGACACGGCGGACGTCAGGCTTGTTGTCACTGCAGTATGACGGTCAGAGAGAGTTCTCCTCCTGCTCGGCCGCTCCTCAGCTCTGCCTTACTGTCTTCCTGGAAGAATCGATGAGGATTCAGCCCTTTGACCTGCGGCTCTAACGTTCCACAGCACTGTTGTGAGAAGTGTAAGACGTGATCTCCACCTCCGTGTTCCCTGAGACCTCTCATCAGAGCCGGCCTTCCCTGTCCTCGTGAGGCCGCCGTCACCTCTTTAACTCTTTGCTGTGACGTGCACGACACGAGGAACTGATTTTATCGCCAAGATGAAACACTGCTACACACACACACACACACACACACACAGAGGAAAAGTCTAAGTGCCACAGTGTGTTTTAAAGGAGTGTGGTATAATAAGAAGCAGGGCTGGGCACTATGGGCCGATCATTGTATCACTGGATCTTCAGGCTAGATCTCCACACAGAGCGTATGTGTCTATTTGAGCCTCTCCTGAAAAGCACTTTAATGTGACAACTGGGGACAGGATGGAAGATTACACCTCTGTTTGACCTAACCCCCCCCCTCTGCTGTCATCTCAGCCCGCCAAAGCATTAACGCAATAACCTTTTCGATCACTAATCATTAGTAATGTTGATTAACGACTACGTGGGCAAAGATAAGTATTAAAGAAGTCCAACTGTCCCATGACGTCACGTTACTATGACTGAGCCTTTGCAGTTGAGAAAAGGCCAAATTTACTCCCAGTCATGAGACAAAGAAGTCCAGCTGTGGGACGGTGGACAGCGTCACATCTCAGTGAAGACAGAACGTCTCTGTCCTGTCCAGCCCTGGTGACCACGTCACTTCCGCAGCATGCTGCTGTTTGTTCTCTTTCAGAGACTCTTTCTACCTTCAGCTCCTTGTTTCTATGAGCAGAAAAAAAAACAACAACCTTCACGTTCAGGTCAACTTCAGTTTAGTGTGAGAGCAGACGCACCCGCGGCAGACCGCGCTGCGCCCCCCTGTGGTCGGGACGCGTACCCGCCTCCTTGAGGACAGCGCGACATCACTGTGTCATGTGTCATGTGTCATGTCTTCGACCCTCGACCTTCTGTTCAAACTGTCCTTCAAGGCCTCACAGGCCCCATGAAGCTGGAGGGGCGCCAACGGAAAACTACAACAGTTCATATTTGGTGTCTGTTGTTTTCTTGGCGGCGCTCATTAAAAGCCCCGCGGCTAATTGGAACGACTTAATTGCCTTAATTGACTCTTCCGGTTCACGCTCACGACACGCTCACCTTTCCTAACAATGTCTGCCAGAGTCCCGACAGTGGGACCCCACGGAAAGGTGTGAAAACGCGGCGGAAGCGTCTTTTTCTGCGTCCCAAACAAACAAAGAGCGGCAGACGGCGGCGGCTTCACCGCCACAGGCGACAACTACACGAGATAAAGTCGGTCACGACGGCCGGAAATGCTTCAGCACAGCCCCGGCTGCTCACCGAGAACTCCGAACGCGAGTTTTTACCTAATAACATGATTTCCAACTTCTTGCGGTCCACCCGAAACCTCTCCTCAGTCCACTCCGGATCTGGCAGCGGATGGGGTCCGCTCAGGTCCTCCTCGGATCCGGGCAGAGGGGAGTCGGTGCTGCGCTCGCTGTTGGAGCCATGGTCCGACTGCTGCAAGTATCCGCTTAGAGCGTCGCACTGGGCAGCCATCGCGCTGCGCACAAACTTCTCCAGGGGCCAGGTTGTCTGCGGAGTTAACGGAGAACCGCACGGCACGCAGCGAACATACCAAGCAACTCCTCGGGCTCGGGAAAGTTTCACGTGTCATCCTACCCAAAAAAAAAAAAAAAGGAAAAAAAAACCCGGGACTCCTCCCAGAAGGACTTTCCTGAGCTCCTACCTCCCCCCGGGTCCCTGCGATGCTCCGCTCACGTCGGCAGGCTGTGAAAGTTCGGCTCCGTGGGGAGAAGCTGCCGGCGGATGAAACTAAACATGAAGCTTTCTGATCCCACTTTCTGATTGGTTTACAGAGGAGACGGTGGACATCCTGGGGGGGGGGGACTGAGTAAAGGTCTGACACAGGTGTGTGTGTGTGTGTGTGTGTGTGTGTGTGTGACGTGACAAAGGCAGGCGGTGTGATGAAGAACGCTACACAAAGTCTTCCAGGTCGACTCTGACGCAGGCCAGGAAATGACGTACAAGTTTCCTCTGATGTTTTGCCTCGTAAATAAAACGTTATTGCTCCTATTTTAACCGTTCCCGGCATTTCATGGTGGTGTGACGTCACCAGCCCAGCATCATAAGCGCTGCTCTTCGTGTTTCCTACAGGAAGTGTCCGGGTCAGCACACTTCCTGCTCACCTGGGGGGCAAAGCTTCATTATCTGGAGTTAAAGGGGGGGAACTAGTTTGACTTACGACTGACGTCACTCTTCAGGAACACACCGACTGCATTCAGGTGACCAGAAGTTTCCAATGTTTTATTTCTTTCATTTCAGAAATGCTCAACAATATGTTTAGGGCAGCAGGTCACAGAGCTTAAAGTGTGTGAGCGGCCGACGACGCTGACCTCCACTGACCTCCACTGACCTTTGATGGACAGAAGGACAACCTTCATTTCCACTGACCTGCCGAAACCAAAGAATCCACGAGTAACCCTTCACCAAGAACACCAAACCAAATGGAAGAGAAAGTGGCTCTTGTGAAAGGCAGAGCACGGTGAATGCTGCCACCTAGTGGCCATGAGAGTGGAAGGGGACACACGCTGACTTACTGGTTACACAACCAGGATGTAAACAGACAGCAAGACAGTCCCGAGTTTAACAACTGCCCAGGAACAAGAAATTACAGGTCACTTTTTGATTGTTTTTAATGCAAAATGATGAAAAATAAACTCAGTATAATTTTGTACATCCATTAAAGAAAAACACAGTCAGGCCCTGTCACCACCACTAATAATAATAATAATAATAATAATAATAATAATAATAAATGCCAATATAAGGGAAATAAAAGTAAACAGTAAAAACAGTTAAGTCAAGTAAAGTCCAAGTAGAGAAAGTGCCCCAGGAGAGTAAAACACCTCAGATAGAACCAGTGTGGAAAAGCAGTTTGGAGGCGTTCACAGATGTGTCCACGGCTTCACGTTGCGTACTTCCGAGTCCATTCACAGGCTCTTTCGTTGTACCTGTGGACAGAGCAGCATCACAACACGTTTCCCAAAGAAAAGATCCTTCATGCTTTTTGCCACACACTCCGCTTTATTTTGTCGCTTTTGTACTCACAGTTTTCTGTCTGTTTTGTAGATTCTTGCAATATCTGGGACTAGAGGATCATCAGGATTTGGGTCACATAGCAAAGAGCAAATGGATAATAAAACTGGAAAAAAAAAAAAGAACAAAAATCACTATTCACTGTGGTGTCAGTTCAATCGAGAGCTACTTTATAACACCAACTTGAATCCAAACAGTCAACTTTTGATGACATTGTTTTTGAGTCGTGTCGTCTCATGTGTCACCACCACCATCACACACACACACACACCTTTTGATCACAGATAATTGAACAGTTAGACATTTTCTCCTTTTAATTACACAGTGTAATCCTGTTACTCATGCTCACAGGGGCTGAGAGTTATTGGGAACAGCCCAGTGGATTATTTCACTGACTTGCTATTTTAAATCTAATGCCAGATACCCATTTTTTTAACTTTACCTTCTTACTGCCCAGGAAACGTAGACGTTAGTTACCTTTTGCTACTGTAAGTGCAGGTGACCACTGTGACCTCAGGATGTCAAGGCATATGCTGCCATTGCTGTTTATGTTTGGGTGATAGATTTTCGTCGTAAAGGCAATCTGTGGAAAGGACAAACGAGCTGCAGTAAGTGAAACAACCAGTTTCTCAAGCTTGATTCTGCTGGTGGCTGGCGTCTCTCATAAGAAAACACCATTCAGCTCTTGAATAGGTCTGCAAATAAATATCCACTACTGGTTAATGTGCTCCAAAAAATGCAGGGAAATACTATAACATGGCTGTTACAGCACGGTTATGTGCTTCAGAGAAAGTGTGTCGCTGAACTAAATAATCTTACCTTTGGTGGTTTGAAGGGATAGTCAGTAGGAAAATGGACAGAAAGGAAGAACACTCCTCCGCAGTATGGGCTGTCAGGCTGAAATAAGGAGGAAAATGACTGTTCAAATGTGCCTGGTACTGTTTCTTTGCAGTGGGAGGCAACCATACATCTGGAATTAATATGTGCCATTCTCTTGCTTGTTCAAATTAAGACATTATGGAGTTGCCTTTTCCCTTTTGTTTGGGTAAGGCCATGTGCCGCAGTGAGAAACACTGGGACAGAGTTTGCCAGTCAGTGCTCTCCATACAGAATAGAAAGGGCTGCGAAGTCAACATAAAACACTATTGTCTGCAGTTTGGTTTAAAATTTTTCAGGGAACAAATCCAGAAAAAGCTCACCGGTCCCATGATGCTTGCTTGCCAGTGAAACACTGCAGAAGACAAAGACAGAGAAACAACATGAGGGTGAGAAATACTTCATTGATCCTGTGAGTAAAATGGCTGAACACAGGAGTTCCCTCACCACAACACACATACATACGCTCAGGCTAGAAATGGATCAGATTAACATAAAATGTAAAGTAACTGAACATATACAATAAAATAAATAAACACATACAACAGATTATAAATCTAAAAGTAAACTATTTCATATCAGGGCTATGTATAGAATAATCCGACCCATTTAAAACCCATGGATGATTGACAGCACCACATTACTGATGCTAAAAAGGTCAGAGGTGTCAGGTGAGGAATGACGTGAACTCCAGCAGGTGTTCTCACACGTACAGTCATCGCTCACAGGTCCGGCTGAACATGAAGTCGGAGGATCCTTCTTTAAGTCCTCTAACTCCTGCAGGGATCAACACAGACACAGTTAACGCGACTGATCGCTTATCGATGACATCAACCGGGTTCAACGAGCCGTTAGTCTGAGGGGGTAACGTTGGTGTCCGTACCGTCAGACAGAACGACGGACAGAAGCTTCTGGATCTGCAGAGCGCCTTGAAAACTCTCGTCAGCCAGAAACCAGAAACACACCCCGAGGTGCTTTCACGTTTCTCGGAAACGAGGCCAACTTGGCAGCGAAGTTAGCTAACAGAAGTTCAGCTGCTTAGCTAAGCTAACGCGACTGGCTTCCGTGTGCTGGCACGAAAAACCGACTTTCTGGCAGGAGGAGCGGCCAAGTGAATTAATTACACACTTCACAAAACGTCGAAGCGGCGACGGGCCGCGTTAGGTCAGCGTTAGGTTCGTTATTACGGTACATGACTACTTAGCTAACGTCCAAGCGACGCTTCCGCATCGCTCCAAGCTTTTCTCTCCACACTCAGAACATGAAGTAAGGACGGGAAACTCTCACCTTACTTATTCTTTTCAAAGCCATGGCGAACCTTTCGGAGGGGCTGGAGAAGTTCCGGCGTTCACTTTGACAGCTGTCAGCTGAGCTCCGCTCACTTTCTGCCGACTGACGTGACTTGTTTTGACAAACTGATTCTTTTTTCCTTTTGTTTCCGCGTTTTTGTTCGACGACGAAGAATCGCCCGGTGCATTCTGGGAGTTTGAGTTTTCGGCCAGTCACTTAAAGGGACCGCTTACCTCAAATCACACTCGCCTGTTAAGCCATGAACGCATTTTTTGCCTTCGGCCGTGATTACAGCAACAGTTTAACTGGCAGCAAGTGTTCAAGAAATTCAGTTTAGTTCCTAGTTGACAAACTTTGCGTCCCATTTTTTAACTATTCATGATCCTTTCACAGCCAGGCCATCTATAGCCTGTGTCAGTGAGGCCTACTGGTTTCTACTTTCACCGCTCCATTCAAACCTTAAAACGTGCCATGTCTTTCATATGTCATGAATTTAATTCAACTTTTAAATTCCGTTCATAGCCTTTGAAAATATTCCTCTTTGAAGTTTAAATAGCCTACAGCCCAGTGGAAGTCATTTTCAGACTCCGCTAACCCTTTCATATATTCATGCAGAAGCTTCTTTCAGGCTTTAAACCAGTAGAGACTTGCTGCTTTCGAACGTTAATTAAACCTTTTCACGTCTCTCCCACAGTGTGGGGACTCGTCCTCCAGCCCTCTGCCATGTTTTTTCATACTGTCAGGGTGTAGCCTCTGCGTCCCTGCTTCCACACGTTTACTTGTGTCCCCAGTCTGTCTGTTTTCTTGGTGGTGTTTGCGTGTGTATGCCACATGCTTCTGCTCCCACACATTTACCTGCAGAGCCAAGCTCCGCCCACAAACCAACATCAAGCAGTTTATCTACCTGGTTCAGCTCTCCTGTCAGTTTCCCTCAGTGGCTACTGGCAAACTGCTTCATAGGCCGAGTTTGTTCCTCGTGTTTGTTTCAGTGGTTTACTAATAATTTGTTTGCTTTTTTCTGCCTGCTTCAGTCCAACTCACCTGCCTCGCCCAGCTCAGTAATCTGTGCTGTAAGAAACCTGCTTTTTCCTGCCAATCTCGCTCCACCTGCTCCTCTGTCATCCAGCGCTGGGTCTAAAGACTGCTCTGCTTCAATGCTGTAAAACACGTGTGGGAACAAGAATGAACACAAACACACATGCAGGGCTTAAACCTTTTTAAAACTTAATCTAGTGATTTACTCCGACAAAATGAATTGAGTGAACGAATATCAACTTGAATATCTAGAAGCTTTTCAGTGCTTTAATCTCGATACTTCCAGCTGAAAATCTCACAAAGACTTTCAAACATCGGCACTCCTTTGGACCTTCTCACATTAACTCAACCCTGTCAGGTCATTAATACGTTTTTACGCTTTTCATGCAAATTTGAACTCTTCAAAGCAGAAGCTGCCACTTTTTTTTTTGCTTCTCCTTCAGCCTCTTGCTGTACAAAGCCTGCAATGCTCCCAGCCATCATCATCTTCTTCTTCTTCTTCTTCTTCTTCATTCATATGTACTGTTGTCTGGTTTTAAAGACATCTTGCAAAAGGGCCTGAGGGGTGATAGATGGATAGATGGAATCAGTGGTAGGTTATATTGAAACATATAAGAAGCTTTTGTTTTTGTTAAAAATTATGAAACTGATCCCTCATTACATTAAAATAGTATAAAAGTAACTCACAAATACACACACAAAGTATTGATTAAAAAAAGGAATAAAACTGTTGTACAAAAATGTTGCAGAACAGTAATAAATATCTACAAATTCAATAATATAACTGCAGCAGAGAATATAATCAATCAAATGTGTACGATAATAAGAAAGTCTTTCATTTAGATTAGAAAGTGACTAAAGTTTGGGGGTATTTAGGATCATAGGGAAACTGATTTCGCCCAAAGTCCGACACAGTGTTTGGTTCTGACTGCAAACACTTCAAGCTGGCTGCTTCCTAAAGATCAAGGGGCCCACTGGGTGGATATTTTTTAAGCATGCCAGAGATGTGTTTTGGCCCGCAGCCATAGTTATATATATACCGACAGTAACAGTTTAATGGCTGCTTTATAACCGACTGGAAGCCAGTTTAAAGATGTAACGAATGCTTCCTGCAGCAGCATCCTGACAGGCTCTGCATGGATCTTCACACGCTCTGTTGAGAAAAGAAAACAAGTTGCACTTTTACCCTCTGTGGACATGAAACTCGCAGTGTTTCCTATTTGCAGCTTAAAGGCCGATGCAGTCATTGCTTTGGTGTGTCTGCCGAAACTCAAATGTAATTAGGTGAACATTATTAAAGTGTTGTTTGAACAGACATTAAGTGACGGTGGCACAATCGCTCTCTGTAACCGATTTTTTTGCAGTGGCTTTAGATGGGCCCTAACTACTTTTTGCGGCATCAACCAAAACTGTGTGTGCAGCTTAGCTGGCTGCTCAGCAAGTCTGCAGCGTGATCGATACGTGAGTGGCCAAACTGAAAGTCACGAGAGGAAAGCTCCATCCTGGTAGCATGTTTCTAATTCAGCAGGCAGGTTTGCTTCAACAGTGAAGTTGTTTTCTAACCCACCTCCTCTAACAGGGCCACTTTAAGCTGACGCTTCTTTGCAGGAGACAGATGCATCTCTAGTGCTGAAAACAACACTCTAAAGGTTTAAAAACTAGGCTGATTTTTTCTGTGTGTTGAGGACCTGATTTTTGGACTTCTCCAGAACTATTCCTATTGACAGAGACCATTTTCAGCTCATTTGTGCAGTACAAAATTTGGAAAGCTTGATGTTTTGCAGAGAATGCTAATGTTAGCACAAATCAATTAACCAAGCAGCATTCTCTACCAAACTTGGATTAAACACTCCACAGTGCACCCAAAGCAAGTCGAATATGTTGACAGTCCATTGAGGCGAATTCAAGCCTCAGTAGAATTATTGTAGGAGTCAAAATATGGCTGAATTTCTTTAATTTGGGGCTCTGGTTAACAGCAAACACGGGAAATTGCCAAACTATTCACTTCCTGTTGCTATTAAGCCACAAATCAAAGAATTCAGTCATACCTTGACTTCTGAAATTATTCTATGAACACTCAAATTTGCCTCAATAGACAGTCGTCATATTCAATTTGCTTCTTGCTTTGGCTGCAATGTGGAGCGTTTAATTAGAGTTTGGCAGAGAAAACTCCTGATGTCATTGATTTACGCTAACATTAGCATTCGAGGCTTAACAACAAGCCGTCCAAAGTCCATACCTCATCAAATATATCAATTAATATATCAAATATATATATCTGACATGTGTGTCAAAAAATTAGCAATATCTTTTTAAGTCTTGTTGTCTAGTTACAGCCTTCAGGTGG
>JAQLOL010000003.1:19309345-19357034 GCA_029783665.1 Naso thynnoides
ACATTAACGTTACATGCTGAGGTACAAACTAACAGCTGCAGGCAGAGAAAATAATCACGTTACTGTCATTGCACAGACAAACGAAACGAAAAACCGTTTCGTCTGAGACTGTGGGGGTTCAGACCCGATCACAGGCATTAAGAGTAACTCCATAAAAACAGCCGTCTGTTCACTGAGGGGCTCATTGGCTGTTACAGGAAATTTATCATCATCAGAAGAATCATGAGACTGTTTCTGAAATACTTTAAAGTTCCTCGTAGCCACTTAAAGCAGGACAAAGGCCCTTTCTGTTTCACATATGGCTGTAAAAAATAGAAATGGTTATAAGACTTTTTAATACATGATGTCATCATGATGTCAGTCAGCATCACACAGTCTTGTTCTTGCTGATGTAAAGACTCAGCATACAAACAGTATAAGCATACTGTAATCTATAGCAAATCCGTACATCTTGAAAATTAGATGCTTATTATTAATAATTAGGTGTGTTCTGGCCTGAAAATCATATACAACATAATCCCAAATGCTTAAATGGATGTTTTGTTACAGTTTTACTGTCTGGGACTTAAAAATCATGCTGATGCAAAGGTCATGATATCATGAGCGCCTGTGCTCAGTTTATGTCTTGTGTGTTTGGTGTTAAATGAGCAGCTGACCTCCACATCCTGGAGTAGAGGCGTGGAAAAGGGTGCGTTACTCATTCACTTGTTTATGTTTAGTGACTTTCAGTGAGGAGAGGAAAAAAGTCCTTAAATTGCACATAAGCACACTCTGTCTTCAGAGATTAAAACTAAGTGTGAATCTAATAAAGGCTGTTTGAAAAAGGTGTAGGAGTTCATCAAGTGCTGCGTCTTCTCTGCACCACCTTTATCTAGGTCACCTTTGGGGACGAAAAACAACTGAAAATATCTTCAGTGCGTGTACAAGGTAGAAAGGCAGGGAGTTTTATTGATAATGAGAATAATATGAGACAAAATTACACAGCTAATTGTGGACTCGAGCTGTCTGAGGGTCAGGGGAAAATATATCAGTACAAAAATTAAAGGGTACCAGCTGCTTCGAGTGAGGAACCAGGGAAACTTTTGCCGGCATGTGGAGCTGGATATCTGGTTCTGCTTTGTGTTTTCTCCACTGGAGGTGCACCTTAAAGAGCACACGATCAAGTTTTCTCCACTGGATCGGCTCACTATAGGTCACTTGATCACAAGTCTCAGGTTTATAATGCAGCCACCAACATAAAAGTCATTGAGGGGTTTTGTCCGCATTACCTGCATGCTACCCTTATATAAATAATGGAATGGGGAACATTCTGTTTTGGGTTTTGTTAAGTGGCTTGAGTGGCGGAGTTGTCGATGAGGAGAGCAGACGGGGGAGGGGACGAGCAGCAAGTCTTTTATTTTTCCAGCACCATGTTCACAAGCACCAACCAGCCCGCATACACAGACTGACTGGCTTTTATAACTGAGCCTCCGTGATCACCCCCAGGCATGGACCAAAAATAAGGTTAACAATCAAACACACCTGAATAAATATACAATAAATATTACATAGAACCATCACCAAACCATACACAAACCAAAACCCATTGCATAAGTAACCCTAAATAATTTACATAAATACTGACATATGTACACGAAACTAAAACTCCCCTCTAGCTGCCTCCACTTGGTATCTCCCCCCCGGAACTATTAAAAGGTGCTCGAAGCCCTGGGGAACTCTTTTTCCTGAACACCTTGAGGAAGGAGGAAGAATACAGGCAGAGGTAAGTTTGTGCTCACAAAGAAGCTACAGTTAATACGAAAACAGTTTGCTCATGCAGAGTCTTGCTTCAACCTTTAAACTACACAATTTACTGCTACAATGAGTCAATAATCAATACATATTCGACTTATATTCCCAGGTGAACACTGAGGTGGAACAGCCTGGCGTCCTCCATGTGAACCATTCGCTCGGCAAACTGCGACACCAAGAAACGGCAACAAACACACGTGAAAAAAACAACCCAATAAACCTTTTTTTAAAAAAAATACTGTGTGTGTGTTTCATTTAATTCAATACAAGCCAAATGTCTGTTTTCAAATTATTTCCCATTATAATTTATCATTTAATTTATCCTCTCATCACAAAGATAAATACAACTGGTAACGGCGGTCCTTCGTTACAGGTTTGCTCCAGCAGGTCTGTAACAGATGTGCTGTGATGTCACTGTGCTTGAATGCAGCTGTGGTGTGGACCTTGGACTGTTTTTTTTTTTTTTTCATATAGTTTTGGTCCAATCAGCAGTTAGTGACCTTGAAACTGGAGTGTATGCTGCATGTTTTTTTTGTTCTTGTGTTTTATATTTTTGGAAACTACTGCTGGTTTTGGGGCCAAATGAAATGTGAGATTGAATCTCTCAGCCTCCATCACAGGTGGAGTCTCATCTGTGAAGCTAAGGACTGCAGTTCAGAAGGAAATGAGATCAAGCAACTGTTTTATCTCGTCGAGCAGTCACGCTATCTCGCCCCGGGTTAGATTCAGGCTGCTCTCGCACCGCCTCAGGCAGCCAGACTCGAGCTTGGAGTCACCTGTTTTGAAAATATAATTCCCATCTTCTGGGCTCATAAACTTTCATAATGTTTTTCTGTTCCACTGTGTGTCTGTATGTGTGTGTGTGTGTGCATCTGTGAATTTGTCGGGGCGCAAACAGTATGCTTTGCGTGCATCCTGACTGGTAATCACTATGCACTCACATTTTTGTTGAGAGGAGTATCTGTTCTCCTCATGTAGACACACTTGTCCTCAGATAACAGTCAAGGTAAAGCCATTCTCCCTGTGCATCTGATGCTGTAATGTTCAGCAGACAGCACAGGCTGTGCAGAGCAGACAGGGGAGGGGACGTGCAGCGAGTCTTCATTTTTCCAGCACCACGTTCCATGTAGGAGAGCTTTCATTTCCTCACCAGTGCAGTCGGTGAAGTTTAACACGTGTACAGAGAGATAGTGAAATGAATTCTGAATTAATCGTGAATTAAATGACATGCAGAATTTTAAAGAATGTGTCAAGACCAAATGTTGGTTTCTTATTATATAGAAATTTGTTATTGAGGATGATCTCAAAGTTAATCAATCTATAGCCGATATCTGCCGGAGCTCCCTGTCAGCAGGAATATTGCAGGAAGCGTTTAAAGCTTTCCTCAGGGGTCATATTATACAACAGTCCCCCCTCCCACCACCACCACCAAACACACACACACACACATACATACACACACACAGGTGGCTCTCCAGAAAAGAAAAGTCACCTCATGTTGCTATCTGGGTTGCAGTATTGAGATTCGATCGAGTCTTGGAAGGTGGAACTCACATCAGAGACACTCTGAAGAAGTGCGCAAGGCTGACAAAATGCCGACCAGATACTTTAAAATCAAAGATCCTGCTGTGTCAAACCAGCTGTTAGGGAATTCAACAGTCAGCTTCACTCGACACTACTGCTACTAACAGTACATTAATATCTTTAAAAATAAACCAAACTGCAAGGCTCCAGGCTTGGATGGGTTAACAGACTTTTTTTTTTTTTCACTTTTCTGAAAAATGTACGAAAATCCTCTTAAAGCGGGCTCTCTACCTCTAACACTCAGCAAAGCTTTGATACCACTGATCCTAAAAAAAGGGCAAAGAGAGACTTCAGACTGCAAAAGCTACAGATCAATAGGGCAAGACTGAGCATGTTGGCCTAAAAAATGTATGATGACCTTAAATGATCTGTACTGAAATATTTTACTAAGCTGAGAGACGATCAATTTTGGAGATACCTCAAAATCAGACATCTACTTAATCAGGCTGTTCCAAACCCTCAAAAGACTTTGTCATGACCCGACACCCAACCAAGGAAAACTCGCCGTCTTCATCGAGGGGAGAGCCCGAACGTCGCTGACTGCTCCACTCTGCCGGACGGACGAGAAGCAGACTGATAACCTTCAGTAGACATCAGAGGCAAACTGAAATCAGACTTTTTTTTAAAATAACAAATGGAGTTTCATTTTCAAAATCTTCTCACAAGATTAGGAATAGATTACTACATCTGGAAACAGGGTAATTGGACTCCTACGAAACTGCACAGTGTGAGGTTCAGCAGGGACCCGGCTTGCTGGAGATATTTTGGCCCCGGGCTCCCTTCTTATTAATTTGATATGGTCCCATCTGAAGCCTCAGAGATGGTGGACAGCAGTTCACGAGAATATTGAACTGATCGTGGGTCAGGACAAACTATTTTTAAAAACTCTGTCAGTTTTGGGGGAACCTGGCCCTCACATAGGTAGCATGCGTGGTCCTAAGTGACTTATTAGGGAATGGAAATGTAGAGATCGCCTTCGTACAGCTTATTTCCACTCATTTGAGTATTGTGGCAGCCTATGAAAAGCTATCTTGCAGGAGAGTAAATCGTCTAGACGTGTGATGTTAAATGAGGTGAATATATTGATTTTCTTAAAAGGCCACGATGTTCAATCAGGCATGCAGCATGTGAGGCACATTTCTTCTGCTAAATAATCAACCCAGGATTGAACCTGCAGAGCTTGACTTTTCTTGGCTTTTTACCTTAACAAGCTGATCCTGACACTTCAGTCTGGAACTAGCAGACAGTTTAACACTTGAGTGCAATGTGTGAATATGTATTTATTTAGTTTGCCTTATTTAAAATTCTGTTTTTCATTTCCCTGTTGTAGGATAGTGTCCTGGCATCTGTTGTGTTGTAATGTTTTGGACACATGAATAAAAGAAACATTGGTCAAAACTGAGGGCGAGCTGACTCATACTGTGTGTGTGTGTGTGTGTGTGTGTGGACTGAACAACAGTATGTTTCTGAGTAACACTGTGTCAGTATGCATAATGTCAAGTTTCTTAATTAAAAATGCATCTTGATGGATCCTTTAGTCTCTAATGAACCCTCACCCGTCTTAAGGGATTTCAAGCCTTTATACGTGAGGATTGTATAATTATTGCTGTACGTTTGTGCTCGTCAAGAACTGCAGATTTCTCCCCGTCACAGGAAATCCAGGTCAACACTGGAGATGCATAGCATCATTTGCTAAACAGGAAAGGATTTCATACAAAGTGTAGGTTGTGCAGCGCAATCATCAAATGAACGCTCAGTGGCTTGTGTAGCTCCAAATGTCAAGGTCATTGTAATTTACAGCAGAGTTGAGCTGCATTTTCTAGAAGCAGTCTGTTCAGCTGCCTCAACGAGTCATGAAGGTGCATATTATCACCCTGCCCTTATACTCACTGAACTCTAAGCACCTGTAAACTCTCAAAACAGTGAACAGAAATATCCAGGCTGAATGATGGGTTGTTTTTTTGCCCTCTTTTTGCAGCATCTGATCTCGTGGGCCTCAGAGTGCCATCTAGTGGGCCGCAAAACAATTTCTGTTGTAACTAAGCATGCTTAACAGTTAACATAGAGGAAAAACATTCAGTTCAAACTGTTAATTTCAGTTATGTTTGAATTTCATCATGCAAATCAAGACACATCATCAGTTAGAGACAAACGTGTTTTGCCACTTTTAGTCGGCTACAGTTTGGAAGCAGTGACACAAAATGGATTGATCTTTGAAACAGAGAGAGTCGACCCTGCGCCAGTGAAAGCTCCAAAGCCTGAGGACAAGCACAAAATTCATTTTGGTCATTGCAGCCGACTGTGACATATCACATTTTTACAGGCTCGTCTATTTAATCTCCTTTTATTGTCATGTTTAGTTTTTTCTCTCATTTATTTTGGAGAATGGTCTTCAAAACCTTTTTAACAAATTCGAATCCCTTCATTTACAAAGGTCACTTCCAAAATAAGTTGTCTTAGGATGCACAATAAAATTGCTGATGTTTCCTTCCAAAGACTTCCCACCTTCCAGCTGTTCTCAAGATAGAACCTTTCTGATAAATGATCCTTTTATCGCTTCACTTTTCCCAAAATACAACCTGTCAAATAAAGGACTTATGGTGCACTAAACCCCGGCTAAAAAGAAATCTAAAAGGCCAGCATTGATTTACAAACCCAGTTTGAAAATCTTTTTTGCTCCAAATGGGGCTTCAGATTATTCTCATTGCAACCTGAGTGCCCTCAGTCTTTGACGTGCTCGCAGCCGTGTGCGGAGGCTCGGTGTGCGCTTATATCTGTAGCTTTTGTTAGTCACTTCATAGGTGCTGAGTCCTGTGCCATCATTATTCAATGATTCATGCTGTGCAGCCAAAACATTCTCACTCTTATCTGTTGGGAGGCTGCAGAGACGCAGTCAGACAGCTCTGGGTGGGAGGATGAGTGGATGGTTAGGGGTTGGACTGAGAGAGAGAGAAAGAGAGAAGCAGAGAGAGAGAGAGAGGGAGTCTTGCTGTCTTGTGGGAAATGACTTTCCTCTCTTCCTCACAACGTGAAGCCAGAGAGCATCCCAACTTCAAGAGCTTTAGATCGTGAATATTCACGCTGGTGGCATTTTACCATGTGTAGGCGGTGAGGGTTTGCAGAGATAGGAGAGAGTGTGTGAGGTATTGATCCCTGTTACTGTTGTCCTTGTTTGCTCTGTGTCTCACAGTGCCAGCTAACTCTCAGAGAAAAACCGTGAGACAGAGAGAAGGTTGGCGTTATGAGGCTCACATATTCAACAGGGAGGAGATGAGCACATTTAGGATGAATTTAAAGAGATATGTTGAAGAACAACAAAATGAAGGAGGCATTGGACTCATTAGTGGAGGCTGCATATGTGCTGGTAATTTTTGTTTTTCTGTGTGTTTTAGATGACTTGTTTTTCTTTTCATTTTGATTTTATTTTGAGTTCCATACAAAATTAAGGACAAATATTACCAACTCTCACCCTCTCATACTGTTTTCTGTAGTCAGCAGTTTGTTATTAAAGTCCCTCTTTGAGATTCACCCTTTTTCCTTCAATCTGCTTCATGTCTGTTTAATTCAGTCCCTGACTTCCTGCATGTCCTAGAGTGACTTTTAAACAGTAGTGAAGGTCTAGTATTTCTACAGAGTCTATCTTGTGGCTGCAGTGCATCTTTGAAGATTTCATATATCATTTCTGTGACATTTTTCTCCGAAACAACCCAGACATCATTTAGGTGTGGGTAATATAACAAACTGGAAGCATGAAAAATAAAAATAATGGATGGCTAGAAGCATTGTCCTCCATTACGATGTTATCAGACCTCTAATTTTAGGGGTGAACCTGCGTCATGCGGTACATCTGTAGGAGCAAGAAATTTATAGAACAAAGTCAAAAAATATCTAATTGTTTTTATTATGAATTCTTATTTCCTTTTTGTTTCTCCATCCGTCAGTCTTGCCTTCTCATGTAACTCTCCTCCTGCAGTTCTGTAGTTACAGTGCTTGCCTGCGCTCCATCATTGTCAATTAGGCTGTGAGCACTAACTGGGATGATTTTGGCTCCAGGGTATCTGACGAGCTACAAGCTTTCATTATAACATTATGCTACAGTACCAGCACACAAACTGCTAAAACGAAGTAGTCACAGCAGATTTACAAATCAAATTGAGATGTTTTTTGTTTTTTTGTTTTTTTTTAAATAATCAGTTCTTTTTCACCCACTTAAAAATTCTGGTTGGGACAAAGTAGTACCTGGCTCCATTCAAATTGTGCTACCTTGATGAGTTTCACTTATAAGTCGTATGTTTGTCTTATGAAGATGAAAAGGGAAGGAGCACCGAGGATGAAGATCCATGAAGTCAGACCTGTGAGAACAACAGAACACCTCAGTACAGCTCACGGTCACTCCATACAGATACCACACATACAGTTATGGGCTCCATGCAAGGTGTAATCTCATGAACAGGAAATGGATGGATGGATGGATGGACGGATGGACGGACAGATGTATAGAGAGAGAGAGATATGGGAGTTGTATGGTGTCCCTCAGGGATCTGTGTTTGGTACCCTGGGTTTTTTTTGTTTGTTTGTTTGTTTTTTAAAGCCCTGTTTTAACTTAATATTTTTCCTATGATGCATATTTTTAGGATAGATTTGATACAAAAGATAGTCACCTGCATATTCTACTTACATTCAGTGGAAACAGCAACTTTGCATATCGGACTTTTAATGATAAATGTCATAGAATTGATTCACCTTAATGAAAGACAATCAAGTCTAAGATTTCTGTCACCACATTCAAAATAAGTGTGTCAGCTGTAATTTGGTCATATTTTTTGATTCTCTTTCTAAGAAGGAGTTCTGTTGTTGCACACAAACAAAATTAAAGCTGTGGTTTGTAACATTGGAGAAACCAGCAAGAGAACTGAAGGTAAAGAGAAATATCTGCATATAGGTATTTGGGATATTTCAACTGTACTTTCTCTGCCATGTTATTGCGACTTTCTTACTGTAACATTAGACACTGCAACAACAACCACAAAATAAATCATCATAAGATAATCTGAATTATTTCAGCCTGAGACCTTGTGCCTTTGACTGTCTTTTATAGAATTATCTTATAACACTGTGATTAACTGACCGTGTTTGAAATGGATAAATCTCAACAAACCTCTACAGCTGAAAAAACAGGAAATAGACCATATCTGATGAATACAACACAGAAAATCTTTGACAGGTTGAGGGTAAAGAAACGGCACAGTCTGCATGTTTGCTAATATGTGCCTGTTAATGTGTTGCCAGGTCATTGAACTCTGTGTACATGTGTTCCATGTGTGTATTTTTAAACTGAGGCAGAGTTTGGGGAGATCTCTTGGCATCTGATCCGGCTGACATATCGGGGCCGTGCTCTACTCTCTGCTCTGCTTCCTTACGTGTGTTCTTGGAAACGTGGCGTCCTTTTGTTGCCGTGCCAAGCCCTTGAGACAACTCCCGGTTGATTTCTGCCTCAGTGACGTGCGCTAGTGTTTGTGTGTTTGCTTGTGTGTAGCTGTTGCCCTCAGTGCAGCTTTTAGTTCATATTTGTCGCTCAGTTGATGCTGAATACAACATTTGTGCCTTAAAATGTCATCAATTCTGTTCTCCAAAGTTTGGCTGTTTTGTTGTTGTTGTTTTGGGACACAAAACCTCATTGCTAGACTCCCCAAATTCAATAGCTGCTGCAGAATTCAATAAGTGCAGCATACTGGCGGTTTTATATGACAAATGATACAAATCAGGGAGATTTCTCAAAGGAGAGGCAACAGTGTGACAGCAGTGATTGTTAGTCACAAAGTGCCTCGCCTCACACTCTGTCCCCTGGAGGCATGGCTCAGCCACACAGGACCCTGTTTGTATGTGTTTACCTCTTTTTCCTGGCTCACACACAAACTCCACTTACTTAGGCAAGTTCACACAAAAGTACTCACTCTTTCTCTTGCTCTCTCTCCCCCTCCCTTCCTCTTCTTACTGTCCCTGTGGTGTCCAGATGGAGGAAGTAATAGCACGCATGCAGGATGAGAAAAATGGCATCCCCATCCGAACAGTGAAAAGTTTCCTAACCAAGATCCCCAGCGTTTTTTCAGGTAAGGTTCTTACATCTCTGCTCTGTTCTGCTCCTCTCCTCTCCTCTCCTCTCCTCTCCTCTCCTCTCCTCTCCTCTCCTCTCCTCTCCTCTCCTCTCCTCTCGCCCACTAAGTACCCCAGCCAAACAAACCACAGAAAGTATTTAGAGAGTTTTCCATTTTGCATTTCACACCACCAGTACCAGAAAAGTCAGAGGATATCGGATTTGGAGTAGAACCTAATCGATAAGAAAAATGCTGGTGTGATACTTCAGAAAAGGTTACTTGAGTTAAGCACTTCATCGAAAAGCTAAAAAGAGTTGGGCCATCATCACTGTTAGAAAATAAAGCATGCAGTGAGTACTTTAATATAGACTTACAGTATTAAAAGCTTACAGTGTACATCTAATTAAAAGCCTATTTCAAGTGATTAAAGATCTACACAGTAAAAAACTTGAAAAATATCAAGAATTTAGAAACATCTGCTCATAATGAGCATGAACCTGTTTTTTTTTTTTTGGCACAAATTTTGCGGCAACAACCTGCCATGTCCACCGATAACTGTCACTGCTCACTGGGGCACACACTCCACATAGCCGTTAGCACCCACATATGAACACCAGACACAGATGAATGTTAGTTTCCTTTTTGATGCAAAGACCTTAAAGGGATTGTTTGTGAGTGTTGGTCTTTGTTTAGGAACCGTGGGAAGATTATTGATTAATGATTTTATTCTGGCCAGTTACATCAGATCAGAGACTGGTACTGTCAAACCAATGGGTTTGCATTGCTTGTATTTGTTGCTTTGCACGTAACCTACATATAGTACATTTCTATACCTACGCTACTATGCTTACACTTCACCAGCATGTCTAAAGCGACATGTAATCAAAAAAATAACGATTCCAGTTTTGTCAACATGCGTGCAGTCCGGAGGAGAGGTGGTGTCTCAGTGGGACTGTAGCTTCTCCTCTGTGAACACTGTCACTCGTGTTCATTAAAGCACTTTGCAAAACTGTAAGCACAACAGTCAGGGATGCTTCTCAGGTTGCTGCAGCGTGTTTTTCATCTGCACCTCGCAGTTTTTAATAAAACACATTGATTTCTTTCTTTGCCAATTTATTCACTTGCTCTCTAAAATGACTGTATTGCTGACAGAACTGATGTATCTACATCTAATACGCAGGACTTTTTAATATATTTGCTGCAAATGTGTTTATATTACTTTCTGTACTGTGGAGCCAAGTTCTGCATCTGTGTTATAGGATCTCCAATGATATAAAGATTCTAATAACACAGGTGCTTCAATGGTTTGCTTTTATTTTTTTTTGCCACATATTAATGTGAGAAAACAGATGTTAGCGAACATTTAAGTTCAACCTGTTTATACAACTTGCATGTTTACGGTGGATTCTTACATGTCATGCATGACTTTAGTTTAGTCTCCTACGCATATGGATGTACAACTCTGATTTTTTCATCTCTAAATATTATAGTTAATTTCATTATTTAATATTTTTTATGCATCGTTTCTACTCCTGTGGATTAATTCCTAGCTGTGCATGTTGTCCATTGTTTCATCCTGTGACTAATTGATGCAGCAATTATCCAAATGTTTAACATTATTGGGATCATTATTGATGTTATTGCTTTAGTCTCCGTTTATATTATTGTGGTGTGTGTCGTGTCGCCCCCCCCCCCCCACACACACACACACAAATACATATGCATATCCCAATCCATTGCCATGATATTAATCAATTCAGAGACTAGCCTTGTTCAAGGATTACCTTACACGTCTCATTTAAGCTCCCCCTTAGAAAGTGGGTCGACTTTAATAGTGTGAAAATGGGGTTGTATTAATGATGTTGATCCATGGAAAATTTCATCTGGTTGTGGGGGTGCTGAAATGTAAAGGCGGTGCGGCGAAAGAGAAATGGAGAGACCAAACACATACGGACAGAGAGATAGCTTGATGGACAGAGAGACAGCCACAGGGGCTGACTTTCTCACTGCATGAATTCCCTCATGTTTCTATTTCTCACCTTTTTTCAGTCTTGTGCAGCTCTCATATCCTTAACACACCTTCACCTGACAGTTTGACAGGCAGTAATAATAGCTTGGAAAATATATATTTAGCCAAAGTGGCAAAGTCACATGTTGCGGTGGGTGTGAAAATGCCCAGGGGGCAGAGGAGGCTGTTCTGTTTCTCTGAGATGTGAAAATGATTCAGTTGCATTCTCAGACGTGGAGGATGATTTGCAAAATGGCAGCCGCCATGATAAATAGCTTGATGTGCATTTAGGAAAAATAGCCAAAGTGATGCGTAAATCATCTTTTTTGATGATTGCATCTTCTGTTTTTTTAAAAATAGTGCCTTGCTTTGTCTTCTGCCCGGCTGAACATTTCTGCTGCTCTCTCTCTCAGACAGGAACTGTTTGCATCTTTGTTATTGTTTGTGACAGAGGGAAATGTTCGATGTGATGCATTGACTTATTAAATGAAACAGTTGCAGCTGCAGTGTCTGTGCTGCGACTGAGCCAGAAAAATTGTGTTGTAACTGTTCACAGTAGATGCTTCATTATGCCATTGCATCTCTCTGGTCATTTATATTAATGGACTACAGCTTGGAGAGGGTGTCAGGGAAAAAAAACTGGGTAATGGATGGCTTGTTGCACACCCACATTGTGCAAGGCGAGAGGAATTGGTATGCAGTGTGATGATGATCCGAGGTGGGCAGGGTTAAGACTGTCATTGTTTTCCCTTTCATTTGCATCTATATGTAAAAAAGGTGTCTCAGCACACTGAATAAATTAGCTATGTCAGTGATTCATATTCATGTGCTCTTTCTCTTTTCAGGTTCTGATATTGTACAGTGGATGATCAAGAATCTGGACATTGAGGATCAAGGTAAAGGAGCCGATTGGTATTAATCTGACAGGTTTTCACTCTGCATAGGGAGGCAGAAATGCTGGGTGAGGTGAAATGGTGCATTCTGGGAGGTGAGATATTGTAGTCGGCCGGCTTTGGACCGTTTAATAACACGGGCAGCAGCCACGGATGAGATAAACTTCAGGCGCGATTTCCACAACTTGCATTAAAAATCTCTCTCCTTCTCGGGGTCGTCGTAGCTGAGTCGAGTCTGAACTCACTGACGCACATATTTTCAGATTTGGCATTGCTTTGTCTCTCTGAGGTCACGACTCTCTTACCTTCCATTGTGATAATCGATTTAAAGTAAAAAAAATATATACTTCTTACAAGGTAATAATAGGAGGAAAATAGTTTTTGATATCTGATATATCAGCCAATATTATAGCCTATATAAATAATGTAATACAAGGGTCTTTAACCTTCTCAGCCCAGGGACCCATGATCGATAGAGAGACAGAGCAGGGACCCCTAGATTTAAAAAAATAAAATAAAATAGAAAAAGTGTTGTGTTTTAAGAGGGGCCAACTGTTTTGAACCTATTTTATACTCAGTCATTATCATATTTGTAAAAAGTAGCTTATTATTGTCCATTAATGTTAGAGTTTACTTTTAATTGAGTTAATTCAATATCATTTTTGTCCAAATTTCAAAAATTTCCAGATGCAAATTATTTTGATGAAAATTTTTAACTACTTTGGAGGACCCCCTGCAGCACCTCCATGGACCCCCTGGGGGTCCGCGACCCCCTCTTTGAAGAACCCTGATATCATAAATAATAATAAATAAAATATAAGATATTTACTGAATGTGGTTACCAAACACTTAAGACGAAGAAATGTGATGGGGCAGGATGTCTTACATTTGAAAAAACTTTATCCCAGACGTCACTGCACTGAACAGTAAACGCTTTACTTTGTAGTTATTAAATAATGGACTGCCCCCTGCTGGACAAATCACACAATTACACCATATTAAGTCACAAGCCCAAGCATTAATCTGGCCTTAAAAACAGTTTTCATGTCGGTGCATGTTGCTGAACGTATATGTCGATACCGACTTACCTGCGGAAGGTAAATTTCGGTTGATAATATCAGCAAACCGATACATCAGTCCGGCCCAAATCCTTACACGTCAAAACTTTGCCGTAGAATCAATAAATTGTTCAGATTTCTTCAGTGTCTTAGTAATCCAGTGGTAGCTGTTTGTACATATTTGGATGCATTTCAGACGGGAACCTTAAAAAGCGAATTCAGCATATTTTTAATGGTGTTGTCTTGCCTAAAAATAAATCAGTAAAGACAAAACAATAGAGCTCAGCTTATACGTCTCAGCGAACTAACAGCAACGTTATACTTCCTGTTTTTGTTCCACCACAACCTGTGGATGGTAGAAGGCAGATCTTAATTGGTATAAAGACATTGTACAACTTCCTAAATGTCGATGTTTTCATTATTGTGCAGTGAGAAAGAGGAAAGCCTACATGTCTTTGTGGAAACAGTGTGTTCCGTTCGTCCTCTTTTTCTTTGATCAGTCTTTTCATGTCTTGTGCTGCAGTTCTTTTTTCTTCTGTTTTCTTTCTCATTATTGGGTTGTTATTCCGCTAAGATAAAGTAGACCATCTTGGGTTGTTACGAGATCATTAGTTGAGCTTCTCGTTGCACATAAAATGATTCAGCAGTCGCAGGTTAAACCATAATATTTTTGAAAGGTTCAGACCCGTTGCATGCTTGCAGTGAAGCGGGTGATAAAGAAATTGAACAAACAATTTGAAGAGCAGCCTTTTCTCAGTTTTCAGTGGTTTGTGTGTCATGTAGGTGTGTGTTTACTTGGATTTTACAGTGTTTATGTGTGTGGGTGTGTGTTCCAGTGTTTGTCTGCGTTGGGGTGTGCTTCAGTACTATGCAGCCAGTTCTGATACTTAGTTGACTCATCAACTCAAAATTCCATTGCATCATTTGCATGCAAGGATCTGCCTTCCTTCTTCTGCTGCGTGTTTGTCGGTCGTGCATTTGTGTCTGATTCTGAAAACAGGAGGCACATACCTCAGGACAAAACAACTGCAAAAGTTTGGGACTAGCTGAATTTTCCCCAAGAAGACAAACTGTTCCTTTGCTTTTGTGTTCTTTCTCTGTTAAGTTTTATTTTCCGTTCTTTAATTTATGTGGAGAAACTTTTGACTGTTTCAACAGCTCAAACTTATAGATATGAGCAAAAGATTTTGCTTTTCCTCACGGTTCAGACTGTGTTGTGTTTAATAAAGTATCTGCATCACAGCTTCTAATATACCCAAAAGAAAGATAAACAGTCAACACAAAGTCTGTCGCATCGCTTCTGCTCATTGTGCTAAACTGGTTTGAACTTCTTATTTTTGTTCCTTTGCTTTTGAATGTAACATATGTCGATCCCTCAAGCGAATATGCATGTGTTGTTTTACGTTTTGTGTTATCTTCAAAATGAAAATGCTCTTTCATAATAGAACTCTGAAAAAACTGCAGTGCTACAACACCAAAGAGTCTGAAAGCATGCATCAACAGACAGATGTTTGTTGTCCTTTAAGACTAATTTTTTTCCCCCTTCTGTTCACTTTTTTGCAAACAAACACAAAACATGCTGTCAGTTGCCCTGCGGTGGTGAGCAGAGTGCGACTTGAGCACAGAACAACTCCTAACGGGCTTGACAAACACGGCAAAGTGAAATGCAATTAATTTGGCTTGCAGCACGACAGCAGCATGTTTATTATGTAAAGGCAGAAGAGCTTATATCAAAGTTTAGTGGGGATTTGGAGGTCTTTTTGCTAAATAATTGCCACAGATAATTTACTGACGCACTCCACATGAACTCATTATCATCCTTTTTTGCAATCTCTGAAGTCCTCAATCCTGTTTTCATTCAGTACTGCATTTGATTAGCTGCCTCCAAAGTTCTTCTCACAAGTTTTAGATGTCCTCTGGGGAAGAAACAGTTTTGCATCTTCAACTCTTTGCCATAATTCTGTCATTACAAAACAGACCATTACAGATCATTGAAATCCTCTGGTTTCATCTGGCAGGGGAACCACTTACCACATTTAAGGTGGCCCAGACTTGATTTATTAACATGCTTTAATGTGCAGTCCAAGCCAGACAGCTCACGAAGGGATTAGAAACACGGAGAAGATAAATGTGAACAAGGAGCCACATGTTGACATGATCTATGACTTTAAGATTAAGTGTCTGCGGCGGAAGCTGCAAACGGGCCTTGAATTATGCATTTATATATTTCAGTTATACATCAGGAGTCTTAAAACCGATCAGGACCCTGCTATGGTTCAAAAAGGGTTCAAAGGTTTTCAACACATTGTCCACTCTAAAGTGAAACCGGCTTCATTTGCTCTTTTCATTGATACCAGCAACTCTGATCCGTCACAGATAAATGTTCTTAAATCCACTTAGAGCAGCCCGAAGTTCAAAGAGGTTGATGATCTATAGATAGATTCACCCACAGTTTGAATTATCTTCAGTTTTTGATCATTTCAGTGAGACCAGGACAGATGCAACAACCCGCTCAGCTCCAGCATCATCTTTAACTTGTCTAACCCCCGACCTGCTGAAAATAATTTCCTGTGGGCTTATCTCAATAACATCATGTTATAGTTGAAGTAAATTCTATTACACTGTGAAGCATAAAAGTATAAAATTAAATATACTAGTTTAGTAACAATAACATAGAGTTATTATTTCAATCATTAAAGTTGTTTGGTGGTTTTCCTTGCCGAAGGCAAAAACTTTTCCTCTTTGTGCAAATGAAACTGCCGCGTAACACAAACATCAGTTCGTACAACTTAAATTCTTACAACATCAAGTTACATGTCTGAGCGTGACAGGAGATTGTTCTGTTTGACTCACATGTTGTTGCACTCATTGCATCTGTGTGTTGGCGTGTGTTGTGCACCTGTGTAAGTGAGCTGAAATAACGAAAGAATGAACTGATTCCTTGCGATGCCTCGACTACATAAATACTTGGTATCTTTTCATTTAGATCCCTGTGAGGGAAATTGATTTGACAAGCAGCAACATTCCAAACACTTCACACTTACTAAATAACACAAATAAAATAGTCAAATTCACCACAACACAACAGGACATCAACAAAAAACTGTCAGCCAGTCGGACCATCATCAAGCTGTCTGCGAGTGTTTGTTATGAAGGTGTGAATTGCATAGAAAAGAGCTAATTTGATCAGTGAACACCAGGAAACAGTGCAATAATCTCTGAGGGAGGACACGTGGCTCATCGCAGCCGCATGGAGTGGGTGCACGCTGCGCTGTATAGCAGCCCTGCTTTTCTCCTCCACCCTCCTTTAAACCTCCTCCTACTCTGACTCAAGAGTCACTCTCGCGTTGGAGCACTTTAGATGATCCTTTTCAGTCTCCTGAGATCACTGCCTCTGCTCTGCCATCCAGGAGCATAAAAGCCTGTGACTTCCGTGAAAGGAAAGCGTGGATTTATGAAACGGTGTCAGTTTTCCTTCCCCAGCCCTCTCAGTTCAGTTCAGCTACACTCTTTATTTGTATGAATATATTATTTTTCCTTCTCAGCTGATGAAACCAGTCTGTCTCCAGTGTCTTCACTTTAAAATACTGCAGTGCAAGTCAAAGCAGTGCATACAAACATATACCTAAAAAAATAACAGAGGTTATCCAGCAAAATGTACTAATACTGACATCTGATATCTCATAACACACGACATTAGATTGTTAATACAGATGCACTGATGCTCACAAGTAGCATTTTACTGTTGTAGCAGACTGAGATGGAGCTGGTTTTAGTTACTTTACGTGCAGTTACAGTAGGCAGTTCAGTGCTTTGGTTCCCAAACTATGGTCAGGGTCCATCTAAAGGGCCACATGATGAATCCAAGGTGATTCGAGATGATTCATTTGTTGGAAACTGAGAAAAAGAAAAGTTCAGTTAACAATTTCCTTCAGTCCATGTAATGAAACGATTCATGACAGTTAAAGATAGAAATCATTGTTCGGTTGAACACCTGAAACATGACAAAGAACTCTGAATGCAGGCTTTCGTTGCATGAGGTCACAAGCCAAAAGGATTTTGGTTGCTTTTTTTTATTGTGTAAATGCTGCATCTGCAAAGCAACAAGAAACAGAGAGAGAGAAAAGAGTTTTGTTAAATGTGCTGGAGTTGAAGTAAAGACAGCATATAGTGCCGTTAGTGTTGGAGAGGCAACCAAAGCTTTAGGGGCTCCTGAAGGATGAGCTCTGCACGTAAATGGTGTCGCCGACTCTTCAACGTCTTTACCATGAATGTGCGAGCTATGTACTGTTCTCCCTCCTTGCGTATTGTACTTGCATTTGTGCGGTGTGTGTGTGTGTGTGTGTGCAGGAGTGTATGCTTATGTTTGGCGTAAGAGGAAGAGCCCAACAGAGTATTTGCACTGGGGTCAGTCACAATTATTTAATCCTGCTCTTCTATCCACTGCAGCTTTTGAGTGAATTCACTTTGATGCTTTCAACCACTGAAAACTGATCAGTCAGCTCAGCACCTCCAAGCAGAGCTGCACGCTGCAGTGAGTAAAGATCAAAATATAACCACAGCGCACGCCCCCCTCCGTCTTGGAAGTATTCTTCCACACTCCACCTGGCAGGCTCTTTTGGCACACAGTTAGGAATATGATGAAATCAAAGGGTGTTTTCCCCCCACACTCTGAGGCTGGCCTTTTCTGGACAACTTCACTCCTTCCAGTCCGAGGTTAAGTCAGCTTATCTTTTATTTAGCCCATCCAGAAACCTCCCATCACATTAGTCTGATCTGGCATTTTTGATTGCCATCCTGTGCCCATGATGTCGCATACTTTATGTACACGTAGAGAAATGAAATCTTTGCACAGGCTTGCTATGTATCAGCCTTTTTAAAATCGTTCAAGAGACTACACAGGCAATGCAGAGTCAGGGAGGGAAAGTGTTGTATCAGATACTGTGCGTGGGAACAATATTCAACATCCACCGTGAAGACGGCACCAGAAGATCCCTCAGTTTCACTTCGACAAAAGCTGTGAGAGTGAGAAAACCCGCACACAGGCAGACTGACAGCTAACTGAAATGTCCTGGATGTCACTTTTCACACTTTGCTCACTTAACTCTCATCTGACATTCAGTCAGTCTGAGATAAAAATCTAGAAATGCCTTTTTTGAACGGATGATAAGAAAATCTTGTGTGGATGAATAGGTTTTTGCTTATCTGTGGTGTTAAAATCTTCTGTATTCTGTGGACTGATGCAGCTCAATCCGTCCCTGGAGCCTCCTGACAAAAATGACTCTGTCTCCTTCTGACTTAATAACACACCAGAATATGCAACACTCAGTAAATTATATACGTATTCACGTGGGACAATACTGCTGTAAGAGATGGTGCAGCCAATAAGGAGGAAGGGTGTGTTTCTAAGTAAACAGGTCTAAATAACTTATGAGTCATAATCTATTAATAAAGGGAGCCAAGTTACACGTGTGTCACACACACACACACACACACACACACATAAGCATCCTGACCTCTCAAAGCCTGACAGCCTCCTCATTGATAAAGGAAAAGTCGATCTATATTTACCTCAGAGAGCAGATTTGTTGATATTTTATTCATGCAGACAATAATATATTATTAGAGCTTTCGTAGCTCTGCCATGTCAAGCATTACAACCTTTGTGTTTGTTTGCTTGTTGATGTCAAATGACTGCTTGCCTTCTCACAAAACATTGAGTAATAATGACATGACATGTCAGACATAGACAATGGCTCTGCAGCATGAAACAACATGTCCTTAGAATGACAGAGAAGTGGCAGAAAATTCTTTTCCTAACATAAATAATAGAAGTCAACACCATGAAGGGTTACAAGCTGAGAACAGCAGGGAGTCACTGGTGGCTGACGAGACACAGTTGATGATGATTGCATGTTTTCATTATCTGATGGTTTTTAAATCAGGGACAGTCATACGTGTGCCGCGGAGCAAAGAGGGGAAGCAGGTTTTCTCTCCAGCCAGGCACAACACCAGGTGATTTGGCTGATGAGTTCCGCCTCTCCGGCTGAAGGTGGGCTAATCAGTGAGACCTCCCGATGTGCTGTTTGGTTGGATGGGAGACGTGCCCGTCCCTCTGTTAGAGCAGCAGCTCCGAAATCAGGTTGTGGTGTTCGCCAGGGCCATTTTGTCGAGGATGAATTCATACCATGGGATGAAAGGTGAATAAAGTTAATTAGCTGCTGGGACAAGAACAGCATGCCGGCTCTGCATCTGTGATGAGGAACTTTTGATTGCAAGATAATCAGAGAACCTTCTTTTAATGAAACAGTGAGATTCCAGCGCAGGTTTATCTCCTGATGCCTCGGTATCAAGTCAAGAAAAGTGTGTTTATACAAGGATCAATTTGAATTTATATTAAAGAAGGACCTTATTAGGTTTAACCTAAAGTTTGACATTTTAGATCAAACTCTTTTCATTCATTTTCTGGGAGGAGTTAGGCAAAGAGACCGACGGCACTCTCACACTTGTGTTAAATAAGAAGCTACAGCCAGCAGGATGGTGGAGCAGAAACAGTCACCAGCTCTGTCATGTGCTGACAAAATCCATCTGTGAATTAACACAATGGATCATTTTAGGGGCTGTGTGTCCCTCTTGTAACCACTCAGTGATTTCTTCATTTGTGGGTGCTTTAACAGCTCTGGTAGTTCTAACAATTGTACAATTTCTATCTTATCCAGTTGTCTTCCTTCTCTCAAAAGAAGGGTGCACTGCAAACATTTTGCTCCTGATTAACGAGCAACTGCTTAGCCGATACCGAGTACCGCTCTGATGGCAGCCTAAGAAAATTACAATTCCTTTAAAAAGTGAGGCATAATCATAATTTACTTAAAAAGATTTAAATAGAGCACTCAGTGTAAACTCTAACTCTTTGCACTGCACCACCTAAGTTAGCTGGGAACTGGCTGGGTACCACTTAGTGAATAACAAATCACATGGTGTCAGATTTGTGCCAGACTGGGGTATTTGCCGATATCAGCATTTTCCGTGCTATCAGAGGCAAATCTAAATAATCAGAAACACGAGTCCCTTAAACTTCAAGTTGTTGTTTTTAACTTCTGTTTTGGTACGAGACAGAATGTGGTCAGTAGTGAGCTGAGGTGTCTGCAGGCGGAGCTTGTGTTTGACAGCTGCTTCCCCAACAGCGTCTGTGCTGAGCTCAGCTAGCATGCGAGCATCGACCTCGTCATCCACATACGCTCCACCAGAAAACAAACAGTCATATAATGTGAAACTTTTCCTCTAAGCCTGGAAATGTCCAAATTTTATTCAACAAGCGACATAGATTACATCTCATTCTGAAGCCCAAGACTTCGACAAAGTTCCAAAAAAACATTTTGTTTTGTGTGGTTTTTTTTTTAGAAAAACATTTATTTGGCTAATAATTGAGTGAATTCAGTGACAGTAAAGATGTTGGGCAACTTTGTATTTTCTTATGAAAAATACAGATTAAAGATCTATTAAAATCATTCACTCTTGTAATAACTTTTTAATGCGTTTCTGAAAGAGCACGAAGATAAAATATCTGCACGGCAGCTCAAAGTGTTGTTGAATTAAAGTTGTGAAAGTTTCTCAGTTCAGGAACAAAACCTTCCTGCCAACAGCAAATTGACTCAACACACTCACAGAACTGACACACGTGAATATTTTACAGCATATGCGTGAGAGTGAAATGTTGAATATCCTGACAGACAGAACAGACGTACAGCGAGCTGTAAACGGACTTTCTGCATGTTTTGTTCCAGTGGAGGCTCTTCATCTAGGAACTCTGATGGCTGCACATGGTTACTTCTTCCCCATCTCAGACCATGTCCTCACTCTCAAAGATGACGGCACTTTCTATAGGTTTCAGGTAAGAAGAATAAATAGTAATGCTTCAGTTGTAATTGTTTTGTGATGCCTCGGTACAATCCATGTTAAGGCTGCTCATATGGGTTTTAAGTGTTCTGTTTTCACATGAGAGCAGATAAAGTTTAGTTTAAACCAGACTTCATTTGCATTTCTATTAAAAACTAAAAAATTAAAGCTGTTGTAAGAAAAGTGCTAAACATAATTTACGCGTTACAAACTCTCACAGCGGTGGAGATGAGGTGTGATGAGGTGTGATGAGGTGTGATGTGCTGAAGTCACATCAGAGATCGGACTTGCTGTGAGCCGGAATTATCGGAGGTTCATAAAAAAACCACATTGCTTTGAGTGTCAATAGTTGGATTGACAGTTGTAGTGATTTTTCCTCGGCTTCCCAAGTGAGCTTCACAGACCAAACCAAAATAAATCGATGCCTCAGGCTGTTTGCTTCAGTCTCAGCCTTCACTTTGCTCTTTACATGCGGTCAGTTTTCATTTGAAGTCCATCCGCACAGCGCTGCCGACGAGGGTCAAGATTCATACTGTCTGTCCTCAGCGCGCTGAAAGGAGCTTATGTGCTTTAGACCTTATGCCCATTATACAGCAAAATGTTTTATTGTAACAGATGCAGAGCTTTGACAGAGTGCCCCCCTAAAATGACCAATGTATTACCTGTACGCAGTCAGAAAACTGAGTTGTTTCTTAATGGCCTGTTTTTCCTCGTCAGACTCCATACTTTTGGCCATCAAACTGCTGGGAACCAGAAAACACAGACTATGGTGAGAGACCTGTTAATGGCTAACTGCTGCTTTGTGCATTATTCAGGAAGTTGTGAAGGCCTAATGATGCAGTCTGTTTGTTTGGTGCATGAAATATATTTGTCCACTTGTTGTGTAATTGCTGCTGATGTATCGGGAAGTTCAAAAAAATGAAACACAAATGATGTAAATGCAGAATTGGGATGGTTGATAGAAAAATGAAAGAATTAAGAGCCCATTTTATTTCAGATGCTTGGCCCACAGTTAGAATCAGTGGCCGTGCAGTTGTTATGCAATAACTCTGTGTGCTTCTTTTCTTATTTCAGACTAGAGTTCAATATTTTTAGGATGGGCAAATAGCTGCAGTCTTGGCGGTCCTTTATTTGTCTGTGAATTGTCAGGGAGGCAGACGGCTTAGACTCGCTGTGGGAATAATCCTGTAAGTGTTCAGGGAAGTCAGAGTGTCTCAGAAGAAGCAACAGTTTCACGTAACAACAGTGTAAGAACATAATGAAGCTCTACATGACGGTCAGACGAAAAAAGGATGAAGGGATGGTGACAGTACAGGAGTACATCAAACTGCAGGCACACACACACACACACATACACACACACACACACACACACACGCTGTAACAGATGCTCAGACACCATGCACACTCAATGACCTTTGTGATTTGCAGGCCGGTTTAAATGTGCAGTTGAGAGGATTAAATGAGTAAACGCAGGGCCACTTAAGGCTGTGAAAACCAGGCTGAGATCCCGTTCTCCCTCTGTTACCAATCCCTCTCTCTCTCTCTCTCTCTCTCTCTCTCTCTCTCAGCTGTTTACCTCTGCAAAAGAACAATGCAAAATAAAGCACGTCTGGAGCTTGCAGACTATGAAGCGGTAAGTCAAAGAGGTCTTTTAGTGTCAGCACTCCCCTCTCCACGTATCTGTTCCGCTCCTGTGTTGGCACGGCTCTCAGGATTTATCACTTGTCTTCTCTTGCATTCTGATACTGAGAACATTTGTTTTTGTGTGTGTCACTGCATCATTTGTAACTTCCCTTTCACCAAGGCTATAAAATGAATCAATGGGTTAGCTAAACACTGGGGGTTTCATATGTGAGCAGCACAGTGTGCAGGAAACAGAATCAGCCAACATCCCTTAAAATTGTATTACTTTGCTTTTTTGTTGCAGGAGAGCTTAGCAAGGCTACAGAGAGCTTTCGCCAGGAAATGGGAGTTCATTTTTATGCAAGCAGAAGCACAAGCAAAGTAGGTTTCTGTCAGGAACACACATGCATGAGTAAAGCCTGCTACACACTGCTCGATTTTGGGCCATCCCCAGCGAAAGATGACGAAACACGGCGACATCTTTGGCTGTGGCTGCACAATGACGATCCTACATGGCACAGACAGAGAGGGTCACAGACGGCTGATGTCCGGAAGCCTGGGACAAAATTCTGACAGTGTCACATGTTTGGGATGACTTTCCCACATTGTGACAGGAGGTGGTGGGGGAAAAAAACCCATTCATAGACGCATCGCACTTCGGGCGTCACTGATTGTGAATTGATTCACAAATGTCCAAAACTCAGTTACCTCCATTTTACATAATAGATGGAACGAAAAAGGCAGAAAACAGAAGTGCAGCACACTGCACAAAAACTGGAGAGAAACATGGCTGATCAACAGTGAGTGGATTAAAGTTAGTGTTTGAAAGCACTTTGACTTCTACAAAGTTGATGGAGAAAGTGAACAAGACGAGAGCACGATAAGCTGTGTCACACTAAGAGAAAATCAAGATGCATTTTGATGCATCATTTATCATTTAATTATCTAACTGTAGGGCCCTGAATCATAATCTGATGATGTCTAGAGATTCCCACCTCTATGCTAGTAACCAGCCAACAGAGACACATCATACACTGATGCAGTAAACAATGCAGCTAAACCCAAATAAACAGGTTAGCATACAACTAAAAACTTTTGTGAAGCTCTCTTTGCAAAATTGGCATTCCAAGCTGGCCTCTTTTCCCTCGCCACGACCACGACACATTAACCTGTTCTTCTTCTCTTCCTCCTCGTGTGAGTTTATTCCACACACATAGATGCTAATTTTCATTTAGCATCATTACATGCAGCTCCCAGTATAGCCACATGCATGGATTATACATGCTGATGCACACTGATAGAAAAGTTTCTTAACTTGCATTGCAGCCTGTGATTCAGTATTTGTTACTGTCGCATAGTCTGCATACATCGAATCTGATGTCGTACCTAAGTTTATTAGATCCCTGTTGCACAGTTTAGCTTGCAATAAGCTAAAATCGCACAGTGTGTAGCAGGAATAAGACCTATTACAACCTAATTATGATCAAATTCTGGAATTTAAGACAACGTCCCCATGATAGCCAGCACACAACTGCACAGATGCACATTAAACGTGATGGAAGAAGCTACATGCTATGTAAAAACAGTCCTAAACTCCTTTTTTTACTCTCAGAGTGGACAAGAAAAGAGACAAAATTGAGAGGAAAATTCTCGACAGTCAAGAAAGAGCTTTCTGGGACGTGCACAGACCAGTGGTGAGTGAAATTACTGATGTTGTCTTCGCTGTCACCTCTGCTGTTACTGATATCAATGCTGACATTATCTACAGCATCTTCATTATCCTGCAACAGCTGAAAATATTTTTAAGCTGACCACGCACAAAGAGTAAAAAGGATAATTACATGCTGTAGATATGCCAAATCATTTCCGCTCTCTTGGTTATTTCAATCTGTTCCACACCTTTCACAGGCTTAGAGATGGAACACGCTTTTTGACAAAGAAATAAAGTTTTGAAAATGTTGTGAACTTTTCATTGATTGTATCACGTATGTACATCTAAGCTGTACACTCCTGATGACGGTGTGAAGGAGTGAAGGCGCTGTACATCCCCTGCCATGTATTCCTCTGCCACACACATGAAATGCCACATCAATACCTGCCACAACACATCACATCAGTGCGGCTCCTCACCTTGTTCATACACACTCGCTTAGCATTAGCATCTTGTTTTCCCTGAGGTTACAGGGTCTCCTCGGCTGCATTTCTCTGAAAGCCACTGCTCCATGCTTAATTGGAAAATAAGTCCAATTTATGCGTCCTTGGAGCAACATAATCAATATTAATTCAAATTTCACAGTGATGCCGTCAAGCCACTTAGCTTTGTTCTCCTGGAAGAGACCTAGATTAGACCACTTGTTCAATCAGCTAGAATTTGCACACTAAGACTCTGATTTCCCGCTGGTTTACTTGTTTTGCCAGAATTGGCACATTCCATGTTTAATTAACCAGCATCTGACACATTGTCCTGGAGACTTCTCAGAATCTCTCCACACAGTAGCAAAAGCATATTGCATTTGATTAACTGAAAGTCGTGTAATGGTGGTGCAATTGCACCTTCATCCCTGAGGGCAAAGCATTAAACAGCTAAATTCAGAGAAATGTATTTCTGACAAGTTCGCTCAAGGTTTTCTGATTCTTATCTCGCAGCCTGGATGTGTGAATACGACAGAGGTCGACATAAAGAAGTCGTCCAGAATGAAAAACCCCCACAAAACCAGAAAGGTACGGAATAACTTCCTGCTGATACACCTTTTACAACACTCAGCCTACTTTTGAATTCATGTCATAAAATTGTTCTATAATTGTTCTAAAAGTCGAGAGCTATGGCTATATTTACCAGGATCTGGCTAAGTGAGGAATTTTGGTTTTAGGGAGAACCTTTAAAGTATGGGAATCTAACAAAGGAAGGTAGTTGATATTAACTTGAATGAATGCAAACTGTAATTTATTGACAGCACCAAGTAAAATCAGTAATTAAGTGCCTCATCCAGTCTTAAGGCACAGCTATGCTCAACATTAAAATACACAGCAGTCCCTTAAATCACCGAGGGAAATCGTGAAGGCAGTGTAGACGATAGTTCAAGTGTGACCAGAGTGAGATGAAGAAAAAGAGGAAGAGCGAGATACGAAGAACTCGACCAAATAAAACCTCTCCGTCTACGTTGGCCTCACAACCACCTCTGTTACAGTGCTGCCTCCTCTTTTGTCGCTTTTTCAAGAGGTTCATGATAACAATCTCCCCCAACTCATCATGTTTGTTGTTGTTTTTGTTGTTGTCACCGTGACAACAACAAAAACAAACAACATGGTGGTTTCATTCCAATTTCTTTTTTTGATCATGTGCAAAGTACAATTAGACTCTAAACTTCCATCTGCATGTTTTGAACCATCCTGTTTAATTCCGTTCCTAAAGGAAGCCTAAATGTTCCTTCACTATTCCAAAGGAAATGAGCCAATAATCTAAATAACATTTACAAATAGTCCAATAGTCCAAAAGTAATGGCAAAAATGTATGTCAGGGCAATGCATTGTAAAGAAAAGTTTCAGAAGGGATCGACTGACCGGATGTAGACACAGGACACCAGAAGTCTGGATTAGGCCAATAGCTGTGGTCCTCATAAGTATAGGAAACCTTCTACCTTCCCATAGAGGAGAATACACCACAAAAGATGAGATGAACGTTCGCAGAATGCCTTTTTTCAGATAGAGAAAGCAGTTTATTTCCCCGTCTTCCTCCTACAGCATTTTCCCGCCCCAAATATTTCTCCCTTTGTTCACTAGGCCATGCCCCTTCCCCTCCTGTGAATGTGGCTGCAGGTGAGCTAACAGGCAGCCATTAATATAAACTAAAAACATGAGATAGAGGCCAGCGGGCTTTAACCTTGCAAGTTTGTTTTGTCTTGTTTGGTTTTGTTTTGTGTTTTCTGGGGGAATCAAACCATTCCTCTTACACCGACTCTCTCCTTCGCGCCTGTGGCGGTGTCACATGAACAAACACGCTGATTTATTACAGTTCTGTGTTTCATCCTATATGTTCTTATTTACTTGTTTTGCTGCCTCAGTCGGTGTATGGGCTGCAGAATGACATCCGTACCCACAGCCCAACTCACACACCTGCCCCAGAGGCCAAGCAGCCAACAGAAGAAGAACTGCAGGAACAGGTTAGACCTGCAAGTGGCGCTCTCTCTTTGAAGATGGAATCTTTGACCATTTTAAGTCAATGCTAACACTTTAATTTTAGTGGTAGTTTTTATTTTTGTTGTGCATAAGCAGATAGCAGTAGAGAGTCTAAAGTGTCTGAAGTGCACACATGAAGTCAGTGTATGCTGATTGTTCCCTCCTGTGGTTTCAGATCACGTTTTGGCAATTGCAATTAGACAGGCATCGACTGAAAATGTCCAAAGTGGCAGAGAGGTGAGCAAAGCTGTCTGTGTCTTTATTCAGTTTAGCCATCGATCTGTTTATTGAGCCTTTAAATGGCCTAACATGGTGTGGAATTAAGAGCTCCAGCGACCTTGAGGAGGTACTGGATCCAGACAATGCCTTCAGTGAGCGTCAGCGCTGACGATACCTGATACTGGCTGACACACGGGGCGTTGATTTGTCATTTCCTCCCCTGAAAGGAGCGGTGCATTCAGCAGAGAGTTCTCTGTCCTTGTATCCAAACGCAGGGTCAACATCTCTCTGGTCTGGCTTTACCTTCATGACAGTTTAAAGTATTTCCTCTCCAGGGGATTTCACCTCTCCTTTGTCAACTAAATCTTCCAAAAAAGCCTTTTTCACTAATAATACCTCAGAGAGCAGGATATGTGTCACATTTCCACCACTAACACAGACTCAGTCATTGTTATGCTTTGTGTTTTCTCCTCAAAAAACAGTTTGCTGGGCTACACAGAGCAGTATGTCGAATACGACCCCTTCCTCACGCCTCCAGATCCTTCCAACCCCTGGATCTCTGATGACACCACGCTGTGGGAGCTCGAAGCCAGGTAGATACACAAAGATATTCATACGGAAACACAGAGCGCTCGATATATTTTAAGGTTAATGCTTTGGAGTACTTTGTTACACACATATCTTAGCTGTAAAGGACGGGTTGAATTTGTTTTGCTTCCTCCTTTAGTAAGGAGCCGGGCCAGCAGAGGGTAAAGAGGTGGGCTTTCGGCATCGACGAAGTCTTCAAAGATCCTGTGGGGAGAGAGCAGTTCCTCAAGTTCCTGGAGTCTGAGTTCAGCTCAGAGAATCTCAGGTACACGATAGAAAACATGAAAGAACACGGTGTGGCCTGAAATGTTTTCCTTCCGTAAGATGAAATAAATTCACATGCAAGGAGAGTTTGACCTGTTTTACTGCCACAGTGAGTAAAGAAACATTTTGCATGATCATAAATCTATGAAATTAGAATATAGTATGCACTTTGAATTAAAGCAGTAGTTTGGTTATACATAAACCGCCTTTCGATATCATGGATGGTCAGATAGACAGACACCCTTTGAACTGGAGGTGTAACGATACATTCAGTATGATATGATTTAGTGACTGGAGGTCTATACAGTAACTTTTTTAGTAGAGAAAAAATCAATGCATTGATGTTTTTTACACCCCCTATTTTAACTACAGCTATAAGGTAGTTTACTCTGTAACAATTCACCACATTTCATCATATAATTTTAAAGCAGTTGAAGTATAACGCAGAATAGAATAAAAATGCCACATATCCTAAAAATGTCTTTAAACAGCGAATGTTACTGCGTAAGCCTGACTGTCCGTGCAGCAGGTAGGCGGGACTCGCTCGTGTGTTTCGATTTGGATCATGAACTTTGACTTTAAGCGTAAGTGCTCCTTTCAGTTTGTCTAAATCTTTGTTAACCTCGACCACAAACAGAGTCTGAAGCCTCAAAGAAACAGTTAACTCGCTCTTGGGTCTCACATGGGTCCCCACAGTGTGACTGTGCGAACAGATACTTCTGAAAGTGTGATTAATACAAACACACACATGAATGCACACCTGAGGAACTGTGGAGGATTTGACTCACACTTTGCTGCCCCCAAACACACACACACACACACACACACACCACACACACAAATTAATGAAATGCTCACACACACATTGTGAGAGGCTCACAGAAATGTTCAGTTCGTTCGCTGCAGGACTCCCACTGTTTGTGCCCTCGCGGTTATATCAGTATAAGTGAGCACAGCTGCAGACGTGGCTCGAATAACACAAGTGGGCAGGAATATTATGTTAATTTGTTTATTCATGTAACAGCAGTGCTGCAGAGTATCAAAGGTGCATGCTAACAGCTAAATATGAAGAGAGTAATGAGTGTGCGGTAAAGCTCCTCAGCTTTCTCTCCCAGTGCCGGCTTGTTCTGTTTCTGCCCACAGTTCATCATGTGCTCCACTCGGTTACAGTAGAACTTAATATCTCAGTCAGCTGAGTTTTTTTTACCCCTTTAAAACTGAATAGATGTATCTCTGAAAACATGCTGCACTTTGTGGACTTTTTAACATTAAACATGGGTCTCATTTCTGTAAGACATTACATCCAAATTGTTGGTGTTGCTCCCTTTACTTTGCATTTTTAGTTGGAGTTTTTTCTCCCATGTGATGAGAGCATGAAGAACCAAACTTGTATAATGTGTAAAATGAAAATTATTATTATTAAGCCTTTCAAATGCTGTAAAAAGAATAATAAAATTAATATTAGAGATTTTTTCTTAAACAACTTTGTTGGCGGAAGGTTATGGTATGGCAAAATTTATTTTTTAATCCTTCATGTCATATCCTTCTTGTAAAGTACGAAACAATTATGTCAGTCCAAATGTTTTTTAAGTGTTTCTTTATGGTTAAAGGTTTGTTTGTCAAGTAACTTCTCCATCTTCTTCAGCTGAATCAACTATCTCAACCCCTCTTGGATTTGCTGCTTTTCATGCAAAGTTTAGTTTTTAGAGACGTGGTTCTAACAGCATAAAGACACTAAAATTACACACTGACAAAGGATCCATCGCTGGTTTTTGCTCTGTCAGGTCTAATTTGTAGTCCGGAGCTTCTGCAGGAACTAGAAACATTTTTCTGCTGACCTTGTTCTGCAGGTTCTGGCTAGCGGTCCAGGAACTAAAGAAGCGTCCCATCAGAGAAGTTCCAAGCCGGGTTCAGGAGATCTGGCAGGAGTTTCTGGCCCCTGGAGCACCCAGTGCCATCAATGTGGACTCCAAGAGCTACGACAAAACCACCCAGAATGTCAAAGACCCCGGACGCTACGCCTTTGAGGATGCACAGGTGCAAATGACACAGACAGATTAAATCACATCCACAGCTAAAGTCTGTAGTGCTTTATGGATAATTCTGCTCTGTGACCTTTAACTGCAAAGTGCAACTGATGTAACAGAAACATCTTTACTCCTGGTAGTTTATGAATCACAGAGGATCGGATGACTGCTGCCTTTTGTAATTTCTTTATTTTCACATCATGTGCCGCTACCACAGGAACACATCTACAAATTGATGAAGAGTGATTCATACAGCCGTTTCATCCGTTCCAGTGCCTACCAGGAGTTATTACAGGCCAAGAAGAAGGTAAAAAACACCGACCTGAATTACACCCCAGATAGAAGTTTCACTTTGAATACCAGGTGTGAAGCAGACGGTCACATGTAGGTGACAGGACAATGCTTAGAACTTTGCTTGTGTCGACTCAACCGTCCCGCTGACGCTGCCGTCTTGTCCCACAGGCGCGCCTTCAAGTCGTCCATTAGCACATAAAACAAGCGTAGACACTTGCTGCTCTTGCACTCACCTGCAGTGACGTAACGGGGGCAGACTTTTATGTAATTATGCTCAATGTATTTACAGATGCGTGTGACCATTTAAAATTCTAGAAGGTTTTAAACGTTAAAGCCATCTCAGTGGAGTCGTTGCTGTTCCCTTTAGTTGTCGTTTGCTTTCCACTAACTTCTGAACAAAAGCTGTGACTTTTGCTGCAGAGTTTTTGTGACCTTGTGCAGTTCCTTCTTCCCAGTGCATTAGGCACTCCAAACATCTCTATTGCATACAGTCATCTATGTTAATATAAATGATATCATGTAATGCAGGTTTCAATTAGATTAGATACAATTTCTGTCTCCTATGATAAACATACTGCATCTGAAATGGAGCTTACATTCCTGAGCACAGTGCTGTATGTGGTCAAACCAAAGCACACGTCAAACAGAGCTGCACTCACATGCTGTCGAGACCAATGAGAGGTGAAGAGGGAAAATACAGAGTATTGATAGAGTCGGCTTCAGACGTGGATGATGGAGTAGCTGATCGGGGCTCCTGTCAGGCTTGTAGGCAGCATTGTGCACAGCAGAGACCTGAGGCTGTCATAACATGATGAATAAATCAGATTACACAGGTGTATTTATGTGCTTAAAACCTGCTTTGTCTCACGCCGCCTACACTTTCTCTGCCTGCCGTTCCAGGAAAGAAGATTTCAGTATCATAGCGAGGGATTTTAATGTAATATCGTGTGAATTCAGCACATTAGAAACAACAGTGGAAGTGATAATGATGGCAGCGAACTCCCTCTCTGTTCCGAAGTACAGCTCGTCTATCTGGCTTGCAAGCCGTTGATCATTTCTGTATGTTGATCTGAACCTTCTGAATGGAAGAGGGTTTTTCTTCATTTAATGGATCTTTTTTTGTCCCCACAGAAAAGTAAGAACTTGTTCTAAAGGCTCTTGCTTCCAGGTAATATTCCACAAAATTTCTACCATTTTATTTGTTGTTGTGTCACTGATAATACCAATTATTGTCCTATCTATATCTTGTAAAAGACACTATTTGTTTTTACATATTTGCATTTTTTAATATACATTAATATGGATTATATAGTTCAATAATCCTTACAGTTTTACCATACGTGCAGTATGTACTGTGCAAAACAGCATCATGTCAGTGGCTTCTCATATTGAAAATTAAACCAAAAACAAATGCACTCATTGCTCTCAGTCTTACTTGCCTAATTATCTCTTTGCACCTGTTCCTCGTTCCTCTCTTCTCCCAGCGCAGTGGAAACCCCTCGCATCCGAGAGGCTGACCAGTCGTGTGCCATCATGCTAAAATCAATGCCATCTCTCTCTCTTGGACATGGAGAGAGGGACCATCTCATCTCTTCGTCATCGTTGTCTGTCCATGCGCTCTCGGCTCGGCCAGGTGATAAGCCGGGCTGTCTGTTCGTCTCTTGTCCACCGGATGTTGCATGTCCATGGGGAGGACGTTCCTTCTTCTCTCTCCTCTTACAGTACCTGATATATTTCCAGTATTCTCAGAAAAGGAGGCACTGCCGGACTTGTGAGGACACTGACAGACTGCTGAGATGAAAAATGTCAAATCCGGTGCTCCGGTTCTTTCCATCGTAACTGCTGGATTGGAGCCCCCGTCTCACTTCCAGCTGCAACAAATGATGTCAGATTAAAAAAAAACAAACAAACACATAGAGAAAATATATCAAATGACAACTTAAACTGATCAATCTAACCAGTGTCATCGCTTTACATGATCTGAGGTCACAGATACTTTGTCACGCAATGGGAAGTGTTGTGCAGAATGAATATACAATATATATACATATATATTATGATTATTATTCTGATTATTTATTGTGCTTTTTTTTGCCTTGCATTATTTAATTTTACTACAGTAATTAGCACATATGGTTTTCACTTGTAAAGTCACATTCAAAATGACAAAAAATGCTGTTCCTGTCTTATGTAGAACACAATTCTTTGTTAATCTCTCCTGCATTTATTTTTATACCATATTTAAAGACACTTTTACTTACTTGTATTATTAAAGTTGGCCCTCTATCTGTTACTATGGCCTGAGTTTGTTGGCTTTCTTAACTTTTTTAACACAAAATGTCTTTATAAGCAACATAAATTTAGTGTAGCATTCATTCTGCAGTGTCAGAAGAATCCATGAACAGGGCTTGAGCGAAGCACTTTTGCCTTCTGCCACTAGATGGTGTTAAATTGTTTCCTACAGCGAGGATCTGCCCCCTTTCACCCATCAGCTCCCCCTCAGCACAGATCAGCAAAATGCACCATGTTCCACTGCAGACAAATGAAGCTCTGGCATGTAAAAGTGTCATCATTCTCTGGTCTGCTGAGGGGGTTATTGTTCCGACTCTACCCGACTGAGGTTTTACAGAGTCTGTTGATGTTTCAGCTCTTTGATGGCAGAACTGACAGTCAGTGTTTTTCAGTCTTTGTGCCCAGTGGTCAGCTTAGCAAGAGCCACAAAACAGACAAACATTATTGTCTCAGTTGCGTCAAGGAATGTCAATTGTGGCATTTTTCAAAGCGTCCTGTTAGTGCGTCTGGGTAGATCATGGAGTGATTTATGGATGAGACATTATGGGCTGTAATGTGATGTGGTCACAGTAATGAGAGAGGACAATTTAGGGTTTTTGTAGAAGGTCATTGTTTCTTCACAATTTTGCCTTTTGTTGTCCATGGTGGCAACATGTCATCCACTTCCTTCAAATGTAAACGCAAATGTCAAACACAGGGAAAGAGAGAGAAAAAACTCACAAAAGCAAAGAGGAGACCCAGGAAAAGCTGTCATTTTGATAAGTTTAATATTTAATGAGTGAGTGGAAATTACAAAAAGATATGAACGAGAAATATCAATGGACAGAGAGACAGAGACAGACACAGGAAGGGACAGACTCAAAAATGAAAGAAGCGAAGCTTGGTTTGATTCCCACAATGACCAGGGCCAATAGGATAAACCCTCCCAGTCTTGAGGAGGGAAGGGGGTGGTGGGGATTCAAACCGAGGCAGGCTTTACAGCGAGTCAAACACTCTCAAAGACAGACTACAGACAGTCTCCGCTGCATTAAGATACAGGCTTACTGTGACTGAAACCTGGAGCTTCTCTCTTGAGCCTAAAAACCGACAGACTAAAGGAGAAACTTGAGGCACAAAGTAAGGAAGAGACATTTTTCTGGGAGGATGGAGAACTGTCCGGGTCCAAAACTTTAAATCTGTAGTTGAGGGGGGGAAAGTGCAGCAAAGACAAATCTGAGGATACTAAAAATTACGTTGCCATGGAAACAACAATCTGGAAGCGGACGCAAGGACCACTGAAGGTGGACAACTTCCCTTGACTGCATCCTCGACAGGCTACTGTCCCACTGTGCACTGTGCTGACAGGTACATAAACCAAACTTCATGCTTCACCGCAGCGACACCTGTTTGACACATTAACGCTTCATTTTAAAGACATTCTAGCAGTTTTACATTCCAATGATGTTTCAAATTGTCAACTACAATAACAAATGATTTAATCCCAAATTAATGCAGATTACATTTGCTAAAGTCCTTGACACACTTGGGCATATGAGCTGCACATTTGCATTGGCTGAATTTTCATTCTTGATAAAATATTAAAACGATTATGCACACTCGAACATTGATGGACTTTTCTCATAGTGTATGTGAGTTAACAGTGATAACATATGTGAACAAATTCAGGTACTAATTACATTCTTTGAGTAAAATGTAGATTAAAAAAATTCAGTTTGAATGCTTAGGAAGGTATTGAGACTGAGTGACTCAGTGAGTCTCTGAATAACTCAGAGCAGAACCATGTAATTGGACCAGCAGTAGCTCCACTCAGTATCTCTGCCAGCAGCGAGGGTTTGATTCCCGCTGGGGCCACCCATAGTAAAAATACATGCCTTCAAGGTGCTGTGAGGTGTTCTGGATAAACATGTCGATGACTATAATTAGTGGCTGCATGTTCCAGAGAATTAGTGTTGTGAGTGAGAGAATTAGTGAGTGATGACAGTGTGTTGTACTGTGCACCTCAGTGGGATTAGGAGTCAGTTCACGGGAGTTTTTCCACTGACAATGACAAAGACACAATGACAGATAATGGAGTTAATGTACATAATGAATTTGTTTTCTTTGTGTCCAAAATAATCCTTGTTCTCTTCCTGTCCGTTCGTGTGTGCAGGTGTACATCGTCGTGTGTGTGTGTGTCTGTTAATATCATTAATACATCTGTGTGTAATCATGTGCATACTGATAGGTGGTGTGTGAACATGTGTGTGTTTGGTCAGTATGCGTGCAGTGAATGGTAGGGAGTTCGCCTTCTGATCCTTCTTACAGCCCTGGTGACTGCACCACCTTGCACAGTCTGCTCTGATGTCAAAGAGGATTTAGCGCACAGACACATTACAGTTTCTTTAGTAACAGAAAACACTTCATGGTAAGCCTCTAAAGATAGTAAAACTGGTATTTGATAGCAGCCTTAAAACACTCTTAACACGTGAAGTTCACACATGAACAGGTACTGAGAAAATACAGAGGAAAGCAGATTAAAATAGTGGAACTTTTAGGCAGTTGTGGTGATTTTTTTCTCTGAAAATCAACCTTTCTTTTAAACCAACAGAACATTTACCTCGTTTGTGAACAATTTGTGGCTTTAAAGGACTGCTTTTAAACCTCTTAGCACATAGAGGCCTGCTGCTGAGCCAGACTGTGCAAACTCATGCTGAGCAGCCAAAAAATTGCCAAACCACAGAAATTAATTTCCAGAATTTTAATGGAGATTCTAAAGTTTCCACAGACACCAAATATATCGAAAAATGGCAATCAAGACATAAAGAATATTTCTATTTGACAGGATGGTAAAAGTCTTAAAACACATTGAATCTTTGGCCCAGATATTTCTCTCATTAAAGTATTACAGCTTCAGTAAAGTTCTGGAACAAGCTGGTACAGAACAGAAACGTGAAACTGTCAGTCGGGGTGAAGTAAGGCCATTTTAGCGACCTTTAAAGGAGAAAACTGTGTGTTGAGGGATTAACCAAAATTCCACCAAAAGTGCAAATGCAAACGCAGTGTTAATCACCGCAGCTGAGTGGTGCCATCCTGATGTGAAATGAGAAACGCTGCACTATCGTAGCACCTCTAACTGGCCCTCATCCTCCAATAGGATGCGTCCATGTCGCTGATGCACAGCAGTCGCCTTCCATTCTCGCCAGCACCTGGCTTGGAAAGCATTATATATGGGCTGCTAGTCATTATCAAGATGGATTGTGGTGACAAATGGCAATGTTGGCATAAGACACATTTGCACAGATAAGCACCCAAAAAGACCCCAACCCCCCCCCTCCTGTCCCCCCGGCCCCAACTGTTAATGAGCCAACAGTCCGGCGCAGTTTGGGAAAATAGAATCCGCAAATGCAGATAATGACATGGTTCCTCTTTGTGTAATTGGCTCCAAGTGAAAACATTTAATTTACCTCTCTTTCCCCTCTCTCTTTATATCCTGTGTATGAGTGTGTGTGTGTGTGTGTGGTCACGTACGGGTGTTGTGTGCGTGTGTGTGTGATTGAGGTTTGAGCTGCACGGTGAATTAAATGCAGTTCTACTGTAATTAACTGCACTTACCAGTCTGTGTGTGAGACTTTCTGACGCACCAATAATTGAGGCATCAGGTTTTGTTTGTTTTAACCTGCCTTTGAAGGCATGCTGGGAAGATGTTTCACATGGTTTAGTGGAAGTACATCTGTGTGTACAAATTTGAAAATCTTGAAAGGATTCCTGGGTCTTTCTTCAATTATTTAACCGGGTATCAGAATTATTAAAATATTTAGCAAGTAGAGTTGATTTCCACGGCTAAGTTTTCATGTCGAGAACTGAGACAAAAGAGACCCATTGTTATCCAGACAGAAAACATTACCGTGGTATTAAAATGCCATTCTGAAAAACAAAACATCACAAGTTCCCACTGATGATAATAGTTGTTTTCAAAAGACTTGTGTGTAGCTCAGCAGTCGCTCTGGTATTTGTTTCTGGTATTTGTAACTTCATTAGAGGTCTGAATTTTGGGAACCAAGGTCTGCCACAGTTCATTGAAGCATGTCCCCCAAGTATTTGCGGTTCTTGTAAAACATAAAGCTGTGTTTGTGGACGATATTAGTGTTTAGCAGACAGAGAGGTCCGGTTCAGCTCTGTCTCGGCATTAACACACAAAACCACAGTCTCCTTCCGTCTCCGGGACTCTGTGATGGTTAGTGCTGTGCGTCGAGGAGAGACAGACGGATAGAGTGACGGAGAGATGCAGCCAGAGAGGGAGGAGGAGAGACCAACAGCATGTGGAGAGATTTACATCTGTGGGAGGAGGGTAAATATTGTGCATGAAAACCCAAGTGGTGATGGTTTTGGTCCCAAACGCTACCATCTCCTTAGTCTCCTTCCCTCCATCTCCCAACGCCAACCACTAACTGAGCGCCCATCTACCTCAGGACGCCCCCCAAAGCCCCTGCATCCCTGCCCCAAAACCACAATTTGTCCTGCAGCAGAGATTGATGAGGATAGCTTAGCAAGGCCAGTACTATCATACTTAAGGCTGAGTTCTGGAGTGGAGAGGGAGAGCGGCTGCTGACTGCAGAGGCCATCCGTCATGCCCTATGTACACAGTCAGTCAGGTCATCCCTCAAAAGTCCCCGAGGCTTTTCAGACTGTAGCTCACCAGAGTCAAAGAGTGCCTCTTTAAGCGGGAGAACAGGGAGACTAGAGAACAAGAGGCTACACACATTAGCAGAGTCTGTTCCTGTGACCAGGGGTTCCGGCATTTAAATCCACAGTCAGCAGGAATGAGACAGAGCAGCTGAAGACAAATGAGACAGTGTCGTACATGGAAGGTAGATCACGGGAAGATGGAGTGGGGTCATGACTCCCTGATGCAGTAGGTGGTGGAAGGACCCAGCGGGAGTCTTTGGTTTAGTTTTTCTAACCTTGTGATGGGTGTGTGTGGGCGTGTGTTGGCTTGTGTCTGCGTGTGCAAAAATGTGTGCATACAGAGGAAGCGCAGAACTGAGATGCAGTTTCCAGTTTCCTGATGAGGATAAAAACAATTAAATGTTTTTCCTGTGATGCTCTTATTGAAAGTTGATTTGCCTTCTGGGTACAGAGGAATAATGTCACATGCTTGATTGTGAGCGTGTGCACAAAATCCAAAATACTTTCTTCCTCTGCAGGTTTGATTTCTTTATAAAGAAAGCAAACACTAAATACCGATTCAAGAGACCAGATATGCAACACAAAGCGTCTTCTGTGTCCAAGTCTAACATATTTCTTCATGTTACAAAGGAAAAGTTTGTTCAGAATTCATACCACATCTCTGCTGGATGGACGAACAGCTGCTGTCTAGCTTACAGCGAGGGCTGCCAGGGTAGTGATATACGGAGTTTAGACCACTTGCAGCTCGGACACAGCTGCCATGACCTCAGGGTCAGAGGCAGAAAAAAGGAGGTAAAAACCAGAGAGGATTACGATAAAGTAATTTGTTCCATGTCAGTCAGTTGCAGGTCCAGTAAAGGAAGAAAGGGAACATACAAATTTGCACAGCAAAGAAGAGACTGTGAGTAGGAGCAGCCGCCAGCCTTCAGGCAGTTTGGTACACTGTCAGAATTTCTGACTTGATGTCATGCAATGCTTGTCAAGAGCAACATCTGCTGAAAAGATGCTTGAGTGATGGTCAAAAATGTGCTGGCGCAAATACTGACAGCATGCACACGGTCGGAGAATCCATCCAGAATTTAAGTAATTTGTCGAGATCACACCATCTTTCTGGTGCTAGCATGGCACAGCCGACACTCTGGCTGTCAGGGACTCTGTGGGTCACTCTCAGTTCATTCAGTTTGCTCTATAGTATATCACCAAAGACTAGAAGAGTGGACTGCCAAAGGGCACTGCAGAGCTCCCCAACTCTTCCCCTAATAACATGCAGATGGGCCTCTCTAATGCCTGTTTACATATCTGCGGCATAGTTCATGACTAAAGTAAGCAAAGCCCTAATTATTTTACCCGGCGACGGGACCAATAAAATCAGCTTCCCCTTCTCGTTATGGGTGTTTAAGTGTATCCTTTGATGGCAGGGTTTTGTTTATTTTTGGAAGAGTTGCGCAGCTGAGGAAAGCAAATAGAAGTAATGACACAGAGATGCTGACAAACGGAGGCCCTGCTGATGAATTCATTTCCTCAATGATGCCTGGAAGGCTACACTCTGAAGGTGATTCAACATGAATGTGCATTCAAAAAACTGAACACATGATCAGCAATATTGATATCATGTCAGCAGTGCAGGCTTTGACTGTCAAGCGTCATCACATACTGCGTGAATTAGCATACTCTGCCTCAACTTTTAATAATTTTCAGACTGTTTTCATGTGTTTTACTCTTCAGAGAACATCTTTTCTATGTAGAAATATTACGGACAGTAATTTTTTATGTCTCTGTTGTGCAGAATGCTGTGGAGAATAACTATCCCAGTCATACTGGCTGGTGTGCTCTGCATCACAGCAGAGACCAAAAAGCCCCGGCCTCAGGGATCCATCCCATCCCCGCACAAGACCAAAGGGAACCTTTCCTCAGAGCGTCACCACCGGCTGCTGCAGCAGAAACCTGAGGTGCTCTCCTCCAGCCGAGAGGCCTTGGTGGTGACGGAGCGCCGCTACCTCCGCAGAGACTGGTGCAAGACTCAGCCCCTCCGTCAGACAATCAGTGAGGAGGGCTGCCGCAGCCGCACTGTGGTCAACCGATTTTGTTATGGCCAGTGTAACTCCTTCTACATCCCTCGCCATATGGGCCCCAGCTCAGGTCAGGGCCAGAATCGAGGCCAAGCCTCAGGCTCTGGAAGGAAAAGCCACAACAAGGTCCAAGAGCCGTTTCAGTCCTGCTCCTTTTGCAGGCCACACCGCATCACACAGCTCACAGTGCAGCTAGACTGCCCAGACCTACAGCCGCCTTTCAGACACCGTAAGGTGCAGAGGGTCAAACAGTGCCGCTGCATGTCTGTGGATGTGGGCAGCCACGGGAAACTGTGAAGAACAACTTCAAAGGTCTTTGCAATGACACGAGTGTTGTCGAGGACAGAAATGGACAAATCTCGCCAAACAAGGACTGGCACCAAGTTGAACGACGCTGCCTCGTGTTGTACAAATAAACTGGACTGGTTTTATTAAGGCTCAACATTGTTATAATGAGAGACTGGCAGCCATGTTGGCAAGCTGATGCTGTTGAAAGAGACTGTTTCTGAGAGACACTTGTACTTTTGTCATTAGCTTCTTTTGTGAAGGAGGAGTTGAGAAAGTGCCTCAGAGTTTTTAAAATTTCAAAAACATGGACACCGCGGATGATTTCATCAGGTGGATCTACAGTAATGTCAGTTTGCCAGCAAAGTTCTCATGTGTAGGAGAAGAGGGCTGTGTTTTCATGTTGTGTCTGTTATCCTGTATGTTCTCCTTCATGTCAGTGCTCCAGATGAAACACGACAAGATTCCAAGAAACATGAAGCAGCACAGCAACCAGTGACCAGTGGCGTCCATCTGCTTGGACCGAAGCTTGGCTGCGTACAGTAGACTACATTTGGCACAAATATACTAGTCAGTAGGAAAAACATACTGCAGCATGTGCAATGCAATATATACAGTATATCTATTTTATGTATGTGTGTATGTATGAATGTATGTGAAAAGTATATTAAATCTATTTCATATAAAAAAAAAAAACACTGTAATTCTGTTATACTCCACGTTTACACAGAAAACAATCAGCAGCAGAATTTCTAACAAGAATTTATGTAATTTCTTTTACTCAATAAATATATTTTTCTCATATTCAAGGGTATTTAATCAAAACATACTGCACATGAACGTCACATCATATGAATCTTTTGCTCCATTAACATATAGGAGTTCACACACTCACATATAGGAAATTCAAAACTAACTGCATAGGATTCAGCTGAGAACATAAAGCAGGTTGTCAACACAGCTGATTCAAACTACAGCAGGTCTACATCAGGTCACACTGCAGGTATGCATGGCTTTTTTTTCCAGTATGTGCTTTTAGGTTCGGAGACATGATAAAACTACTGGGGAGAGTGAACATGTTTAAGCTTATGTTAAGCATATTTTTCTTCTTTACATGTAACTCGCCATGACTTGTGATGAATCTCAGAAATAAGCTTTGCCTTTCAGCACTCGTTTGACCTCTCCACTGTGAGATAAGGCACTTTCTGTCTGGCAGGTAATCCATACCAAACATATAGAAACGCTTTAAAATTATGTGCTTTTTTGCATTAGGGACGATACAAAGAGTAAGTGTTCATGTCTTCCTGTTAAACTACAGGGAGAACTGCACAAAACTGAACAAAAACCCAAAATAGGCTACATATGGCTTATGAAATACTAAGAATCTTGGATACAATGTTGCTACATATTTCAGACTCCAGTGAGCATTTTCTGGCAAATGACTCGGCTGCATTAATCATTTCGGCTTTAGGCCGTCTTCTGGTCGCAGTAATTCATTTAATAATGCAGGTGCTATCAAGGGGTGGCTGAGAATGAGATTTTTCATCTCTCTTTTAAACAGTATAATGTCCACTTTGAACCAAGCCACAATACACAACAGGTCTAAATCAACTGAAAACAAACACTGGAAGCAAACGTTGTATGCAAATGTTGTAAAAATGACGGATGAGTCATGTTCAGATTGTACAAACAGTGCTTGTGCAACAGACTTGGCGAAGATAATTTTCCATTCTCTGCTTCAGATCTTGTGACCCAGCTTTGCTTTCTGTGGAATCAAAAAAAAACACAACAACAACAAAAAACAGGTCTGAGTTATTTACAGCTGGCAGTGCTGGCACTCATCTCCAGAGGCAGGAGTGTGAGTTCCTCAACACCCTGATGAGTGTTTGCAAGGAACGGAGCGCAAAGACACCATGCAGTAACTGTGGTAAGAAGAGCAAACACATACTATTCCAGCTGCGTGCTTGGGCTTCACATTGTAGCTCGCTTTCTCCCTGGCCTGTTTGAAGCACTCCTCAGCCATTTTGACCCTGAGAGAAGAGAAGAAGTAAGCATCAGTCATCCTGTGGAGACCAACTCATTTACATTGTTGAAATTCACTGTTTCACCATAATAAAGAGACACAGCACAGATATTCCAGCGTGACCATCCCGGTTATGGTGCTGTGGTATATGCACACAGTGATCGTGGTCTGTCAAAGCGCCAGTCCTCCTACTTTGAAATGACTCACTGGTTTACTACTGCATGCACAGAGCCGGCAGTGTCACTACTCATTTGTGCATTTAAAAGACAAATGATCAGCAAGTCAAACAGTTTATACCAGCAGACATGCATCTTGCTTGGACTCATTATGTGGCTGTTGTGTTTGCCTGTGCTGCATGTTTGCATGCCCATGCAGCGCAGGTGAGGATTCATATCTGAGGCTCCACTGGAGGAAAACCAGCAGAGAGAGAACCGGGATGATCGCCGCTGGCAAAGGACACAGTCACTGCTTTCAGATTTGTTTCTGTTCTCTCCTACTGACCTAGCAAAGCTTGTGACATTTTACTTCTCTTTTACATATCACAACCCAATCTTCATTTGGCATAATGGACCAATTTGCTTGTTGTTGACATACGCAACGGTATCTTTGCATTCATCAAACCACTGGAAGCTAACTGGATGCTGCATGTGTTTTTTTCATTACTGGGGTGAGGACAAAGATTCGGGTCATTTCACCTCTTTTCCCTTCATGAATTTGAATGAATCTGATAGGATCTTCGATGAACACGAAATGCACTGAAAGTCATTAATGGTACGGGAACTCGCATTTGAGGAAAATTCTAAATGTAGGAACATCAGTTTATCCATAACGACATACCAAAAGTCAGAACGTGGTGAACCCTCCCAAATACACAGAAAAAAAGGAACAAAAAGACCCATTAATCTCAGCAGGTTTTGATATAAGGACAACTGAGCGGTAAAGTAATGTGTCCCACGAGTCAGTGAGCGTTTTTGTACTTCCTCGTTACCTCGTCCCAAAGTCTTTGTGTTTTTTGAATGAGTTTTCGCTTAAATGGCTGAAATAAAGTCTGTGGTTCACGCAGGCTAAAGATATTTAGAGGTTTTGTTCTGTGACATTAAATACGTCAGTCTAAATCCAATTTCTGAACAAAGTTTTAAGTGTCTTAAAAAACTTCAGTTGCTAACAAGTGGCTTAATGAGACTACAGTGTTTGTTGGGGACGCTGGACATCATCATTTGAAAAAGGAATAAAATCTAAAATATCTTTAAAAAAGGATGTGAGACAAGTGACGGACACAGCCATTATCACAAGCTAGATCAGGTCACGCTAAGAGGAGAGAGTTGGTTAGAAAAGTAAGCACGCTAAATCCAATCAGAAGCTGAACACTTCCGGGTGGCGGCATTCAAGTCATGTGACCAGGATGTAGTTTGTTTAGGCTCACAATAGCTTTTTGCTACTGGTGATTTCATTTAGGCTTCAAAAAACACAAACATAGTGTTCATGTGTGAAGATGATCAGGCTGAACAAAATGTGTCAGCATCATAAATTTGTGTTCATCACAAAGCTGATTTTCAGAGAAAATCCAAAGTCTCATCAAACATCCCATAATAAGCTTTTTGCTGAGGGAACCAGTGGGAGCTAACTTCAGGGTTGGCTGCAAAAATCTGTCATCCCTTCACTACTCGATTAGGTTAAAGTGTGAGAAGAAAGTTTTAACTGAAACGTCACATTCTTAAACAAGAAACTGGTCTTGCCGTCATTTTCTCACCGTTCCTGTAACATCAGCTTATTCTGCTTCTTCCACTGGTCTTTGAAATCAGTGGAGAACTCATGCCAAATGGAGAAGAAAGTGTTGGGAGAGACCTCTTTCTCGCCCGCCTTGGGTTTAACCGAGAAAGACACGCTCAACTCCAAGAAGCTGAGGACAGAGAAGAAAAACATTACTGGGAGACCAAACTATTACAACATGAAATTACAGAGTGAAACCTGGCTGTGTGAGCAAATATGCAAAATATGAAAGTTAATCTTGGAATAATGTGCTTTTTCATAGAGTTAATAGAGGAGCAACACAAAAAATACAAACCCACGATGACTGTGCATTTCAGAGAAGAACAGTGAGCACGAAGTGGAATTAGTGGAACTAAAACTGACGGCTTACTTCCAGAAGTGAAACAAACTCTCATACTACTCAGATACAGTGTTTAGCCCGTCACTCCTCTCTCTAGACCTCTGTGCAAGTTTTACTCATATGCAGGCACACGCTGCTCGCTATATGGAAGCATTAGCGGGGAAAAAAGGGACGGAAGAAAGACGTCTGACAAGGAGACAAAGTTGGATTCGGCGTGCATATGGAATGGGGACGACATACGTCAAAGTGTTAAATGTGGTGGCCATTTGCAGTGGATCAATACAGTGGACAGGTTGGGGTCTCTTTGTTTGGAGTGTGCTATAGGAACACATTCCTAGCCAGCAGTAACAGAAGCCTGGAGCCAAGGCTGTCTACTCTCGCTCCACTTAGATAAACAACACAGACACCGCACAGGGGGCCTCCCGTCTGCTGAAGGCCTGGCGTGATGGCCTGCATGTAACTGAAGGAACCAGAAGTCCTAAATATTGACAAAGCAGCAGGATTATATTTCTTCACCACAGTGAGAACATAGCACTTAAAACTGTATTGGATTGCATTGTGTTGTGACGCCTTCACTTTCAAAATCTGTGATCTGTGGTAACTGTTTTGACATTTAAGAGAAACGAAGGTGAATGTTTCAGGTGAAGAAGCTGCAGGAGAACATGAAGATAGAGAAAGCTCTTACATCTTCTGAGTGTCTGCCAGCTGCTTCTCTTGTGTTTCCAGTTCAGTTTTGGCTGTAAAGGAAGGCAAAAGTAAATACAGGATTAGATCGCGATTAGAGCTGATACAGGATTTCCTGTTACGTCTGAAAATACATCTTTCACCTACAATGCAAGTTTTATATCAGGAGGATTCCACATGTCACCATTATTTAAGATCAACAGTCATCTTCAAGGTCAGTGCTGTGTCACCGGGTTATTAAGTGCCAGATTCTCCGCTGTTGCACAACTGACAAATGAACGCTGCAGATCACAGGACAAGTGCCTCTTTGTGCAGGGTTACCTCGAATGGAGACAGATGACTGTGTGAGAGGTGTGAGAGAGTTAAAGAGAGACAGCGAGAGGCTAAAATGCAGAGAGAGTTGGACACCAGGGCTCACATTAGGAGATATTTGGAGCAAGCCACAACATTTATCTCGGTGGGCCATCGGGATCCTTTCAACTGGATTTTAAATTATGATTTAAGAGAGCAGCAGTGAAATGTGACGGCCTCAGCCGGGAAAATGCTGCAGGTTACCGCTTATCAAATTTCTTATCCATGGGCTGATTTTTCCAGTCAATCCAGCTGTTTTTTTTGTATGTCTCTATCTTCACTGTGCTGCTGTGCAACAAATTTTACCCCAGACAGCACCTCTGTCCCCCCTTTAAGGCCAATTATCTGTAAGCTGCTGCTGCCTCAAACTGTCAAATCAGAGATGACCTATGGCCTCCTTGTGGCTCTCCCAGTCAGACGCGACAGTGGATGGGACAGAGAGTCTTTCCTGGCACAAATCTGTGTTCTGCTCTTATCCCGGGAATATCTGCTTGCTAACGTGTAATTGAAGCCAGAGCCACTTTTAAAGATCTGCGACAAACCCGCCGAGACCAGCACTATTCTCGATCATCCCACAGTGCTAAATGACTCTGAAGCCCAAAACAGTGCTGCGCCCTGCTGACAGCTTATCAATAACTGATGGCAAACTGAAATAATATGAATGGGACTATATACATAAACTACAGGTATATTAGAAGTGTGCTCTGTTCTCTGGGAAAGGCTCTTAGAGTAATTTTGGAGGATTCTGCTGAGAGATGTGAAATTTATTCTTAGAAACATTGACTTGAAAATAGACAAATCAACGATTTCCTGATGCTAAACCACTCGAAATGACTTCAAGATGAACAGTTGTATAGTTACATTATTGTGGTGATAAGAGGACGCTGTGGTTGAGCGGTGCAAGATGACTCAACTGATAAACACTGTATTTACAACAAAATAAAAGAAGAAAACATTCCAAAGAGCATTATTAAAAGATGTCACTTCTGTATCACATTATGTGGTGCAACATGATAAAGATCAGCATGTCAATTTAATATGAAATTTTACCAAAATGTGGAAAACATAAACAGGACAAGTTTGAGAATGATGTCAGTTCTAAGCATCTCAGCCTACATAGTGAGACGACCTAAGCACGGCCTGGTAGCTGGTAGAAAAGGCAGTTTGACATCAGTCTTACTAATCTTCATGTCCATCAGAAACAGATTATCACATGGCCAGCGCTCTCCTACGAGTCAGAGTGACTCCATCAAAGGCCTACATGCATGAGAATTTGTGAAGTGAGCGGGGAAAATCGAGCTAGACCAAACAGCCAAGCTCCAACAAGTCCGCTCCCACTGTTATTCTGTGGTTAGTTTCATGGTCAGAAAATAAACAAAAGCGGTTTAAACTGTGGAGCCAGAAACAGTTTAACCCCGGGCTTTTTAGAAATTACAGAAATAACAAAAATAAGACATTTGGCTGTTGTTCTTTTTTTTTTTTTTCTTTTCTTTTTTCCACCGCTGCTGCTGAGGAACCCCAAGAATCCCGTCTGGAGCCTTCTGAGTCACATGCTCATGTTATGGTGCTTATATTCTGCTCTCAGAGGAAAAACCTAGTCATTTGCATCAAAGAGAGAGCGCCCATATTTCTCTCAAACACAGAAGGAGAGAGGAAAAGAAAAGAAAAGTGAGGGGGAGAGGTAGAAACGGGAGAGATGCTTTCATCTGCAGGCTTCCTTTAAAATAGACAGTGAACATTACCACGGAAGAACATGTGCTATATATTATACTCTCATCTGAATACAAAAGCAGTTGGAAGAGCAGCCTGCGAGCCAGCTCCTTCAGAAAGATTGGTCACAGTTAAGTGGATGTAGCGAGGGTCAAAGCCGAGGCTTCATGAAGGAAGACATTTGGCTTGTTCTGTTACAACAAGCACAGCACAGCAAGTCTTCCACCTTTGAAGTGGACCTCGACATCCCAACGTTGTTGCACTGTAGATGTCAAATTACGGAGAGAAGAGCACGATGCTATGACATCTGGTGGACAAAAACAAGTCCAATATAGTTGAGTTTGCTGAAACAACATTCAGGGCAAAAATACAGCAGTAGCTCTTAGCATCCTTTCCAGGGTTTTCTTTCTGTCTTTAGGTTGCTCTCATCGTGTCTGGGAGATTTAAAGCCATGCAAGGAGCATGACACTCGACATGGCAATGTTGGTTAATCTGTCCATCAACTTGGTCCAGACAAAAACATCCCAGCAGCTACTGGGTCCATCACCAGAAAATCTGGAACATTTATTCAGGGTGCACAGAGGATGAATGCTGATGACCTGGGTGATCCCTTACTTTTGATCCAGCAGGTCAGAGCTTTCATTCGACTGGTGGAATATCTCAAAATCTTCATGGACCGGCACCATGAAGTTGACGTTGGCGCTCTTGAAATGTCTTAAAATCTACCGGATGGACAGCAACCGCACGGGCTGCAAACATTCCTGTTCCCTTAAGGACAAACAGAATTTATCCTCAGACTTTTCATCCATTACCATTATGAGTTTAATTTGTCCAATAGTGTGATTTTGTTTTGTTTTTCTAAATCACATCCTGCAAAGCTAATAACATCCTGATTACAGGGTACAGAAACACTATAGGACAGGTGAGAGCTGCTAGCTACAGGTAATTCACCCTTCTACAGAGAACGTCTGAGTTTATTTG
>JAQLOL010000003.1:19369763-19404315 GCA_029783665.1 Naso thynnoides
TGAGTTTTTTTTTTTTTTTTTTTTTTTGCTTTGCTGGAGCTGAAGGTGGTACGAAACAAGGGCAAATATCTCGTCGCTCGGCCCACAGTAAGTGCCATGGCGTATGTTGTAAGGTACGTAGATATCAGCTCTCATCACGATAGCATAGAAGGAGCCACAAACTAAAACATAAATACAGAGGTCTTAGAAATCTGTCAAAGGTACAAAGATCTGTGTTTGAACTGCTGTGTTTGAATTCCTGGTGTCGCCTTTTTGTCTCGGCGCGAGAACCTGGCGCCCGTGAGCATTAATCCTTTAAAAGTAAATGTTTAAAGACAAACAGAGCCCGGGGGTCTGCGGTGTTCAGCCTGAGGTGTTGCTGTGAGCACAATCACCCAGTTAAGCACTCGACACCTATATATGTATTTCCCTGTGCTGTGGGCGTCCAAATGACGCACATTGTTTTGATGGGCTGATTTTCTGTTGAGGTCAGATGTCAGATGGGGATAAAGGATCCTGAAGTGATGGACTCAATGCACAATGTTCACTTTGCATCACATGGTAGGCTTGGGCGCTCAACAGGACTGGACTTTTTGAAAGCTTTTCAGCAAAACAAACTTAAGAAGCAAAAAAAAAAAAAAAAAGATATGGAGAAAAACTCGATGAGAGAAAGAAAAAACATCCTCAAGTGACTGTTGCTCTGCTCCAGTCACTTCTGTCTCCTGCTTTAGCTTTGACAGAACTTTATCTTTCTTTATGGAATCCTGAAGGCTTTTTAATCTCTGCCGCCACAAGGGCAGAATCCAAGTTCTTTGCTGTCACTCTCTAACCTCTTCACACTCTCTCCTCTTTCAGAGCCACCACAGAAATAACTTCCTCCACTCCCACTCTCCCTTTTCTGCTTCTCGCACTCTCTTCTTGCAACCATTTGGTTTTCATTACAATGCAAACATGAGTCTTGCTGGCTCTCTTAAAAGATATTGGTGAAAACCGAATCATCGCTCTAACACAGACCCCTTATGACCAAAAAGCCAGACCCATCTGCCTGGGTCTACCATGACCACCACAGTCAACCCCAGCACGGTGCCAACAACCACCGTCTAATACAGTGACTGGCGCTCCAAAGCCTCACAGGAAACAGACACCGCATGGAAGTGTCCTATGAAACATGCGGTGTCTGGCCAAGTCCGACAAACAAACAACAACAGCTGTGCGGGACAGACAAACGTGTTGACTTCTCACTGAGCAACGGGGCCATCATAAAAACAGAGACAATCTCAATCAATGATTTACAACTTGTTTTTCTTCCACTCAGTGATTTCCAAGAGATGAGAGTTGTGTTGCTCCCCATCCTCATCATGGCACCAAGAGGAAATGAAACAATGAATCATAAACAGAGAGGGACGAGTACAAAGGTTTGATGGATGAAACCTTTTCTGTCTTCATTTCTTTCATCATCCTGAACCTATAATGACACAAGGGAGCAACAGCAGGATGGACAACAACATTGCCAATATGTGGCCTTTGCTATTAATGCAAAATAATAAGCATTGTAAGGCTGTAATTATTCACGCCTAATGGTTACTCTATTTAAAAGCAGGACGTAGTAAACAAATATATTCTTGGGTTACATTGTTTGTGCAAGATAGTCGGCATCTCACTGTCTCAGAGAATAATGAGGACTTCATGGAAACCACCAGATATATCTTCTCTCTGATCTTACTCTCCATGATATACTGACCCTTCCAATCAGTGCTAATCATGTACTTCGGCAAAACTGTCCTAACACAGGAGATGAACGGCAGTGCTGATGAGAGTGGCCCTCACTTGCCCTCTCAGTCTGACCTGAGCTGGATGCAGCAAAGACTGACAGGAAGGAGAGTAAACGTGCAGAATGCACCAGCCATGGTTTCTCTGGTTTATGTTGTTGTTTTGTAACCTGCCCCGCTGCAATGTGTGCTGGGATGAAGATTTAAAACTGTAAGAAAGGCTCTGCTGTAGGAGGGCCGAATAGGATGAGCAGATGAGGAAGAGTGTTTAGACACATGGATGAGCAAAGACTGGAGAGCAATCAGAGAGTTAACTAAAACAGGAAAACAGTCTGTTCCCATCATCATCATCTCCTGAATGACTTCACTTTTAACAAAGCCATTTAGACAAGATGGTGACAACTCATCAGAGAAAGACAGAGAGCACAGAAAAACAAGATGTGACTGCTAGATGGAGAGAGATTATGCAAAATGAGACAGTTCTGAACTGTAATAAAACTAACTACTACAGGGAGGTCGAAGCTTTAAGGTTTAATCATATTCACATGTAAGTGGAGAACAAATTGTGTTTTATGAACCGGGACAGCAGCACTCCGAAAGCAAACCTTTTTTTTTCTTTCTTTCTTTTTTCTTTGTTTAGGAGAGAAACAGTTCTCAGAGATGTCGTTCAAGAGAGGAATTTGATGACACGGTTCACCGTATGTTTGTAATTTATGCTTTTGATAGAGATCATCTATTGCACACCTGAGAATAGCTGCAGATCCTCAATAATCAGGAGGAAAACAACCCTGTGGCGCCCTGAAGATGACCTGTTTGCCAAAAACATTAGCATAAAAACATAATGGTAAGCTATGATACTGAATTTAGTATTAAGATTTTTTATGTGTGTTTGCATTTGGACTGCTGCTTTCTCTGTTTACAAGCTGCTGTCACTTTGGCAAAGCACCAAAATCGTGCGGGAAGCACACGTGTCTCTGTGCAGGAGTCAACAGTCATGCTAGCAGCTCGGATGCTGTATGCAGAGACTGTTGGGTTTGGAGCTAAATGCTACCATCGGCATGCTAACGTTGTTACAATGACGATCGACGAGCTGATACTGATGTTAGGAAGAAAAATGTCTACCAAATTTACCATCTTAGTTGAGTGTGTTAGCATGCTGATATTTGCTAACAGGCACTTAGCCCAGCGGAGGCAGAGATTTGACCACAAACCAAAGAATCAAATAAAAACATTGTTTTGCTGATGGAGGCACTTGATTTTAAAGTCAAGGATCACAAAAGATATTACAATCATTCTAAGGGCAATATGACTGCCGGTCACAAATTTCAACAGCCGTGTACAACGCTCTCAGAAACACAGATGTGAACCTCACAGTGGCGCTACAGCAACAGTCGAGGATCACCGAAGTCATTAGATTGTCTCTGGAGACCATTAATGATTTGACTAAACTTCATACCAGTCCATCCAATAGTGCCTGTGATAATGACATCTTTCCTGTACAGAAGAACTGACTGACCAAATGATTTTGTCATTTGTATATTCATGCTGTTAGTATGGCTGATAAAAACAATGATTACATAAATCCCATTTAATCTTACAATCTTGAGTTAAGCAATTTAGTAGGAATACACTGGAGCAGCGACTTTCTGTTGCATACAACTGTCAAACAGGTAACAGGCTCACTGTCACAGCAGGATTATATCGTGTTGGAAATAAGAAATTTATCACTGATAAATCTACTGTAACTAGAGATCTATTTATCATTTTCCCACAAAGATCATTACAGGTTTTTTCAATACAATTTGCACACTGTATTAACATGCAGGCATAATAATTACTCTTTATACAGGATGCAGACACATCACAGGCCCCAGAGAGGGGGGACAGAGGGACAATCTGTCCCCCCACTTTCAGAGTGGAGGGAGAAAAAAAGAGAATTAATAAGCAGCAGCGTGTGTGTGTGTGTGTGAGTGTGTGTGTGTGTGTGTGTGTGTGTGTGTGAGAGAGAGAGAGAGAGAGAGAGGATCCACATTGACGGAGAAACGGCTCAACAACCTGCTTTTCCTGCACCTGGACCTGACTGAAAACATCGACTTGTGCAAAGCTGTTGATCGCTTTTGTTTTGTGCATGATAAGCGCACAAAGTACTTTGGAAAATAAGGGGAATAGGGCGACTAATGGGGCTACTTAAACAAATCCTTAACATAAGGCCTCTCTCAGCAGTGACAGTCTGGTTCCTATAGATGAGAATGACAGGCCCACATTGTTTACATTGTTTATTTTTTCAGCAGTTCGCTTTCACACCAGCCAGACATGTTTCAAATTTAATTTAATTCTATATTTTCGACGGCTGAAATTACAGCATGAGAATGCGTCTGTGTGCAGCGCGTGCACTCCGGTGCTCGCCAGCGTGAGTGAGTGTGAATGTGTGTGAGGGAGAAATGGAGAGAGACATGGTGGACAGCATGTGAATGTGTTCCACTGACTGGCATTATTGTTCATATGAATTACTCTTTGGTACAGCAGTCACCCTCAGACATGCTGAGCACAGGTAGCCTTGTTTTTCACTGCCGTTATGATGAGCTGTTGGCTCTATAGCAGCTATACGGGTTTTATGCACAGTCCTGCGGCATAAAGCAAGTTTTTGTTTAGATTTGTTTCTGTTATTTTTTTGTCTCATATATTTTTTCTGCGGTGGTGTCTGTCAGAGGGCATTATGTAACAGCTGAGTTCAGTAAGTTAATTGTTTTACACTTGTTAAAACAGTTGGTTACTCTTTACTGTTTTGCCTGTACAGTAGGTCTACCTTATTTTTATTCAGTTTTTCTGGAAAAGAATGTAATGATGAGTTTAGATCATATTATTATCTAATGATAAACATAAAATTGACTGGTTTTGTTTGATGAATTGGTTAGCGATGACAGTGTAACAAGATGCTTCCTGAGTCAGACCCTTTTTGCTGCTTGGTGGCAGACCACTGCGCTACAGAAAAAACTTCCCCCATTATGATCTGAGTATCCTGTCGAGAAGAGGAACAGCATTTTCTTATATTAGTTGTACAAAAACGGTAGGCAAGGATGAGACTGAAAGAAAGATAACGTGGAGAAAGTTCACTTTCGCCTTCTTTCAAAACTGTCCTGACCTCAAAACTCATTCTGGCACCACAGAGACATATCACACCAATGTTCAGGTATATGAGCACACGATTACACTCACCATTCTGGATGTCCTTCATATCAAGATGAATACTGGACATCAGAATACCAACAGCCTGCGAACGCTTGTTGCTCAGGAGCTTCACCACCTGTGAGAGAATCAGATAACAGGATGTGAGAATCAGGCTGAAGAACCAGGATGTAAATGCTCCAGATAACATGGCATTTACACGCAGACAAGACTTTCAGCAGTTGACTTGAAACAAAGACAAGAACATAAGTGTCCTTTGTTGACCTCTGTGGGAGGAAACATAAGATTGCTCACCCACTCACATTAGGAAAATCACAATGCTGTCAAGCTAATTTATGAAAATGTACAATTTATTTTTTGCTCCACTCTTCCACATCCGTCATGTTCCAGTTGTGCAAATATAGAGCTTGAGCCAACAGGAGCATCATTTGCTAAGTGGATTGTGAACACATGAAACCATGTTCTGGGACTGATGAGATCAGAAATGATCCTGGACTGCAATGTTAATAGCTAAAAAAAATATATATATTTTTCAATTATCAAACAGCCAAGGGTTAAATGTCAAGCCAATGTTGTTGTTGAATGAAAAACAGCATCCAAAGGGGGTCGTTATGAACCACATCTCGCCTGAGTAAGCAGAAGTGTGCGCGGGCAGAAAAGTGGTGAAGAGACAGGACAGGAAGCCCGTAGCCGACTGCGATCCAGACAGAACACTTCCATCGAAACCAGATCACAGAGACCACAGACCTCTGAAACACACAGGAAGTTATATCACCAGGCTCCAACTGTCTCCGTTTTCCCAGCTCAACCACAGCTTCAGGGGACAGGCCGTTGGACACATGAGCCACACAGTGAGCCTGAGATCGCCTGTGTAGGCTGCTGATTATCGTCGGTGAAAAAAACAAAACATTATTTCGGTTTTATCACCTGATCGACTCTCCCAAATGTACAAACAGGTTTAACTTGCGTTGAAAAGCTCAGTATCCTTGCCGAGATGCCTGATGTTACAGATGTTGCATAAATCTACAAATTAAAATTTCCTTGCAGCGTATCAGGAGAATTGTTTTATAATGAAGCACAGCTGGATCCATGAAACACCATAGTTATTAAAATTGTCATGACCAACATTTTCAGTTCAAAAACAAGCGTGAAAATTTCATCTAATACCATTTCTTTCAACAATCTTATGAGATTAATTATGTTGATGTTTTGATCCATTTATCATGTCAGCATTGGCCTATTTGGACTTTTACCAATCCAATACAGCTTTGAATCCTAGTGAGGAACAACTTGATCTCTCAAAAGAAGCTAAACCAACGACATCTACACAGAGGTTAAATACTGAGGCATGCACAGGGTTGCATGGAGGTACAAGTGTGATGGATGTTGTCTTTAAGACACAAAACTGTTCCCATACCAGCCGTTGAACCTTGCTGGGTGAAAACCAGGAATCCTAACTGCTCAACCATATGGGACCTGTACATTGTAAACACTGTACTTTTTTGTTGTGACCCATCAATTAGGATTGGGTTGAATGATTTAAAGCAGATTTCACCACATATTTAGCCACACTTGAACAAATTCAGTGCAATAAAACAACCTTTATAAACCAGATAAGCAGCTGGAGCAGTAGCAGAGATGTGCAGCTCACGGGATAAGTTAACACAGTAATGTGCGTGTAGCAAGCAAGCAAGAACTTTCTGTGAGGAAGTTATCCAAGTTTCATCACTTGATCATCATTAACACCTGAGTTACAGGTATTTTTGTGGCCAGTGGTACCTGCACTTTTGGGACTTCTGAACAGAAGCAACATCATGAAGAAGTCTGCGAGAACTTCTGTCATCAGGCACAGGACAAACCAAACTTCATGTCAGGAAACATCACTCATGAGGAGAGTTGTGTCTATCACTGCGGCCCAGAGACCAAGCAGCAGTCTCCACAGTGGAGAGCTTGTGAAGTGAATTCATCCTCCTTTAAAATATCTCTGCCGCCCCATAGTCATTCACATCATCCCTTCACCTGCTCATAAGAAATCTTCCTTCATGCGGCAGGAAAACCCTCCAGTCTTGAGGAGCTTAGGACCCAAGCTGCATATTAGCGTTCATTTCATCAGAAGTGAAAACACACTTTGCATCTCAGAAATTAAGCACTAGTAATACACAAAATATTGCTGGATTGACTGTGTGTGCCAAAGGACCAAAGCCTCAAATCTTCAATTTTGAACAGGAAATCACGTCATTTAGCAGCACATTCTACAACTACACTGCACCTCTATATGTAAAGGAAAGGAGCGCATCCACCGTGAGACAGCGCGTCTTTTGACCTCTGCAGATCAACAGCAGGGTCAGCACATGACACTGGGTGTCAGAAGCAGAGTTTCTCCACATCTGACACTGCTGTCAGCAGAGGCCTCTAAACTGGCCGAGCACAGACGTCAAAGCTGCTCTCTAGTGGTAGATCTGGAGAAGAAGCTTGTCGCCTTTCATCTGCAAAAGAGTTCAGGTCAAAACACAGGGGATGATGGGAATAACTGCATGTTGTAGGAGATGGGATTGATCATTTTGAGTCCTGGAGCCAGTCCTAATGAGCTGGAAATGTCAAAGGTTGGCTCTAAATTGGGGTCAGTCACAGTTCTCGTACTGGATGCTTTTATTTTTCTTATTATTGACTTCAGAATCTTCAGCACAATTGTTGTGTGGGAGAAAATCCACAATAACATCACACAGTGATAACCCAGGGAATTCAACCCACGACCATTTTCAGTTTGTCTCTTGTCTCTCACGATTAGGCTGTTAAACCGCAGCATGAGCAGCCTTGTGATGTGGTCACTGACTTATTCAGTGAACCATCAATCAGAGCGTCACATCAAGAAACGTCTGTTTTCACTGAGAAGACGACGCTCATTCAGGTTGTTGTTCTGGTCGTCTCCCTGCCCGCCTCGTTCACATAATTCACATCACATAACTCTCCAAAGCGCCAAGGACTGCCAAAAGTGTCACACTCAAGCAGAATCATCAACAGATTAAAATGAAACTGTGAAGACTGGGAATGATCAACACTCACATGTTCCAGCTCTGCTCACTTTCTCTGGGACAAACTCTGTGGTCGAAAGTAACAGAGTACTTTGACTCATGTACTGACACAAATTTATAAAGGCACCTAAACACGGATATTTTCATTTTCATTCACATATATAACATTATTATTATTGTTGTTGTTGTAATTGTAATAGTAGCAGTATTAAGGATTTAGGAATTCAGCCACTGTTCTCCAGACAAACTTTTATTTAACGGGAACCCTCACTAGGAGAGGAATTTATCATTTGAAGTTACATTTCAATTCACCACTTCCCCTAAACTCAGAGGATTTCCTACCAGTGTCCATGTCTGAGACCAACATTTCATCTGAGCAAAAACTGTCGAGTGAATCTTCTGGGTCTCAATTAGAGGGTCGGAACGCTCTTCCCTGGTGCAACATTATTTATGCTTTAGACACATCATTTCTGGCAAATAGAACATTAACAGAAAAAATCTTGACTTTAAATTGTAGATCAAATGTTTGACTTCCAGATTGATGGAGTGGCATAAAGGGCATTAGGGAGGCAAACAGTCTGACTATTAAACTTAGTCGTACAGAAAGCACAAAGGGAGGAACCACATCACGAAATACAGCTCCCATGCTACTCCCTCCATCCCTTTTCCTCCTCCACTCCCCAGTCTCTCTCTCTCTCTCTCTCTCTCTCTCTCTCTGTCTCAACAGTCATCACCGTCGTGAGGTTTCCCCACCACACGCGAGACATTGGCTCAGTGCCACTGGATGGTCATGGGGGAGTCGGGCAGGAGCCAGAGCTCGCACCACATAATAACTGTCTGGCTATAGCAGTTCCTTCTGTCACTCAGAGCAACTCGGAGAGCAGAGAAATGAAATGGGTCATCAGTGGAGTGAGAGTGAAGATAAGAGAAACGCTGAAGAGTGCCATATTTGGTGACCCACAGGGGAGACACACACACACACACACACACACACACACGCACACACACATTAAAAAAACATACCTGCTTGGCCTTTGACTTGCTAATTGTGTCTGAAATTGGCTTTTTCTTCTCCTTGACGGAACTTTTGGAGAATAGTTCTACAAATTCTTCAAAGTTTACAGTCGGTTCCTCAATTTTTTCCCACACCAGTGAGACAACGGGCCTACAGACGGGAGGAAAGAGGAATTATCTAGTGTGCAAGCTTTTATCTGCCATGTATTGTCTGAGAAAGTACCTAGAATCCACTTTTGTAGTGTAACTCATGTTGTTTCAGCACAAAAGGCATGTTTGACATTTGTAAATGATCTTTACTGTTTTATGAGTGCTCATTTGTCATCTTTTGCTGAGTAAAACTTATACACTTGTCAAAAACTTAAGCCAAGAAATTACATTTAGAATTGGTTATCATGTTCCTCGCTTGCATGTAAATCAAGAAGTCTATTTCTAGATGTGTATTCAACTACGATTTTCCAAGCCTTATTTAGGAAAGAAAACTGGTTCAAAGCATTTCACTGCTGACCACAAAGCCTGCACCGCATCCCCTCTATTTTCCATAAGGTTAGCATCTCCACTGCCATCGCAGCGAGCGCTCGATCTTTATCTGAAGTGGACAAGCTTCCTCTCAATTCTCTGTTGTTCAAAGAATACCTTTGTGCAAATGATCCACATGTATTTTCACTTCAGACAGCATCCTTACGCTTTAGCGTGCAGCTGTATGCGTGTCCAGTAGAGTGGTTTCATTGGCTTAGGGGGCTCAATCACAGCCTTGGCAGGACTAGTTTCCTGGACCATCATGGAGGGCATGGGGCCTGGTGGTGGTGGAGGTCCAAAGCCTGGGGGTGGGGGTGGCGGAGGGGGGCCCATTCCAGGTGGAGGGGGTGGTGGAGGAGGGCCCATGCCCGGCGGTGGAGGAGGTGGGGGCAGGGGGCCAAAACCGGGTGGTGGTGGAGGAGGCGGTGGAGGTCCAAAACCTGGTGGTAGTGGAAGAGGAGGAGGAGGAGGTGGAGGTGGTGGTGAACAAGGTCCAAGCCCGGGTAAGGGTGGGGGAGGTGGTGGTGGAGGAGGAGCGACACCTCCTGGTAAAGGTGGTGGTGGTGGTGGAGGTGGGGGCATACCTCCAGAGACTGGAGGAGTAGGGGGAGGGGGCGGTGGGGGTGGAGCAGCAGGATGGGCGCTGCTTTGTTGTCTCTTCTGACACGTGCAGACAAAGCTGTCCGTGGACTTGGGGGTGGAGGATGAGATGGAGGACGACACTCTGCCTGATCCTCCGTTAGAAGGCACTTCAAACTTCAACCCCTCCTCTACAGGCGAAGTCTGGACAGACACCTCCTGGCTGGTCTTCCCCACCCTTGCTCCTCTCATCTGTGAGGCCTTGTGGTGGGCAGTGCCCGCAGCTCCCGTCGCCGCTCCCGAGGAGGCCTGCTGACTCTGCAGCACAGCAACCTTAATCCGCAGGTCACTGATGGTCCTCTCCAGCTGAGGAACGAGACAGCTTTCATCCTCCGAGGATGACTGACTTGACTTCAACCTGCTGGTGTCTGTCTGTCAGCAAACCAAAAAAATTAAGAAACAAAGTTTTATCTTAACATGAAGCTACTTTCTGCTTCACAAATGCAAGCTGTTGAAAAGAGCCCCCTGAGGTTCAGCCTGTCTTACATGAAACCCTCTTCAAAGCATGTTGTCTAGCCTATCTGGTACTCTGACTGTCAAAAAGCAGACAATAAATTTGCTGTTAAATCTTGAAAACATTATTACTGAATAAATTACACTTTATAAACAGCAAAATACCCACAACTGAAGGAGCTTAGTGATAAAGCTATGAGCTAAAGTAGGGTCAAAAAAGGTCCATTATGTCTAGACTCCATCAGACCTCTGGCTCCAGACTGGTTCAAGGCGGGATGAGGGGATACCCAGAGATTTGACCCTTGAGACAGTGAGTCTCTTTGGGCCTCATATGGAGAGAGTTTGTGTCTGCTAGCACATATTCCCCATATGTGGTCACACTGTTGAATTCTAAGGACAATGTTTGGTCAGTAAGGCTTATAATTTATGAACTCTTCTTGGAAATCTGGTGGTTCACTGTGATCTTCAACATGTCTTGTAAGACAAGCCTGACCTCTGGTGGACAAAGAAAAACTTGCAGTTAAGGCATGCAGCTGATGCAGTTTGAGTGAACAGAGTGAGGTCACCTGCATTCTTCTACACTTTGACAGGTGACACAGTTCATGCTGTTTCAGACTTTGAGTCAAAATTTAAAGATGCATCAAATAAAAACCTTAACAATTGTGTCCCAGTTTGCTATTCCTGTACTGCATTTTAAATATGCTTTCTGGATAGCCCTTTTTTCTGCTCTTCACTTAAACTACAATTCTACATAACATTTTTTTATAGAATCATTTCATACAGTTCGGTATAGTTGGAGGAAACTTTGCAAATAAACAAAATATTATTAAGATGCTGATTTGCGAGGCTAAATCAAGTGTCAGCCTTCTGATACGAAAACATTTTAAGTGGCCTTGCGTGCAATGAATACACAGAACCAGTCTTGCACAACAGCACTCAAGGCATCATTTCAACACATATGCTGCAATTTGGTTAATAGAAATAACTTTGAGTATTATGTTTTACTCTGCAGGAAATTTGCTTCTGCCTGTTTTCATTTATGAAGAATTTAAAAACAAAAAGGAAGTCCACACCAGCATCAACAGATGCGTTTGCTGATGTTAGCAGTGAAAAAACAAAAGAAAAAAAGCTGGAATCAAAGCAACATTCATGTAAATAGTATAGACGTGACAATCACACTGTGAAATATTTATATATAAAGAAAGGACGACGCCAACCTGAGAGAGCACAGCTCCTTGTGTCTTGGCTGATGACTGATGTAAAGGTGATCTCAGGCTTTGTTCCCTGCCGGAGGTTCGACCCCCGTAGACTTCCCACAGGTGAGAAGATACTGGCAGGCCAACAGATGCCCAGGTGTACAGCTGCTCCTCCTGCACAGAGTTTAGGAAACAAGCAAAGGTTCATACGATACATGAGTTCAGATATGTGCAGAGGCTGCTTGCTCACATGACAGACTACCGTAACTTTTATGGTATAGAACACGTGAACACGTGGGATGATTAAAAATCAATAACATCCACACGGGATGTGAGTCAAGCAGCTGCTCTTTCTGCAACCTTTAAATGGGAACAGTGAAGGATAATTAGTACCAACGGAACCGTTTTCCCTTTGAGTAGCTGCTGTAGCACTCTGTCAGAGTGTCAAATTGTTTACAAGTTAAAAGGTCCAATAATGACTAATAATTTGTGGACTGTGCTGAAAGTCTGGCTTAAAAAGGTTAACAGTCTGGCCTGTATTGGTTTTTCTACAAAAACACTGCTGTGCCACCCAACATATTTTTTATTTTCAGCTCTCCTCATACTGATGCGTGCTCAGGACCCCTTGGTGTCATTTTTAAAGCACTCGGTGCCACTTCGGTGTCTGCATGCCACGCTCAAAGCCTCTGTGTCCAAAAGCCTGTCTGACAAGAGTTAATCCCGTGAAATGGTCAGGGTGAGTCACAGTTTCAAACAGGTGTTTAAAGTCCAACTGAAGTCAAAAACGCACTTCCAACCCTTTTGGATCATATCCCTGCTCCTTCTGTTAGTCAAATTTAAAAATGTATCACAAAAAACAACAAAAAAATTCATTATTTTGTATTTTTAAGTTAAAGTCTGCCACTCCTGGGCCCATGATGTCAGTGTTGACTCAGGCCGTTATTGGTTGAATCATTTTTTGAATTCAACCAGTTATATCACGCCAACCCAGCTGTCAATATAAAATGTAACATCCAAGTGAGGTTAGTGCAGCACCCCCCCAACCAGACTGGGACACAAACTCAGGAACTCTGGCAACGGAAGCGGGAATGGAGACCATTCAGCTAAAGTGGCAGATCTGCTAACAAACACACATGCAGCTGCTCTTATGTTACACAAACCTGTAAATGTTAAATAAGCTAAAGCTAGCTTGGTGTTAAAATTGAGCAAAGCCCTAGTAACAGTTGCCAAGGAGCAACAACAACACTTGCCAACAACGCTCCAATCAGATTTCTCCAACTTATGTCCCGCCCCTAAAGGCCATTCATTGGTTATTCAATTGTTTCAATCGCAAAAGCTTCACAACACAGCAGTTGATGTTCTGGAAACAGGCAGTTCAGCTCGTCTTTAATGCTTACACAGCTCTGCAATCTGATTGGTCAATCACGACGTTCTCATGATTATGTGTTATTTCTGTGTGGCAGACCGTTGCCACGAGTCATTAGGGACGCAGCTCTGATCACAGAGTGGGTTCTGATCGCCTGTGCACTGTGCAGGAGGTTCAGCCCACGTCTGAGCAGGCACCATTTTGGGGAGGTCAAGATCTAATAAGTAAAAAGGCCACCGTGTGTATTGAGAGAAGAGGATTTCACTGCTAAATCGACTGTAACTCGCTAATTCTTAACTGATTTTCATGAAAGTTCCTTTGTTATAAACATCAGAAAGAGGATATGATATTGGCTCTTATTCTACGCCGAAACATTAGGTCCTGTTCTTCTGAATAGTCACAACACTGGGACACCTGTGAATAAGCCACACATTCATCCATAGGTGCTCAACTTAACTCATGCTTAACTTGGACTTGAATGCTAATAACTCGTGACTTCTCTTGACTTTAGCATTTTGACTAAAAATTAATGGATACCTTCTCCTGAAGTCACACATTAAAAAGTATGTTACTGGCTAATTGAGAGAACAAAGTTCTGAGTGTGCATCAAACAGTGCCAAAGGTGAACATGTGTCCAATTTAAACAGTGCTTGCTTTCCTTTAGCATAGCACAGAGATCAAGTTCTCCCCCACAAAAAAGGGCTTATTTCATGGAAAAGAGGAAAGGAGAGCTTAAGGCCATGCACTGACAAACTACATGTAGCAGTGTAAAGCACTCCTTATTCAGTAAAATCCCATAAATCATCTTAATTTGTGCAAAGACTTCATGTGTGCATGAATCATGAGGGAGTATAAATGTCTTTTTATCCCGAGAGAGTTTTCCTCTCAGGACAAAACCCATTAGCTGCATTATAGAAATTGATTTAGCCTGACCTACAGCTAAAAACACCGACACAGAAGGTACATGCAGGACAGACTCATGTAAGCTTATGCCACTCATTAGTATTTATCCACTCAGCAATGTTGCCAAAAGTAAAAAGGGATGAAGATTGATTTACCGAGGTCTTAGATACCCATCCTCCCCAAAAACACCATTTTTGGACTCAGAGAAGCTGATGCAGTATTTAATTTCAGGTAGTGTGCAGAACAAGAAACAAACTCCTACAGGGATGAAACTGGATACAGTGCCTTATTTAGGGAGCACAGTGGAGGGCAGACTGGGGGTGAGGGCTGAGGATGGAGATAAAGGATGGAGAGACAGAGAACGAGAGGGCAGAGGAAGTGAGAGACGTCACTGATTTCAAGACGATTAAAAGGGTTTGATGGAAAAGGATGCCAAGGCAGACTGAGGATGTGTTTTTAAAGGAAGATGGGTAACATAACATAGAGAGCAACAACAATGAGAGCAGTGCTCTCGATGGCAGCAGCAAAGGTTATTCTTGGTCAAGCTGATTAATGCAGGGCTCCAGGCCAAAGCCCAGACCAAAGCAGGCAGAGAGTGGGGACAAACACGAAAAAACAAAAAAACTGAGGCCAGGACTCCAATCCTGTCCAATCCCGACATGGCAAGCTTTTTGCTGGAGAAGAGCAGCCTGAGCTGGAGGCACGTGGAGCTGTTACATAACACAGTCAGCGGATGATCTGCGCAAGCCCAGATGTGTGTTTGTGTGTGCATGTGTGTGTGTTACTGAGTGAGTGTTGGAGGGACTGCCATTAATCCAGCCATGCGATGAAATGCTGAACATGTACGGGCGTCTCGGCCTGTCCCTTTGTGTTCCCTGTATGAGCACAAATGAGGCAGAGCTGCACACTAACAAAGAGCTGGGAGCCACTACGGCAGCACTCCACAGGCCTGATGTGACCGTGTCTGAGACATCTGAATCACTGGGAGCAGCTTTGGAACATGGGTGTTCTGCTGAGAACCGTGTGTGTGTGTTTAGATTCACATGCTGCACATACATGTGTATATGACCACGCAGCGTCTCTGCATCTGTGGGGGAGGTGCAGCTCAAGACCAGCCCAAAGCTGTTTACATACTTTAGTATTCAACAAACAAAATAACAAGACAGTTGGCGTGTTTGCATGCTGACATTTGCTAATTAGTGCAAAACACAAATTGAGGCTGATGGGAATATTTTTTACTTTTGCAGGTATTTTGTAACATACAGCAGTTAGTTGCTCAGCTAATTAATATTCTGACCTGATGATGGTGCTATAAGTAAAGTCTAAGGCATCACAAAAACAGTTTAATAAGTTAGTTAGTTTTATTTCAAACATGTAAAGAGAAATGATGTAAGAATTAAATGCAACAAAATAAAAAATTACACAAAACAAGAAGCACACAAAAGATTCTCAAACACAATTTACATGATTCAGTTTACATATCTGATAGTAATCTAGGAACTGAAAATATTCAATTCAAATATTCAGTAGCTGAGGTAAAAGTAGTGCCAGAGGAAAAGTCAGTGATCCTCTGAGCTTGATTAAAGCCTGTAGAAAATATTTTGAAAATCTAATGGATGGAGTTGTGTGCCTAAAAACAAAAAGAAAATCATCCTCATGGTGTTATTGGCCAAAAAGTCAGACGATCCCTGAGTTCAGTGGGATTTCTCCTGGATGTCTGTAATATTTCAGTGTCAGTGTCATCCCATAATTCTTGAGAAATATTTCAGTCTGTTTGACCGACATTACGTCTGTAGAGCCAGTGTGGGTAAAAATAACATTTACAACTGAGATAATCAAACCTGTCTCAATTTGTCACGATGCTATGAGACAACTAATTTTTTTTACATACATGCATGCATACTTATCCATTCATACTTTGTGAAAACAGGGTTAAGAATATTCCGATGAATGCGCTATATGCTCATCTAATCTGTATATAATATGAAGCTATGTGTTCTTAAGTCAACCCTTCAGTATGAAGGTGAGCCGGATGGAAACAGCTACAACAGGAAGTTGACAGTGACGCCTCTGACAGCAGCTGAGCAGAGGAATGTGATGCACATGAGATTAGAATGAAAGATTCATGACATTAACTCTCACATGGTCGCTCCGTCGACATGCTCCATGGACAGAAAGATTAGAGCTTTGTGTGACTTTATGCTGTAAATGCACACAGGCTGTCGACTGCAAATCGCTTTCTGCTACAGACAAGTGTTTCGCCTTTACGAATACTCTCCCTGTTGCATACCGAGCAGAGTTATATCATCTTAATGGAATTAACTGGTAAAAAGGCAAAAGAGAAATGTTAATCATTTGGCCTCGGCCCCTGGGACAGTCACTAATTAAAGTAAATACTGAAACCAATATTGGAGTTACAGTGCTACATTAATTGCTTCTCAGTGTTTTTTGTTGTTGTTGTTTTAAATCTTAACTGTGTTCTTAACACTTAAATTTGTCACTTTACATCAAAACTCTGTGACATCTTAGAATGCAGCTTACCAACTTTATAGTTTCACTGGATGGTGCAAAGCCATGTCAGCTCTCTGCTGAGCTGATGCAAGGAAGCTCATATCATCATTTTATGTTAAACAACGGGGATGGCAGAGATCTTACGTTAAAGCCTGCTGAGACGGGGCTGTCAGCGTGCAGCTCTGCGGTGCTGAAGGGGTGCAACAGATCCTGGACCAGCAGTCGGTGACACAAGACTCTTGCCTCGTCTTCTGTCGTGGATCCATCTCCAGGATGAAGACACAGCCAGTCCAGCAGAGTGCGACCTGAGAAAGAAAGACAAGTGAAGATTGGATCCTGATTTTAAACTGTACATTACTTCTTCTGAGAGCCAACGTGTGCAAGAAGACAACTTCAGTTTGACTTGTGTTCTGACCAAAGACTTGAAAATAGATGTCTCACCTTCGGATGTGATAATTAAACACCTACATGTGCAAACTGTTCACGCTTTTACATGTGGGTGAAGAGAGGCTGTGTTAATTGTGCAGAGCAACAAAATAGCAAATGCTAAATAATATTCAGGACACAAGTTAACAGTACATCTAATATCATTCTCAGATTTTTAAGCTACCATTCTGCATTTAAAAAAGTGATGGACGGGCCTGATACAGAATGACCAAACAGGATGTTTTGTGGGAGAGAAAAACAAACTTCTGAACTTTGGGGTTTTTTTGAACAACTCGTTAATTCAACATTTGAAGCTTGCGGCAAATTGCCACTGTCTTTATCAGACAAAATATACGGACTTTTCTTTGTAACCTGACAATGACTGAAAAGTGAGTGTGAGCTGTGACATTTCATAGAAAGATTAAAGAAGTTTGTGAGAAAGGTCTGGATCCCCGATAAGGAAGAATCCTTTCTGTCAGTGAGGACGGGAGCTGAAGGAATCAGTGAGGATTAGAGAAATATGGACTCTGTGACATCAACACAGGATGTGGAGCCCTAAAAAAAACCCATAAAACAAAAACTGACAAAAACAACAGCTCTGCTCCTTCAGAAAGTCAGCCATGACACACTGCTCCGTCAGATGTTGATGTTGTTTGACCAGCTCAGAATGTTTGAACCATGTGATTCAGAGGACAGCAAATGAATTAAAGTCCTGTGACTCACAGGCTTGTGAAACTGACAAACACTGAAATTAAAAGTGTGTTTTTAAAGACTGTGTGGCATAACTGACATGAACAGGCACAGACCAACTTCACTGAGTTCTACAGTTATTTTGAATATTTATGTCATTGCCAAACAGTCTCTGCTGCAGGTGGAAATCCGTCTGACTCAGGCAGAAACGTGATGGAAGATAATGTATTGAAATTTTATTTACACTATGTAAGCCACCTTTGACTGTATTCCTTGCAAAAGGTGATGTCATGTCTATTTCCTTGAGTAGAATTGCGGATTTCTCTGAATTTGAACCTTGTTAGAAAAATCTAATACATTTACTGTGGGTACAAATATATTTTAGAAATATGTCGCGTTTCAAAAAAATTCAAATGAATGAATATTGCAAATTGCACGTTTAAATTCAGCGTAAAGCGAGTTCAATGTGTTGGATGTGAACATGTTGTCAGTTGCAGCTGTATCAGTGTTTTTTCTGCTTCAGTCCCCTTCCTGTCGCCCAGAGGTCCAGATGTGACCTGCACACAATGTTGACGTTAACGTGGGCTTGAGATCCGATGCACCTGAATTATTCACCTGATGTAATGTGAAAGGATGTCGTTATCATAACTTAATTCTGTCGCACAGAGAAAGTGTCACTTGGCTTTAGCATCCATATGTGTGCTCTGAGTGTGTGTGTGTGTGTGTTTTGTCTGGAATCAGAGAATGGCATCGCCTGGGGTCTGACGCGGTGTCGTGTCATTTGTGCAGACAGTGAGGAGCAGCTGAGCTCTTAAAAGGCGACACAGCAGAGAGGAGGACAGAGTGGCTTTGTTTTATTCGAACACTTCACAATAAAGAAACCCCCACAGCTTCATCATGGTTTTCATGAGCTATTGTACTTTTAAATTATAGCTTTAGTATTCCCACTGTGATCATTTCTATAATGTGATAATTTGTAAGTCATTAGAATTTAAATCACTAAGCAATTACCATAATCATTTCACAATAGCATTGCATAATAACTTAATCTCGATGGAGGACGGAGCCAGACACTTTGAGTCCGTTGGGGATTCCCAGTAACAACACGTAATGAACTAACTAACATATTTTAAAGGAGGGATTCTTGGTTTTGCTCTCATACTTTGCTTGTTCTGTAAGAGTAGATGTCATATGATGAATACAGTCATTTTCTACTACATTAAGAGGGCAAGTATGTGGATAATCTATATTTTACTCACTATAAAAAAGGGAAAGCTTCAAAGGGAAGCCTGATGAAGGTCCGTCCTCTGTGCCTGACACAGATAAATCTAAATAATGTGCAAATAAATAAATGGCACGAAGGAGCCCATCAGCCATTGCAGTGGTGTAATTCAACGTAGTTTCTTCATTACTATCAATGTTTAACACCGCCCTCCTGGTGCGCGTGCACATGCACACACACACGCACACACACAACATACACACCACACACATACAGAAGCACTTGCTTTTAAATGAGAGCACATACTTGTGAATGTATCGTTGTTAAAATGGGATTCATGAGAAAGGCTGGGGAAGTCAAAAAGTACTGAGAGAATGAAAACATTCTGGTGTCTGTGTTTTTACATGATTTAACATTAAGAAAATGATCAGAGGCCTGTTTGTCTGTTATGCAGGGAAATTAAGTTTCTATTGTCTTATTTGTCCCACAGGGCAATCTGTGTTGCAGCAAGTGTAAGAACATAATGAACGTAGATACACATATGAAAGCACAAACAATATGACAGAGGCCATTTGAACGCCACAAAAGCAGATTATTATTATTATTATTATAAACCATAACTTCCTAGTGCCTCAGTAATTTAGTGAGCAATATGCAAGTCAGCATAATATGGTTTTAGCAAACATTATGCACATGTAGGTAATTGTCAGTTAGGGAGACCATCTTCTTCATTCACTACTTCCTCTTAGATGGACCTTTCATGTTCCTATTCATTCATATTTCCACACATCCTTGTGTCATCTAATTGGTTCAAAATTTAAGCTACTCCCTCCTGGTTCACACCATCCTATCAGGAAGCCCCAAAATCCCTCTCATTGTCTCTTGCTTACATAGGGGGCCATCACTTTTCACTACATAACAAAATTAGCGACATATGAAGCTAAAAATGATAAACATGTAAATACTTCTAAGTTCTACTGGCATCACAATGCCATCCAGAATCAGTCCAATGATGGCCAAGACATGGGACTGTGCTCATGGATTACAAGATTATTTCCATCATCAGGTGTTAATCAGAAAGGGGGTCTAAATTAAACTATTCTTTACTGACAGCATTTCAGATCTAATTGATCTTTGTGTGTGGCAGCAGTTCAGTTACCTGTGGTACATGTGACTCACCAGAGAAGACATCCAGGTAGGGGGGTGTGGTAGTGGAGCTCTGGCGTCCATAATGTGCTCTCCTGGAGCCCAGTGTCCAGTAGGTCCCACATGTGGAGCTCTTCTCTGGTGTATTGTGCTCTGGAAAAGTGCCCCTGCCTCTCTGCCTCTCTCTCAGCTCCTCCAGCTCTTTGGACCAGTCTGCAGACCCACCGATGGGCCCGGCTATGGAGCAGGACCTCTGCTTGTGCCTCCTAAACTCCTGGGCACCACTGGGTTCTACTGTAACAACTGTGGCATCGGTTTTCCTGTTCACATTGGGGCTGGTAATGGGGGAGCCAACTGGAGAGGTGAGCTGCCTGGTGGTGGTCTTAACATAGGAGGGGTGGACTGGAGGGTAGAGTTTGACAGTGGAGGGGGAGGTGGAGGACGTTCGTCTAGAATGAGAAACATGGGAGTCTACTGTTAGCTGGCTGATAGACAAGCTACTTTTCCTCCTTTTCAGGGACAGGAAGTCCCTTCTTCCAGTGTCTTCTTCCGCCTCCCTCTCCAAGGAAAGGTCCATGCTGCTTGCACTCTTGTGAGGCCCCAGTGGCGCTGCCCCTGCCACCACAGGATCCAGGCGGACACACGGCACACATGGGTTTTTGCTCTGCTGTGGGCTCTCCAGGTCCTCCTGGGGCTCCTCAGCACTCTCATAGGAGGTGGTAGTAGTTGTAGTGTCAGGAAAACTGTATGTGCTGTTAGTTTTCGGGAAAATGCTGCCACTGCTTCTCTCTGTTTCTACGGCTGATGATGGCGGACCACTGCCACTCAGCGACCCTGGACCAGATGAATTTCTTGATATAGGAATGACACCGCTTTCATCCTCTGTTTTCTCACGCTCCGCACTTACCTCTGGAGGTACACATTCACCACCGACAAGGGAAGAGAAAATGTCCTTCTCCAGATTAAATACTTTCTCAGAGGCTTTGTTTCCCTCAGGGCTCGACCCTTCAGGTAAGATGTCAGCCACCATCTCCAGCACCCTGTCACTGGTCACACATTGGTCTCTGAAGGCCTGCTGGATGTCAGACAGCAGGTCTTCATTTTCAGCTGCTGCTGAGTGAAAACTGTAGAGGTCAGCATCCGACCCCGAGCTGGTCCTTCGACCAATCTCATCCACAATAGATTGGTGACTGTCGGAGGTCAAGCGGCTTAGATCCCCCTCGACATCTGACAGCATTCCCCTCTCATCAGCTGACACGCTCGCCCCTGCAGCCGGCTTGAGCCCCACTTTTCCAACATGTGTTGACTTCCCATCTTCCAACACGTCATCCTTAGACAAGCCTTTCACCTTTGATAAGCTCTTCCTGATTTTTATGCCAGAAAACACAGAACCCTTCGACTCTGACTTAGGTTTCTTCTTACCGTTATGCTCCCCTCCTCCTTTACTTGCCTTATCGTGGGACTTTTTAGCTTTCCTGTCCACTTCCCTCTCATCAGCATCACCATCACTGGAGACATCCCCCACTGCTCCACCACTTCCTCCTCCTTTCTTTTGCTTTGCTTCCTGGTTTCCCATGTTCCTGAGCAGGCGGACACCCTTGGCTAACAGGCCTTGTTGCTGGGGTCGCGGCCGGGCATGCTGGACTTGTTCCTGGGTTGCTACAGATGCTAGTCCTCTGCTGGTCGGAGCACTTCCAGAGCTGCCTAATCCCTGCTGTCTGCCCACCACGGTTAAAGGCAGCTGTGAGGATGATGCTGCCTCCCCAAGCACTGCTGATGCTGATGATGAAAGGAGGAGGAGACTGGCACTGACAGCCGCGGGCTCACTACCACTCACTCCTCGCTCTGCCCCCCTCCCCTGCACAGCCTCTCTGACGCTCTGATCCTCTCTCTCTTTTTGCCCCTCCTTTTCATCCCCATCTGCTCCTGCACACTCAGCTGACTTGCATAACGGGCTGCTGGATGAGCGAGCAAGCCGCTGATGATCCGGAGGGCGCAGACCTCGTCCATTTTCGACTGACTGGGGAAAGAATTGCTTAGGATGCTGCTGCTGCTGCTGCTGCTCTAAAATGCACTGCTGTTGCTGGTGTTGTTGATTAAGGAGCGAGTGCTGTTGTTTACGGAGGATGTTGGTCACACTGCTCTTTCTCCTGCCTTTGAAAGTGGTTGTGAAGAAACTCTCTTTCAGAAAAGGCACTTGGGTCTCTACTGTCTTAATAGTCTGCATCCTGATGCACTGGTGCTTTTATCCAGAGGACGATCTAGACAGACTGAAGGGAAAAGCAAGAAATAAAATCACATGATTTCATTTTATATTGAATTTTAGCTTGGCATTGCAGACGAGAGGCAGTCTGCTCTCTGTGGACGCATTAAGTTAACGTTGAACTGAAGGGCAAACTGGTATAAGAAGTCTCTTGTTGCCATGGAGTGTGTACATGTTTTGTACAGAAATCATAAACTGCTTCTTGTTTTGATTTTCCTTCAGTTTTTTTTTAGATTGCCTCTGCGCTGATTGTTTGTCCTGTACAGTTTGTTTGTTTACAGAATCTGTCTGTTAGTTACAGATGTTTTGATTTCACAGATATCTGGGCTGACTCAGGAACACGGTTGTTTTATTTCAGTTTTAATTCTAGGTTTTAACTTAGTTTAGTTTTAATTATTTGTAAGAGTTGGTTTTGCAGTTTTAGTTTTTATAATTTAGCTTTACAGAATTTCGGTTTGTCTCTGTTAGGGCAAAAAAATACTGTGTCAGAGGTGTGCAGCTACTTCACATACAAAATACCTTAACACAATGTAAATGCTTCCACTTTAAATATCTGTATGTATATCATTCATTAAACCATTAATTGAGTAATTGGAGATATATTTCAGCTAATCCATAATGACAGTAATCTTGAGTTTCAGCCTTAATACAGTCATATAGCAAATATAAATTAATGTCAGATTAATCAGTCTCATGTCAAAATGGAAAGTTTATTTCACAAACAACTGCTTTAATTAGGCTATTTGTATTGTTCAAACAGCTGAACCAATAAAACTGTCTCAGATGATAAGTACTGTGAGAACACTTGAAAGAGTCAGTTCAGTTTTATTATTGTACCACATTTATTTTCAGATGTTTTAAAGCTTCTGAACATTTCTTCAGGCTAACATCAAGGCATGCTGTCTGTGAGAACGGTTATTGCCAGTGGGTGTGGTTCAGACAAAGTCAAACCATTTAATGATAATAATTAGAATTACCTTCTTACTTCAAGAGGCAAAAGTAAGTGAGTGGAACCAATTAACCACATTAAAAAAAAATCTAAGGACATATACAGTCTTAAAGGGAGCCTAATTAAAGGAAGAAATGTTAACCCAAAATTACGAGTTCAAACATTCAATAAAGTTTTTGCTTGTCCAACTTTTAAATGACAGGAAGTATTTCAGAACACATCGCTCTTTCTCGATGAAACCAACACTTTTCAAAATCGATTTGATCTGCAGGATTTGTTGTCAAATTTAACAAACATGAAATGTTGGGGAAAAAAATTGGGATATAAGTTTTGGTTGAATAGTTTCAAATATAAGTGAGAGTACTTGCCTGTGCGGTGGATTCTCCTCAGTGATCAGCTCCGACTGAAGGAAACAACACAAATGGGTGTTTGTGTTTGCCTGTGAGCCGCTCCTTCACCATGGGTCACATGAAGCTGATATCTTCCTCATCACATGCTTTCTGTTGGCCATCTCCCATTAACACTGTCTGAGATTCCCCCCACTAACTTCATCAGGCTGCGTCATGGGAACAGACAGAACTGTGCAACAGACCACTCCTGTGTTGACTTTCTGTGGTGCTAATGCTGCGGACGTGTCCGACAGTGATGTGGGAATCAGATTTAAACAGAAAGCTGCACCAAAGCCTCTGACTCCCTCATTTCTAGTGATTTCAAGTCAAACGGTACTTCCTACTTCTGCTTGGGTGCATCCTGGTGCCACTTTTAAATCCATCCCTCCAATCGGAAAACAAGTTTCAGCTGCGTCCTCTTCACATGTGGTTACGAGACATGTCCGTGACCCTGAATGCAACTTTAAACGCCTACATAACCAGAGTATCATTGGATTACAAAGAGGAATCAACAGTTCTACAACAGAAAGCTACGAGCAAAGTTAACTCAGAATTGATTCTTATTTGAAGAACAGCAGGTTAACCACTGAAACCATCAGCATGATAAATTTGACTATTTCAATATTTTACAGGAAAAATATGAAGACCTCTTCTTCCTGATATCATGCAATACTCTCTAGGCAAAGTTTAGTGGCAGGAAGTTGACCGTGCAGCTCTGTAACGACCTAGCATCCTGGTCATTAATAAAGGGTCACGGCCCACCTGTCAAAGAGGCTGCAGGTGGTGTGTGTGCATGTATGCCGGCTCTTTGTTTGTATGGCTGCACTGCATGGCTTCCAGTTGTTTTACCGTTGGCTCTGTGCTGTTTGCTATTGTTCTTTTTTTGTTGTTGTTGTGCATAACTGTCTGGCCTGATAATGTTTGTCAGGTTGTTGTATATAATTAAGTCTTGTTGACTAATTACATATTTCATGTAGAATTGCTGGCCTCATGTAGACTTTACTGTGCTAAATATTTGGCTTATTATCATGTTTTGTATAACCTGCTTTTATGTCTTTCTGTTTTTCATTTCTTTATTTCTTTTTTTGGCTATTAACATCTGGCACTATAGCTGAAAATGTGCCTTCTTGCTAACAGTAGCTTACTATACTGTTTATTAATGTACGCTGTACTTGTAAAAAGCAAAATACACAAATAATGTTGGTTCTTTGAAGTAGTATTTAAAAATATCTTTTAAAAAAAGTCAAAAACAATAGAGGCTATAATATATACTATATATATACAGTACATTACAGGAATTATAGCAAAGTGTGAACATATTCAGCTTCATACTGACATACCTGAGGGCATAAAGGTTTGTGGTGACATTTGCTGGCTATAAATTTAAATAACTTTCACTTATTTGGAGCTGCAATGTCCCTGGATTCTGACTTTTGCACAACAATTTAAAATCCCCTCAGATATCTACACCGGAAACAGAAAAAATACAATTAATAGCTCACAACAATACTTGGCTTTTAGCATTTATGGCTGAATTAATAAATGATACAGCATTCAAAACTTGGTAGACATATTCAAAAACAAAAGGAATTACTGCTTAAAAATTTATGCTTATTGAACCCATCCTGCATAAATAAAGGTAAAGACTTTTCAAATTAGGTAAAAATAAATAAATAACACACTCATGACTTGGGAAACGCACACAAAAAGAACGGTTTTTGTCAAAAGATTTTGTTTATTGACTTAAAATTTGAGTATGATTGGCATACTTGAAATGTAACAAACTGCTTGTGTTTACCATGTTGGTAGGTTACATTCCCAATATTTTAGTACAAAAATGAAGGATGTATGATGTCACTGGAGCATGTTGTGTTGAAAGCTGACAAAATATCCACCAATGAGAGCCATAGGATATTTTTAGCACATAAATCAAACCAATATGTATGACCAATGCAATAAAGACTGTGTGCAATAATCCGATACTCATTCTTCAGTAGGCCCGGTGTTGTGGGCTAATACAGTTTATCTTTTACCTTCAATACCATTTACAATATTTAAGGTTTAGGTGTGGCAACAATGAAAAAAAATAAGGTAAAGAATAATATAATGTGCATTACAATTACAAAGTAAAATAAATTCTTGCCTTGGTTGACATCTTTATGCCAACCCGTGTTGGTAGGTGGTGTTGTCCACTTTCTGTATAGAAAAACCTGATGTACTGCTGATGCGTACAGCCAGCCACTGGAAATCAACTGCTGTGAGTCTTTTTGATAATTTTAAAGAAGAACAACTTCACCCACAAATAACATGAAAAATGGTTATAACAGAGGGTTAAAATATTGTATCAGCAGTACAATGATTGCAGCCATTTTCTTTCATCATACTTGCACAATGAGATTTTGATACTTAGCTGAAGAAGATGGACTGACAGTAATACAACCTGGACAACATATCTTTCTCAAACCACTAGAGGCTGCAATTGCTCTACAACATGAAAGATGAGAGGCCTTTTACAAAGTGTTCCTTAGATGCATCATTTGTAGAAATTTAAAAGATAGTGTAAGATCAAAACCCACATTATATAAATGGACATCTTGTGTTGCAATCAAATCATTGTGTATCAAGTCAGAAATATCCAAATGTACACAAACAGAATATTATCATTGTACAATCATTACTCTCGAAAAAGAACTGCAAGTACATTGAACACAACTAATGTACTTATTATGTCCACCATAAAAAAACACAACAATCACATTGAACACAACAGCAGTTTACTGACTGTGGTGCCACACAGAATATTCACAACTCATCAGAAGAATCATTTTTAGACTGGCTCAAAATCTCAGGAATATCTAGAAAACCGAAGATGAATATCACAAAAATAACAGATCTTTGTTGACTGAAAGTAAGAACACGATATAAGAAGTTTTTATATTCCATTAGACACAGGAAAGCCATATCCATGTAGAAAGGCAAGTACAGACACCCTGATAAAAACACGTGCCAGTCGAGACGATAACAGGTCCACTCAGTACAACGTAGCCTGTGAACAGGAAGAGTTTCTGTCCTGGCTTTTGGTGACGTATTATAGATATATAAGTTTGTCTGAAAAACAAAACCACTCTGCACATTACAGATCTAGCTACCCACAAACAGAAATAATAAGAGATGTGAATCCCCAACCCTGTGACAAAGATATCCTTTCCCCTTGTGTCCAACTGCATTCCAATGATTCCCCTGCAATGCACTTTAAAGCCCTTGTCTATTTTTTACACTCAGTTCTGTTTGTCTCAGCTGTAGCTGTAAAATGGTAAACAGATCGTCAAGGACAGAGGGGAAGTTTTCATCTCTGTACCTCACTTCATATAACCTTTTACGCATACACACAGCTTTGCTAAATAGATGCACTAACACAAACACATACCCCAAGACCACCGCACAGGACTGCTGTGCTTGACTTATCAGCAGAGAACACGTTAACGATCTCTAGGCAAAGACACTCCACAGAAACAACTATATGGATGTTTCTTCCTTTTGTTGTCCTTTGTTAAATTTTCCAATTCCCTGTTTCAGCCATCCCAACTTTCTGTCCTTTATGTGGACTCCCTGGGGATCCTGCTGTGAAAGACCACGGATTGCCTCTGCTGGAACTGCAACTTCCTTCTTTTCTTCTGGTCCCAGCGGCACAGCAGTATCATCTTAAAAGTTGTGCGGAAAGTTTTGTTGCACAGGGCGTAACACATGGGGTTGACTGTGCTGTTGACATAGCACAGCCAGTACCCCACTGCCCACAGAGTGTCCGGGATGCAAACTTTACAGAAGGCATGGATCAACACCATGATGTTGTAAGGTGTCCATGTGATGATGAAAGCAAGGAGAATGGCACTGAGAGTTTGAGCTGCCTTCTTCTCCTTCACTAAGGACATGCGCTTCCTCTTGCTGATCTGAGTCCGAGCTCGGGTTGCAAAACGCTTCGCCAGAGCTGCCTCCTTAAAGGACATTGGGACGGAGGAGGATTTAGTGGTGTTGCTGGTGGTATTACTGTCGGTGGCAGTAGAAGTAGCTGTTTGGTGATCATCTGAAGAGCCTTGGTCAGAGGCTGCCTGGATGGTGGGCATTGACTGAATCTTGCGTTAGCAGAAGTGTTGGTGGTAGTTATATTCTGAATTGTTCGCTCCATCGGGAGTAGTATTGGCAGTGGTGTTAGTGGTGGGTGTCGAGAGGCTGTCGCGATTAAACTCTGCTCCCCTGAGGGGATCTTCCTCCGAGGCTGCATCCAGATCCTCACATGAGGTGAGCTGGGAGTTCACAGCAGCCTTTATACCAGGCAGGCTGAGAACAATAGAGAAAATAGCATGACTCTGGGAAATCATCTCTTGGCCTGAACAATCCTCATCATCTGAAGATCCAGAGTGGTCCAACGAAGCTGCAGCATCATTGTTGTTCCAGCTGTCACTGCTGCTCTGGTCTGGATCACGGTCCCCCTGCCGGGTACTACCAGGTCTCCAAGAACGAACCCCAGGCCAGCAATGGAAGCGGCCAACCAGCTCCCTACAGGCACTCTTTCTCCGGGACAGCCTGGTCAGCTCATAGCTGCTGCAACTCTTGGAACTTCCTGTCTGATTGACAAACCGGGCTCTCTCACCACCACCATTACTACGACCTCCTCCTATCCCACCACGACCACCCGAACCCTGCAACCCAGCTAATTCCTTTGAACGGTTCTGGGTCTCCTTGTAAATGCGCCAGTAGAGAACGCACATTATTGTCACAGGCAGGTAGAAAGCAGCAATGGCTGTGCAAACAGTTGTAATGGGCTCTGAGAGAAACTGAATGTAGCATTCATCTGAGGGCACTGTCCTTTGACCCTCAAAATACTGCCACAGAACTATGGCTGGGGCCCACAGAACAAGAGAAACAAACCAGGCAAGGCCAATCATAATCCCAGCACGCTTTGTGGTCCGTTTGGCCCGGTAGGTCAAAGGCCTAGTGATCGAAAAGTAGCGGTCAAAGCTGATGAGCAGTAGGTTCATAACCGATGCATTGCTGGCCACGTAGTCTATGGCAAGCCAGAGGTCGCAGGCCCTGTTTCCCATGGCCCAGTAGCCCATCACAAGATAAGCTGTGTAAAGGTTCATGGAAATGACCCCGATTATGAGATCAGCCACAGCCAAGCTCAGCAGGAAGTAGTTATTGACTGTCTTCAGCTGGCGATTTACCTTGAAGGATACAACCACCAAGATGTTGCCAATGACGGTGACCAGTGACAGCGTGCCCGTAAGCAAGACAATGAGAACAACCTGCCACACACTGTGGCCACCCAAGGGATCAAGAGCCGCACTACCACTCTCATTTTGGGATTTTGAAGTTAGGTTTAAAAATTTGCTGGTGGAAGAGGTATTATCATCCAGGGTATTCACATGAAAGGCCAACCAAGTAGCTCCTCCAGGTCCTCCTTGGTTAAGGGCATTGGATTGTGGGTAGGCTCCGGCTGCTGGGGTTGAGGCGTTGGCAGTCAGGAAGAGACCAGGGTCTGTGCTGTTTGAGCTCATTGTTATGTCCTGGCATATTCTAAAGAGAAAGACGGAAAGACAGAGAGGGGGACAGATGGAGGAAGGAGGGAGGGAAAGGACAGATTGACACAGAGAGTGAAATGAAGAAACAACATGAGTCAGTGACATTCCTGTCTATATCCAGTAGGTGAGGCTAGAAACCAGTTTTATCGAAGTGGGTGTCTGAAAAGTGAAAGATGTTTTGGCCTAACATGTCTAGTCCAGTTAAACAATCCCTCATTACTTTATTTGTAGACAAAATATATGCATACTGTTAATGCATTGCAAGCTTTATAATGAATTAAGACTTGATATCTGAATCAACGAGACTAGACAGCCAAACACTGAAAGTGAGAGAGACTGACTGCAATCAACACCTGTTTCTGATGACACCCTGCAAATTGCAAAGACATTTCACTTACACACGGATGAGTATTGGGATTGCACCCTGTATAACATTAGGCATTGGACAGGAGTGTTTTTCTCTGTCAGACAAAACTGTCAGATCCGGTGTGGAGGCAGCACACCGGGGATCTTTTTTTAAAATGTAGCTCTGGTGTCAGTTTCTCTGTCAGAATTTCAGTCACTGAATTCGTTTCTAGTGATATGTTCTGTAGTTTTTCAACTCTGTTGGTAGATTTTTCTAATTTTTTAACATGACAAAGAACAGCAGGTGTGTCCTGTCCGTACAAAATCAAAGACTAAAAGACATTACTGAGGTCATGGCTGATTCCAGCAAGGTTAGAAATCAGTGCATACATAATCTTACGTACACCTTTCAGAGAGCACAAAGAATGGAGGACCCAAGGAATTAAATAAAATGAGGACAAGCTCTAACATATCTTACTGTCTGAATCCAGACGTTTTTGCTGTCAGTTTGATGGTTTAATGTGTCACCAGATTTGATCTGGTGTTCCAGGAGCCCTGTTAGAAAAATAAGGTTCAAGACAATTTGGAAGAGGAACCTCCAAGACAAAAGCTAATGGTGAAACGGAGAGAAAACAGCACTGCAAGAGCTAATAGCATCCTGATCCCGGAGAGAGAGAAGTGTTTGTTGCTTGATTGGGGATCAATTCATGAAGGAATAGTAAACACCAAACAGAAGATCCTGCTGTTTTTGTCAAAGCAGCTCTTGATAATTGGATAACAAGATGAGCGACTTGCAATTTTGCAAAGCAGCATGTCTTATGCAGTTCAAGTTTCGTTCCGCAATCATTTGTAATTACCATGATGTTTTGCATTCAGGTGTGTGTGTGTGTGTGTGTGTGTGTGTGTGTGTGTGTGTGTGAATGCATATGCGTGTTTATGTTGAAACCAAAACAACAGACGCATGAAAGCAAAATTAGAAAGCTTCCTCTCAAGTTTTCTTTAGAGTTACACCACACATTCATGTAGAATGCACAGTTGCATAAAAGTAATGAATCTTGGAGCGTATTGTTTTTAGAATTATTACAACATATTTACTGTTAAATACATTATGTGTTTTTTTTAGATAACCTTTTACTATCATTTTTATATAAGATGAAAACTGCTGCTTTTTGTGGTCTGACAACTGTAGCAGTTGATTTTCTTATTTGGATTAATTTCAAATTAACTGTGGAGTCAATGTACACAGTGCAGAGCACTACCTTGTAATTTCTTTTATTGTGAAAGCCACGAACGCAGCGTTCCTTCGCTGACGTTTATGACAACAGTTCACTGTAAACCTGATGCTAACAGGAGCCAGCTTGTGTTAACAGACCCAACAACAACCTGTAACCACGGGGGACAAGTAAGAAAATTTGGCCCCAATCAAATACACACACCATCTACACAAATATAATGACAAACACATGTGCTAGCAAACACAAGCGTGACCATAGCAAGGCCATATAAAGCCACGCACACACACACACACACACACACCATTTCATCTCAAAGGCAAAGGTATTTGAGGCTAAGTGCCACACCTGTGCCTTGACAGGATCTCAGACCTCCCACAGAGCTTTTAAAGAACCCCAGTAGCAAACAGCAACTGACACACACTGCTATTATCAGGAGGCTCCCTGCTATCCCCAACACACACACACACACACACACACACACACACACACACACACACACATCACTGCAGCTGTGCACGAACACGGACAGTCTGCATTCATGTTTCACACACACCATTTGTTTCATGAGCATGCACTCTCACGTTCATGCAGCTTCTTCATCTTATCTGCATAGAGACATTTGGCACATGGATGTACATATTTTTCTCTAGGAACAAAAAACCTAAAATTCTATCAGAGTGGTGCGAGAAAACCAAAACCAAATGGTGATAAACACAAGAGAAACATTTAAAAAAAAAAACAAATTTGAAAAAAAGAAGCCTGTGTCTACATATGCATGCTGCCTATTCTTGTTTGATCAACTGTCATGCACAATATTCACTTCAGTGAATATTCACACATGGAATGATTAGGCGCTGCTACCTCTGATTGCAATGGTTAAGTATCAAAAAATGTCATCTGTTGTCCCCAGGGAGCAGAAATTGGCTGCACATCAGAGGGATAGTGCTTTTTGTAATGTTTGTTTTCTCCTAAAGTTGAATAGCCCAAGCCTGTGTGTAGCAAAGGACAACATCCTTTTCCAACATGGGTGAGCTAGCTCCACTTTTTACAACCTGCATTGCTGTGAAGCCATTATAGTGTCTCTCTCTCTGTCTCGGCCCACGTTAAGCCCTATATATCTGAAGACTGACTCTCAGTCACGTAGGACTGGTGATTTCTGGCACGCAGCAGGATCGATACTCGTTTACCGTGTTGCGACACAATGTGTTCCCTGACATTTTGAGGTATTCGTCCCAGCAGGGTTGGACAGCACAATTCAAGTTGGTTCCAAGGATCCATCTAAATAATTGGGTGAGTAATACACAGCCGTTTCAGGTTTCTATTTTCAGCAACACATTGAGCAGGGCAGCGATACAGGCAGATGATGCCCGGCAAGGACTTTTTAAATAAAGGAGAGGGCTGCTATATTTGAACCTCTGTCACTTTGGCTTCCCCTTGGGAGTCAGAACATCACATTCCACAAATTCTGTTCTGCTTGTTATATAGGTAAACAGTCAGTGAGGTTTAATTATCAGCTTGTGGTTTGAATGTAAAAACAAGATTACTGTCAGCTAGCCTTTTATTATCTGCCCTGTCGAAAACTTTTCAATTTACTCTCCTCTTGCTCATGTAGCACCTTATGAAATGTTGACTTCTCTGCTGGAACCAAGAACAAAGATACATCTGGAGGCAGACGGGGGTTTAAGCAGTTAAGCACAATAGGGAATTAGGAAAAAACAACAGCTCAAACAGAAAAGGGCTAAAAAAAAAAGTCAGCAATCAGACTCAAAACAAAAGTAATCCACTTAGGCCACTAGGCAGGCTGCAAAGATCCAGTCAGCAACTGGAGAGCTTGACTGGACAGACAGAACTAGACTTGTTGAGCGCTGACAATGCCATTTGGGAAAATACTGACTGAATACTGAATGTACATATATTTAGTCAACCAAGCAGACTCAAACACTGCACGTGTATTAAAGGCATCTGTTTTATTCCAAGATGTGTTTTTAGGAAACAATCTACTGTATTAGACCATCTCAGTAAAGCCTCTGTGATCCCTCAAAGGTGGAGGATATAATTCAGCACAACAAAGGAAAACATTCATAGTTATATGCTAAGTTCAGGTCCTACAGAGTAATAAAGCGTGGTGAAGCAGCTTTTTCAGGGTGAAATGTGATCTGGCAAATAGTGCTACAGCACCAACTGCTCTCTGGAGTTATTGATTTCTGTCTATCGACCGAAGCAGCCCTGCTGATAAGCGAAACCCAGAGTGAACCAACTCTGACACAGAAGTTCTATCTTACATTTGCAAACACTACACCAACAAAACATGAGCTACAGCTGCAGTGGCTCTGACTAAAAAATGGACTCAAAAGAATGTACAGCTGTCTGAATGGCTGGTGATATAACTGTACCTCGATATGACGATCAAAGAAATTAATATGACAGATATATTCAATAAAAATCGAACTGTGATCTATTTCATTATGTGTTGTGTGTTTAGATGTACTGAAGCAGTGCCATTACCTTGATTAAAGAAAACAGAGTCGTTGCACAGGAGGAGTTAAACCTCTCACAAGCTGGTGATGATGGGGCTGCTGCCAGAAGATGGTGGCAAGGGTTGTGAAACAGCACAAGGCCATCTGTCAGGTATTCGCTGCTAACAAGAACTAACATTTAGTGCCTGCTTGGCAGGAGGTGCCTTGCTGGAGTCCATGAATCGTGCTCTAGGTCGACTCTGAAACTTCACAAATTATCAGCCTGGCGAATCTTACTCAAATGTGTCATTAGATGAAACCTTTCTCTCCAAACACAGACTGAACCTGCTGATGAAGAGGACCAATGTCAACCACCACAGTCTGTTTCAGTGATAAATATGGCAAAGCCAAAGAAGACTTGCACTGCTGCTGGTGCCTTGTTTCAACATCAAGGCAACAGAAATGTTGCTGCGTAAATGAGGGCTGAGTCTGATGGCAGATGGCGCCCACTCTCCGTAAACTTCAAAAGTAGTTAAAGGAGAAGCTGTGGAGGAGGAGACAGAGCCAGCTGCTGCAGCCTTACCTGCCACGAGGTACAGATTGTTCAAGGCTATTCAGCTCATTTTACTGATTTAGGTGCATCTGCCACCAGGTTACTGTTCCTGTTACTGTTACAGTTTCCTGCAACAGCAGCCATTCAGTGTATTTACATTTAGTCATTACCTCACTGTATTTGTCAAAATGATAGCGGTTGAGTTCTGTTCACTGTTCCCTCTCCTACGGTTGTGTCAGTTCTGTAGGGTTACTGATGCTGTCTGACATTAGAAGCGTTCAACAAGCTAAATACAACTTGCTGTCAATCAGCGGCAGTCACATCGTCGATGTCAAGTGTGCTCATATAGCACGTCTTAAAATAACCAGAGGTTTACCAAAGTGCTTTACAATTAGGGGTAAAATGATTTCAAATGAACCTAAAAACAACACAATACAGACACAGACAAAACTCAGCATGAAAAACGAATAAATAAGAAGGATTTACGATCTAAAAGAGGTGTCATTGCTCAGCTAAACACCACTGAGCTGAGATGAGTTTTCAACAAAGATTTAAAAGTTACAAGATTCCTTGTAGTCCGAATATTCAGTGGTAAGGAGTTCCAGAGAGTACATGCAGCGACTGCGAAAGCTCGGTCTCCTCTATTTTTTAGTTTGGATCGAGGAACATCCAAGACCATCTGGTTTGCTGACCTAAGGGCTTTTGAGGGCTGATGCAGATGAATCAGGTCTG
>JAQLOL010000003.1:19404616-19430135 GCA_029783665.1 Naso thynnoides
AGGAACATCCAAGACCATCTGGTTTGCTGACCTAAGGGCTTTTGAGGGCTGATGCGTACAAGCCTTTCCGTTGGGATGTCGTGAGGCGTCCCAGATGCGACATCTGTTGCCATCCCTCATGACACACTGCGAGATAAAACAACTGATGCTCACTGATCGTTTCCCAGTCACACGAAACACGCTGTACTCATCACTGCGGTTAGTGCTGAAGGCAGTCCACAAAAACAAGACATGCTCGTTTTGAAACTTTCTGTGCCGGTGGATCAGCTCAGGGAGTTCACAAGATGCACAACGCCGACTCCTGACCCACTCCTTACTGCCCCCTAGTGTTCCACGTAAAACCACTTTGCTGTGTGACTGTGGTCACGCAGAGCAAAATGAAAAAGGTCTGAATTTCTGTTTATCAAAGAATTCTGGGAAGTATTAAACCCCACTTACTGTTACCATGCCAGTTAGTGTATGGGTGTCAGCGACGTTAAACACAACTGGAACTTTTAAAGACAACAATTTTAATTTTTTTTTTCAACCTAATTTATTGACGTGATGTTCTTTTTAAATGCAGATACTAAAGTCAAATGTTCAGTCAAATATCCATTGACTCATTTTCATGTTGTTGTTTGGAACAAAGCTGTCTGTTATTTTTCAATTTAATTTTTTAATCCCTTAAAAGTAATTTAGCATCATATCTAAAAGTTTTGCGATTAAAATATTCAAGATCTTCCTGATGAAAAAAAAGCATGAAAGAGGATTTGTCTTTTTTCTCACAGTTTGTGTGACAGATTGTCTACACAGACAAAAACAAACAACAACTTCGGAGCTAAATGCCAAAAGCTTGTGAGGCTTCAGCCTCTGTCCTTGATTACGTGCATCGTGTGTCCAACAGCGTTCCAAAAGTGTTTGTCTTAACATATTTGCTTTGTCACCAACATTAACATGACATTTAGACAGGGGAACATCTCCATCTGCTAACACATCATGCTTCAGACACATCGATCTCTACAGGTGTCTCTAAAGCATCTCTGTTCAAGTTTGGGTTCTTCATGCCAATGCACACTATGTGCTAGTAATTTGCCTTATTTCAAAAGAACATGTCAGATTTTGCTTTGCAGAATTTACCCTGTGCCTTTTCCCAGGAGCCGAGAGTCAGATCAGGTCGGCTCAACATTCTTTGTGATATGTCAATCCCTCGCAGTGTGCGTGAAGTTTTCTGAATTAAAAATAAAATTAACAAGAAAAATAATGATTAGTTCATTGCCCTGGATGACCTTTTGTGCCAGATTGAGCCAGGGAGGTAAATCAAGACAATGCAACAAGAAATTTAAAAAACAGAAGACAGTTAACGCTGATGTGTGACTTTCTTCTGGCCTGTGTGCCTGATGCTATTTTGGAAGATCAGTAAATCATCAGTACAATAATACAATAATCCCATCTATGGACTACAAATCATCCAGAGGAACATAAATATATCTGTATCAATTTAATGATAATTCATCCGGTTTAGTTGAGACATTTCAATCAAGATCAAAAATGTCGACTTCATGGCAGCACTGCACAAAAACATAACTTGAACCATTTTGAACCATAAGCTGAATGCTGCATCCATGAGAGACAGAGTGAAAAAAGTGCATTAGTCATAATTGACAGAGCGGGCAAAGCCTGTCTGTGCTGAAAATGAACCCTGAACAGAGACCATTCTCACAATGGTGTTATCAGTGAGGCGCTGTTTACTGAGTGGTAATGGCATATGTGCTAAAAAAAAAAGGCTGGGTTCGTGCTTTTCAACACACAACCCCCGCGTCCCCTTTATCAGACACACAGACCCAAAATATGACTTTAGAAATATTGGCCAACCAGTGATGTTGCAGGAAATGTCGCATTGCTTTCAGCCCCTGTCTGCCTCTCCAGATGTGCATTTCTTATCAGCTGTATATTTTTATTCCAGATGAAGATACCCCCCCGGAGTCAGTGTCCTTGAGGTACCCAGAAGCCCTCAGGGCTATCGGGAAAGGTTTGATGGCAAGATCAAACAGGAGAGGGCTCAGCTGACATCCTTGTCTAGTTCCTTCACATATAGGGAAATAATGAGTGATTATTCTGTTGGTACAGATCGAGGTGGAGAATATACCTGCATAAAAACCAAAGAACTGACAATCTAAACAAAACAGGACGTGACCTTCCAACCAGTCTCCCTCACTGGTCAGTGTGTTGAAACTGTTGAACATTTCAAGCATCTCGGTACAGTTCTGGACTCACAGATGAGCCTCTCTTTAAACACAGAGTCTATTTTTAAAAAATGTTCACAACGACTGTATCTTCTGAGAAGGCTCCACAGCCTCAGTGTCAGTAAAACATTCTAGTAGTTGTGCACAGAAGCCTTGTTGAGAGTGTTTTTTTACTTTTCATCCTCCAGCTTGGTATGGTCACTTGAACTGCCAATCTAAAAGCAACCTTTCTACGATCACAGCCATGGATAGTAGAGTAGTTGGCACATCTCAAAGGTCCTTGAACCAACTCTTTACAGACGGGATGAGGAAGACAGCAAGGATTATCGTGGGTGATGGCTCTCATCCCCTTTCCAGCCAGTTTGGTCGGCATCCTGAACTCTTCTGGGTGACTGACTCTGACCAGGGCACGGATATGGACCGTCTTTTCTTCTTTTTGTTTCACGTATGATGTAACCATTTCATGTCTAATCTTACCGTCTGGTCTTGCTCGTGTCCTTGCTTATGGTGAGCCGAAGACAATTCTCCACCACGTTGGACAATAAAGTTTAATTCTATTCTATTTAAGCATGAGAGTAGGTCCAAAACCACACCCGTCCAAGATGTGAAAAGACACTCAAACTCAGTCTGATTTTATGTGTTATGAAGGCAGAATGTCTGCTGGAGGTGAAGCTTCAGCACAATAAAAAACATTAAACACCCTGCGCATGTCACCAAAAAGATGTTGGCCCACAGGAAAGCCGCTCTGGTCTGGGTGTATCACTTTGTGCATAACTGCCTCCAGTCCACGAACTAGAACCGTGACCTGACAATGGCAGCAGAGCGAGCTCACAGGCGATGACTCTCTGCAGGCGGTCTCCTCCTCTCTACAGAGGAGCTGAAAGCACCAGTGGAGTCATTGTGGGCGGCAGTGCTTCATGCTCCAATGCTTCAGCAAACACATCATTTAAAAAAGGAGTCATTTTTTCATTCTTTTTTTTACTCATTAAAAAAGCTGGATCAGGAAGCTGTACGGTCCCAAAGCCTTCCTACTCTTCATCTGTCCAAGTCCTCGTCAGTTTCAGCTGCTAAGATCTATGAAGCTATGAAGCACCTTTTTTTTTTTCATCATGTTTCCTCTTTAGTGGTCAAGCCACTCCAAATAAAAAGGAGAATTGTTTCCATAACTTTGGTGTAAGACATAATGAATTAATTTATCCAGCACTACATATTCACACACTTACATTCATTCACATTTATCTTCTGTTCAGATGGTGGGAGGGAATGGTCCAGCAAAAAGCCAAACAACTGCATGATTATTTTAAGTATGCATGTACGTCAGAAAAACAACAACAACAACAACAACAACAACAATAATAATAATAGTAGTAATGATAATAATGCAGTCAGTGTGAATGTTGCTGTTCAGGTGGAAAATGTGAATGTAAGCAGTGTAAATTCTTCTGCCCAGAGAGCTGGCAAAACAAGACTGTCTGTAAAATGGAAGAAGTCCTGTAAGTCCCTTAATACCAGGAAGCAGCTCAGCGTAATTATTCTGCCTAACCTTGTTTATTCTCCTTTATGACCGTGGGCAGCCAAGAGATCTGCTTTTATTGAGGTGTCCTTTTTGCTGCAATCCAGATTACTGCAGCACAGTGTCTTAGTGCTGCTTACACTGGCACCAGCAGCCATAAACAGACAGCAGTTTGACGGTAGCCTAGTCTGATAAAATAACGATGCGAGGAAGTGAAGTAATAATCAGTGTAAGAGGTTGTGCAGGGTGCCAGGGATGGCTGTGCAGGGAACTGAGTCGACAGACTCCTGGGGAGATCTCTGTCGTATCACGAGCGGGTAGAAGGACAGTACAACTTTTTACAAGGTGTAAAATGTAAGCTATGTCTCTTCAAAAGGTTTGTCTCTTTTGCTTTTTATTAGGACAGTAACATTTTTGTCCGCCCAATGATTTATAACCACTGGAACATTGTGTTGAAATGAGGCAGTAGTTCAGCATTTTAGAGCTGCAAAGGCTTAAAGAGAAGGTCGAGGTGGATGAATGGTCGCACAAAGCTCAAGATTCATTTCCCGTCTCGAGCATCAGATCAGTTTTAAGTTATTCCAAATTTAACAAAGGCTCTGATAACCATGAATACCTGAACCATGCTTTAGTTGCCAAAAGGGGCTACCAAACTTGTCGGAGAAATAAGACAAAAATACTGACTCAACGTTTTCCCAAAAGGTTCACTATAAAGATATCCGACAGTTAAGAAAAGGAAACACATCACTTGTTTCGGCAAATGTCCCAAAACAGCAAATACTCATTTGAAAAAACCCTCTGGTGCCCGTAGAAACTAAAACTCTCGTCTGTTTGCAGCAAATGAGAAGTTTTGACAGAATTCAAAGTTAGCAGAGGAAGCGTTTTGGTGCAGCTGGATGGGTTAACGTAACATAATACAAGCGACCATTGTTTCTTTACAAACTTTTTCCTTGAAACATGATCACAATCGTTCTCCACTCAAAACAAAGTGGTGATTTTATCCCAGTAAATGACACTTCTTGGTCCGGCTGAGCCTTCTGGGCCTAAATCTTACCAAACCTTAAGCAAGCTGCGTCATACCAGTGAATGTGTTCGTTTTCCTGGCAGAAGGTTAGAACGGTCTTGAAAGTTGCTGACATAGCAAATCAAATCAAAAAACACATTAAATAATATAAAGGCGTCAGGCCAATTACAAACTGTGTATGTCATTTAAATTTGAGGACTTGTTGCTATAAAGAAGGGGCATTTTTTAATTTTTTTTTTTTACATTTTCTGTATGTTTTATGATATGTTGATTAAAAACACTAATTTGAGGAGCCTGTACAGTTTTATCCAATAAGAACTGAAGTAATTCTTCTTCTTCTTACGGGCTCTGGTTGTTGTATTTCAGTTTGTAGGTGTGAGGGGAAAAATCTGCACATGGAAAGAGAAGTAGGATGTTGTTATGCTTGAGACCAGTGCTAGAGGCTCATGGGATTTCACACACATCCTCACCTCTGTGGTGGGTCTTCGTGCTTTTTTGACAGCCTCAGTAACAAGCTGCTGGAACTCTTTAGACACTGCACTCTTAGACACTTAGACATGCCTGCGTAGTATGTGTGTATGTGAAAGCAGGAGACAGGAAGAAAAATACAGAGGCGAAATAGAAGACAGTGGAAGAATGGCTCAGGAATATGTCAAAGCAAAAGGCTACAGCCACTTGAGGATGACTGTGTGGAGAAGGCTCAAAACGAACCTCTCTTTCTTTCTCACAGTAAATCTAAACCTGGATGAGGTCCAGCACATACCTTGTCAGTGTTCTATAACAAAAGCTCCGTTACTCACATTAAAATGAGGTCAAGTCTTGTGGTGAATGTGAGAGTGGAACACACAGAGCGAAAACAACATGGGACTGTGCAATTTAATTTACAGCAGTGACAGCTCGCTCCTAACAACCCCCCCAATCCAAACTATGAGATGCCACGCTTTGAGGAGCGTGTCGTTGCATGCGAGGCTAATCCCAGGCCTGACCTTCCGCCTCACTCCTCCAGCCTTTACTCCACCGCAACCCTGCACAGATGCTATACACATGGAAGTGATAAGCTATTGTGATCAATCCTTAAAAGGAAGTGCAACCATCTGTCTAGTGAACAGGCACTCGAATGAAATGGAGAGGGAGAAAAAACACACACTCACTCCTGTGTAAACACGCTTCGGCAGCATTTAAAGCACAGTCTTTAAATGCTGCAGGCGGGGATGCGGGATCATGCGGGGGGTTCAGAGGGGCGAGGGGGGAGCTGAAGGACACTGTAAGGAGGCTAAGAATGTGCAAGGAGACGAGAGGGGTCACACCTCCTGCTTGAGGAGTGTAAGTTATCCAGCTGTGGAATATTATGTGTTTATGTGAGAGTCGAGGAACAAAACAGACTTCTCATCTCAGGACAGAGGGCTGTCAGCTGATGGAGACCATGTCCACCACTGAGCTGAGCACTTTACCGCCACACAACACACATGCATGTGCACTCCTCTTTGCAGATATGCTTACATAAGGCTGCACACACACACACATGTTCTGCTTCTCTTACAACAACACACTTTCAGCCACATCTACACACACACACACACACACACACCGTCAGTTGGCAAAGCTCAAACACTTAAGAGGGCAGTGAGTCAATAAGGATTACAAGGATGTCTTGAAAATGATCCAAGTACGGCATGGGCACAAAGAGAGGTGGCGCTGACAGAACTGGTAATAATACAGTCCAAACACTTGTGCTGGCGGATGTGGACAGGCTACCAGAGACAGTTAACAAAGCACTAACTGTATTACAAACTGAATATTCACAGAGACATGGAAACGGACATACACACTTGTACACACAGTCTCACATCTCTGGCTGCCCCCTTTGACTCTTTCTCTCTCTCACTCACACACACTCACTCATACACACACACACACACACACACACACACACACACAGCCATGTTTCCATCACTACAGAGGACAAAACATACTTCCATTCATTCTTGAGACTTTCTCTTGACCTAACATGAAGCACTGCTTGCCTAAACTTAAAACCAAAATTTTTACCCTTAAATTTTTCTGGTTTACAAGAACTTTGTCCCCAAATAAAATGCAAGTCCCCACAATGCGAGTGTGTGCACAGATTCATGTCCCAGTTCCATCCAATAATATCAGCCCAGGTGACGTGCCTGTACCTGGCAGCAGAGCCTAAAATAGCTTTTAAATTTGATTCCCTAAATTCTCCAGGGAAGTCACTGTGGTCTCATCTGTCTCCAAAGCCCAGTCTCTGTTAAACAGCTCAGACGAAGCAGACGCAGATGTCAGTCTTTAAAGACAGGTCCGATCTGGAAAAGAAATTCACCTGCTCAAACACAGAAGCCAAGCCAAGACAAGTCAGCGGGCTGGAGAGGGTTTATAGTTTCAACCAAAGATGCACAAAGGCTGCAAAACTTACACTGAACACATTGTGCACACAAACATTCTTCTTCCCTGCTTCCTGTGTCCAGTCTCACTCAGCTCATATTAATCCATTTCTTATGCAATAGAATACAGTCAGAGTGTATAGCATCACACTGAAAGCTCAGCCGAGTTTACCTGAATCAATTGCATCTCATTTTCTTTATTATCAATATTTCAAGTCCTCGCCAACACAGCACCTCATCCAAACTATTTGCCCTGTTGAATTACTTTACTTTTGTTTACCTGCCTTGTATTATTAATCGGCGTTCCTCTGATATCTCAGTATAACTGTCTTATAACTGTCTAAAAATTTGTTAGCTTAATGGTACTTACAAGGACTCGGCAGAAACACAAAAGTTTCCTCCTCTGAGAAAAACCTATTGACTGAATTAACAGAACGATATGACCGAATCATAGAGGATAAAACACAGACAGTAGCACAGTGAAAAAAAGAAAGCTAGCATGTTTGACAGTTGGTCCAATCCTCCTGTTCAGCTCCAACACACTTTCTTTGGTGAACAGGTATCTTGACAAAATTCATCCTCATCATAAAACTCAGTGGGTTCAGTAAATTAATTTACTAAAAGGCTCGTTCTCATCTGCAGTTCCTCAGCAAGTCAGTGTTACACATGTGAAACAAAACAAAGGTTTTTAGAGAGGCATTCTTCTGTCCACACAGCGGGAATAGAGGCACCTTAAGGTTCTAATTGTGAATCATGTTCAATGGGTGCCATTGTTCAAGTGTCACAAAAGAATTTACAGCCTGCAATTATATTTTTTATCGGGTGCTTGCTGGCTAATGAACCTTGAATGCTAATGGCGACAGACGAGTGATGGATCGAACACACTGACAGTTAGCTTTTGCTGCCGAGGCTTGTTGTTATTGATCAGAAAAAAATCCAACCCAGAAGGAAGACCTAAAATAAAGAGGATTTACAACGGCGGGGCAACATGGAGCTGATGTGGGAAGAAGCCAAAGACCGAGACTGACACATTGTGAAATAAATCTGAATACTGGAGAGTTGTAATCCCTTTGACAGGAGCGTCTTAGGTTCTGCAATCCACAGAACCAACGGCAAAGAACACAAGACACATTCTGAAACTAGCATAAGGAGACAAACCAATACACAGACTAATGTCTTGCATAATAAAACTGCCAGCAGTTATGGGGGGGGGGCTGGATCTGGAGAATGATGATCTGTGGCATGTAACAGTTCCCATCCGGCACACTGACAGGAACATTATAAGGATGGAGAGTGATGAGCTCTTCATAAGCCTCTGATACTATATGGAGCCATGCTGAGTGGAAAAAGACTCTTTGACTCCTTTTGCACTTTCAGCGCTGCTAATACGAGTGTGAGTCCTCACTGCAAGAGGCAGCACACAGCAGAACAGGCTTCCAGAATATCATGTGGGCGGTTCAGCCATAAAAATCCTTCTCAGGCTACGAAGGAATCAAAAGACCCAATCACATTTTCACTCTAATGAGGATGAAGATTTAGGTGTCATCAGTTGAAGTTTTTTGGTGTTGTTTTTAAAACTTTCTTGTGTCAGAGCTCAGAAAACACACCACCACTCACGCAGGCACAGCACCTAAAAACATAAATCATCCTCATGCATATCAGAAAGTGCCCTGCTGTTTGTCAAAAATTAGCTACAACTTGAGAACTTTCATTTGTCATCATCACATTACACCAGCGATCCCAGGCGCTTGGTGCCAGAGTGCTCGCCGCATAAATCACAGAGTTTATTGATAGTCCACTGCTGGACCCTCGTCATTATAAGTGCTAAAAGCAGCAAAACTGTGTTGATGTTTTGCGGAAAGCAGCACAGAGCAGTGAAGGTTTTAGGTTTCTGTCAAATTAGTCTATTGTTTCTACGAGAACATCACAATTTTTCATTCCTCTTTCGCTGTTCAAGCTCTTACATCTGCTGCCAGGACACAACAATCTATCCTGTCTTTCCTGCTGCAAAACCATTCTGGCTTTTCTGCTTTGAACCTCCTCTCTTCACCCACTGGATCCTTTTTCTCGCCCTCTGGACTCTTGTGTGTCTCTCCTTTCACATGTCATCACCAAATGAGGAGGCTCTGGGGCCCTTTAACTTATTCAAACAGCGCTGAGAGTCGGTACATTACCCAGTGTTGAAGTTCCAGCATGAAGATAAACACCATAACCATTCAAGTGTCTCAGTCATTCCTGAAGACCATAGTCCAGAGGTTGCAGTCATTTTATAGCCTTAAAAACTTCACATATAATCGTACCAATCAGAAAAAAAAGCCCCCACTGGAACACAGTTCCTTTTTTATCTCATCCACTCTGAGGCGTGTCCTGCTATGGGCGAACAGCTTTATCTCCTGCATTTAAATGGACTCATGAGTGTTCAAGGAGAAGCAGAAGCAAAGAAACAGCAGACGGGAGATTTTCCTCAAGGTGACCTTGGCCTATATTATGTGAGAATTACAGTGCGCTGGGTTGTCATCCGTGACAAGATATAAAGCTGTTTGTACGGCCACGTCTTCTGTAGCCCTACTCCTGCAAATATTTCAGACATGTAGTCTCTCAGATATTAATTCACTGTTTCACTCAGTAAACCTGAACTGTATTTCAGTCAGACAACTCATGTGAAAATTTGTTTATTCTAGCAGCAAATCATAGAGTTTTTACTCTGAACTAATTATTTCCAGCAGGTGCATTTACAGAAAGAATTCTTTTTAGAAAGTCATGGACAAATATTGTAACTTGTCTAGTGGAGGCCTGCAGGTGGATGCTTGGGCGGTTGTTGGGCTGAAAACTGGAAGCACTGCTGATGCAGGGCAGTGACAACATAAGCAGAGCAAAAGGGAGAAACGCACTTTAATTATTCTGCCAAAGTTTGGTCGGATCGGGGAGAGCGAGGCGAGTCATGTGAGTATAGCAGCGACTCCCTGAACCACTTCACAGGCGTCGCTCCATTTGCATTACATATGGAAGCACCCAACTGTGATGTTAGAGGGTCATACTGTCATACAGGTCGTTAAGCTCTGTAAATATTGAACAGAGGACTATGTTAAAGATCGGCTTGATGACGCACAGAGAGAGAAACTAGTCCACTTCACAGAACGACGTCATTCATCTCATATCAGGATCAAACGCTCAGACGACGGAGGTCGAGCCCTTTGTGAGTTTGTGACAAGAAAACGTTTTAGAAACTAACCTGCTCATTTTCAACTGTGTAACAACATCTGCAACTATGATATCAATAATTCTGGAAAAAGTGAAAAGAATATTAGAGAAACATTTATAATATGTGAGGGGAAAAAAAACATTTTCCTCTGTATAACTGAATATAATCATTGGGACAAATTATGAGGTAAATTAAGGCGATTAAAAACTGCATTTTTAGAGATGAATCTTCTATGCTGATTTATATTTTACAATAAACAAAATGATGAAATTTGTGAAGTGAAGGAACGAGGAGCAGACAATCGCCTCGCACGAGTCACTGAACATGATTGATGTTTGTCGGATCAGCTGATGATCAGCTGCTGGGTGCACATGACTCACGGAGCACGTCCTGCCTGAACAAACGCAACGCTTCATTAACTTATTTTATCTATTCTTCTTCCAAGTCCCAAAATGGTCAGAAGCATTCACTTTACTACTCAAAATCACAACAAAGTGCTGCACTCCCCTCATGTGCAAACGCAAATCCCAAATAAGCCCCAATGTCAAATACTTTTATCTGTTTCGCACACAACACTGCAGGGGGAGAAAGCGCCATGTTTGGAGCGCCGGTCATCTGGCTGAAGGCAGGAAATCAGGTCAGAGGAGGTAAAAAATGTTTTTCTGAGAAAGTGCATTTCACACTTTTCAAGCTCAAACTCCAAACAGGTCAATAAGCATCAGACTGCATGTTCACTGATGTTGGGTGACTTAATTACTGCTTACCAGGATCAATAAAAGATTACAGCGTCAGCAAACACAGCACACTTCAGTGCCCAGTTTTTAGGCTGTCTGTGTTTGAAACAGGAATCCCAGGGCAGATCCACATCCGGGATGTGTCATATCAATCGATGCACATTTTGTACGCTCGCTTGTTTGACTAAGTGACACAATGTGACTCTGCCTTTCATGCCTCATGTGTTGAGGACAGCCCTCTCTGTAAACACGGCAATCAACCACATTTCCCCATCACACTGGAGTATAGCAAAACAAATGGTTCTTTTATTTCCCCTTCTGTTTAAAAAAAAAAAGTCCCCAACTCTCCTCTCTTGATCTGGGGAAAAAGTAATCCCTGCCTTTATTTGATCACACTTGGATTACCACAACTGTCTGTTCTCCTGTGTGAGCACAAACTGGCTCAGCCCCAGAGGCTGAATAACAAAATAACACAAGCTTCCCTGCAGCAGCTTCCAGTTAATTTCAGAATCGCTTTAAAGATCCTACAGTTAGTTTTGTAAAGCTCATGTATGTCTAGCCTCAAATTAAGTTGTTGCGCTCATGACCTCCTACATGATTAAGCAGCAGATGTGTTCCTTAATGATTCTTTCGCCTGGATCTCGCAGTTCCAACCCTTTCACAGAGCCTTTCTGCAGCCTCTGAAACTGGGCTAGTCCTTTAAATCTCTGCCTTTTTCTATGGAAGGGTGCTTTCACCCAGACATGTCATTTATTCTGTGCTGTATCTCCTCCAACTTCCTTTGAGAAACTTCTCTCTTTGGTGTTTAACAGAACCAAAAACTTTGGTGAGAAAAATCAATACAGACTTCTGGTAAAACGTCTTTAACTATTAACGCCGTTAATGTAAGTGTAAGGAAGTTCGCTGGACTGTAATCTGTTTCTGAGAATCCATGCTTTCAGTGTGAACAGAAATTACAATTTTAAATGAAATCAAACCTTATTTTTTTCTTCAGGTTAAATCATTCTCAGCCAGATGGCGACAGAGTGAGTTTTTCTTCAGAATCGGTAGATTGAACATTTTCTGGTGTCATGTGGTGACTAGTCCAGACAAAGGCGCCCTGTGTCTGTCGGTGCTGTGGACATTTAATAAATACTTTACAGGAAGTTGTGCCTCTGGTGGACGACAGAATGAGTGTTTTGGAAAAAGCAGTTAGGCTTGCTGACACACATCAGATCTACATTTGAATAAACGCTCTCACATGCCAACTGTACGTGTGCGGAATGTTTTAATGCAAGAGGCTTCAGTCAGAAGTGGCTTGTTTAAAGTGATCTCATAGTACGGTGAATAAAAAGCAACAACATGTTGCGTGTCATGTCACGTATTTTTGGCTTTTTGCATCTTTAAAAATGATTTGAATTTTAGGAGTATTGGACATGCACAAAAGACAAGAACAAAATCAGCTCATCTTAGCATTTAGCAACATTGTCAGGTGACCTTCATCATAATGGAAATAATTAGGCACTAAAAACACTTGTTGAGGTTCATCATGGGTGAGTCTGTGCTTTCACTGACAGCATGACAACGCTTGAGGGTAGCTGAAGACGGTCTCTGGCTTTGTAAGTTTCATCAGTACCTGGGAGTTGAAATGTGCCCACTGGGACGTGACACCAGAATTTAATTTGAGCAAGTGAGCAAAGCCTTTTATGTGGGTAAGAAAGAGTACTCTCACTTCAAAATCTGCATTCTGTGGCCTTGAGACATGGAGCATCTCTACATTTTTCTGAATTCAGTTGTCTGACATTAAAGCAGCTCAGCAGGTTGTCCTGACTGTGTGGAATAAAGAGGGGAACGGTGACAGGTTGCCTCGGCGCTCAACAAGAGAAATGTAGGCTGGTGTGAAGTGACAGTAATACTGTTATTTGCACTTTCTTATTCATCTCCTTCTCCTGATCACGCATGTTATTTGTTACATCAGACTTAATAAGTGTAGTCTGTATGTGTCAAGAACTTTGACAAGTAAATATGTAATGATCATCCCAGTGGGCAGTCTCTGACATTACTGTGGTCACCATGCAGATGGTGCTCAGCATGGCGTCAGAGCGACACGACCAAACTCACCGGAGGAGAAACGGCTACAAAAGCATTTGGACTGAAGTTTGTCTTTAAAATACACCCAAAGTGAGGAGGAGCTGCTCCAAGAGAGGCAAACACTTCAATGTAAGAAACACAGATGTAATTAAGCGTTAAGTGGGAGGCAGTCACCTCACACACACAGTCTCCTCTGACTGTCAAAGACACGACTCACATACTGTTCAAGTTTAAACAGTTTCTGTTCCGCAAAGACATTTTTAGAGTTATACAACTAGCGCCGGAGTTTGTAAAAAACAAGGGCGATAATTGTGTTTCATGTTACTGACTGCAGTCGACAGAAAAAAGAATTGACGTGTTTATGCACAAATCAATTAGAGACGAATTCCTTTGGCTAACTGCAGTGAGATGAATAACAAAATCTGTCAGGTTTACGCTCACTTAATTCTATATGAATCATTTAGCAGCATATATAAAGTATTTTCAGCGAGTGGGAAATCTGTGTAATGCTTTGAAAAGTTCGGTTTAAGTGTCACAGACTCTCTGTCAGTCAGTTTGAGTTTCTGTTTTCACCACAACATTTTCTCTCCAGGGAGAAGAAGCATCGCTGCTCAGTTGATGTGCAGAACATAAAGTCATTACATTCAGTCTTCTACAGAGGAATGATGCATTAATGATGCTGCTCTCCCATTTACACACTGGATTTTTCTACAGTGGGAGGACTGTAATGAAGTGATCAGGCAAACTTTAGCTCAGCTTTTTTGTCTGGATTGTTTTTTGGAATAATGGGAGAAGCTCTGGAAGAATCTTCAGTCTCTGGAGGACGCAGACTCGTCCATCAAACGTTCATTACAGTAACCCGTGGGCAACATACATTACAGCTGATGCACAAGTTACCAGTGACATATGAGCACACTTGGAGGGTGCGAGTGGGGGACTCCTGCCACGCCTGCAGGCCTCGCAGACTCGCTGGAGAGAGAAAAACTAGTAAAAATTCATGAGACTCTGATTTGTCTTTTCTCTGTTGTGTTTTGCTGCCAGTCAGCTTCAGTTCTGATCATGTGCGGGTGTTTAACTGATGTGTGTCCATCAGGGACCATTCTGATTTCCTGCCAAAGGAATTCAGTGGGGTGTTTTAATCTGGTTAGCTATTTTCTTTCCAGAGGGAGAGCAAATTAGGAAGATTTTCTGAGCAAATAGATGTGTTAAATATTTTAACTTCAAGTTTTCAGTCTTATTTTGAACACAACTTAGTTTAAGAGCTTCAGGCTCTAACTTGTATTTATTGTTGGAACATCCGCAGGGAAGAAAATGTAGTAATTACAGCAATAAATAAAAAGGTGTGCAAGCAAATTATCTCCGAATTACTTTGAGGCACAATAAGTGGGACTTTTCTAAAAAATAATGCAAAGATTTAAAAAAAAAAGTAACTCTTCTCATTCATCACTTTTGATCCACTGGAAGCGTGTAGTGGCGTCGGTGTGCGCTCTTCCTGCACCTCCTTCTGCTACGTGTTGAGGGCGTTTCTGGGCCTTGACCTTAAGGCAGTGGAGGTGTAGCTCCCCGTTATAGACAGCGCCGCAGGATGTGAGGTCAGGACACGATGACATGTGCGTGTTTATTGGCATGCATCCTAGAGGAAGCTGCAGAAACAGGAGAGTGTGGAGTTCACAAATCCAACCTGACCAATCCTGATCACTCACCCTTCACACAAGACAGTTCCGCTGCCTCATAACCACGATACAATCGTTACCACTTATTCACTTATGACTTGCTTAGATTTATGGTTTAATATTCATATCAACAAAACCATTTGCTCCTGATTAGTATGCTAATTTAAGAAGCAACGTCTCCCACATATAATGAGAACACGTATTTTATCAGAGGAGTCAGCAAGGACTCATTACAGAGCTTCTGAGAAAAGACAACGTTGTTTTTTTAAGGAGTCAAAGAGCTCATCACTAAAAAAAAAAAAAAAAAATCCTTTGAAGAGGGACAGCAGAAAAAGCCTTCACATCATTTTAAAGATATTCACAGGGAGTGTTTGTCCCTGGAGCTTTTCCATCCAACCTCAGGCTCTCTGCCGACACCATCCAACACGGGCCGTCTGCCTCTGGGGAGAGGGGGCTGCTGGGAGAGGGGGCACGTCCGTTACCTGTTCAACCATTATAACCTGTGGTGGGAGTCCGTGGTGGTATGAACTTTTGTCATGTTATCCTCTTCAACCAGAGAATTTCAGCAACCACACCACACACTGTAGCACTTAATACATTTGGATTTTAATGATCGTTTCATTGGTTCATTGGTTCCCTCAGGAGGTAAAGCTGTTCGTCCACTAATCAGAAGGACGATGGTTTGATTCCCGGCTCCTCTGGCCTGCATGTCAAAGTGTCTTTGGGCGAAATACTGATGCTCCTGATGGCTGTTCCACTGGTGTGTGAATGAGTGTGTGTGAGTTTCTGATGAGCAGGTTGGCACTCTTCCAGAGGAGCCACCTCGCCGTTAGTGTGTGAATGTGTGTGTGTGAATGTGTGTGTGTGAATGTGTGTGTGTGAATGTGTGTGTGTGAATGTGTGTGTGTGTGAATGGTCGAATGGACTTGTGCCGTGAAGCACTCTGAGTAGCCGAAAGTCTGGAAAAGTCCATTTACTGTGTGTAAGGGTGCACTCACAGCAGGCAGTCCGTACCGTGCCTGAGCACGTTTGACCTCTAAAGTCCAGTTTGTTTGGCTAGTGTGACCGTTCCGTACTCGAGCTCGATTCCTGCCTCAGCACGGTACAGGACAACTGGGCCGAGTGTGAGTGCGCCCTAACATGGATTAATTAAAAATGAAATATTAACCCTGAATCTCTTTACATTTCACTGTGACATCATTAATAAGATTCTTCCCTGTAAAGCTGTTATAGCAGTTTGTTTGTCCTCATGCTGACACGCGGCATTTACACTGGAAATGAAGTCAAACATTCCAACTAAAACATTTTTATTTACTCAGTGAGCTGCAGCAATGTCTGTTATTATAATCTTTTCATGTTCCTACCAAGTCTGTTACTGGTGTCAAATATCCCAAACATACTAAACCTGTCATGTGCACAGAGCAAATACTGGCTTGTGCATGAACTTTAACCTGGGATCCAAAGTAAAACACGTTGGTTCCTGAAGAGACTCGACAAAAATGTCAAATAACCCACCAATTTTTTCACCTTTCAAACTTCCACTCAGTTCGGTCAGGTCGCTTTTATGAAAATCAGTGAAAGGACACAGGCATTAAATAATAATATGTCCCTGAACAACAGCTAGCATCATAAATAAAAAGTCCAACTTCTTTCGGGGAGGACGCGTTGTTTTATCTTTCTGTAGCGTTTCTTTGCTCCGTCTCTCTGCGCTCCTCTGACTCTGACACTCCGTCGCCTTCAGGGGAACGATTTGGTGCAGTGACATCGTTGCTCTTGCAGGGAGGTTAGATGGAGGAAGGTCGAGGCTGAGTGAGATCTCACTGATCAGAAGCGACTGAATATAGAGGATTGTTTGGATTGGGTTTGTGTTTTGGCTGTGGGCAGCATCAGTTATTTCATACTGCCTATCAGATTCAGAAATTACATTTATCAAAAACATTTCCTCTTCAGCTGTCCCTCGCCTCCTCCGCTGTCACAGGCCGTCTGCACAGTGTTTGTTTTGAGTCACAAGTTGGGTCCCAGTCTGAAGAGAGTGATCTTAAAGGTTGTTTGTACAGACAGTAAACACAGTAAACAGCTTCATTTAACAAAGGCAAAATTCTTTGTTTTGTTTTGAAGTAAGAGAAGCTTTGTTTTTATGTTTTTGAAGTTCGAAGGACAAACTGTCAGTCACGCTCTGTCTTATTGTTTGTCCAGTTGGTCTAAATAATATTTCTTGTCTTGGCGATGAATAATGGGACTTAATGGTGGTAAACATAAAATACAGAGGAGGTCACTTTAGCCTCAGAACAGTTCAAATACAGTTGAGCAAAGAGAAACTTGCTGTAGAAGAAGAAGAAGTTTAAGCCAAATTTATTTGGGTTTTCTTGGCTATGAGGTGACCCTCGCTCACTACAGGGTATTTTTTCAACTATTGATGCTACTTTTACATGCATTGCTTTGCTGTTTAGATAACACTGGCAGCTAGTTTAAGTTTAAAAAGTATTGTTGGCAAAACCCGCCGTCTGTGTGACAGAGATAAAATCGTGTGAAGGGAACTTAATTAACTTTGACTGACCCCACCAGAAATGAAAGAGAAGCAAACACAAAAGCCCTGTAGTGCACAGTTGCAGAGTTTGTCCAGTGTGCAGTCACACTCATCATCTGGTTTATCAGGCCTAGCAATGCGGGCTGTTGGCTCTTTCTGCAAGATTGTGTCACGGATGGTGGAGTCCCTTCCAAACAACCTTCTCATCATCCCCCAATGGTTGAGTGAGAAGGTGATGGAGCACAGCAGCTCTTCTTGATCCCCCTGCTCAAGATTTTATTCCTAAACCCAATCTCAGACGTCTTTTGTCCACTTTCACCTCCAGTGGAAGGACCTGAATGACACGTCTTACAGTGTGTGGCTCACTCATCACTTCCAAAGAAACGGAGGTGAAAGACACAGTCTGTTTTCCTTTGGAAAGTTAATGAGCACTTCTGTTTGCTTACAGTGATGCACAGACATAACATAAGCCAACAATTAAGTTTTTATGTATTTGCCAAGAATATTGTCTTATATTTATTATATTTAAAGAAGTTTACTGAGTATTTTTTGAACAACACGTGGGAGTTTTCATTTTGCATAGTTAATTTGAAAAGTACAATATATCACAACTGCAAAGCATGCTTAGTAGTTTGAGTTAGTCTCTACGTATATATCAGAATCTGCAACTACTTACACTTGGTGCTGATGTTAACTGTTGTTTGAATTAAACTTCTGAGACATTTGAAAGTGCTTTTAAAAAACGCACCGATGGATTTACAACCCATTACAAATCATTGTGCCCAGAGGTTTGTACAGAGGGCTGCACAGAGGTGCTCTGTGCTAAATGCCATAATATGCTAGTACGCTAACAAGCAGCAGACATAAGCCTTTGTCTGCGTTACCCATTATAATTTAGCATTTCACTGTGTTAATATGGTGAATGGACTGCCTTTACATGAAACTTTTACACTCTTTCAAATACCTAAAGTACTTTGCTACATACCCACCCCCCCCAAAACACACACACACACACACACACACACACACAGTCTAAGTCCTTTAGTTACCTCGCTCACTCGTCATCTTTTCTAGTGTTCGATTCCCCGTGTTTGTTGACCTTTTGCCTGGACTTGGACTCTGCTCCTGCCTCGCCCTGTTTGTAAGTTCTGCTTATGGTTTTTTTGATTTTGGACTGTTTTCTGACTCTGCCTGTACTTTTGCCTCGTCGACTGCCTCACCGCGTATGACCCTCGCCTGTTCTTCAATGAAGTGTGTGCATTTTTTGGGAACATTCTGCTGCCTCCAAGTTGATCTCTGCACTTGAGTCTATTCTGCCCAGTCATTACACACACTAACATGATAATGGCAGGTGGCTTCTTTACAAAATGCCAGTTTGCTCATTCAGAACTCAAACACAGCAATAAAACAGCCATCGGGAGAAACTGGGGGCTCAGTATCTTGACCAAGGACACTTCATGCAGACTGGAGGAGTTGGGAATTGAACCTCCAACCTCTGATAAGTGGTGGACAACCCACTCTGCCTCCTGAGTCACTCATCAGCTCTTTAGCCCTGACCACAAAATACATCAGAGGCCGATAGGAGTGATATTAGTTCTGCAAATATTTGCTAACAAAAAAAGGAGTGCCATTTTTTAAATGTAGTCTGATAATAAAGGTTTACGAATGCATTCGATAGTTTTCCAGATTTTTCACTCAGAACCATGAAGGTCAGTCATATGGCAGCACTAGAGAAAAGGCTAGAGATCACTTAAGTCAGCTGGCTTACACTTTTTGGTGAGACTACCTGTGTTATCTTTAAAGGCAATGCATCTAATGTGTGTCATATTCAAGCCAGGACCAAAGTGACTGACTGACTGACTGACTGACCATCCAAACCTCAACCATCACCACATTACATCCACAAACCCTCAGAAACTTTTCTCTGCCCACTAAAGAAAGAAAAAAAAGTCTTTTGTTGATTTAGGGTCAAAAAACCAGCAGACGTGGTGATTGATTAGAACAGGTGATATTTCCCTCTGGATGTGTCTCAGCGCGTATCAGTCATTTCATCTTTCAGAGAGAAAACTGACAACAAAGTGTTTGTATCCTCTGTGTTTGTCGAACTTACTGCAGGTTATGTTCAACAGACAGCAACGCAGAGACAGCTCAAAGTGGAAACCAACGCAATCGCTTTCCCAATGAGCGACGTGATGAACATTTACAGCAGGACTGAAATGGGTTTGTCCTTAAACATGTGCACACAGTGTCATTAACCTTCACGGTGCTGCAGAATATCAATACTGGGACATTACAGTCAACTCTACATTGACTTTTTTCTCCTCTCTGAAAACATGGTTACTGTTTGCTTCCCTTGGCCAGTCACAGAAACATTTGATTCTTATTCCACTTGTAATTGGTGCTACTGTTATTCCTTTTCCTGTTAGATTCACTGCTGAGCTGGTGACCATTTAAAAACACTTTAAACTCATGGAAAACTTTGGATGTCCCTTAATTGAGGCAGACGCTTGTTGGCCATTATCGAGTATAAGCAGCTGGTATGTCTTTCCTGCTATTTGTCTGCAGATACGTTTAAATGCTAACACAGAAAGTGCAAACAGAAGCAAAAGACAGTTTGGCTACATCTAATTTGATGATGCAATCTGGATGTAATGTTTAATAACTTTAGTGAACTACATGAGAGTAACTGAAGAGTAAGATTAACACAGAGAGGAAATGTGCCAAATAGGCTTTGATTAAGGGTCCGTGTTACATGTTCAAAAAGCAGATCTCAGTTTTGTAAGCCTTTTAAATAACTGCCTTAATTTGCACAGACAATCACGAAGAAAAAATACAGCTTAGTCTCTCTTTTCCCTCCCAGAATTTCAGCATTGGGGTGTTTTTCTTTTACACAACGACAGCGTCAGCACAATAATTTCTAGTGGGATAATAAATCACCTCCACCCTGGAGACAGACAAACACAGCATGCGTGATGGATAGCCATGCTGCTGAAATGTGAAACCGCACAGTTTGGATGGAGACAATACAGCACTGCAGCCGATGCCAAGAGGAATTTTGCCAATATGAAACAACCCATTATCATGAAAAATAATCTCTTGGGAATAGGTGATTTTAAACTATGTTGCTCAGGGTGACGATGATCGTAGAGCCGCAGGGGCAAAACTTTGCTGGAAATATAATGGAGTCTGTCATTTGTGACATAAGACATATCAGGCAAAATACAGGTAAACGCAATCTATTCAACTGACTGCCAAGAGAAAAGACAAATGAGAAAGAACAAAAAAGCAGCAAAGAGCAAACAGGCTGTGGCAGCTGAAGACAGAATTATTACAGAAGAGGAATGCAAGCCAAAACACAGGCAGGTAACGAGGCATGACATGAGGATGTGGAAGCGGCAAAAGGCAGGTCAAGGTAAGAGGAAATATATGAGCTCATAAAAAGAAGTTGCGACCAATAATGGAGTGAGATGATTATGTGGTTGTAAAATTCGACAGGCCGTGCGGAGACGCGTAAGGCTGCAGTGCAGGGAGGCGTGTTGGGGTGGAAGAGGCAGGGGATGTATCCTCTCCTCTGGGGTAAATTGTCTGTGACTGCTTTGCGTGTCCATCATTTCTCTCCACGGTCTAATTACAGCTGGTTCCACCTGGCTGCCCTGCTCTGTCTCCTCAGCGCACCATCATGGTAATGTACAAGCGCACTGAGATTTGGGGAGCAGGAGCTAAAGCTGTTGGGATGAGGAAACATTAAAATTGTTTCATTTTTTCTCTTTGTATCTTAACTCAGCTCCTTTCAACAAAATACCTCAGTTTCTATCAGCAGGTTTACTTTTCAATTTCGGCAAAACCTCCAGGAGACTTTTTAAAAATTGATTTCAGTGGATGAATCGTCTCGGAACAATAAAAAACAGAGATTATCCAATAATAGTTTAGCAGGTCTGTCAAGCAATTTTTCCACCTGATGAAGGGATGAGCCAAACAGCTACAGAAAGAGAGCTGCTCTGTTGATGTAGGTGAGGCGAGGTGGGCTTTTGGTCTTTCATTAATTAGATTTAATGTTTATCTGCTCTAACGAGAACTGCAAACATTAGCATGTGTGGCTAACTAGCTTAGTACCTGCAGTTTAGTGGAAATCTCTCATTTACTTCAAGGTGCATCCCATTATCAAACTACTTTTGGTGAGTTTACAGGTTATGTTCACATCTGGGATATTTTCTCACTGTGAGCTACAGTAAGCAGCTCTGTCTTGTGCCTTTTATTATTTTTGGTAATTTATATCTCTTGCTAAAGTTGTTATCCAAGACAGAACCACAATCACCAAACTGGCAGGTAAATCCTCATCCAGTAGCTCAGTAGCTTCGGCTTCATTTGGTCATCACATGATCCTCCCCAGCATATGAAAATCAGCCTATGTCCTCCCCCCTGCTGAAACCGTGTATAGACCAATTATAGACCAATTTCCAAATTGTATGTTTTAGCTAAGGTTCTTGAAAAGCTTGTAAGTGAACAACTCAAGGATTATTTATTTGTTAATGGTCTTCTTTTCCAGCACCAGTCTGGTTTTCAGAAGCATCATAGCACAATTACTGCAGCTATTAAAGTTGTAAATGACATTATAGATGCACCAGACAGTAAAAAAATATTGTGCAGCTCTTTTTATTGACCTATCAAAGGCCTTTGACACTGTCGACCACGTCATTTAGTGAAATAGACTCCATTGTATTGGTTGATCTGGACAGGCTGTTAACTGCTTTCTTAATTACTTATCTGGTAGAACTCAATGTGTAAAGTCTGGTGGGTATTCTTCCATCTTCCTCCCTGTGACAAATGGTGTCCCCCATGGGTCTGTATTAGGACCGCTGCTATTTTCCATTTATGTCAATAATCTTTGTGAGAATTTGCCGAATGCTGCATTCCACTTTTATGCAGATGACACGGTCATTTACTGTTCATTCCCCTATGTGGGAAAAAAAATGCAACTTTTTTACCTTTAGATTATGGAGATTTGCTTTTTGTGAATGCGCCTGACCAGTTTAAATCAGCCTTAGATGAATGAGAGTACAGTGCGCTTGGCCATTGTACTTGCTCCTAACTTTCTTTGACTCTTATGATCTAACATTTAAAACCAAAGTAAAGTATGTCTGTCATTTGTCAATTGTTTGTTGTGCTCGCCTTTCAGTGTGTTCGAATTGTGTTGATTGTTGTAAAAATGTTTTATGCTACCCTCTTGGCCAGGTCGCTCTTGAAAAAGAGATTTTTAATTTTATTTAAGTTTTTTTTTTTAACCTGGTCAAATAAAGGATATTGATTGATTGATATTGATCAGTGATGAGAATTCCAGCTCTGTTCAGTGAGACGGGTCATTTGGTCCAGATTGACAAAAGATCAGACAGATCTTTTGCTCTTGCACAACTCTTCGCTTCGCACCACTTTTATAATTAAGTCAAATTGAACATGTTTTGTACAGACATATTACCCAAATTATTTAGCGTTATTTCGCTAAACCTCACTGTTTCCATAGGACCATAATTTACATTACACTTAGGGTTAACATTTCAAGCTATTGCACACAAATGTTTAATTTGTTTTGAACTCTGTATTTTGTTTGGGTCTTTGTATTATCACCAAAGTAAGAAATTTCTGAGTTATCAAAAAAAGAGTTAGAGGATCATTCTATGAGTTAAAAAATATAAAAACAAAAGATGAAAACAGAACTCTGCGTTCAGACAAGAGCTGCCTCCACATCACCACTGGTCATTTCTTTTCTCTGACTTTTATTATCTCATGCTTGTGTGTGCAGAGAAATCTAAATGCCGACCCTTTTCCAGACGTCAGTAGCTCCCTTATAATTTCTTTCTCTTTTTTTTTTGAGATCTGAAAGAACTGCTTCTAAGAAGTGTCACAATGAAAAGTCTCTGCCTTCACTATCTAATGAGAGAAATGCTCTTCTCTCCTTCTTTCTCAATAATGATGGAGACAGGAGCGGAATAATAGAGCCATGAGACTCACTTCATCAGGGAAAAGATTCTTGCCTTCAACCTTTTGGTATCATTACCCCTGAAACTTGTTTTTAAGCTGTCATTCAGACCAAATAAAGACTTCTGAATGGAATCCAGCATCAGAAGAGGAAAAAAGCCTGTATGTGAAGGCAGCGTCTTTGAAGAGACGTTACAAACCAAAGCATAAATTCAACAGTGCTGTCACATGTCAGTGTTCAGTATGGTAACATATTTACAGAGGCTGAACTGTGCAAACACAGACAGCTACAGAGTCATTCAGACTCATTTACACCAACAAATACTGTGGAAAATAATGAGTCATTACAGCAGCTGATTATTCAGACTTAAAGCCTAATTGCACAACAGGGGATGACCATCAGATTTACCCAGCCTATTGTGGTCTCATTAGCAAGAGGAGGAATTTGTTTTAGTCTATGAAACTGCAGCCACCTCAGTTGAATAACAAGTGGTCCACATTAAATCACACAGTGAGCATTTCCTTGACTTTACAGTGGCTTCGGAAATCACCTTTCAAAATAATAATGGACCTACAAATCTGACAATGATCATTGAATGCACCACTTAGAGCAGTAACAGCTTCTAAAATGAGACAATTGCACTAATTTAACTAAAACAAATACGACATGTAGGCCTGTGCACTGCACTTAATGATCGAAATTACTTCCAGTTTTCATTTGTTGCAGAAAATACATAAATACATGAAGCAAACTGCATTTTGTACTGCTGGGACAATACAGGGCAACAGCTAGATGATAAGCATGAAACCTCCCAACTGTGCAGAAGCTGCCAGAGCTGTCTATCACAGGAGGCACATGCCAATAAATTTAACAACATCCTCTTCGAGTCACAGGCAGCAGCTCAATAAGGGACTGAATTACTCGCAGCTGTTACACCCGTCACACCTTCCTGACATGAAACTTTCTGCCTGTCTTCAACGGTTGGACAAACGAGTTATCTCCCCGACAGTGACGGCTCCGCACCGAACACGGCGACGCTCTGTTGCCATGTTTCAGGAACCCCGGTCACTCAAGGAGAACGAGGGAAGACTTCCCCAAAGTGAGACAGTCTTCACAGCGTGGTGTCACTTCAAATTCAGACTGAGAGCTTTCCAAGGCTCGAGGCTGAAAGCTACTTTTATAAAAGTGAAAATCCATTAAGGAAGCTTGGCTCTTCGTCTGAGGACATATCAGTCATTTCCCGAGCAGAGCTGCAGAGACTCAGAGACTACGTGCACTGTACTGAGAAGAAACACTGCTAGACATTTTATATTTTGTCTTTCATGGTTTGCTCACAATGCTGACACAGTCACAGGTAGACAGTTCCTCAGCTTGCGGTTGCCGTGTGGAGCTTTTTCTTGCTGATTCATTATAAAATCTGTGTGAGTTGAACATGCATTTAAGGTGTCGAGGACAGGCAGAGATAAGGTTTCATGTGAGGGATGAAATAGCGATCTGAATGTGGGAGGTGAGACACCAGCATCAAGTAAGCATTTTATAACCCAAGCGCTTCCTAAGTAATGAAACTCTGTCTTGTGAGACATTTACTGCCGTGAGCCCTAAATTATCCATGCAGCCATTTGGAAGTCAGATTTCCGGCCTGTGTGAGTAAGGACATATTTATGGCCTTCTCCTGCACTTCCCTACTTAGAAATTGAATTTGGTGATATTACACAGCACATGTGACCTGTATTAAGTTTGCAAACAAACAAATGATGCTCTATATTTGGCTTTTAGGTCAGGTGTCTGTTCCGTCGCTGTGCTGGTGATTGTGTCAGCACACAGGCTGACTTTTCTGTGTGACTGCAGAGCTGCGTTCAGACGAAGCAGAGGTCATTTTGTCACCGAACACGTCTTGGCTTCATCGTGCCGCAGTAATGCTGAGTGATTGTGGCTGCATGGGACCCAATGAGATGAAAAACAAACAATAACAAAAATTCAACTAGTATCTAAAGTTACTGTGGAAAGCACCGTCCCAGAGTTCCTACATGTCAGCATCGGTCACATGGGTCACATAAGCCCCGCCCATTCCTCCCAAAACAGCTTTATCTCTGAGTCATGGCGTTTGTTGACATTTTGTCCATATTCAATAAACGTTACAGGAAGTAGCTGAAAATGTGAGACAGCGTCAGTTCA
>JAQLOL010000003.1:19454626-19465439 GCA_029783665.1 Naso thynnoides
GAAAAGACAAAAAATAAAGTCAAAACGTGTAAGTCTAGGGATTTAACTTGTAGAGTCGGCAGCTCTCATCTTTCCCTGCTCATGTCACAGTTCACTGACGAAGCATTTTATACTGGAGCCAAGCCGTCTAAAACTCCACCGAGCAACCAGCACCTCAAACACACAGATTTGGCCGTCACAGGATTAACTTTCTTCACATTGGCATAAGATAAAGCTTGGAAACTAAACATGAAATTAAGAAGGAGCCGACCACGAACCTCTGTCACATCCTGATGTTGGTGTGTGGATGACGAGGAGCTGAACTTTAACTTGCTGCCAAAGTTGAGATCCAATAAAAGTGGTCATTAGCAACCCAGGGACATGACTCACTCTGTCTTCTTTGCTGTTGATCACTGTTTACTTATAATGTCTCCTCAGATCCTGATTTGTGTGATATGTTTAGTATCCACAGAGGCTGCACAGAGGTCACGAGGTTACCCGGCTCCCCTGGTGGTTCTCAACAGTTCAGGATTAAGCAGGATGTGACTGATGTAATGTTGGGAGCTTAAGGAAAATGAGGCAGATGAATTCAAACTGTAACTGCCCGTCCACATCGCTGCTGAAAAAGATTTAACGAGATTAATTTAAAGAGCTTTGGCGAGACTAATCTGGATAAAAAAGAGTGGTTAAATAAACATGAACAGCAAAGGGGAAGGAACAAAGAGGGGGCACAGCTCGGGACAAACTTCAGGAGTTTCCTTGGGGTCACTGACAACATTCAGCCTTTGTCATAAAATATCGTTGTGGAAAGGAGAGCGTGAGCTGAGAGGAGCCGCAGCAGTTTACCCTGCCAGCTTGAAGCCTTCTCTCATCACACCTCCAGTATTTCAGGAATTTGTTGCATTCATGGAGTTTCGTTGAAGTTTGAACTCTTTTAAGCCACTATGAGCAGAATCATTAAATGATTATAGCGTCAGTCATAAGTTTTAAAAACAATCCTGATAAAAACGTTTTGCTGCCTTTAGTCCGTTCATCTCAGAGGCCACAGCTGCATGTTTCTGCAAACAGTTATTTTAAAGCATTACTAGTTATTCTGCCACTTGTCAGCATGGACGACTCCTGACAGGTAGAGACAGGTGTGTGCGTGCTAGCGCTGTGATGAAGCAGTGACCTATCCAGCCTCCATGAGCCTGCAAAGGAAAAGCACTTAGAGAGAAGAAAGACAAGAGGAGGCTGATTCTGCAGTGAAGAGGACTGAGAGTTCTGTCGCACACATCTAAATGATAAACTATCAATAAACTATCAAAGGGAATGGAGCCGAGAAGACTGCAAGCAAAGCAGTTTGTTAGCTGGTGTGCACTAATTTGACCATAGTTATTAAATGATTTAGAAAATAATACAAATCAATTGTACCGCATCATGCACAGATCAGCAGGGGGATTTACCAGTTTAGCTTTTGAAATTGCTGCTGCATGCCAAACAAACTCCACCAGGGACGAGATCCACCTCTTCTCCTGCTCCTGCAGCAGGATTTGACTGACAGCTTTCACATCCGCCCAAACAAACTGCGCTAACCAGGCAAACACGACAGGTCGGGTGCGAAAGGGCCCGAAATTAATTCTTACTTCCTACAAGCAGATGAAGATGACTTTTTGGTAAAAATCACCCATCTACATTTTTTTTTATTCAAATGTGTTTAAGATGAAACGTTCATATCAAAGCACAGACAAACACAAACATTTGGCACATAAGTGTGATATGAAATCTAAGCGGACAGAATCGGAGACACGATCTCATGCTGAAAAGTTTTCTCAAATCCGCGCCTCCCGATCTAAATGAACACAACAACAGCCGTGCGACCTCATTCTCATCAGTGCGAGCAGGTTCAACTGGCAGTAAAACCAAATGAAAACTAAAATGGCGTCTTGCTTTGTGCCTCCGCCAGCTCTGCGACTGCTGGAGAATAAGAGCCAATAGTGTCCTCTGTCCTCCTTGTTCGCCACTTTCATTTGAAGAGATTTAAACTGACTTTTATGCCAGGAAGCCAGACTTTATAAATCAAGTCGATTTAAGCCTTGTATTTAAATGTTTACAGCATATATTTAGCTGACTAAATATTGAAAAATCGTGAGCCCCTGCGACTCCAGCACGTTGCCTGTATATGCAATAAATATGCCCGGCCTGGGTTATGATTACATTTCAAAGAAACACAGAGGGTACTAAGCCAATAAACAGCTTTCTGTTTTTTTGACCAACATAACCCTGCCAGAAACTATGGAGACATGCCAGGCAATTCCATCCATCCTCGCCTGCCCCTGTCCTGCTTTTCATCCCAAAGACACGGCCGAAGCTAACGCACTCTGGCTGCCTCCACCAGCCTCCACCAGCCCTCCCATTCCTATTACACCTCAGAATCTGATGAATTGAATTTGGATAGAGGGCCACAGAAATGCACCGCCTGTACGCCTACACCTTTTCTCTCACAAAGCGGTTCGATAAGACCCGTGCCATTACTGCCAGAGGGTTTGCACAGCTGATGAAGACGAACAAAAAGCAGATGACCAACCCCAACTCCAGCTCCACTGATTCATGTCATTGCACTTTTCCCACAAAGCTTTCATGTCATGCCAAGTTACACACATTCCTGCGATGAGCTGGAGATTATTATCACTTTTTCTAAGTGGAAGTAATCCCTGGGGAGATGTTAAAGGTTTTCACCGAGGAGTGAAAAGACCAGCGAGGGAAAGCTGGCAGTGCGTGATCATGACGGGGAGAGTGGACTCCAGAGACTAAACCACATTTGTAGTTTGGATTGTCCTGATTGGTTGTGGCACACACTGATGGAGAAGCTTTAATTGTCTTCATCGGGGGTTGACAGTAACTCTGGATCCTGCTTAGTTTATACTGCCGAGTGGTGACACTGCTGGAATTGTTTATTTGGACTGAGTCAAATTCAGGCCCACAGGACCAAGAATCACAGTAAATTATACACAGTGAAGGAAAGTACTCCAATGTATTATACGCAAGTCCAATTTTTAATGGTACTTGTACTTTACTTAAAAATTTCAAAGTTTTTGCAACTTCATCAACATTTTGCTCCCCTTCACTGATCTCACTGCACCGCCATCGGGTACTTTATACAAAAAATACATCAAAATAAAAGGTGAAATGATTCTGACAGATAATGTTCTCGCAATATTAATCACAATTTCTGCTTTTTACTTTCACTAAAATATCGATGATGATGATGATGATGATGATGATGATGACGTCTATCAAACTCTGATTTTGATCTTTTCTATTTGGATTTGGATTCCTACTTTCACACAATAAGATTTTTATGTAACTGCACGACTTCATTGTTTTTTGTACCAACTTGCTGCTCTTTGGGTGGGTTTGCTGCCTAACAAAACTTCGTTGTGTTTTATCTATCTATGGTGAGCACGGTGGCGCAGTGGTTAGCTGTCCCCTCATAGCAAGAAGGTTCTAGGTTGAATTTCAGCTGGGCAGGACCTGGGCAGGACCTTTCTCTGTGCAGTTTGCATGTTCTCCGCGTGAAACCGGCTGCTCCAGTTTCCTCCACCATCAAAACATGCATGTTAGGTCGATTTTCAGCCAGCACCCTCGACCAAGATACCGGCTTAAAAGGTGGAGTTCTGCGCTGTGGCTGCCCGCTGCTCCTCAGGGACGGTTAAATGCAGAGGACACGTTTCACTGTTCACTGTATATGTGACCAAGTGCCTTTACCTTTGTGTATCTCAGTAGCGGGCATATAAAATGTGATGCATTGTTAAACATTCCCAGCATTGTCTCTGTAGCTTGCAACCTTTGAGAAAAAGTTTTGCATATTTGGGTTTTTTCGCCCCAAGTTACAGATTTCTATGAGTTGCTGTCAGTGTTACCAGAGTGAGATTTACTTCTGATTTTATATAGAAATGAGGGCTGTCAAAGTTAATGTGATAACATTTAAGTTAACATGATAAGAACAAGTTAACATCAATTCTTTTTAACACAAATTTTTCCGACAGGTGATTAACGCGTGCACGTTCTATGATTATGACCCTCGGTCCGCCCCGTAGTTTGGGACATCAGGAAGTGCTGCAGCAGTAACATTGTGGATGGATAACTCAGCCGACCCTCAAGTTATATTTGCTACCAATTTAAATTTCTCCCAGGTAATAATTGCCCATTGTTCTGTCAAAATGTGTATGTCGATATTTATCGGCAGTTTAACTTTCATTTATGGATCCTAATTAAATGAAAAATAACCTGGAGATATGGACGTCCTCTAAATGATTTGTTGGCAATAATCCAGTGTGAAATATTTTCTGGATCAGATCTTTTTAAAGATTTTTGCAAGAACGTACAAAATAAGAAATGATTTGTGCAGACCTGCAAATTGTAAGTTACTGGATGATAATTCAGCATGGAAGCAGAAACAAACCTCCTCCAGCAGAAACGGACAAAGAAAAGTTCAGCTTCAAACCCAGATGGTTCTCTAGACAGAGCACAGTTATTTTCACTGCTGTCCACGTGAACTGAGTTTCCACCGCAGTATGTCGAGGCTCAAACACCACCTGCTGGTCAAACACACAGCTGATGCAGCGCGAGAGGTCGCCGGTTCAAACCTCGCTCTACCCACTGGCAGGCTCGGGCCCCACAAGCACAACTGGCTGTGCTTGTGGGGACAGGGGTGTGCCAGACTTGGGCTATATTTCCTGAAAGCTCTCTACTGCCTCCTCTGGTAGGTCAGGGCGCCTGTCGCTGAGGAGAAGAACTGAGAGGAGTAGCGTGATCCTCCCGTGTGCCTGAAGACTCGTCGGTGACGCGACATCGCTGACCGGTGAACAGAAGCGGCTGGCTGGGCTTGTCAAGGAGGAAGCAAGTGTTGGTCTACACTCCCAGCTTGACAGATGGAGGCTGAGCAATCAGGATAACCATCACAGGGATGATTGGACATGTTCAAAAAAAAAAAGGGGAGAAAAATGGGAAAAACTCAAAAAAAAAAAGAAAAAACCCACAAAAAACCAGAACAACCACACAGCTGATGCAGAGAGCCCTCCCCCCCCTCGCCACAGACCACGCTGGCTGGTTTACAACGGAGACACACGAACAACAAGCAGCAAACTTTCAGCAGTGAGAGCTACATGGGTAAATATTCTGGACAGTGTTTGTCTTTGTTTTGTATTGTTGCAATAATAATAAACACACATTTGTATAAAGCAAACATATTTGTCCACCCCCATGTTGATAAGAGTATTAAAAACTTAAAAAATACACTTAGGGTTCATTTAGATTAAAAAAATGTGCAATCATGCAGTTCATTGTGATTAAATATTTTACTCGATTGACAGCAATAATTTTGACTCAGTTACATTTCTACAGGGAATTTCATTTCAACTTTACTACTTTTTTTTAACCTTTACTTACATTGCAGATTCAGAATGTGAATACAAACTGAAATCACTGGTTAAATGATGATTTATTACAAATTAAACATAGAACAGCTCCAATCAGTTTGAACCAGCTACAACGCTTCAGTGGTATTCACATCACTACTTATGGTACAATAATTAAGAGTACTTCTACACAGTTGTTTTACTGGTTCTAAATACTTTGTCCACCTGTTTGTACTTTAAGAGTTTCCTTGGAGTTTTGAACATGGAAAATTCTTTTCTGACCTCAAACAGAATGATCAAATTTTAAAAGTTCATTTCAGAGCTTCCGGAGCTTTCAGCGGCAGCTCACAGTCCTCATTCATTGGTCAGTGAGGAAGAGGAGCTGAACATCAGATCCAATCAGCTGCGCCGTTTAGTTTCTGTCCTCACACGTAAGGTCGTACACACAAAGACACGAATCTCCCAACAACTGTCCAGTTTTACAAACTTGCAGAAACCTCAAAGCAAAATGTCCGCGTTGCATCACTTCCTGCCAGGCTGCCACAGTAAATTCAGCCCTTTCCACTGTCTCGCAGGATCTTTATTAGAAAGTTATCAATAACCTTAAAGATCGTTTTTCAAATTCTGCGAGTTGCTTTAAGTGCACATCCTGACAGTAACATTAACTCCTCTGATGTCAAACACCAACCAGCAGCCAACGCAGATCGAGTGAAAAAGCTCACAGCATGGTGACAACAGAACGACTGGGAGTGATGAAGAACTGCAGAGAGGAGGAAAGGACAGCGTTCTGTCTCTGCTCTATTCAGAGACACCAGGCTGTGAAACCAACACCCGCTCCAGTTTTAGGCCTCCGGCTCTGCTTTCCACCTCCCTGATAAATCCTGGCAGCCCTCACGGCCTGCGTGGCCCCGGGGGGCCACAGGGGCAGATCTCCCCCCTCACATGAGTGTCTGATCATCTACATATCAGCTTAGTATCAAATCATCAACAATCAACAACAAACAACAAGAAACCCGACCAGAAAACCATCAGATTCACGTTACTGCCGCGGTTTCAAAGAACCGTATTTGTTTTTCCTTCATTTATGAAAATCAATAATCTGCTGAGCTGCACATCAACTCTCACTTGTACAGCTTCGTCTCAGTGGTGACGCAGTGAAAAAATGCAGCAACGTTTCTGCAGCCTGATTTTGTTTTTCACACCAAACCAAACAAATAAAAGACGACAGCTGCCATCAAAGCAAAAATCTTCTGATCAAAATGTTTCTGTGTGCAGTCCTTGAAATCTTTAGTCTCTTAAAACAAGTGTAAAAATATTAAAACTGCCCTCAAAATAGAAAAACATTTCATTGTTTTATTCTACGGCAGCAATGTCTCTTAGTCAAATTAATTTCCATTTGACTGTTCTTAAATATTTTCTAATGTACTGAGTGATTTTATAAAATACACTCTGAACTGTCACAGTGTTTGAAAGGTGTCATCACCGTCTTTATTCTCTCTTTAAAAAAGTTTGAAGGCATTTTATTTTGATAGTGGACGAGGAGGAGATGACAGGAAACGCGGACAACACTCCCACCAGCAGTCGTTTAAACCGTTTGGCCACACTGATTTTTTGTGGCTACAGTCACTCATTTCTAGAATACTTTTGAAATGAGTTCGTTTTCTTAGAAACTGGTTGAATCCAGCAAAATTTTAAACTGTTTTCAAGAAAATAAAACTTTCAGGACTCAGAAACAGTTTTTGCTGCTGCTGAACATTAAAAACACTTCAAGAAGGTAGAAATATAATCAAGCCCCTTAAATATTCATCTTCAAAAAACAGTAAAGCAGCGTAAATTGCACTGATAACTGACTGGTTGACAGCGATTAGCAGCAGCTACACGTTAGCATTTGCTACGTTTAACAAGCGAGACTCCCGTCTTTTAGCCAAACTGAGGCCAAACACAGAGAAAGCAGCAAAGAGTATGAAGCAAAAAGAAAACCCAAACCGAAAAATGCCTTTTTAAAATCAGTTTGCAGGTGTTTCTTACTCTGGAGATGGTCAGCGGCATGTTGAAGTCCTTCCCGCCCTGCAGCCTGAAGCCCCAGGGCCCGGGGCCGGGCAGTGACACCGTGTAGGCGCTCATTCTTCACCACGACGCAAAGATCCTACAAACGCACGACGGTGGTTAACCAAATTTCCTTTAGAGCCCACAGCTACTGGAGGGAAGGGCGGGCGGGCCAGTGCCGAGAGCCTCTAAAAGGACAAAGAGAACGAGATTTGAAAACAGGTGAATGAGGAAGGAAGACACCTGACATGAAACTGAGGAAAGAGTCAAATACACGAACCGAAACTCTGAGAAAGATGAAAAAGAACAAAAAACAGGAGAAACTGAGAGGAGAAAGAGGAGGACCTGCCTGCTCACACGAGCTGAAGCGACAGCCTAAGAATAGCCTGAGACACTACTGAGGCATTGTGGGGGGTGAAGGGGTGAGGTGGGGTGAGGTAGGGTGGTGGTGGTGGGGATGAAGGGAAAAGGAGGGGGGTGGACTTATATGGTGTGAAAGGGGACACCCAGTATGTCCGGCTCGCCGTGAATCACCGGGGCTAATATAGACCCAGCAGATTCTTCTAGACCCCCCCTTACGCCCAGGGTTTCCCTCGCACCCAATCAGGGGCGACGCCAGAAAACGTCTCATTATCTTTGTGGTGGTAAAGCTGAAACAGAAAGGTCACGAGTTAAGTGGCTCTGATAACTGAAAGGTCAGAAACAGATTGGTCATTACAGACAGTCACAGGTTCAAACCCCGCCCCCACATTTCACTGAAGAAATTCCCACAGCAAGGCATCAAACATGCACCACACTGCTGCCCTGCACCACACTGCTGCCCTGCACCTGCCCGACTACGCTGAGACTGAACTCTTTCATCTTTCAGAGACATTTCTGACTTTGATGCAACAAAGAACCTGCACATTCCCTTATTTTCCCGAGTGAGTGATGAACGAATGAACGAATGAACTGATAAGTTTGAAAAACACGATACAAGTTAGTATTCAGACAGATTTACTGTTGGCTGGACTTAATGACAAGTAGTAAGATTCCATGAGTTTGTCTTGACCGGATCAGTGATTGACTTGTTAACATGATTCCATAAAAAAATTAAAAAATAGGTTACACAAATAAACAAATAAATAAAATGATGTTTATGACTTTCAGAGTGACGTCAGCAGTCAATAGAAACGGCCTTCGTCTGTTCTGTAACTGATGTGAGTCACATTAATGCTCGCTTATTTTGACAGGTGATGACAACAGGTGAGATTTCCCCGAATTCACACACAAATCAATAAATTTGCTGACTGTTACATTGTTTAAATCAGCAACATTATTTGCTTAAAAGTGTCACATGTTCACATGTTCCTGTGTTATATTTGGTAAATTAAGAGGCAATTTACATGGCGCAAGTTTTCGCATCACACATTAAACTTTTGCTGCAGTTCGGCCTTCCATTTACATGAAAGTGGTGTCGCAAACGTTTGAAACCGGGTTGCAAAGTGGATTCTTTTGAAACCGCAGCCGTCTTTCCGGCCGTGTAAACTGGCAAACTGTGAACACGATGATGACGCTAATGCTAATGCTAATGCTAATGCTAGCCCAAGTCAAAACATTCCGCTCTAGCCACTACCAAACTGTGATTAAACACTCCACAGTGCACACACACAACATGGGAGCGTCTCTTTAAGCGGCATGACGCGGTCCTGACGTGTGTCCGCCTGGCAGGCGGGCATCTGGGCATTCTGCCCCTCTGCACAGACTGACAGGCTGACCTCAGGGTGACCTGATCGCTTGGGTCTGACAAAGATGAATCTGATGGAGACGCTGTGGAGGTGCACAGAGCTGAGTGTTTAAAGTTGTCTTCAGTTATGTGGATCATATTTATAGTTTTAGCTGCTTTAATTTGGGACTTTACTCCGTGTTTGCTGGTTAGTGCCACCTTTGCTGGGGCATTGCTACTTTTGATGACAGGTCGTCATCGTGACGCTCTGTTGGTCATGAGCCTGACACAGAGACACACTGCACAGTCCTGCTCCTCAGAGGATCAACCCTTGGAATAACGACTCTACGAAACTTCCTCTAGTGCCCCCTAGAGGCCAAACCAAGTCAGACTCTAAATAAGATAAATCAATCAGGATGTGGTTTCTGCAGTGACTGTCATGAACACTGCAGCCAGTAGGGGGCGCTAGAGCAGATTAACTTGAAGTATTGTTTTATGTTCATGAAATTTTAGATATGAAGTTTAAGAAACAAAAGGTCGACGTGAACGAACAATGTGAATTACTGCTCTCGTCCCTTTACAGTGTGTGTGTGTGTGTGTGTGTGTGTGTGTGTGTGTGTGTGTGTGTGTGTGTTACTAAGAAGCGAGGCTGGTGTGACAGTGGATCTCTCTTAGCATTAACAACATAACTGACCTCAGATCACTTGTGAATAGTTTGTCATTTTAGATGGGGCACTGAGTGTCGTCAGGATACCTGAGGCCTCGCATCACCATCGTTAATTGAAAGCTGTATTACTGACTCTGAGTTGCTGACCTCACATGGTACACTCTTCTAAATAAAGTTGTGTTGAATCAAATCACCGCAGTAACTTTGGAGCCGGTGGTACGTTCAGGCGTGCTCAGCTTCTTGTCTCTTTGTATCTGAGTTAACACGAAAGCAGTTTGCTGTGAGTTTCAAGTTTTTCTCATCGAAACAGGTCTGAGTCTCGCTGAGTCTCTGATGTTTGTCTGCATGATCATTTGTGTTTTGATGCTGAGTGAATTCTTAACAAGCCCCTGGTTCATTGAAAGGAAACACTTTGCCAAAGCTGAAGGACAGGTGTGCAGTTTGACCCTGAATCAGCTGTTAAAGAGATTTTTCCTTGCCCCACAGGTGACAGAATTCAAACTTCACATCTGATCTGAACATGAAGTGACGTGTCACCACGGCTCTGATGCCTGAATAGATCAGGTGTGTTCACCTTGTACTCCAGGTGATCTTCAGATAGACACCGCCCACCTTACTGCTGCCTGCCGACTGGGCTCCGCCTTGCGGGGCTGCTGGCGCGCACACCTGAAACACCTGAAAACGCATGAAGTGAGTGTGTGACGCTGCTGAGCTCAACCGGACCTGAAACACAAAAAGCTGCAGCTTTAGCCGCCGGGGGCCGGGACACGGAGCCGTGAGCCGGGCAGGCCGTGCGACTGCTGCGGGGGATGATGAAGATGAAGATGAAGAAGGGATTAGACAGCAGAGGCAGGCGGGCGGAAACAGGTGAGAAACAGTTTGAAAGGGGAATACCTGCCGAGGCCGTTTGTCTACCTGCAGCTCCGTGAACCGGCACAGACCGACCAGAAAGCCTCAGCCTGCGGTGATCTGGTGATCCGGTGCCCGGCCCAGGCTGAGGGGAGGGGGGAGGAGGGG
>JAQLOL010000003.1:19466665-19477266 GCA_029783665.1 Naso thynnoides
TTGGTGGTACACGGGGGGGGGGGGTGTTTGTATATTGTTGGTGGGTACATTGATGTTTGTATGTGTTGACAGACTGTGAAAATGAATTTCCCTATGGGACAATAAAGGCTGTCCATCTGTCTGTCTCTCTCTGTCCAAACTTTAAGGTGAAGGACTTTGGGCTAACGTGCTAACGTGATCTGGTTCACCTGGCTTCACAATACGCTCGTCTGTTTTACGGAGAGGAAAATAACAGACATGAAATGTGTGAAATGAAGTAGGCAGAGAGGATCAAGAATAAAAGATTTATGTTAGAAAGTTCTTCTGCTAAGTCCAGCCTCTGACCTGATCTGAAGCTGGAACAATAAAAAAGCCGAAAATGTTACTTGTTCAGAATGTGTGTCAGAGCCGAATGCTTGACACACAATTTGACTCACTTCATCTGTGCCTGATGAGCTGGATTACAGAAGCGAGAGGGAGTCGGGCAGGAACAAACAACTGGAGAAAACAAAAAAAGTCGTTTTTTCACCACAGTGAGCCAAACATTTCACGGCCGATTCCTGCAAAGAACATGCAGATAAATTCTGACAGATTCCTTCTGACAGGAACCAAATCACACAGCAGCATCCAGTCTGACTTTAATTCAGATTTAAATTGGGAGGTTCTGGTCAAATTTGATTCATCAGCAACAACTCACGCAGACAATGAAAAGCTATTCTCACTATTTCAAATGTATGCGGGCCATTCGATTTTGGGGGCGGATGCAGATACCAATACTGAGGAGCACACAAATTGGGATATCCACTTTGTCAGCCAATGTCATATGTATTTAGTAGGGCCTGACCAATACATCGGTCTGCCAGTATTATCAGCCAATATCGGCCTATTGCAGACGTATCGGTATCAGCGAATACGTTCTCCCATTGGTGCTGATATTAAAACAGTTTTTAAGGTTGATAAAAATAAAAATGCTTGGACAAGTGATTTAAAATGGTGTAATGATGTGCCTTGTCCAGCAGAGGGTGGTCCGTTATTTAATAACTAATGAGTGAAGTATTTCCTGCTCAGCGCTCTGATGTTTGGAATAAAGTTTGTTCAAACGTCAGACATCCTGCCTCCATTACATACCCGTCACATGTATTCGATAACCACATTCAGCTGCTGTTATATACATATATAATGTGAGGTGATACAGCCGATATCAGAATCAGTATCAGCCAAATGTGGTTATCAAATACAGGTAACAAAGATATGTAATGGAGGCGGGATACTTTTTTTTTTTGAACAGTGCACTGGAGCGTAAGAGCTTCACGTATTAATTATTCCATAACAGACAAACTACGTCATTACACCATTTAAAACGAATAGTTTGAGCTGTTTTTCAGTCTGACAGAACAGGTTTGATCCCGGCTCATAGCAGAGAACATAACGCTGATACCAACATATCTACAGCACATGGGACTGTTGTGCCTGAATATGCACCTCAGCACATTCACTGATATGAAATTAGACTGTAGACTCACTGGAAACAGAACTGAAGCGCTAAAGACGCTTTGAACTGTTACATATTTCTTTGTTCACACACAGTCTAAATCCCCAGCGTGAGTTATTATTTAAAGGCATTATGCTGATTTTATTGTCTAGCAGGTGTGACAGGGATCCATCCGCTCATCTTTAAGTCTAACAGTGTCTGTGTGAATCCAGCCATGCCATTAATCAATGCATCCGACATGTCACACTATGAGGTGCTCTTTGGATTCCTTCAGTTTGGAAGTTCCATCAAATATCCTGCTGACAGACGTCACCGTCGCTTTGCAATCACACCCAAAACTGCAGGTTGCAGTTCGCAGAGTTCCCCTTATGTGGAGAAATAACTTCCTGTGTGACAATTCATTTGATAAGTGAACACTCTTCAGTTCACTGCAGACATTCATCCCATTGTACACAAATGTCTCTCTCTCTCTCTCTCTCTCTCTCTCTCTCCACAACATATCTTTTCATGGAAACAAAAACAGAGAATAAACTCTGCACTGTCAGGATAATGTAGAGAGCAGACACGCTTCTGGAGAGTTTGACTATTTAGAAAATAAGAATCAAGTGAAGAAAAAGGAAAAGATGCATTGTGGTACAACATCAATGTCTTCTAATTAGACTTTCAAAACTTTTAAATGTGATTTTCCTTTGAATTCTACTGGGATGTATCCGTTTTTTTACCCAGGAAGCTTAAGTATTTTACATTTGTTCCCTCTCTGTCTTCTTTCCTGCTCTCAGTTTCCTGCATCGATGGTGGCAGTTCATTCATATTTATAGGCGATGAGTCACTGCTCTCTAAAAAGGATCTCGTACCAGCCATTTTCACCACACCAAGCTGATGCAAAAGTGTCAACAGAGGCTAATTACTATCTTATTACCACTTTAACCTCAGGGTCAGGGTTAGTGTTAGTGTTATTAACACTTTAATCTCACTGAGATGAGAGACACGGGAAAAAAATGAAGTCCTGGGACAACCAGGGAGTTTATGTCGAGGACATTCAGCTCACATTTCTTCCAAACGATAATAAAGAGAACAATAATTAGAAATGTATTCATTTTACATTAACTTGACCGTTTCAGAGCCACTGTGAGTTTTCCGCAGATCAGAGAGCTACTGCACAGTGAATAAAGGAACAAACTGTATGTTTGAGTTTAATTTACAGGCAATCTTTAATGTGATCGATACCGTGAAACTACATGAACTCAGAACAAGAAACACTCATTCATCAGGACAAACACACGCTTGGCTGAATATTCAGAGCTTGAGGCTGGTTCAGGCTAATCCAAAACACCCATCATCATCATCATCATCATCATCATCATCATCATCATCATCACTGTGAAGGGGGGAGGACGAATAAAAACTTGGAGCACATTCTGTCACAATATCGGACTTTTACACAATTATTGTGGCCTGAAGATTTCACGTTATCTAAAGCAAATTTTTAAAAAATTATGCTATCATTGAAATTCTTTTTAAAATGTGTTTATTGTGTATTTTGTCTCTTTTTTGCCAAATTGATTACACTTAAAATAGTGCGAGTACAATGAGATGGAGAGTATGTAACCATGACTGTACCAAAGTGAACAAAAAGAACCATCACACCTTTTTTTTTTTAGGTGCTAACCAGCGTTAAGGGGCGTTACGGCCACCTGCTGTGACAAACAAGCACAAAGAGAAGCAGAGCTTATTTAAAAGGTGCTGCTTTATTTACAGGAGTGAAAGTTCAAGGGTCAGAGCGGGCCTTTCTCTGTGGAGTCTCCATGTTGTCCCTGTGTGTGCAGGTTCCCTCTGCTGTCATGCAGGTGAGGTTTACTGGTGACTCTCCACCGGCCCTAGGCGTGTATGTGAGCATGAAAGGTTGTTTATCTCCATGTGTCAGAATATGATCAACGGCTGGGGTAGCTTTAGTCCCCGTGCACCGCTGCCAAGGATGAGCGGTTACAGACGATGGATGTATAACTTATGCTAAATGTGTCCTATTAACACAACATCAATATTTTATTTTCAAATACCACAGTTATATAAAACATCCCTGATTCAAATACAATAAAGAAAAGCAGAGAGCAGGTCAGCAAACATTAAAAGGAAGTTACAAGTGCAGTGAGGTCACCGGGGCTCACCCGACAGTCCCAGTGCGTGTACGGACGGCGGCGCGGCGGCTGTTTCAGTGCAACGCTCACAGCTACGGCTGACAGATTTAAATGTGCACCGAGCAGAAAACACATGAACCTACAGTTTGTCCACAACATCAACAAGCTCCACTCCACCTCTTTATAAATCACCCTTCCTCGGCTGGCAATACCTGACCTCTTAACTCTCACTCACCTGAACTGATGTGTGTGTGTGTGTGTGTGTGTGTGTGCTGAACATACACAATATCCTAAGGTAAACACAGAGCAGTTTTGTTAACAGCCCTGCAGTGAGTACCTTATTGCCACCAATAAGAGGCAGCTCCAGCTGAGCTCATGACGACTCGTAAAGGTCAGTGTGTTGTGTGTGACTTTAACAACATTATGTTGGCTATAAAACGTCTCAACTGCATCTGCACGGCCCCATCATTCCAAATGACAAGTCTGCAAAGTCAATAACTTATTTGCATGAGGCACCAACGTCATTAAATTCATCATATGTATAAAAAACTTCCATATAATATATCTGGAGTAATGAATTCCATATGGACATTTGAAGGATTTTAACTCAAGGTTCAAATGATAGTCATTATATTTTATGATGCCAACCCCCAAATTTTCACCCTGCATTACAGATTACTGGATCATTGGAGTCTGAGGTGAAGTTTAAAGTTAGAAAAAAATAACTCTGACCTCTCCACTGGCTGGTAAACAGACCAGACCTTCTCTGCTCCATCCATCCAACCTACACAACATTTAAAGCCCGGTGACAGGCGCAATATGGATGATTATTTAGCATTCAAGTGTCAGTGTCATGAATGAAGCTTCAAAACCTCAAGCTTCTTGCCACAGCCCCAAAAAAACCTGTTTCAGCCGTTCCCGACTTCAAGCTGCTCTTAGGCCTCTGAAGTCTGTCACTGTCTTCCTTCCACTGTCTCTGAAGCTAAGCAGGTGCTTTGCTGGGAGATGGGACAACAACAGTAGCTTCCCAGAGAGTTGAGACAGAGACAAAGGGGCCGAGCACTCAGCCCACAAGGCTTTGCTGTAATCACACCCTCCAGCAGGAAGTCGACTTACTGCAGAAACCAGGGAGGATGAGCGAGGAGAGCAGGGCTGCATACACGCAGCTCTTTATGGACAAGTTAATGAGCAGACACTGACTGACAGCTTTCTATCTGATGCTGAAATCACCTTCCCCATTAGCATGGGAGATTACCAGCATGCACACTCTGGACAGAAAACACTGACTGAGACATTTTAAAGGCCAACTACAGAGAATTTGTGTTATTGTTTTATGGAGCTGAGATGGAAAAGTTTGTGTCTGTGCACTGTCTAAAGATAGACATGCTGCTTTGGTCTGTGGTGGTCTGCGTGGCTGTGAAAGTGGATTAAACAAGCCTTAACATCAAGACGAGCTCTAATGAAACCCAGCGGGGGAGTTAGCCCGTCTGTTTGGCCAGCTGACTCCTGCAAAACAGCCATCACCGTCTCCTGCAACCTGCTCTAAAAGGAGCAGCAGTCGGAGAACGCTGAGGCCTGAGGGTTGAACTCTTTGATGCTTTTGTTCATCATGCACCAGCTGAAGCTCTCCATTTCACTTCGCCGTGCTCTGTTTATTCCACGTATTTGTTTTTTTAGTTGCACTGTAATTCACGTTGCCTTCAATAAATTATAACACACAGCTGTGTGCATCTGTGATGTTCCCCGACACACCTGTGTGCGTGTCCCTCCTGTTGAGATTATTCGGTGAGGAGAAGCTGAAGCGTACCACCTTATGATTGTTTTTGACAAATACTTTAAAAGGACTTTGCTTATTTGTTTTCTTCTAAAAAGTTCAATGGAGAGCATGTCATGTGCGTGTGGTTGATATGAACCTACTGCTGCAGTTAATTAGCCTAGCTTAGCATAAAAGTGGAAACAGGGAACAGCTAGCACGGCTCTGTCCAAAGGCAAAGTATCAGTGAAAAAGCACCTGTCAAGCTCGCTCAGTCGTGTGTTTTTATCATTTGTCTTTCGTGACAGACTCAGACTTGTACAGACTCATTTTAAGGAAGCAGAGGCTTCATTTCTTTACTCTTGGAAAGAGTTGGACTCGCTGTTTCCCAGCAGTTCAACTCTTGATGACAAGTTGGGTTCGATTCCCGGCAGGGTCTTTCTGTGAGGAATTTGAATGTCCTCTCCGTGTTTGCGTGGGTTTCCTCTGGCTGCCCTACTGTCCATCACCATGGAAACACGTTAGGTTTATTCTCCAGTCAGTGACCATGACCGAGGGATGCGCTGGCTGCCCACTGCTCCTAAAGGGCCAGCTTAAATGCAGAGACTTTCACTGTAAACTGTATATGTGACCAGTAATGTACCTATACCTTAAGCTAAGCTAATTAGCTGCTAGCTGTAGCATGCTATCTACATAAGAGCAGATATTCTAACTTCTTCCCTCCTTCTGCTTCTTTGACGTCATGTAATGTGTGAAGGTATTTGGGTTACTCTGCATTATTTGACATTTATTATTATGATTATTATTATTGGTATCAGTATTAGTATTAGTATTATATAAATAGTTTTGGAAACAACGAAATGAGCAGGAAAAAAAGGTGAATAGGTGTCTGAACAAGCACAAGAGCAGCATGGATCTTTTTATCGACCTCTCAGCAAAAACGCTTTGAGCATTTTCCCTAAAATGTCAAACTATTGCTTTAATGACTGGACTGAATCAGGAGGAAAAAAGCCTTTAATTTCAGTTAAAAGAGCAGAGAAATCATTATTCCAAATATCAACCCACCACTATGAAACACAGTCCAGATGGTTCACCTTGTGCTTCCCAACAGCATCAGGACTTTTGCACCAGCTTGCGACTTAAACTGGGACCAGGAGCAGAATTTGTGCTCATGCCAGCACCCACGCACAGCCACAGGCACAGCAGAAGGTAAAAACAAAGACATTTTCATCCAACTTGGCACCAGCTCCACCTCCGTCACAAGGGCCAGTGCTATCAATGTCCCATCCTCCACCCACAGCCCATTTGGAGAAGTCATAGCCTAACGATGATCAATGCGGCCGTAACATTGTGCACAACAAAACCATCTATCAGGGGAGAAAAGCCTGAAAACTATGACTCCAGCAGTATTGACCGGGGCTCCAACCATGCATCAACCTGAAAGCTTTATGGCTGCTCACCTTTGTCCCTCCTCTCCTCCGTCATGTGTCTCTTTCTCTGAACGTCCTCCACAGCGGCTCTCCCCTCAGCAGGCAGTGGAAAGTCATAATCATCTAAACACATTCCTGCTCCACCTCCAGCAGCCTTGTCACAGACCGTGCGCTCTCCATGGCCCAAACTGACTGTGCTGTTCCCACACGCTAACTTTGTTGATATATTGACATGAAAACAAGCTGCTTGTGTTGACAGACGCAACCAATTCAAATGTCAAACTCTCACAGTGTGCAGCCTTTGGAGGAGGCAGACTTTGTGTTTCTTTGAGCCTACTGTACTGTCAAACTGAGACTCTGGCTGCTGGGATGAATAACTGCAGCTGTGGACTTCAAGGAAAATATTTGCACCATGGCACAGATGCCTTTCTCTCTGCTCTCACTCATTAGCCAGCACAATGTCAAAGGACCCCAGGTCACTGAGAGGAACCATTCCTTCACATTGCCATCTATGGGCATCATAAATAAACAGGCACCCCAAATCACGAAGCCTTCCACACGCCATGTAAGGACACATTTAATTTCCTGCTCCGTCCACAGCAATGCAGAGACAAAGCCGGTCAACAGATCACCACAATAATCACGAGTGTGCCACAAGAGGGGCAATGCGCATCAAACGGACCCCCTTTTCCCTCTGAGGGACTTTCACTTTTCAGGTCGAGCTATGACAACAAATATTCTCCGTGTTTGTATTGAAACTTTGCAGAAGCATGGCTCATTAAGAAGCCCCGAGGTGGCGCGCCTGGAGGAGACGCATCTGAGGGCTGGGCAGGGATGCTGCGGAGCGGAGCGACGGCGAGCGGCAGCACTTGTTTGCCAAACTTGCATGTCAGCAGAGGCACTTCCATTACCAGGCTGCAATCACAGCATCAATGAAATGAGCAGAATCGATCAAGGGAAGAACGCAACTAGTCGTACCCACAGTCTGTTGTTTGCGCCTGCAACTTGTGAGCGCAGCGCTGTGCGGCAAAAAGCGCGACAAAGAGCGGCAGCTGGGAGTCGCTTCAGGCTGCAGCAGCGCGAACACTCGGCTGGGAGACAAATCAGCGCACAACTTGATGCTTTCCGTCCTGCTTTCACCTACCTCACAGCATTGAGCGGCGTCACGGGCAACACGGGCGGACGGGGAACGGAAATCCAGTCAAACTTGTGGCGGGTCCATTTTGGCACAGCAGCAGCAGCACGGCAGTCCGACCGAGCCAAACATCCGCCGAAGCTCGCCACCTTCAGCCGTCACCGAGCCGCAGATTGAACGGCGGAGAGTAGAGGAGCACCGCGGGATCTCCAGGAGCGCACGAATTCTCGGTGCGCCAGGATTGGTCAGAGCAGCCGTGACGCACCGGCAGGTGGCACACCCGGCGAATAAAACGTCCAGATTCATTCATTGAAAATAGCTCTGAGAAACTATAGGAGCTCTCACACACACACACACACACACACACACCCACAGGCAGCTGAAACCGAAAAACTAAGTCTACGGCAGTCGCACTAGATCAAAAATATCAGTCGCCTTTTTAAACGTATCTTCATGCTGCGTCTGAGCTGTTTTTCCCTGTGAATACCCAGACAGGGACTCGAACCAAAGCTTCAAGCTGAGCTGCATTTGGCACAACAAGGCTGTTCAGTCCAGGCTTGACTCTGCTGACAAGCCGACACACAGAACAGCGATTCCTGCTAGAAAATGATCAACTCACAGCCCATAAAGCTGCCTGAACTCAGCCAAACTGTGGTTTGGAGTATTTTTGAAAGGTTCTGACCTACTTGTGAGGCTAAGAGCTTCTGACAGAACGCAAACAAAGAAGGAGGAACAAGTGCAGCGAAGGAAAACAGTTTTATCAGTCTGAGCACTGCAGGCACCTGCACATTAAACTCCTGAAGGTGTTTAATCAGAAAAGAACAAATCGGTTCACTTGTTTATGTCACTTAGTGTGAAAACACACCAGGTTCATGGAGGCTGGGTGTGTTTGGACACTCGTCTGTCTGCATGTGCTTCAGGGAGCCAAAGCAAAATGTTTTCATCATTCTTTTCCAAACACAAATAGGAGTGAGTAATAATCCATGGAGGAATGTGTAAGCCAATTACAGCCGGCTGCAGGGACGTGCAGAACGAGGCCTCGCAGCTTCCTGCTCGCAGACCTTCGGACCACATTTCCTGTTCGCACTGCATTATTTCTAGGAAAATACAGGACAGTTAGAGACACGCAGGGGACATGGTGCCAACTTCCTCCAACACTGCACCACGCTCATCATCATAATGCCTCGTAGGAGATTCGCCGCTGTGTCTGTGTGTTCTTGCCCAGCAGCGGCGTGTTTGCATCCTGTGATTCTGGAAGCAGCTCCTTCCCTTTGGACGCTGCTGTGTGGCCTTATGTAAGCTTGTGTCTGCTGTAAGTCAGTGAGAAGGATGAAATGGACACTCGCTGATCTGCTTAGTTAATGTTCTGACGTTCATGTCGGGTGTGCTGTGTACTCTCCTGGACATTTGCTAATGTGGCTTCTTTGCAGATATGTAATGTAGAGCAGCAAAGACAAATAAATCAAGGTTGAATGGGGCAAATATTGACATGAAGGCCAGTTTATTTTATTTCAGTGTTGACAACACACAGATTAATAAAGTAAACACTGCAAATGACATCCGGGACACACATGCACAGTGGCTGCAGTGTGACAGCATGCACAACGACAAAAATGCAATGAAATAAAGTGTCAGTGAGACACATTGGATGTATTTTTCAAATCATCAATAATGAAGAGAAACCCGTCTGTGGTTGTGGTCCGGCAAACCTGCTACGACGGCTTCGATAAACACACAGCCTGAGCTTAGCCTCAGCTTTCACCTTCCTGCAATTTCACACCATCTAACTCCTGAAGAACTGCAGGAACACACCGATAACCGAGTCATAGCCGACTGGTCTGCGGCGGCGGTTTTCATTCCATAATGGCTCTTCTGTCCATCTCTCCCTCTCACAAGTGTCTACAAAATACCTCAATACAAAGAAATAACATGGAGACATGAAAAGAACTTCTGAGCTGCAGAAACCTGAACTAATCTTTGCTTTGTGTTGGAAATTCAAGTCTTATAAACAACCCATTCTAGCAACAAAAAGAGTCCTTTTCTATATATTGTTCAAGTGCCATGATTAGCAGCTGACTCTCGTGGGATTCTGTTGGTATTGTTGACCTGATTGTTATGTTGTATTTTGTGTTCTTCCAGTTTTTTTGTTGTTTTTGTAATTCTGTAGTGCTGCACTGCACTGTTGTTGTTGCACTAGGTTTTGTATTTTCTGTTGGTTTTTTTTATTGCTCTTGTCTTTTATTGTACAGCACTTTGTTCGGCTTCTGCTGTTTTTAAATGTGCTGTATAAATAAAGTTGACCTTGAGCTTGAATTTAGCTCTGTGTGAACTTTGATGCTTTCTTTTGTTCTTTATAACAGTAAACTGAATTTCTTTGGGTTTTCAGCTGTATGTTGGATAACTGAACACATCACTCTGAATTGTAAAAATAACATTTCCCAATTTTTTTCCCCCAACATTTTCAGACTAAGCTGCAGCGTGTAAATAACTCGATTACTATTTGTCATAAATACAGAGTCAACGGCTTTTTTTACGGTTGTCTGTAAAAAAAGTTTCTTTAGTTCATATTTGTATTTTGGAAAATAACATGACATGAACAGGTTGGTACTATGAATAAAGTTTTAAAGTGCTGCCAGCAAAGCAGCCTTGCAGCCTTTTTTTTTAAATGACATTTTTA
>JAQLOL010000003.1:19487731-19500917 GCA_029783665.1 Naso thynnoides
GTCACCACGTCACCGTGTCACCGCGTCACCGTGTCACCGCGTCACCGTGTCACCGCGTCACCACATCACCGTGTCACCACGTCACCGCGTCACCACGTCACCACGTCACCGTGTCACCGCATCACCGCGTCACCGTGTCACCACGTCACCGTGTCACCACATCACCGTGTCACCACATCACCGCGTCACCACGTCACCGCGTCACCACGTCACCGCGTCACCACGTCACCGTTTCACAATGTCACCGCGTCACCACGTCACCGTGTCACCACGTCACCGCGTCACCGTGTCACCACGTCACCGTTTCACCACATCATTGTGTCACCACGTCACCGCGTCACCACGTCCGCCCTAATCTGCAGAGCCGGAGGAGTTAAAAGAAGCAAACGTCAGCATTTCAAACTGACATATTCACTGACTGCTACACTCGGTCTGTCTGTCTGTCTGTCTGACACACTCCCTCCTGTCTAACTGTAGGCAAGGCCTCACTGCTCGTTAGTCAGAGGATGGATGGAGACAGACAGACAGTCAGACAGACAGACAGCTGTGTGGGAACACTGGGTACAGCGATGACAACACATTCTTATCACTGCCACAGAATGTTCCGGGAGTCGTTCATCACAAACGTCCCTGAAAATGTCCCACGGGGAAGAAATATTGAAACTTTTCTCTGCTTCTTTCCAAAACATATTATCATTGTTGAGCTGCAGAGTCTGAGCCTTCATAAACTCTAAATCCCTGAAGAAGTACAAATATTGAAAAAGGAGCAGCTTTGGGCGGTTGAGTAAAAAACGGAAATGCCTAACTGGTTGCTTGGTGGGATCCCAGAACGCAGCTTTGCCACTGACAGGCCTTTAGTCTTTTTTTAAATGTCTGTGAATATTCCCATTCATCCAGGTCATTGTTCTCTCTGGGCAAACTGAACCGTAGGCAGCTGGACTTGTGTTTGTCTAGGCAGACGTTTCGCCTCTTATCTTATCATCAGTTCGTACGCATCGGTCCGACCAGGGTCTTTTTTTAACAGCGTAAGCACAGCGGCCATTTTAATCTCTGATCAACTGCAGCTGTGAAGCTCAGAGGTTTCAGGTGCTAAACCTCATTTAGTTTGAGCAACTGACAAAGTTGGTTGTATTTTATCCCAAATCTTGTCCCAGATCGTCGCGCCTAAACAAGTTGCTTGACAGCAGTTTGCCATTTAAGGTGGAATTCACTTTAGCGAAGTGCACCTGTCCTGCTTATGTTATGTGCATTTTAAGGAGGATTCTGCAAAGGAGAAAAAAAAGGGAGATGTGTTTTTGAACGCACGTTCTGGTGGGTTGATTGAGGTTCAACTAATTTGCAGAGGTCACATTTAAAACTTACCTGCCTGGAAAGCAGCAACGTACGTAATAGAAGTTTGCAAAGAGAAAAGAGAGGATTTAATTAAACTTTGGTTCAGTGACATTTCAAAGAGTTGAACAGGAGGCTGCACAAACAAATCGTGACTTTTTTTGTACGCAGCATTAATACAAACCAGGAGCAAACCGCAGTGATTAAGTCCTGTTGATGGAACGCTGAAGTCTTCATCACTCTTTGGTTTGTGTCACTCAGTCTATTTCTCCCAGTTTGTTTCATTTCTGCTGCACTCTGTTGCACTTTAGGATTTAGCTCTAGTCACACTTCATATCTTTTCACTCTCAGTGTGATTAGTGGTTTTTCACGCACTAATCTTACAGACAATCCAGCACCCAAATGATTACAGGCACCGTTCAGATATTTGCACACACCTCACCAGCACTCACATGATCCATGCAGCAGTGATTCCCCGGTTAGTTCCTCGGTGCACCTCGCAGCACGGCTGCCCAGCACGCCGGTCGATGAGCCTCATATTCGATTTCACGTGGATTGTACTGACTTGGATCATCACCACCTGCCTGACAGCCGTCATGCGTTCCTGACGTCAGTGACTTTCTTTCCCTCCAGTGATGTTGTGCTGGCAGCATTCTTCCTCCAACTGCTTTAACGAAAGCTGGAGTGACTGAAATGTTTATATTACTGATAACTCTGACACACAGTATGCATGGGCACAGAGATGGAAATCTCCGATTGGCCCATTCTTATTCAGTGAGCATTAACCAGTGCATTAGAGACAGACTAAGACAAACTGAGAGGAACTAAATTAAAACACATGCAGCCACTGCAACCTCCTCAGAGCCCCGAATACAAAACTGCTCAAGCTGACTGATGTCAATCAATGTGACGCAGTCAGAGAGGAAGGAAGTGAACACAATGACGAAGACAAGTGAGAGGGACGGACAGCAGCAGCCGTTTGTCCACATCACAGGCCAAACAGATAGCCTGCATTTATACTCCAAGACACACACACACACACACACACACACAGAGCTTAATCAAGAGGCACATTTTGAGAGCAGGAAGTGAAGCATTAATCTGCTTCTCCTTTAAACTCAGTGCGATGGCTTTCAGTTAATGGCTGTCAATGAGCACAAACTGTGCAAATAAACAAGCAAACATTAGCATCATTAGCCACCTATAGCACAACACATTGATTGTTTTGATTCAGCATAAACAGACAGAAATCGATTGTTCAGAAGGAACAGAAACCTAAAGCAGTGTTTAGACACTGGAGGCTGGATTAGCAGCTTTAAATGGCAACCGGCCTGAACTCTGACCCCCGAGGAAATGGTTGGAGATTAGAGTCAGTCAGTAACCGAGTCCGGTCGGCGATAATTATCTCCATGATAACCTCCAGTCAGGCAGGGAAAGGGTCTCTCCGTGACCTTGAAACAGGAGCTGATATATTTGACTCCTCTCTGTGACTGCATGCAAGACGCTGCACGATTGTTGCCTTTCTGATTTGCAGCAATCAAGCGTGGCAGCTATTCAGAGCCAACGGCTCCACCATGAAAGGAACCCAAACGCAGAAACAGTGCCGGCTTGTCTGAGTCAATACCACTTGGTATTTTCATCGGTGAATTTGAAGGATTTACTGAGAATCATGAAAGGTCATGTGAAGTTTGTCACTGCGTTGACTTCGAGCCATATTTAATGCAAACAGACTCTAAAAGGCAATTTGTATTTCCAATTATTCTGCATAAATGTTTCTATTGGTCCGTCCACCCTTAGCAGAGTTTAATTAGTCCACTGGGTAGGAAACCGTAGCTGTGTGTGTGTGTGTGTGTGGTCAACAGCAGCTCAAAGCTTAATCACTGTGTGTGCACAGGTGGGTTCTCTGTGGTTGTATCCGGGTCATTTTAGGAGACAAGACACGAGCCCATTGGCCAGCAGTCAGGACGCTCACACAGCACATCTGCCCTCATTCAACCGTGCTGCCATTAAAGCAAGCCAATGCATCTGCCACGCTGCGCCGTGCAGTGCCCAGGTGAGCCGCACGCCGCAGGCTTATCGTCCGTTCCCAGACAGCCACGGAGCTTCTGTTTTGAAATTCCTATTTCTATGCAACGTGTCAAATCCTAAAAACAAGAGGTGAACCATACGTTGACGGCTTGGAGTTGTGGTGAACAGCTGTTGTCACGTGCATGTGAAGTTCCACTCTGTTAGTGATTATGCAGAAAGTTTGAAGTTTGTAACTCTTGTGGTGTTTTTGTTCGGGCTAATTGAAAACTGCAGGCCAGCACTGAGTGAGGAAATGAACAACACTGGCCTGTGGGCACTCAGGGAATATTAAAGCAGAGGCAGTTTCTGACAAGTTCAGCCTCACTGACCACAAACGAGCAGTCAAAAATGGAAGATGCAAAAATTCATTCGCTGGCTCCCAAAATTTAAAACACGATAAACAAAGAGGAACATTTACTTTAGCAAGTTCACTTCTGGAAGTTCAGATTTCCAAGAGCCTCTCAAAACTAAAAGGAAAAAAGTATTTCGCTGTCTAATATGTATCAACATGCCACAACCTGATGGACAGCAAATGACCCAAACACACACACACACACACACACACACACACAAAACAAGGCCTGATCACACAGCACTGTTTACTGTTTACTGTTTACTGCGTAAACTGGCCAGTTAACAGAACGGCTGTGGAAGCTGCGACTCAGCTGATGCTAACGTGAGTCAAGGCTTTTCTCAACAGCCACAACAAACTCTGGTTACTCTCTCCACGGCGCACCCAAAGCGAGCTGAACATGACGACAGTCCACTGGGTCAGTCTGCTTCCTTTCATTTGTGGCTGCTCAGGGCTCAGCAGCAACAGGAAGTGAACAACCTGGGCAGCTCTGACAGTGTGTCCTGGCAAAGTTAGACCGCCAACCGCTGGCCTGGCATGCACACTGCAGCGCTTCTGGGTGGGTGAACAAACCAACCCTGAGAGCGAGCTGTGGAGCTGCTTACAGCTGAGAAGCTCCATGAATTTACTCCAACACCTTCCAGCCTCCTTCTGTCAACCGAGGCACCAAGGTCCACAGGCTGCACCTGCCCAGCATGATGTGATTGGTTAAAAACACACACACACACACACACGATTCACCAGCGCCCCTCCAGACCTCCAGGGGGCGAGACAGTAATCGGTAGAGCTCAAAAAATTCTCACTTATTTGTTTTTTTACTTCATGTCAACTTTTCTGCATTTTTTTTTTCTAATCTGAGTCATTTCTTTTTTTCTGTCCATTTTTTCCTGTTGTGACTTTCTGTGTCACACTTAGCGTGTTAGTGTTTGTTTCTGGTGCTGATAAAGTTTCTTTGAATAATTTCTCCTTTTTTTCCTGACAGATTGGAAAAGCAGCAGCACGTGTGGTGGAGAAGCGCTGTGGGGAGCGTTTGTCACATTTCTATGCAAAACTGCACCTCAGGACGTAATGAACAGGATTACTCTGGCATTCATGTGATATTATCAGACACGAGTCCATGTCTCGCATTTAAAACACTTCCAGCACCACATCAGCTCCAGAGAGGAACAGTGTCACAGTGTCTGCTCCCCTCCTCTATTTCACTTGTTCCACTTGAACAAACACAGACCATCTCAATTTATTCCAGTTAAAATCTTGCAAGTAAACCTGCAGCGGAAGAACCAGAGAAGCTGGAAAGCCAGATTCAAACAGTAGTCATGCAGTAAAGCAGCCTGTCAGCTTGTGCTTCTCATTGTTTTTGTGTTTGCTGTTGAGGTCACCTGAGGAGCAGGTAACTCCATCAGGTGAACGACACAAAATTCAGGTAATAAATGCAAAGAAATCTTTTTTTAATTTGGGCTTTGGACTGCTGGCTCAACAAAACAAGCTACAGGCTGTTTACAAAAGATTTTTTTTTCATGGAACTATTTTCTGACATCCCAAAGACTAAAGGATTCATCCAATAATCTAGGAAAAAAATCACCAGCTTCATTTATAATTAAACTAACTGATGGTAGCAGCTGCAGCTTAAGGCAGTGCTGTTGGTTTTCTACAGGAAAAAAAAAAAAAGTGCCAGCTGAGGAACAAAATATTAACGAGACACACAAATACTTTGCTCTGTTTCAAACAGTGTCACCAGCAGCAGACTGAGATTAACTTTGGTGGCATGTTCGGCCTGGATGACTCTGTGCTCCAAACTAAATTAAAACCAACAAGGAAGAACAAATGGACACGAAGAAGAGACTGAACACAGCTGATCGAACACACACACACACACACACACACACACACACACAGAGTGCATGCTGTGAGCCAAAATGCGAGAATCTAATTTCTTACTTTTCTTGGACAGATGTTTGAACGAGCTGCATGCTGAGACCAAACACCACGTACCAAATATTCAACACGTCGTATCATCCGCGCTGATTAAACAAAAATGTGGGAAATACGTTTCAACACGCCACGGTCAATATACGCCGTCTACGGATGATTAATGTGTGGAGCAACTATTTGACCTGTGTGCAATAATATGTTTCGGTCAGACTGAAGAAATTATATTCTTTGCTTGTGCTAATTGGTGAAAGTAAGAATGACACATCTCACACACACACACACACACACACACACACACACACGCGTCAGCTGAGGGTCTCGTCTGAGCAGGCTGATGTTCAGACAGCTGTGGATATGAAAACAGTTTTGATGACTCGTTCTTTCAAAGCGAGCCAGGCTTGAGACTCCAGATTTCAAGTCTTCTAGAATAATATTGATCTCCATTTCTCTTGGCCTCAGGTTAGTCTCTCTAAGTCAGTTCAATGATAAAAACCAACTTGAGGTGTATTTCCTGATAACTCCGGCCAATAAAACTGGAGTTTTGGAAATGCCCATAATTCCACTTGGCTGGAAAACGGGTCATTTCCCCGCCTGCTGGAGATTTACCTGAGGAAGCCAATTTGGCCGTCTCAGTTCCTACTGGCAGCACCTGTCTCCTCCACAGGTCAGCAGCACAGATCGCTGTGCACACACGGGTCCCGTGTGTGTGTGTGTGTGTGTGCAGAGAGGAGGATGATGGTACGATACTCCCAGAGGACTGATGCAAACACTCGTCGTCTGTGGGGAGATCCGCTCACACTCCAGCCTCCCCGTCTCTCAGCCAATCTAAACCCACGCTGAGTAACAGGCTTCTCTTGGCGTGAACCCGTCCAATCTAAATGGTAATTTAGGAGGCCGTCCTCTCGTCACCACTGGTGATGCTTGTTTACTGGAAGACAGTTACTCTATATGAAAATTAGAGGAGTAATGAGACGGCAGTGGTCTGTCTGACTGTCCTGAGACAATATATGTCACAGAACAGAATGTGGTCAACAGACTCTTCAGAGATTTCTTCTTTTTGCAGCTCAAATCTGACTGAAACCTTTTTAAGTATGACCTCTCTCACCTGTTTTCACCGGTTCCCCCACATCCAGAACACAAGCTCGGCAGCAGCACGGAGTCTCTTCTGTGTCCACGACTCTACATTTTCATTCTCTCTCCATTAGCTCTGAATGGATGTGACCCATCCGAGGTGCTTCCCCGCCTTCCACCCAATAGACAGCAGGATGAGAGCCAGACACCTTCAACTTAAAGGGAACTAATGGAGAGAAGAAGTAAATGTGTTTAACAAATAAGAGGAGCCGGAGGACGTCTCTGCAGATTTTGTGTTCTGTCGGGGGCAGCGGTGTGTTTCAGTGACATGCAGTAAACACCTTCCCTCCTCCCGGTGTCAGGCATCCTCTGTTGAGAAACTAAATCGCTGCTCTAAACTTCATCTGTCATTCTGATAATGAAGTTGTGCAGTCAAAGGCATGAAGAATCTTCCTTCATGTCCTCTGCTTTAGAATTCTTGTTTTCTGACCTTGGAAGGTCTGAGCATGTCCTCTTCTAATCTTCACTCCTGGATGGCACGGCAGCATATCAGGGAAAACGCTCCAGAAATAATCACGTTTTTGCACTTCATGTGCCACAGTCACAAAGTTCATGGAGTTCATGGCCACAGTCCTTATGGAAAAAGCTTGTTGCTTTAGTTACTTTTTGACTTACAGCATGAATGGGTTTGCATTCAGTTCCAGTTCATGTAACACGAATGTCACTGCTTGTTTTGGTTTTATACCATGGATGCAAAAAGTGAAAAAATGCTTTCTGATAACCCAGTTAATTAAATTGAATAGATAGACTCCCACATATTAATTGTACTGAAACCTCTGATGCTTTGGATAAATGTCACAAAAATAAACAAGCGTGATATCACAGATTGATTGCACTGAAGTTCAGCAGCCTGGTGTTTGTTTTTGAATCAATGTAACCGCAGTGGATCGACACACTTTTTGATTCAGAGGCTGTCATGACTTCAAATGTCGGGAAAGATCTGACCGGCTGAAGAAAAGTGTTTCTGACAGACTCAGGACGTTGAAAATGATCGATACTAGCAACAAAAACACAAAGAGGCCGGCACAGACTGACATGAAGAAAAAATGACAAAGGACAAACAAAACTTTATTTACCCAGCAAACACTCTGCCCACTGTGTCTAAAAGGTTTGGGCTCCATCAACACGAGCAGCTAAAGTCATTTTATCTCCAGTATTTCATTTTATTCCTCTTGTCCTTAAAACAACTTTCTGACTTTATACTGGACAACTTTTGGTTTTTTATCGTCGGTACAGGGCTGAGAAGCCATCATGTGCTCCACAGCAGCCGCAGGCTTCAGCGGGTTTCCTGACAGGTCAGTGAAACTGAGAACAAAAGAGGCCGAACAAAGAAAAAGACTTTGGAAACTGTGTCTGAAGACGGCATGAATGAAAAACAGACCATTTCTAAAGTTTCATCTCAAAAGAACGATTGCATGAACACACATACATTACTAACACAGGAAATGAAATGCAACTGATCATTTGTTTCATAGCCAAACTCGTCCTTTCATACCGAAACACAAACAGCATGTTTGGCTCCAGCACTCTGAAAGAATAAAACATTTTTAGGAGACCAGAAAACAGAAAACATGCAGAGAGAAGGGACTGTCCATCAGTGCCAGGAACTAAACTGTGACCAAGAAGGAATTACTGAACTCACACATGAACACAAATCCTTCAGTCCTTTGCTTGAGGCTGAGAGAAGCTCCCAAACTGCAACCAAAACCACTAACTAAAGGAGTCATATTTATTTCAGGATATTTTGCCTCGGGTTCGAGTAACTTCACAGTAGCACTCGGCCACATTTTTGCCTCCTGTCACATTTTAGTGATTTACCACTCAGATTACATTGCCAGGCCAGAAATTTGGGTGCAGTGGCACAATCTCCCAAACAACTGCAAGCCTCTTAGAGAAAGGCGAGAGTCAGAATGATCCACGCACACACGCCGTCTTTTCCATAATCCATAAGTGCACGCCCAGCTGCTGTAAGCCAACCTAAAGCCATGTGACCGTGCATAACCCCTACATTCCTCACTGCTGGCAGCACACATCGTGCATTACCACAATGTCTTTAAATAATGCAAAAACTGAACGCTAAGTGTGGTGGATCCATATCCTATTGATTTCCCATTGAGGACTATGAGAAATATGCTGGGTCTATTAGTCACTGCATACATTTTGCTTGTGTGTCACCGGGTCAGATCAATTCATATTATTTCTGTCATTGACGGGCCCACTGGCCTCTTGTAGTGTACGAACTGTGCAGTGAGACGTGTGCGAGATCTGCTTCCACACAAAGACAGAAAAGCTTCAGCGACTGACGTTTGTGAGCACGACACCTAAAAGCTGCGACCGAGATTTACTGCAGCGCTGACTTTAGTAGTAACAGTGACCTTGGGAAGTAGCACACCAACACGCTGCCTGACTCTGTGACGAGAGCGTTGCTAACGTTCTGTTGTTACGGTACCAGCCTTACAGCTGATGGACTACCACCACTGGTGCTCGGCCTTTTTCCTGCCACCCATCACTGCAGAGAGGAAATGACTCCCTCAGCGAGCATGTGGAAGTGTTTAATATCACTCCGTCTGGCTCGGTGTTGGTGTCGGCAGGTTGTGACTGAGGGAAGCAGCAGTTAGTTTAATGAATAGTTGTAGTGATGAGGCAGCCGGCTCACATCAGCAGACTTGGCAGTGCTGGGAAAGCTCAAAATAGGAGCGCCAAGGTAATATGCAATAAAAAATTCTCCTTGGACATCCGGATGGGATCTGACGCATTGTGCTACTGTCCTGTTGTACTACTGTTCAAACTTTGAGCAGAGTAAAAATACCTCAACTACATCCAGACCTCCGGGCCCTGGCATCACTCCACCACAGGACAGAAAGATGAAGATTAGAGGAGGAAGCCTGGCAGCTGTGAATGGACTTCCGTCTTTTCCACAACATCTTCTGATCAGGCGGATGAGGCGATAATCCACACGGTCGGTATATTTAATGTGTTGTTTTAGGGAAGTTAGATGCACGGCTCCACATTCAGGCTGTCCTGCATGATGTGCAGGAGAGCTGCAAGTAGAGGTTTGTGGGTTTGATTCTGTCTCACACAGACAGACACACACACACAGACAGACACCGCAGACAGAGATAAGATTTCAAATAAAATGAGCTTTTGATGAGAGGTTTTCTGTCACAATCCTCAGTCTCTGGACTCAGACTGATGTGGCAGCTGATGAAGTAGTTTTCAGTGTGCGGTGACTCTGAGGCCGGCAGCTACGACTCGACCAATCGTCCGCGGGGACGATTTACTCGTCACCCTGATTCCACTGGAGGCTGTGTGACAAATGTGACAACTGTTTTAATGAAGTACTGCTGAGCCCACGTGGAAACCCCCTGTAATACATGTACAATCATGGATTACCGGGGGTTTCACAGTATTTTGGATTCATACGCTGTCTCTGCTTTTTTTGGAAGAGTGCTGCGAGAACACAAGCATCCACACATGAACTTCTGTTAGCGATATACTTCAGCAGAAAAACAATGAAAAAAGTCCATGTGGAGAAAATAAAATCAGGGTTTATTAGTATTTAAATCTCACACCGTTAACATGACTTGTTTGGTGCATATAATGTGTAACTGCTCCAGTAGCTTGAAACCACAGAAGCACAATAATCCCTTTCCACCACCAACACACACTCTGTCACACACAAACTAAACAATATGTGATGTTATTGTTGCTTATCAGGTATTAAAATTGATTAAATAGCTTGAAATTAAAAAAAAAAAAGAAATTCAGTGTATCCACTGAACATTAAATGTTTCTATTTGCACTTTTAAAGGATATAATGTGTGTGGAAATGTGCCAAAATGTGAGGAGCAAACGTGAACACAAAACAGTCACACAGTGTCAGATTCCTCCAGCTAAAAACTGTCTCAGGTACCTGGAATGAAAAATCCCACTGGACGCTGACGCCGTGTCTGAAACGCCGGCTCACACAGAGACGATTTCTCTCGACTCCTCGGGGTTACTTTCACATCTGTATGCACAGACTGATGGCGTTTACACTCAAATGAGTGAACTGTGCATTTGTACAAGACCTCGCCGGTCAAAGCGAGGAGCTCACAGCGAAGACAAGTTTTTATTTGCTTTAAATCACCTCACATCAGTGACTGCAGATAAATGATGACATTAAAATCCCGCTCAGCGCTCACGGTGACCATTTATACCATCAGAGCTCTTGGATGTGCAGTCATTTACCGCCCTGATGAATATTCATCCACACAGAAGCTGTTTCACACACGGCATCTTTAAGCCGGCTTTTAATTGTTGCATTAGTCAGTTAGCAAAGATCTGAGTCTTTCTGCAGAGAACATGGAACTTCCTCATTAGTCATTTTTAGCTGAAAGCTTTTTTCCCATGGTGCTTCAGTGAACTGCTTGGTCATAACTCAAAAGAAACATGAACACATATCAGCAGAGGCCCAGTGTTCGACCTTTGCATAACGAGGACAATATCTGTAGGAGGCCCTCCCACGCTGTCATCCTGCCGTTAAGCTCTGTGCACACATACACACTCAAAGCAGGTTTGGAACACTTTAACAAAAGAGGCACGCTCCTTTAGTCGCCGAGTTAACCACGAAGACTCGGGCAAGACTTCGGCTGACCATCGGTGACAGTGGTTAATCCCATCGTTATTCTCGGGGACCCACATCTAGAATATGTTGCCCTGAACACTGAGATACCCGCCGGCACGCTTCACGGTGGCTGCTAATGACAAATGAAAAAAATGAAGTTGGTGAGCAAGAGGAAGGAAAAAGAAGTTAAGAAGCAAGGACAGAAGGAGGAGAAGGATCCTGGAGACAAGGAGAGAGAGGAGTAATAATGAGGAAAGAGGAGAGCAAAAAGAACGACAGTCAGAGGGAGGGAGGGATGGCAGGCGCTGATGACAAAGACAAATCACTTCATTCACTAAAAACGAGCTCTACAGAGACACACCCAGCCAAACGTGCACTGCTGCCTTTGGCTGCCAGATAACGACGGATGAAACTCTTAACTTTTGCTTCCCGTACACAGGACTCCACATGCAAAGAGCCCATTCATAGTTTTTCAGAAAATAAACACGTGGTTCTCCTTCTTCAAGCAACGCCCCAACGAGCAGTCTGGTTCAGGTCGGTTCAGTTCGTTACACGCTGGATCAAATCTCTCCGAAATCAAAGAAGCACACACACAAAACTCGACATTATCAAGTGAGTCCAAGGGCATCAATCATATGTGACGACATTATCTGGGAGGCCTTGCACGTCAGATGTCCCTTCATCCCAGTTGATCCTCATACTGCTTACGGAAACAGTCTCCCACAGGAAAGAATTCCCAGGAACGCTCCTGGTACATTTTCCACACATAGGATTCCTAGCAGAGACAACAGAGTGGGAATGTGTCTTTGTTAACGATGCCAAACCTGAGTTCATGACATCAACTCAATCCAAACAGTGTCACTCAGTTCCCCTGCTGGTTTTTGTTCAGTTGCTGAGGAAAGATGTTTAATAGGGTTTTTTTTCGATGTTCTATTTCCCATTGAGTATTTATTTCCTTTTTACATGAAATAACTGTTTGCTTTGGCAGTACGTACACTGCTACATCATGTCAACAGAACCCTTTGAACACATGCAGCACCGCTGGGCCACAGGACCAAACTCAATTTGGACACAGAACAAATTATCCAAAATTATTTGGGCCAATAAATTTTTTTTTCCTTCTATAAATTCTGCTGCATCACATTCAAAACATGTTCTGTGCCACAGAGATAAATTATTATTTTTCTGTTACAATGTTCAGCATTTAGAATTAAAAATCCTCATTTATTTTGTTGTGCATCTCTGTTACAGATTTAACGACACTGTGACACATGAGGAGCGAGACAGGGACAGACAGAGAGAGAGACAGAGAGAGACAGAGAGAGAGACAGAGAGAGACAGAGACAGACAGAGAGAGACAGAGAGAGAGAGAGACAGAGAGAGAGACAGAGACAGACAGAGAGAGAGAAAGACAGACAGACAGAGACAGAGAGAGACAGAGAGAGACAGAGACAGAGACAGAGAGAGAGACAGACAGAGACAGAGACAGACAAACAGACAGAGAGAGAGACAGACAGACAGAGACAGAGAGAGACAGAGAGAGAGACAGACAGAGAGAGACAGACAGAGACAGAGAGAGAGAGAGACAGAGACAGACAGAGAGAGACAGACAGACAGAGACAGACAGAGAGAGACAGACAGATACAGACAGAGAGAGACAGAGAGAGACAGAGACAGAGAGAGACAGACAGAGACAGAGAGAGAGAGATACAGAGACAGAGAGACAGACAGACATAGACAGACAGACAGAGACAGAGACAGAGAGAGAC
>JAQLOL010000003.1:19501017-19513814 GCA_029783665.1 Naso thynnoides
AGGTGGCATCACGCACTTATGTTGTGTTGACGACTCCTCTGTTCTCCTTGATATCAAGTAAATAAATTCCTTCAGCAGAAGACATCCAGGACTCTGGTACTTCTTCTTTTCCTTCTCCGGCATCACTCCACATTCCTCCCTGACAATTTGGCGTTGTCGGCAGGATCTCAACACAACAACGACTCGGTAAGTGCAAACGTATAATTGTTATATACTGTGCCTTACCCTGTCTGAGTTTGACGAGATCACAAACTAAAATGTGAAAATGGGAGATAAACATTTGATAGAGAAATTCTTCTCTAACAATGTTCACTGACTGTTGGATTTGTTTTACATTTGTAAGACCACTGACAAACTGAGTTTGTTTTTTTTTAGTTCCTGAGCTCTACACAAAAACTTTGTCACCTTTGAGGCCTTTTGCTCCAAGTGAAGAATTCACACGTCGCTGATACTTTTCAAACTGCTATGACGAACACGAATGTCACGCTGCGAAAAAGTGACTCTTATTTTTCACAGAGGTCGATTTTTTTTTTGCACTGCCAACAAAGGCATCAACCAATCACAACGGTTGTGTGGAATGAACGTCACGTCCGCCTCTCACTACAGCGGACGTTTCCATGGCCAGCGCCACGTTTGTTCTGAGAGAAATTTCCGGCTCTGGAGGACAAAAAACTCTTTGTTATTTAAATAAATGTTCAACCTTGACGACTTGGCAAGTACAGTTTTTTAGTGATTACTGCACAAAGGGAAGAACACGAGCCTTTGGTAGGAGTCTGTCTCTAGGAGTCTCACAGTTAAACAAGTTAAAAAAACACAGCACAGGAGCACTAAAACTGACATGAATAGCTCAGACCACAACAACTGTGTGATGACCTCACAACTTAAAGGTTCGTTCATCGCCACTCGTCATCCGTATGCTAACAGCAGCGATGCTTCATGCCAGGCTTTCGCCGGGGCTGGACTGAGCCGTCAAACTCTTTCCCAAATTCTTATTTTTGTGTTTCTGTCGCACATCTGTGTCACTGCAGGTCTGAATAGTTTCAGTCGGCAAGTATTTTGTATTTTCGTGTCACTTCTTCATGACGCTCCTGGTGTGTAAGTGCATCCGGTGGCATTTTTTTCCTTTCAAGATGAATTCAATTTGAGTCTTGTTATAGTTTGTCTCTTTTCATATGTTTTGTCATGTTTTAGTGTCCTGTGATCAACAGAATAAATCTGTTCATCTTGTATTTGTATGGTGGTCAAGCTTCTTGACATTTTAAGCCCATGCACCAAAATGAGGGATTCTTCTGCTTCCTGTCAGTCTGCGCAGTTTGGTGAACAGCTGTTACTGGGTGTGAGGCGTGCAGACATCAAAATGATGTCATGTTAACCGACGTGCATATTAATATGATGTATAATTGTGATATATGCAAGAAGACTGGTGTAAATCTGAATAATAAATGCAGGTGCTGATGTGTCTGTTACATTTGAATTCAAGAACAGGCCGAAACCAAACAGCAGAACACACACTGAAGCAGCGTTTCACACACACCGATGTGTGACTGTTTCCTTCATTGTTTCTCAGAAAGGTTTAGTGTCTGTGGAGCGTGCACTGGGTTTACACAAAGCAAAATGTCTGCCTGTCCCACTGACAGACAAGGTGCATCAGCCTTTGAGTTTTAGGCTTTGGTGGAGACATTAGCAGCCCGATGCATGACGGTAACAAACATGAGTCGACTCACAGATAGTTGGCCAGGTTGTGCTCCTGTAGAGTGTGAGTCTCAAAGCCATGAGGGACTTTATCGAAGTATTCACTTCCTATCCCACATATGAAACATTTGGTCTGCAGGGGGACACATGGAAGACAGACAACGATTCCTGAAACAGGCTTGGACACACAGAATGATCTCTGGAGAATGAGACACTTTGTTTTTGTGCTCTGTGACTGAAACACAACAGCATGAGGCCGCCTTTAAGCTGTTAGTTCACGAACACGCTCAGAGGAGGAACTCAAAGCAGAGGGCTGTAAATAAAACAACATAAAGCTTCCAGAACTTGCTGAGGATCATTCTGAGGATACTAAGCAGTGTCCTGATTTACTATTTAGCAGTACAAAGGTTTTGTTCCTGCAAAATGATTTATTTGTGTTCTTGGGTTAAAGCAATGTGTATTTTAGGAAATTCTTATTTAGTGCTTCAAGTAATGGGCAGATGGAAGAGGCAGCTGAGAGTGATTTATCATTGCTGGCTGCAGCAGACCAAATTATGTCTGAAATACGACGTCTGAGGAAAGCAGCAGTAAATCTTTTTGCAGTTTTACTCATGTTAGAGACGCAGAGTGAGAGAGAGAATACTGAAGAAGCATGCATTACTAACTGATGCTACACTAAATACTACTACACTGTGCAAAACCACCTGCTTCTGTCACTTCAGCCTTTGACCATTTAAAATATTCGGCTTCATTTCCTCGTGATGAAGGTAAAGAGCCTGATGTGACTTGTGTGTGTTTGTCACTGAACGGCGAGTGACCAGAACAACTGCCTTTATATTTCCAGTTGATGTCACGACTGTTTGTCAGATCCTCTCTGCTGCCTCGCTGCCTCAGCTGTGCAGCCTTTGATTCTCTCCCCGCCCTTGGCTCACCTTTGAACTAGTTTGCCTGTTCTGATTACATTCTCTGCCTGTTGCTGATTGCCAGCCCGCCTCACCACATCATAAAGTCTCTTTAAACCTCCATGTCCTGTCTGCAGTCTGCGTCCGTGAGGTTCTGTTCATACCTGTTGCAGAAGCAAACAACTGAAGGATGCATTTACAGCTGCTGTCAATAAAAATGAGCCAACAGGTTCCAACAACAACAACAAAAGAGTCACAGTAACTCTGCTTCAGATGCTTTGAGCGATGCATCAGTTTCTTTTACTGCATCGAGCCTCAGCTTATTGAGCTCCACATTACTCTCACCGTCTATGAACAAAAAACATGTTATCTGTTTTTATCAAAGATGCATGCTTTGTGTGTTCTACCTACACTTTTATTTTTGTTTTTCTCAGTTTGAACTTTCGGTGACAACACCCGCTAATTATTCAGGACAGAGATAATGATATCCTCTCATTAAAGCCAATTGCAGATCGTTTCCAGTGATACGAGCTTCTACAGCAGCTGAATCTACTAGATCTTGTGCACACACAGTCGTTTCCAAACACAAACTTTAATTACAACTGACTGAAGTATTTATCCTTCAGCAGTCTTTATCTGACACGGCACTGCAGACTAAACAACCGTGATACCACAAAACATGTACTCAGTGTGTTTGGATGGTGCATCAGTAGTGAGAACAAAAGTCAAATCTCACCTCCATGTCCTCCTTCACCTGCTCCTGCTGGTCACGCAGTTCCCCAAAAGCATCAATGATCAAGCCTGAGGAGAGATCACGGTGACGCGTTTGTGTGTCTGCTGCGGCTCAGATATGCATGTGCAGCGCTCTGCTGCTCTAAAAGTGACAGGGGTCAGTAAATCTGACGACTGCCCGCCATAAACAGATACACTTCTTTGGTTTTTTACTACATCCACGGAAAAAAATCATTCATTACTGTCAAACATGGAAGTGAAACGTATGTGTGTGTGTCTTGGTAAAAACATTTACTGTGCACGTTATCATGCAAAGTGGTAGAATTAATTCAGCCTGTGAGACTCACCCTGGATGATGGCCAGGAGGATAACGATGACGAAAAAGAAAAACGTGATGTCAAAAACCATGCGTTCCACCTCAAACTCGTCTCCAGCAGGGTCCTCGATCTCGTCACCGATGCCTCCGCCTGCACGCACGCCCACGTACATGTGGAACATGTAGCACTGAAAAAAAGACATTTCCAGAAGGACTCTCTTACCCCAAAATATTCATGCATGCTAGACAGGCATGGAAATGAGGTAAGAGAGAAAATGTATCCAACAAGGACTAGAGCGCTGTTTCTCCCAACACAGAGGGTAACACGGTACGCCAAAAATACAAACAGCAAAACAACACAAGCGCTCATTTACTGCATTTCAAAGTCTGCCTCCATGCTGTTTGCTTTTGGGGAGACATTTAAAAGTTTCAAACAGGGAGCATTTTTAACAATTTCACAGAAGACTAACAGGTTTTTGAATCGATATTCTTCGCTTCAGACGTTATTTCCCCATGAGAAGTTTACGTAAGAGATGAGTATGAAGCAAGAAGAATTAACATTCCAGTTGTCTGATGAGGATGGCACTGAGCTTTTAGTGAGAAGGATTTTACACAAGGAAATTGAACAAAGACAAAATTAAATTTGTTGGCTAAACTTTCAAGAAGCATCGAAAATCTCAAACTGCTACTTTTTCGCTCAAGTTCAAAAGGCTAAAAAGTAAGCAGGCAGACGTCTCTTGCCAGTCTTTGGATTTCTGCCATTTTGATTTACTCTTGTCTAAACAAAAGTGTTTTTGTGATGTTGTAATGATAGGCAAGGAACTGCAAATCACTGATGCTAAAGCATAAATAATGGCAGAGTGAGTGTGATTGAGGACTTCATATAATATCCCCTGTCTTGTGTAATTGTAGGGATTTATTCACATTATCGCTGCCCATCCACCTGCTTGTGTGAGTGACAGTGGAGTCCACATTAGAATAAAGCAGGTGGCGGGGTGCCATTGTTGTGAATGGCCAATCAAAGAGCAATGCTGAGGCCTGAAAGCTGTTTTGAATCCATGTGTCCATCATTTTATGAAAAAGTAGTGGAGGAACTCAGACAGAAAGCTGTGGTGCAACAACGGATGGATCATTGTCACAATCCTCCGCTCCTCCTCCAAGTCTAAGCAGGCAGGAAATGAGGTGTGCGGCTGAGTTTGTACGCGAGAGATCAACACTGAGAGATAGAGGGGACAGACAGAGTTACACAGGTACACGTGAAGGGACATGCTACAACGCGCGCGTGTGTGCGTGTGTGTGTGTGTGTACATGGAAATTTAACTCACTGTAAGCATGTCATTGCACTTCATGTCTTGGCCGTCTTTGTCGTCACTCTTGTTGTAAAACTTCCTGAAGAAGTTGAAGGCCACGACAGTGTAGAGATACACGACAACTGCCAGGAGGCCCACAGTCAGGACCAACTGACACACACACACACACACACACACACACACACACACACACAAAATACAAGAGAAAAAGGCAGATGGTTTTTCATACACTTCATTATAAAACAGCCCCATAAAACACTACACTGTGAAAGCAAACATCACATGCATGAAAACTGCAGCTATGAACACACATAAAGACAGATGGACAGAGAGAATGGGCGCACACGTGCACGCGCACACACACCCTCACACACACTCACACACACTCACACACACTCACACACCTGTTTCCCATTGTGAGTGACAGAGGAAAGGATGGTGCGAAGTGTCTTAAAGCCCATGGCGATGTCCAAAAGGTGGGCAGCAAAGAAGAAGTTGTTATAATGACCCAGAAACGACATGGCCATGTACCAGGCCAAGTACAGGAAGGACTGTGAGCACACACACACACAAGGACACACACATAACAGCAGGTAATATAGATTACGGTGACCGATAGAGAGACAAATGTGTATTTTAGATAAGGCAGAATCACAGGATATTGCTACCAACACCTCTGCAGCATGAGCGATTGTGTCAAACAAAAATGTAGCACAGTACAACAAGAGATTAAACATATTAAATATAAGTCGTAAAGTAGCTGATATCTTTTACACACAGTGTTTGGTCATATTATATTATCTGTTAACATAAATTACAGGAAGTGACACCTTTATCTTTATAGATGTAGGAACAAGAGGGCTTTCACAAACAATCCAAGCAAAAGTCATTAAATATTAGACACAACCAAACTTACATTATCAGTGAACACAACTCCTAGTTTCCAGACCTGGTACTTCATGTCAGCGGAGCAAAATCTGAAATTATAGCATCACACAGATGATTCATAATGAGAATTTGGAAAATAAGGTCAAATCAGACCCTTGTTGCTACAGTGTCTCTTTTAAAAGAGCCTCAGTGTCACATTACTTGAACACAGAGTGTGCTGTTCTTTCCACAAGTGTAACATAATGTTCTGCTTCTGTCTGCTCACCACTGGTCCTAACACACACACTTTACAGACTCACTCATACTCGCAGTGAAATGGCTACAGATAAATGCAAAGGCCATTTAATACCAATACCATTTGAAATGTTGTTTTCAGATATTATCAACAAGATCCAGACAAGATAAGCTCAAATTGTTCACCTTTCAAATTATATTGTCATGCCTCCCCCTTATCCCTAGTGTTTCTGTTTGCACTTTCCTCCTGTTTCCTGTTGGTACCTTGTTTGTTTTGTGTGTGTGTGTGTGTGTGGGTGTGTGGGTGTGTGTGTGTGTGTGGCTGGGCCTGACTCTCCTACCAGTTCTCCCGCCCATCTACCTGCACAGCTGCTCACCATCCACTCATCAAGCCCTGCAGTGTAAAACCCCAGCTCATTCCACCAGACGCTGCCAAACGGTTCAGTCACCTAAGTGGTGCTAATGCTACGGCCGACTTAGCCTCGTCAGACATTTCTTGCTCCTGTTTTTTGACTTTGACTAGTTATGTTTTCTGTTACCTGTGCCTCAGGATCATCTAAGTCAGTCTGCCAGTTTCACCCTGCACCTCACCTGTCTGCCTCTCAGAAACCACTCAGCCCCTCCCCATCCATATATGTTCCGTTACAACAAACTGTTGAATCTTTTTTTTGCAAGACCTTACTCCATGTTCTGCGTTTTGGGTCCTCTATTCCACTCAAGCTAACATATTTCACTGCTACAGCGAAATGCATGAGAGAAAAACTGATATTGTCTTATTTCAACATTTATGAACACTAATTCCAGGTTGCCTTCAAATACATGCAGCAATCCCACCGAGAAGAAAGCCACATCGTCAATGCAAGCTGCTTTTGTACAGCCACTGGTGGTCTGCAGATGAGACCACCAGTCAGAGGCCTGAATTACTATTATTCATAAAAATGATGTAAGTGCTACACTGACATAAAAATACAAAGGATGATTATTTGAAGATCCCTTTTTTATGCCTCAGACAAAAACATTAAAAACACACACACACATTTAATGATCCACGTTTTTGTCTGAAACTGCATATAAGGCAAAATGAATGACACACAAGATTATCTGCAGTTTCCAATGGATTCCTCCTCTACTCACAGAGTACTCCAGGAAGCGTCCCTCTTCAGCTTCTTCCTCTCATTCCTCTCAGAGCTGAAGTCTAAAGCAGCTTTGTCCAGACCCAGGAGTTCACTGATCTTCTCAAAGCCATAAAAGTCTCCATACTTATCAATCACCTGACAGGAGAAGCAGGCAGGTTTACACACTGACTGTAACAACAGTCTCTTCAGTGTCTTTTGAAGAACTTCAGGAGAGAGTAAAAACTGGAGGAATTTCTCAGGCCAGGCGGTGCCATAACGAGACGGCAGCATCTCTGCTGAGAGGACGAAGGTGCTGCCTCTGACATCCACTGAACACAGAAGGCTTTACTGACACCTGTGCTGACTGTTCAATATGTTTAGTGTGCGAGGATGCTGTGTAAATAACTGCTGGGAACAGCGTGGAAATCATCTGTATTGATCCTGGCTTGTTTTTTACCCTCTATCTTCCCACTAAACTGTACAGGTACAATAAATCTTTGCTATTAAATGCCAAATGCAATCATATGACAAGTACAGTTTCTCCTCATTGTGCCATCCATGCTCTTTAGAAACTTCACGCCTTTTACTTAACTTAAATCAAAAGCCAAACTGAGTGTACTTTTATCGCAGAGCCCTTCTGTTATTACAAACATAAGCACTTCAACATAAGATCTCATGAACCCAAAACTCAAAAGTTGATTGCCAGAAGCACTTGAAGCCTTTATACAAGTTCCATGTTACTGCAGGCTCCTGAACTGATGCAATACAGGTATTTAGATTAAATGTGTTGGTGCCAGACATACTTCAGACCAGGTAACCACATCTCTGGCAAAAAGCTGAGGCCCACAAGGAGATCTATTCTGTATCAATTAAACTTCAAGTCAAAGTATTTTTTCTACATTAGTCCACTTTCAATCCCTCCAACATGAGTGTGTGGGGCAATTAAAACTGAGTTTAAAATACATTACGGTTTACAAAACTAGGGTTCAGAACATGTTTGGTCGATTGAAAGGACTCTCAGCTCATCGCAATCAGCCTCGGTAGTTCCACTTCCTGGTCCTTTAATGAGCCTCACTCATGTCACCTGCCATCTGTTAAAATGTGTCATGTTCAGGAAAACACCAGTCCACTACAAGCAGTATGGTCAGACAATGTCTTTCTTCCAGCCTTGTCCTTTGATGAGTCATGACGACATGCTGCTCTGCTGCCATTTGAGAAGCTTCTTCAGACATTTGAAGACTTTGGGATACTGGTTCTCCCCATCTAATGCATCTGTGAACTACTAAAACCCTGTACAGGAAATGGATTTAACAGAGCTCTCTTTCACTATTACGGTATTTTATCTAACTTCAGTGTTGTTTAAAAAAAAAAAAAAAAAAGATAAATTAGGTGTTTTTCTGAATCACAGTACAGTTTCATTTCTCTTCATAACACGAGAGGCAATCAAAATGAGGAAGCTCTTTCTGGAAACATTAAAGCACTGTGATACCTGACTGGGGAATATTTACATCCGCCACTAAATGGCTCATTAAGTTTCGGTTAATTTTTTTTAAAGCAGTGTCATCAAGTGAAACATTCACACCACTGCATATATAGATAAGAACATTTAGAAGAAAATAATTATTTTTTTTGTGCAGAATAAGGGCTCCAATCCTCTGAAGATCTTACCTTCCTCTTCACAAATTTATCCCAGTAATTACTCGGAAAGGACCTGAAAAGACAAACAAAATGGGCAAAAACTATTTATAACAAACATTTTATTTACATTAACAGGTGAAACATCACTGAGTGAATTCTGTACATTTCTGCACTGTACTACTCATAACATACACAGATGTGAAGAGCAAGCTCCACAAACTTTGAGTGTAAAACATGTTTTATTTGATGCTGATATGACATCAGGCCAGTGATGACATGAACATACGGTGTGTTGATGACGAGTCGGTCCCATTGCCCTTTGATGTCCTCCTCAGGCGGCTGCTCTGTCACATACAGCCCGTCAAACTCCAGCCTTCGTGCCACTTCCTTCTCACGTTTGAAGATCACCAGTGGCACCTGCCAGTCAAATGCATCCCAGTGATCACGTCAATGTTTTAATAATCAGTCAGTTGTTAAATTTGCAAAAGTAATTATGCTCGTTTTTGTTATCAATGTGCCTAACTGTCGAGTCATCTGTGGTTCTGATGAGGAGCAACAGATGTGAGTTCATTATAGATGAATTACTGAATGCCCAGCTCGGTTTACCTTCAGGCAGTAGTAACCGATTATACAACAGAAGGAGACTACTGTGTGCACGACAGCCAGGAAATGGAGCGAAGGCTCCATGTATCCACTGCTCTCCTCCAGCACAAAATAAACTGCACCCATGTTGCCTTCTTCAGCAGCAGAGGTCAGATCCTCCCTGTTCACACACGTCGTCCCTCCTGCTCCCTTGTCCTGTGATACAGGTAAGGATGCCACCTGGAAAGAGAAGATAAAGCATATTTTCTGGACAAAATGTAAGAAATGCATAATATAAAGCAATGTGATGCAACAGCACAAACTATAGCAACCAGAAAAAAAGAGAGAGAGAGTTGCTCCATTTTAACACAGTCTGTTGTCTCTGGCTCTTAAATGAGGCAGATTCTAACCTTGTAGAAGAGAAGGATGAAGTTGATCGCAAAGGCGACAAACAGAGCCAGCAGACGCATATTATAGAAATTCCTTGCAAAATAATTCTGGAAAAAAAAGGAAAGAAAAGGGAAAAACATTCAGGTGTTTTTTCTGTCCATATGCAAATTGAGTGTGCATCTTGATCTGTGCTGGTTTATGTTTCCATGAGTGCATAAGCACGTGTTGATATATTTGTCCATTACCAGTAGGCACTTGTTATGAGTGCTCGCCGCATCCCAGATGGCTGACTGTCGGCTCTCTGGTTCCTCTGACTTCTTAGAGCATCTCTTAGCTCTTCGTTCTTCTTCTGCTTTCTCATTCCCAGTTTTCTTCTCAGGTGCCTTCCCTCTGCAAACAGTCCAAGCACAAACAGAGGCCATGCCAGAACACTTTATTTTGACAAGAGAATGTCTGAGATGATAAAATAAAACGAAAGTTACAAATGTAACTATGGTTCTATAAATCCCAAATGACCGCCAGAGGCGGTGCTTTAAGCACTGAATATTCCCCTTCGCGCATGCACAGTTCGAGTATGAATACCAACAATGTTACCTGTGACACTTGGATGACCTGGGGAAGACTATACCTTCCGGTGTCATCAGAGCATCTGTTCCTACAGAATCTTCTCACGAGATCACAAGGATTCTGAGTGACGCAGTGCTCTGGCGGTCATTCGGGATTCACAGAACTGTAGTTACATTTGTAACGCTTGTCTTATTTCATCCCTGCTGACCGCCAGAGGCGATGCTTTAAGCACTGAATGACTTATACCAGCAAAGTCACAAGGAATCCTGACTACAAACCTCAGTGAGTAGAGTCTGAGGACTCCGGCAACAGGACCACACCCAGTGGATGAGGGATGGCAACATTCACCCAACAGAATCTGGAGAATGTTCCTGGTGATGCCCATGAAGCAGCGCCACAAATATCTTCCAGGGGTACTCCTCTACGGGCAGCCCATGATGTATAGACACTCCTGGTGGAGTGGCACTTCACGCCTGATGGTAGGGGACGGTTACTCGCCCCATATGCGATGCAAATCACATCTACTATCCAGTGGGACAGGCGCTGTTTGGAAAGAGCACAACCTTTCTTAGAGCCACCATAACAGAGGAAGAGCTGTTCTGACCGCTGAATGCACGCGGTAGTTGTGGTATAAGCTCTCAGGGCCCTAACTGGGCACAACAGTTTCGGCTTGTTCCCCCTCTCTCCTGGTGGGGGGATTAAACCGTGCAAGCCCTATAGGGTGGTTGAGGTGCAAGCATGACAGCATCTTAGGGAAAAACGCTGTATTTGGCCACAGGGTTATACCTGAACCGTCTGAATTTCACCTCAGACATGAGTCACTGACAGAAAGAGCATCCAGCTCACTGACACGTTTTGCTGATGGAGTTCTTGGGGCTCTAGGGGGGTGCAAACTCTGAGCCCCCCTAAGGGAAAAGGGACACCAGACTATGGCTCCCTACCATGCCATACCTTGACTCTAGCATGTCGAGATGATATTGCTGCCACATACACCTTCAGGGTAGAAGGAGACAGGCCTTAGTCCAGAAGGAACTGCAGAAACTCCAGAATTGTAGACACAGAAAAATGCTCTGGGTTTTCACTCCGGCCCTTACCCCAATCCGAGAATAATTTCCATCTGTTGATATACTACAACCAGGAAGATGAAGCTCTGGCGTTCAGAATGGTATGCCTAACAGGGTCCACACAGCTGCTCAGCAGCAGTTCTGGCACTCCAGCAGCAAAACGCACAGTTGGAGGCGTTGAGGATGGGGATGCGTCCGACCTCCTAGTTGTGACAGTAGGTCTTTCCTTTTGGGGAGTCGCCATGGCACACCCCGACAGAGTCTGCGGGAGAGGAAACCATGTCCTCCCTGGCCAGAAGAGGGCCACCAGCAGAGTCCTGTTACCCTCCTGAAGGACTCTCTGAAGTGTTGAGAGAATCAGAGGAAGCGGTGGGAAGGCATATAGGAGACTCTCTGGCCAAGGGTGAGCAAGTGCGTCCTGGCCCAGAGGGCTGGTCATCTCCGCCAAGGAAAACCAGAGAGGGCAGTGGGTCGACATCTCTGAGGCAAAGAGGTCCACCTCTGCTCTGATGAAGAGGCTCCAGATGGTGTGCACCACCTCTGGGTGGAGACGCCACTCTCCTGGTGGAGACTTGTGCTGAGAGAGGAAGTCTGCCAGGTGGTTCTGGTCCCCCGGTAGATACATTGCCTGCAGGCTGGTCAGGCGGGGGGCTGCCCATGTCAGAAAGTCCTTGGTCACCTGCAGCAGCCTTGCAGACTTGGTCCTGCCCTGATGGCTGATGTGGTATACGGCAGAGTTGTTGTCTGACCAAATGAGCACATGCTTCCCTCTCAGGTATGGCAGGAAGTGCTTGAGAGCTAGATGTGTGCTCGCAACTCCAGCACGTTGATATGTTCGGAGCGGTCTTTATGGACCACTGTCCATGAGCCACCCTGCTCTGCCACACTGCACCCCATGCTGGGGGGCATGCATCTGTGGTGACAGCCCCTCTGCGGGATGGAACTGAGCCCAGAGGGACACGCATGTAGGCCCTGTCCCTCCATGTGGTCAAGGCAAGAAGGCACTGCTGTGACACCCTGAGCCTCCTGTGCCTGTGCTGCTTGGCATCTAAATGGAAGCTATTCAGCCACCTCCGTAGTGGGCACAGCGACAGCAAGCCCAGTGCAACAACAGCTGAGACAGATGTTAGTTTGCCCAAGAGACGAAGGAATGTGACAAAAGGCACCAGCCTGCCCCTTCAGAAGAGGGTAAGAAGGTGCAGGATGTCGTCCACACATTGAAGAGATGGACAGGCCCTCATAGTTGTGGTATCTAAGGCCACACTGGTGAACATTGTGAACTGAGAAGGTTTCAGACAACTCTTCGCCAGATTTACCTTGAGGCCTAATTGAGCCACATGGGAGAGGAGTCGTGCTGTGTCTTGGGA
>JAQLOL010000003.1:19521972-19533009 GCA_029783665.1 Naso thynnoides
TAGAGCGTGTGGACGTAGAGCGTGTGGACGTAGAGCGTGTGGATCTAAAGCGTGTGGATCTAAAGCGTGTGGATCTAAAGCGTGTGGACGTAGAGCGTGTGGACGTAGAGCGTGTGGACGTAGAGCGTGTGGATCTAAAGCGTGTGGATCTAAAGCGTGTGGATCTAGAGCATGTGGACGTAGAGCGTGTGGACGTAGAGCGCGTGGACGTAGAGCGCGTGGACGTAGAGCGTGTGGACGTAGAGCGTGTGGACGTAGAGCGTGTGGACGTAGAGCGTTAAGGGAAAACCTGATGGCTGTATCTTTAACAGGGAGGACGGATCACATGCGTCAGGGCGGGCACAGAGGACGGCTAACATTAGAGCTGGGACACAAAGTTTGGATTTAACTTGCACATTAACTTGCTCCCAGCCTGAACAGATCTTGCTAGTCTCTGTTGAGGCTGTGTTACAGCTACACATGACCACCACCTGAAAGGTAAAGTAAAAAAGAACACTGTAGGAATAGTGTAGTGTTACTGAAACTTCCATTTAAAAGCTATCTAATGGCCACAGACATTTTTTTTAAAAATCCATGCCTCTGACCAATTTAATATCGACTTTCCTTGTGATTGGCTTGACCAGTAATTAAACTAGACTGGGGTTTTTATTGCGTGTGATCTTTTATAATGAACACACACGCACATGCACAAACACACAGACCTTGTTTCTGTCAGGGCACTTTGGCTGAAGAGTGTAATGAGTTGTAGGAGGGGATCGATTGGTTTGGCACCGTCTCCCACGTCCTTTTCCTCCCCTCTGTCGCCTCCACACAGCTCAGTCACTCCTCCCTTCTGCAGTCCAAGAGAGAACACAGCCACTGATTTGTGCTCGTAAATAATGTCACACACTGACCATCCACAGCCTCTGGTGGCTGACCACAGTTTACACACTGTTTGCTCTCTTCCACACACACACTACACGGTACACACATTAGGTGGGATTTTCATTCCGTCTGGAAGATGTGCTGCCTCGCAGCAAGTTGCAAAATTAGCTGCAACCTTGATCACAGAATCCCTGAGACATGAAGGAGTGAAAATGGACCTTTGCATGTTTCTCTTTAAAATGCTGCCCAGGGCTTTACTCAAGGTAACATTAAGTTGAGTAATCTGTATAACGTGGTAAACAAAATTAAAGGCATAACAAACAGTCAATCAAAAGTAATTTGGGATTCACTTTTTTTCTTACCTGATTATATTCAACCAATAAACCTCGTTAGAGAATGACTTTAAACTAAAGATGTCAAATTGTCTTGCTTTTCCACTCACAGCTAAATCCTCCACGAGCTTCTCCTCAAAGCTGCGGTCCTCGGCTGATATCCAGGATTTGTTGTAGCCTTGGAGGAACAGGTTGACCGCCCTGTGTCTGAGAGGAAACAGGAAAAAATGGAGAGACGACAAGATATCTTCTTGTGTCTTATATTTCACTGAACTAATGCAAATGAAAAGATGGAACAACAGGCAGCGTGCATCAAAAGTATAAAAGAGCTCTGATTAGATCCATTATTGCTCGTTAATTAAGGCCTCTTAAGCCAAACTGATCAGGTCATAATTACAACTTCAGAGAGCAAAGAGCTCTACACCACATCTATAATATACAAGATACAAAGGCAGAAGTAGTTTTCCTGTTTCACATACATGCAACATGCAGCCACAGGGTTTACATGATAATGGAGTTGGCCCCTTTGGCCCTGACAAGCCTGGACCAAATCAGGTTTGACATTACCTCTCCATCACATTAGTGTCTCCTGCACAGTGCAGTTTCCATTCATCCTTCCCCATAAGAAGGCTCATTCAGCACAATATTCTTTTAAGGGGCCATGTGTTTGCTGCGGCTAAAAGCTGACACTAACAATCTCCTGTTGTGTTCTACATGTGTGAGAGGGCAGCTCAGGAGCACCAGGTCACGATGTTGTCCAGAGTCCATTTAGAAAACGTCTTAATACTGTGTGAAATCCATGCACACATCATGTGTTTGTACCTGGGTAAGTTGTAAAGGGGAGCCATCCTTAAGCAGGCCACTACCGCTCTTTTCCTCTGTTTGGATAAGACCTTGTGCCACCCAGGTTTTCGATTTCGCTGTGGGTGTTCCACCTGAGCCCCAAACACGAGACAGATCATGTGACAAGACTGTAGGCATGAACTTCCAATGACCAAAGGGGCTTCAACGGCACATTGCAGAAGTTCATCACCATTCATTGGTTTTGCATGTTTCATAAGTTAGTACAGCAGGCATTACTTTCTTTAAAGTTATTTATTTAAATTAAAATACTGTTTATATGTATGTTACTGTATACATTAACAGTAATACTGTTTGGAATAAGATCACGCCCATTTTTGTTCTCCAAGGTCAGGTTACATCAAACTTTAGAGAATTCAGCAGAACTACTTCAACTCCTACCAGAAGACACTTTACTCACCAACACATTTATAAACTCTGATGACAACAGAGTTGCACTCAATGATGAGAAGTCATTTATTTACAGAACACTAGAAGAAAATCTTACTCAAAGTCTTCTTCAGGAATGAATTCAGAATGGAATAAAATGAAAAAAGTAGCACAAAAAGAAAGCGTTCAGGATAAATATCTATAACTACAAAAGACATAGAGAGATTTATACACTGTCATTCTGTCAGAGCACTGATAATTATTGGATTAGGCCCAAACTGAGTCGGTCAGAGGGTGAGAGCTCATACTCACACTCTCCGTATGCATAAAATATGAGATGGCTCAGACAGTTCTCTCTGTGTTTGCCTTACACCACACTGCTCGTATTGACAGGAGGGACTGATGTTCATTCTTTTCTACATTTAACTTTCATTGCTTTAAATGCTCACCTGGTCCAGGTAATAGAGCACTCGGGCCACTTCCACAGTCCTGTCTACAGTCATTTGGATGTCAGGAACGGCGCCGTGCTGCTTGGCGTATTCTGCATGAAGTGTCTCCTGCTTCAAACAGTTTGATGCCTGCAGGCAGAAATAAAATTACACATTTTGTTTTTTTTCTTGTGTTCTAGTCATTAAATTACAGATACATTTAAATGCTGCTGGAGACATGCCAGATACAGGAAAACAAAGTTACATTAGCAGTTAAGAGAAAAAAGTGTTTACAAGCAAAAAAACTTTTTGCTTCAATTTCCATCTTGAACAAGAATTCACTGCAAATAATTCATGTTCATACAAACAAAAATAGAAAACGTTCTTTTTGTCAATGATAACGACAACGCCGTTCTCTGTTCATCACGTACATATGAATCAACATATTTATCACTCACGAATGAACAAACAAATATTGTGTCTCCTGCAAACAATGAGTCACAGACCGAGATGATTAAAAAAAAAATGCTTTGGATTCTCACAGGCTACAGGAGCTTATTCTGTTTAGTCACACACTTCACCACAATTCTACAAATATCCAGAATGTTTGCAAGATAAGAGCTTTTGTCACACTCCAAAAAGAGTTCAAAGGGGAAATCATACAATCATTACAAACACACTTTTTCTGTTGTTTGCATTTAGGCTGGGCTCCACTTCAGGGCAGACGTAAAAAAGAAAGCAAGTCCACTTACTATGTCAGTCAGCCTTATCAATTTTCTTTAAAAGAGCTTTGTACAAATTTTAGCCTTATCACATTTGAAAAACACATTTCCTATGTAAAGAAATAGTGTCATATTAACGTCTAGAATGGAGAGGGCCGTCCCCTTTCCTGTGAAGTGACAGGCGAAAGGGGAGGCGTGGCTGGCACACACATTTGTTTTGGCGTAAAGCTGACACTGAGCTGAGACCACTAGCAGTACATCCATTTGTACACAGTTCTGTCAAATATTTTACTGCCCCCCCAACAAATGTGTGCAATACAGCTCTCTGATTTAATATGAAATACAGATTGTCACTTTTAAAAGACAAGAATTAAAACGCAGGGCAGCTTTACCTGACTCTGCAGGTGTTTAAGGCAGTTGAAAACTTGCTCTTGAATCTCATCCTCAGTGTTCTTCTGTAGAGAGAGAACAACGTCCAACATTAAATATATTCACCGGTAACAGAACCGGTCACAAGTTTGGAAACACATTCTCTTCAAACCTTTGACTGGTACCGCACATCATTTAGACCTCACTGATGCTGGTGTTGTCCGCAGTTCCAACCCACCTGAGTGAAGCCGTTCTTGGCCAACATGATGAGGCTCTGGTCGCTTGGAAAACAAACCCTGAGTCCCACAGGCAGCAGCCTCTTCACGGAAGCCACAAGGAGAGAGGTGTGTGTGGAGTAACGATCCCCCTTTCCCTTCATCCTCCTTTTGCTGTGGTCGAACTGAGTATCCAGAGGCCGTGAGTGTAATAAAACGTGTTTGAGAGATTTGTTTGTGATTACTGTAGAACAATTAGCATTGTAAACAGTGTAAACAGATACGGTTCTTGTGCACTAATGTAATCATAATGTCAATGAGGTTCATTTAAAATAAATGCTGACCGTGGAAATCTTGTCTTTGTTGGCCAGAAATGTCAAGTTGTTGATTCCATGTTGGACCACGTAGTTCTGTTCCTCCCATTTGAAATTCTGTTGAAGTGGACAAAAGTGAAGAATTTCAGTCTTTAGGTCACAATTTTAATTGGACGGTACTGACTAGAAAGACAAAACAAACAAACGTAAGTGTCGTCCTCACATGAGATTTGGCCCAGAACACAAAGACCTCTGCCACCATGCTGAACAGCTGTTCGGCTTCAGGGTTTGTCTCTTTCAGCCAGCTGGCTCTGACACAGGAACGACCAAAACACATCATATCACTGCCGAAATAATACGTCACCACAGCGTATCATAAACACAATCAACACTCAGTGCTACTGTATATGCATCTCACACTTCCGTCATCTTCAAAGAGGTTTTTTCTGTGTTTACAATGACTAATCCAATCCATTTTATTTATATAGCTCGATTCAAGCAAACACAAGGTTTCCAAAGTGCTGCACAGCAAGATAAAAATACAATAAATGACACAACGGAAGCACAATAGTTAAGATAAAAATGAAATGAGATAAAACACAGTAAAATCAAGTAAAAACAAATACAATAAATCAAATCAATCAAATCAAATAAATGAAGTCAACCTCCTACTGGGTGTTAAAAGCCAAGGAGAAGAGGTGGGTCTTAAGACGGGATTTAAAAACAGGCAGAGAGGAGGCCCGTCTGATGGCACGATCCCCTCTGAGCTTCCGCTTTGTTTTAGGCTCTCTCAGGAGCAGCTGATCAGCTTACCTGAGAGAGCGGGAAGGAGCGTGAAAGTGTAGAAGCTCAGAGAGATACGGCGGGGCAAGACCACTGAGGGATTTAAAAGCAGATAAAAGGATTTTAAAATACTAGTTTAAAATTTACCAGTAGTTGTTCAATGAGATGGTTCAATGTTTTACCATTTTGTCATTTATGGGAAATTTGGAGTTTGAAAAGCAACCAACTTCAGAGGACACATGATAATTACTGGTTTATGATTACTGTGAATGTAAAACACAGAAAATTAAGCTTCATTTTCCACAGAGTCTATATTTAAGAAGCTACGCTTGCTTCTCCACTTAGAAACGTTTTTATGCCATTTCTTTCCTTTCTGATTTTGATTCTGATCTTTATCTGAATGCTGTTGATGACTGGACGTGCCGTTTGTGTATTTTATACTTCTGCAGTAAATATAATGTGTTAAGTTGCAAACAGGTGTACATGACACTGCAGCTGGGAAGGAGCAGGGTCCTGTTTAATAAATAGTGCAGTACTGATTGGTGCATAAACATATGTAATCGCTGATTCCCGATACAGCATTTTAGGCAAAACAAGGTATCAGAACAATCCTACTCCACATCTGGGCTCCTGATGGCATGCCTTACCGATTAGAATCCACAAACGGGATGAGGAGTGGATAGAAGGCATACAGGTCTCGCACCAGCACAGTGAACTTCTCCTGTATCTGCAACTCTGCTTCAGAGGTATCACACTCTTGTGCTTTCACCTGCTCCTCCTCCAACAGCACACATTCTGCTCTCTTCCTCAACTTCTCCATCAGAGGCAGGAAGTGGCTCTTTAGCAGCCCAGAGTGGGCTTTGCAAATGATTGGCTGAGAAAAAACTGAAACCATTTCAAGTGTTATGAGTGTGGGAAAAAAGGAGAATGAAAAAAGCAATGGATGTCAAAAAAAGAATTCCCAACAAGTACTGGCCATCCCCACGATACCTGCCAGCTGTTTCATCCAGTCAGCCTGACTAGTGCCCACATGGTTGTGGATGATACGGATGATGTGGCCAAGTAGGTCACTGGCATGTTGAGGACTGACAGAAGAGCAGATTGGGTTGTCTGGCAGGCCCTCAGGTCCCCAGTGCCACCAAAGGGACATGTAGCTGCACAGCATGGGCAAGGTGACCTCTGTGACATGGACGTATTGGGCCTGGCGGGCTCCAGCACCAGCACCTGCCAACTCCTCGACTTCCCCCAGAGCTTGTTCCAGAGAAGGCAGGAGGGGACACATGTCCTCCACTTGGATGGACAGCCCCAGGTCTAAAAGCAACAGATACAGAAAATGAGGCTGATAAAAAAACAGAGGGCTTGAGACGTGTTGGGGGTTGAGGGGCTTTTCCTGAAGGCCGAGATTAAACACACAAAAGTGATAAATGTCACTGCAGTGTTGTTGTTTATTACCTTCTCTCTCGGTAGGAGTCATGGTGTTGTAGATAGAGTGAGGGTTGTTTTGGTTTAGGGCTGGCTCCAGGAAGCAAACAGGAAAAGTCTCAGCCAGCGCCGCCAGACAAGCGCCTGCAGCTGGCCTGTGCCTGCATGAAAACTGTGTTAGGTCATGCATGGGACTGTGTCATGTTTAAATGTTATTCAACTCTTCTGAGTAGGACTGATCTCATGCAAGCTGACTTCCCAGCTGCTTCTGTTGTATTATCAGTCAGAGCATGAAGACAATTATTGTATCAATCATTGTTTCTGATTTTAATGATCAAGTAGTAATCATTCAGTACAGTATGTACAGTTTGCACAAAACAGTCAAAGAAACATTTGAGAGAGTATATGAAAAAAGAAAAAAGTGCAGACATCAAAAGAAGAACGGTACCAGAATCAGTAAATTCATTAGCACAGACTCTGAAATCACAAAGGCAGTACCTCTCCATGTAGATGCTGCTGCTGGTGCCAAGTGAGAAGAGGCTGTTGAGGATCCTGTAACAGGACACTTGGATGCTCCCCACTGAAAGACAAAGTGATGCTTAAACATATCATCCCTGTAAGGCTTCTGTCAGAAACAGTCAAGGACAATAAGTAGGAAAGCTGATAGCACAGAATCACTGAGAGATGGACTGGCTGGCTGGATGGCTGCTGATTCAGGTAATGAACGATTCCAGGAAGGTCAGGATATTAGTGAGGGAGAAAATATGCTCCCGCTGCTCTGTGGCCATGACTGAGACACTCAATGAGAGCTGCTGTCAAAGATGTGGAGGATGAGGTGGATATGAGGACATCCCTGAGTGATTTCAGGCGTGTGGAAACCAGCTGTTCATCCAGCTCCTCAGCATGCAGAGGGAAGTGACTCAGACTACTGAAAACATGTGGCGGTGGTTTTAATTTTACTATTATGTGATAATATGTTGACAAGCCGCATTCATTACTGTTCTTTTTAGGGTGCACATCAAGGAAGTCCTTACCCAGCAGGTCCACGCCATAGTTTTGGGTGCCAAGATGCTGGAAGAGGGCAGTGAGGTTGGGGAGAAGAACGGAGGTCACGTAGCCAAGAATTTTGGCCGCTCCTCTAGCCTGCTGACTCCGACTCTGACTCAGACAGACCATGCTAACAGAAAGGTTTTCCACGGTCATCTCCAGATCGGCTGCAGCAGCCTCAAAGAATGAACGCAGAGATACTTGGACAGACTCTGGGGCTGACTTCATCAAAGTCCTGGGGCCAAGAGGCACAGAATGATTTGGTGACAAGTAAATATTTGTTGATATTCTGTATGTGTGAACAGAAAAATAATAAATGGTTTTCCACAAAAGTAGATCAAGTAAAGGGGAACAATGTTACATAAAAAGTGTAGAAAATATAGATGCAGTGCTCTTTTGGAAAACTAAAAAAAAAACTAAAAATTAAAATAAAAATTTAAAAAATAGAATAAATAAATAAAAAAGGTGGGTAAGTGGACTAAATCAGTTGCTAATCAAACCACCAGGTGAAACCCAGATGACATCAATCTCTGCAGAGCCAAGATTCTTCTTCTAGCGTCATGCATCAGAGGATTGTCCTCAGGGAGTTAAAGTGATATCAACCACAATTAGATTGCATCAGTGCATCAGTGGCTCAATTACGCCAGTCCTCTTCTGCTCGGACATGATGCTGTGACACTGATGCTACGCAGGCAGAGGAGATCAATAGAAGCAGAATAAGACAGTAGTGCCATCTAGCTACCTGGCATCCAGAGCCTGAGCCAAAACATGGAGGCAGCTTGCAAATGAGGATGCTTCGTTTCCTGGGAAAACACACAAATACACACACACATTAAATCCAATGCAGACACAAAAAAATGTTTCACTACAGAACATGCAAGAACACACAAGGAATAAGATGAATCTCTGACAATAACATGAACACTGAACGTGGCAAAGAGCTCTCCGAGGAACAGCAAATGAGAACAAGTGAAGCAAATTAATGTCTGAATAATTCATTTCCACACCATCCTTACAAAAAAGTGACATCCTGTGTCTTACTAGAGCTGCAAGCTTACAAAAGAGGCTGGTTGTGAAGAGAAAAGACAAGTAAAGAAAAGAGGAAAGAGGAGTGGAAAAGTAATTACAGGTCACAAAACCAAAAGAATGGCAGCACAGAAGAATGAAGTTTCTTTTGTTCAAAAAAACAAAACAAAACAAGTTTTCTTTTTGATAAAAGAAAACTTTTAATGTCTGATGAACTGTACCATAAAATTACAATGTGCAAGGGCATAAACACTTCTTCAAATAATGTGCTTGTAATCAACATACTGTGTGTTTGGCACTTACCTTGCAATCATCTCCTTCTCCTTCTTTGAAGCACGGCTTCTATCACCACTCGAGCCGAGAGAGGTGGAGAGAAAATACAGAAGGTGGCTCTTCACATATTGTTCCAAAAGAGGAAGGATAACCTGTTAAATGGAGTAATAACCAGTGATCATGGCAGTAACCATATTCCCTTTAAATAACTTCTAACTTGGTCAAAAGCATTTACTCTGTTTGACAGCATCACATTCATTCTGTGCCTGAGCTTCACTAAAGCCTCGTAACATCCACTGAGAAAAAAAGACACATTTTATTTACCCATTACATCAATATAGATAACTCTAGACGTCTCATTTGTTCCTTTTTTCCATCATTCAGCTGATTCTAACGTCTTTTAATGGTAACTAGTATGTGAAGAAGCTCTCAGAGTCTGAGAGACGATGAACCCAACAATGACCTCAGGAGGAAAGGTCACACATTTTGCACTCGATTAGCTCTTCCTTTTAAGTACTGGCGGATGGACAGTCAGACGGATGGACAGTCAGACAGAGACATGCGCCGCAGTGTGAGTGTGTGATTGAGTGGGTGGTGTAGGCCGCACAGATCTGAGGCATGACAGTTCACGGTCTTGGTTGACTGGGTCTGACTCAGGAGTCCCATCAATGAAAAATAAACCTTTTTCATTCGCTGCCGCCTCTGAGGCAGAACTGTGAAGGAAGCTTTAATCAGTCCTGATGGCAATCGACACACCCACATGGATTCCCGAAATCGTTAAATAAATTACACAGCCACAAAGGGTTCTACTTAGAGGTGTCGCCCATGGCAACCATCTAACAGAACTAATTAGATGACGTAAATGAAATGGGAAAAAAAGCCAAAGAGAGAAACAAACATGGCAAAGGAAAAATGAAAATGGAACGGGGCTAAATCAATGTTAGAGACTGTATATCAAACAGTAGATTTCAGCTGCTTAGATATTCATTGATCTGAGACAAACCTTGGGAAAAAAATGTATCAGTTGCTGATGTGGAGCTCTCTCTCCTTTAGACATCTGTCCTCTGGCTTGCATCACCTCTGGAAAGAAAAAGCAGTGACACACAATGAATATTAAATGAATACTACAGAATCAAAGACTACAACTATCACGATACTAATGACAAATAGAAATTAAACGTTTAACGGGCCCTCGCACAACCGCGCCCGTCGGGGAAAAAGCACGTCGTCGCAGTAAGCACCGTGTACAACGCAACAAGTTCGTGAAAATGATGGTCCAACTTTACGAAGAGGTTTACTTCCTGTTCCCAGTAGGGGGCGCTATGCCTGTGAACTGTTGTTGGCATGTCAGTCTCCTCAGAGGGGCAGTCTGAGCACACATTTAAAATTTTAGACAGATCAAACAACGTAAAGTGAAGTTACGACGACTTCCTGTCCATGGCGAAGAACGCCGTCACGGTGGTGCTGGCGTTTGATGCAACCTCCCATGATTAGTCATTCAACATCGTCACTGTGTAAACATTAATCAAATTAAAATACAATAGAGTCAGTCCAAATTTTAAAGAGCTGTATATTATAGAATAAATCATGTCATTTCCTGTTGCCAGTAGGTGGCGCTACGACCGTGAGTGAAATTCCTCGTACAGATGCGTTCAGGCTGGCAGCCTCGTGAAATGTTTAAAGTTTGGTGCATTCAGAACGAGGCACACTGAGGTTATACACAATTCCTTGTTCACGGCGACATGGTCAAAATGGCGGTCCAGCCACGCCCACACCGTTAATCCGATTCAAAAGATTTTAATAACTTTTCATGTCACAAGTCTGAAGAGCGTCCACACCAGATTTCATGACATTCTGATCAAATTTGTAAGAGAAGTTTGTTAAAGTGCGGCGCATGTCCAATTTTGGTCATTTCCTGTCGCCAGGAGGGGGCGCTATGAGTCTGGCTGAATTTCAGCATATGAAACGCTTCAGGGCTGGACTCTTGTCATACATGTAAAGTTTCATGCTGA
>JAQLOL010000003.1:19533109-19556125 GCA_029783665.1 Naso thynnoides
GGGACTCTTGTCATACATGTAAAGTTTCATGCTGATTGGACAAGGTACAGTGTAGTTATAAGCATTTGAGTTTTTCTTGGCGAAACGCTCAAAATGGCGGCCCAGCCACGCCCACACCGTGACTCAGATTCTGACAATTTTAATAATTTTCAATCCCAAAGGTGTCAAGAGCACACCCAGTGATTTTCATGAGGATACGATAAAATCCCTAGGAGGAGTTCGTTAAATTCCGATGCCTGAAACACCAAAAATCAGGTCTTATTTTGAAACTTCAACAGGAAATGGCGGGCGTCCTGTCGACCGGACAAAAAGTCCAAGCGTGCAAATCTGTGCGTCTCGACATGCTCTACATGCCTACCAAATTTCATTCTCCTCCGTCAAACCACTGATTTTTCATGAATTTTTTAAATGTTTGTAGGGGGCGCTATGGAGTCGTGTGGCCCCGCCCACTTGTGAAACGAATAAAATATGTAAATTTTCACCAGGACTGATTTTTGTGCCAAGTTTGATGAGTTTTGAAGTATGTTAAGGCGTCAAAAAGCCGGCTGATTATCCCAGCAGCGCTCGCTGCTCGGCCCTAATAAGGAAAAGTGTTGCTCATGTTTTTTTCATGCCAAAGACAGTTTAAAACAAAAAGATGATGGTTTAAATTTAAACCACCCTGAGGAAAACTTGCTGAATTTAGACTAACAGGACTCTTGTTCATTATTTTGATATTTAAAACCTTGTCTCATGAACCTTCGGGATGTGCCGCGTCAAAGTCCACATGTTTTGTTTCATATCCATGATTCATTTTTTGGTCTTTACGTTGATGGAAGTGTTCTGTTACCCAGCTCCAACATGAGCTCCTGGACCTCCTCAGCATGAGACAGCAGCCGCTGCAGAAGACTGAGACCAAAGCAGCTGGCTGCAGCAGGAAAGTCCGTCTCCGCTGTCTTCCGATCCCTGAGAGGAAATCAAACAGGTCACAGAAACACATTACGACCTCAAAGGCAAAGGAGCTCTGACCTTAAACAGCACACAGTCTGGACTATGGCTGTTATGTTTTTACTATTTTACTGTAAGAATAAGTAAAAAAAAAAAAAAAATACGGAGGCAATGCAGTTATCTTATTCACTGGTTGTTCTACACGCATCAGGGGTTGATTGTTGTCATACCACCTTAACACCGTTACAAGCACGATAAACCTGAACGCATCATTTGCTTCCCACCTCTTGCGTGCTGTATCACATTAACCTTCTCAGTCGTCAGGTTATTCTGTACTCACCTCCACACAGTGTAGCCATTAAGCTGAAAAAACTTGAGGACATCCTGTGCACTCTCTCTGAATTTGGTCTTTTCCTTGGCAGTCAGAGTATTGTAGGGCACAAGCACTGAAAGGCCACTCCCTCCTGAGAGCAGAAAGGGCTCAAATACATCACTTTTTCTTTTTTTTTTTTTTTTGCTGCTACGTGCTCCTTGGGAGGAGAGGAGGGACTGAAGAAAAATGCTATAATACGCACTGTACCTTTACTCTCAAGTTCTAATTTCCTCCTCTTGGCCCAGGCATTGTGGTAGTTTTCAGCCAACTGTTCAGCCATGGCCTAGAGTACAAAAAGAAAAGAGAAAACATATAATTTATTTCACAACTGACTTGTTTTCAACTCACTTCCTAGTTTTACCAATCTGCAGCTGGTTTAAATAATGGCATTGCAGGCCCACGAGGAAACTATTTTTCCAGTGGAAAACTTCTCCTATCAAGGAAACGACTCTAGAAAAACCAGCCCTGAACGCCAAAGAATTTACCCGTAGCAGATGATTTATCTGAAGCTTTGTGTCTCTGAGTTCTTAGCAACTATTTCTTACGTGTCTTCATAATCTGACAGCTCCCAATAATAATCCCTCCTATTATTACTCTGAATATTCAGCTGTGCAATGAAAAAGTGAATGTCTCTCTTATACACAGAATACTGCTAACAGGCCAGCGTTGCCACAACACAGATCATGTGACAGAAATAAAACAGAGCCAAAGTTCGGCCTGATTGAAATGATGCATGAAGCAGAAAAACAGTAAGAAACTTACACACTGGTCCCATGATAAAGTGATGCTGCTCATGTCAATGGGTTTGGGGCTGAACATCGATGCTCCTTCAAAAGAAAGCTAGGACACACGACAAACGTGTGATTGCTCATTTCAAATAACATCTGAAATCTGGTCATGGAGAAGTTTAGCTGAGAATAAGGTTATTTTCACCTGCCCGGACTGAGAGACTCTGCGTGCACAGGTATGCGTGCCAAACGGATCTCCTTCTTTGGTTCTCTCTATGGTCCATCCAAAGGCCAGCATACTCTTTATGGTCTCTTTCATGGCCCAGCGGTATGCCTCCTTTTCCTGGAACACTCAGAAATAATTCATGGATAATGTCTCGTATAAAACTCAAACGAGCAGGTCATCAAAGAACAGCAGAAGGGTGGAACATGACTGATGTAATTTTACTTTGAAAAGCCTGCAGTGTGTGAATCACTATGAATCCAGGTATTTTAATCTTTTTATAAAGAACACACCACATCTGAAATCTAAGTGTTTCTGGGATTTGTCAGTCACGGCTTTCTTCATTCAAGCACATTCACACACAGCGTGAGAAGCTGAGGGTACCTTCTCAGCCAGAGCTCTGTACGGCTTGAGGAGAGGGTGAACCTTGGTGTTCTCACAGAGCTGCTCCCCATGAACCCAGCCGTGAGCAAACTATCACGGAGAACACGGAGAAATCACACAATCAGCGCCTCAGTCGTGAACAGGACATCAACAACTGTGCTTTGTCACCTTTAACAGGCTGTTCAGATCAGACTAACTCCTGTCATAGTACCTTGTCCAGTGACCACTTCTCGTGAGTGTGCTCTGCATATTTGTTCACGACAAACTCCAGTCTCTCGGGCACAAACACGCTGATGCAGAGAAAGAAAAAAATAACAGAATTTAGCTCTACTGCACTGTTACACGTTCGGACACAACTGCTAATGCAAAGATTTACTGAGAACGTGAAAAAAAGCTGGTAACATCAAAACCTCTTTGAATATGAAACTTTGACAATTTTGTCAACCAAAGTGCAGCTCACACTTCTCAGGGAAAAGAGCTGCTATTCTTAGGACATCCAGAATCAATACACTTCTCTGGTCAGTGTCTTACTTGGACGTATCTACAGGATGGGGGTCAAAGTGTCCGTCTGTGTCTATGAAGGTTTTTTTCTCCATATGGGACACGCAGCTTGAGTCCATGTAGGGAGGCAGGGCCTTGGCCACTGCAGACAGGAACTGGACAGACAGCCCAAATAAGTGAGGCTCGTAGGGCTGGAGAGTTTGAAAAGGAAGGGGAGAATGAGAAAGCGTGTTGGCTGAAAAGAGGACTGACAGGAAACAGCATGGGACATGATAAGAGCGTGTCTGGGGAAGCCGGGCAATAAAATGGGACAAATACTGTGTCGATACAGAGAGAACAAAAATTGTACAGTAATTAGCAACTTCAAAGATCTTATTTTGACAGTAATGTGTTTCCTTTTTTCTTCATGAGTCTAAATGCACATACAATCAATTCAAATTTAATCACACTATGACTTTATTTTGGAAGCAAAGATGGACCCGTTGCAGACATACTTCCCCTGACTGTCCAACTCAAACAAGCTGCCAAGAAAGAAACTCCGTTAGAAACCCTCTGAAGTCCTCGAGAAGTCTCATTGTCTGGCTGTGAATCCCTCACTACAGACAGACACAAGCGTCTTCTCTAAAGCACGCTTCAGAAGTCAGTTTACTGCTAAAAGGCAACAGGAACTCGCTCACTTACTGAGAGTGGATGTAAAATTAACACTTTATTTTTAATTACATTATACACACATCATGTATACGTGTATGCATATACACATAATATTACACACTGTATCCCACAATGCAAGTTTAGCTGGTGTAATTAACAATAAGTTTTCCTTGTTGTACAATTTCATCAAAATATTTCTCAACCTTCCGTTATTTTTCAGCTGTAACAAACGTACATTAGTCCACTGACGTACCAAGTGTTCTAAGCTCCAGTACAGACAGAGTACGTTATACTCCGTACTCTGTCTCAGACGCTCGGTGAGGCTGCAGCTCTTTGATGTGAGCCACTCGTGAACTTACCTCTTTGATGTTTTCATGTTCTCTATCAGTCAGGTTCACTGTCACACATACAGTATGATGGAGCATTCTTTGAGCAAACTGAAAAAATATTCACTGATCATTTATATCTCCCATTTCCAACAACTCCATTTAGGGGTGGGAGGATTCAGACTGAAAAATTAAGCCTTAATATGAGGTGAAATATATCTGCCTCCACTAGGTGTTTCTGGAAGTTCACTGAAGTCAAAACCAAACATGCATTTCTCATGAAAAAGACTTTGAGAAAGATAAAACGGCTGCTCAGGGAAAATATTATCCTAATTTCAACTCATTTCAACGTGGGTTTAAGACTGACACATGTGGGTAAAACAGTTTACCTTCTTTGCCAAGCCATTAAATACACCCCAGAACAACTTTATAGACAGGTGCAGCTCCTCTTCAGAGGCCAAAGCCTGGTCACCCTGTCCCGCAGGGAGCAAGTAATACTTCCACCTCTGTTCGTAGTGACTGCTCAAGAGCTGTCAGATGAAAGCATTGACCACAGTCAACAAAAATTGATCCATTTCAATCATACATTTCCACATATTTGGTCATACATTTAAATTTTTGTCTCCACCTTTAATGGCATCTTGCTGTGGTCAGTGAGATGGGGCACATCGAAGACCAGATGTCGAAGAAGCGGCTGCATCATAGATGGCTGGAGTTTACTGAGGACACCAGCAAGTGCAGAATTAGTCACAAGAGAAGATACACACCACACCCACAACTCGTTCATACACAATGAGTTCTGACAGATCAGCGTGTCTCAGAAGGATGACACATGTAATTGAGAAGATGCCATGAGCAAGATGCTAATTAATTTAACATTTTGATTAAATTTGCTAAATTACATGTGAAAGGAGCAAAAACAGGCTTTATAATGATTCATTAAATCTAATGAGTGGGAATAAGACTGCACTAATGTGCCTGCATCAGCTGATAATCTGGAGCCATTTCTCATTCTCTTGTCAACGTACGATTGGGTGGAAGAGCAAATAGAGTGTAGGACTCAATAAATAAGAAGGCTAAAGCTACCACTATTTAGGAATCAAAAATAATGGACCACAGAAGAGGCAGCTTCCAAAACTGGCATTTTACTTTAACTTACATCATATACTAGCAGCTTATTTAAAAAAAAAACAAAACCCCAATGCCCTTTCTGCAGACAGACAGACAGACAGAGCCGTATCTCTGAGTCACTTCATTACGCTGCCATAAAATCCCACCTGCACACAGCCAGCAAACAATCTTCTATCGTGTCTCTCTGAGCCTTGGTCAAGCTCAGGGCCTTGGAGAGGCTGTAGGCTGCCTGGATGAGAGAATCCACCAGCAAGGCATGATCCTCTAAAGCACACAAGAGAGCTGAGCACTTGGTGAGCAGGGGAAGCACAGCTGTACACAAGTATCTGTTGAGGGCCAGGGCCATGTCAGTGGATCCTAATTCAGCCTGTAATAAAAAAGAAGGGTACGCTTACACCCAGTTCAATTACTCACATGTAAGTGGATCCCAACAGAAAAGCTGTAATAAGAGGCAGCAAGACGTTTCCTCAGACTGAACACAATTATGTACACACACGCACACACGTAGACGTGCATACTTTTCATAAGCAATGGGGAGCAACTTGGACGAATACAAAGTAACAGGCCACTCCTACAATGGTGCCCTGTAAAAAGACATTTTCTGTACTCACAGTGTCAAGAGAGACGGCTGCCTGAAGGTCAGGCAGAAAGCCAACTTCTAGTAGGTGGAGGAGAAAACTATGGCTCTCAATGCCATAAACCCGGTCCAGAAAGAGAACCATGGCTGCTTTGTGGTCTGGACAGAACACTGTGGACAGGTCAGGCTCAACCACCAGACCATCTGACAAACAACAAACAGGTAAAGCCCAGATGTTACAACCAAACACCAAAATGCTATTTCAGAAAATAATAATAATAATAATAATAATAAAAATCTATGCTACTGGTGCCAGTGCGAATCATCCAGACTCCACTACGGTCACAGTCATGCACAGCATGGTGACATGACAGGAGAGTCAAAGGCTGACCGTAGCTCGAGAGAAATCTCAGATCATGAAGAAAACTTTCACAGGCAGTCAAAGCTTCCAAGCCAGAGTTCTATGGTTCAATTCAAGTGATGTAGTGAGAGCTCATCCACCTTTAGACACTGAGGGGATGTGAAAGGGGATGCTGATGACGCCCTCAAGGTCCTGAACGGGGACGAGTGACCTCAGAATGGCTCTCATGCGGACTGCTTCTCCTTTTCCTCCTTGAATCAACTGGACAACAATAAACAATCACTGCTGCTGTCAGTCATTGATGGCCTAAATGTGACTGTCAGTGGGCATTATTTGTAATGATACAGTAACAAAGACATATTGTACTTTATATAATATACTTTATATATATAAAATTATTTTCAGTTCCCGTTCAGGTGTAGCCCACTTTGTCGTCAAACGTGCTGTCTGTTAATTCAGTTTCCCACTAGTGTTGTAGTTCTATGAAACTGTCTTTAAAAAACGTACTTTTCCTTTTTCTGCCTTCTTATGACTTCTATAAAGCATCTTTAACCAACTTGAACGATGCAACACAAATATGGTTTGTCTTGCTTTATGTTTGCACTTTAACACCACTGGAGAAGTAGAACAATAAAGGGCGACACGGTGGAAAAGCGGTTAGCACTGTTCCCGGCTGGGACAGAGCCTTTCATGTGGAGTTTACATGTTCTCCCTGTGTCTGCGTGGGTTTTCTCCGGGTGCTCCGCTTTCGCCCACCATCACAACATGTACATTAAGTGTATCTCCAGTCAGCACCCTCGACCACGGTGCTGGCTGAGTCTGGAGTTGGCCCCTGGGTGCTGAGTTAAATGCAGAGAACACATTTCACTGTACACTGTGTGTGTGTGACCAATAAAGACCTTCAAAGACACTACAGCAGTCAAATGATTCATGTGGTCACTGCCATCATCTGTATACATATTTTATTAGGACCAGGCCGTTCTGCTTAAAGACTGAAACAAAGCACATTTTATTTTGGTCTATTTTCGACTCGCTCTTTAAAAAGCTGTTTGCAGACTTTCTCCACCAGGTGTTATTGTTTGAGGCGTCAGCAGATATCGATGCGTAAGGGCTGCTGAAGGCTGCAAAACACTCACATGCTTCTCTGGAGCACAACGACCCAGCAAATCAATAAGAGCTGAATAGAAGGTCATGACAGCATGGCCCATGTGAATGAGGTCATCATCACTGTCCTCGGCGACGTCTCTGTTCCAGGAAACAATCATAACAGTCAAAAGTTTGTCATGAACTTCAACAAATCATAAGGAAAGCTCATTTCCAGCAAGAAATGCTTCAAACATCCTGAGAGAAAATTTCATCAACTACATCAAAGACTACGATTTAGCCTTCAGAACTGATTTAGTCCCTAAGATGTTAAACTGCGTCTGTACGAACACACACACAAACACTCAACGGCAATACCGACAGTGTTCTATTGGACTGGTCTGTGGTGTAAGGTCCGTCCATGGAGAGGTCATCTGAAATCCTGATGGCTTCCTCCATCGCTGCCAGGAGACCATTTCCCCCGTCGCCTCGCAGAGCAGGGCCGAAACACTCAGGCCGACGAATGAGTAACCTCAGCACCACATAAGCATTCTCCTCCACACTCTCACCTGTGCTCAGGACACGCACAGAATATAAAGACCAGCCAAAGCTCGGCTGTTGTGGCTGTGATTTTGTGTGGGAAGACTTTTTTTTTGTTTCTCTGAGATTGTAAATTAGTTTGCAAGACAGGAAAATAATCAACTGAAGAACAAATCAAGATGATCCATTAAGTAATGATGCTGAGGTTAATGAGTGTATATCAGACTGTGTAGAAAAGACGTCCAGCTGAAATCAGCGATGGTATGGAAAGTAAACACAGCTGAACTGTGAACACCTCATGAACTATTTGAACTGATGCGTTCTGGGTGCTGCAACAAAGTAAGAAAAATCAGTGTTTGAAGAATCTCAGAGGATATTTACCTCAGCTGCAAACAGCTTAGTTGATTAAGAGAATGAAATGATGCTTTTTTTTAACTTTGTGTGAAGAGATGAATGCCCTGAACAGGTCAAAAGTCAAAACTTAAACTGACTACATAAAGGAATAAATAATTTAATAGCACAAATAATTTTTTTAAAAATGCTTAAATATGAAAGGCTGTCAAAAAACTGAAAACTTGCATAAACACCTTTTCAAAAAACATGATTGATCCAACTGAATGTCTGTAACAGGACTGTAAAGTTGACTTAATTAAGGGCATTTCTAATGATTTAAACTCTAAGCAGAGCTTTTGAACTCCAGTGTTTCGATATTTTGCCGTTTAAGCCATCGGAGGACATCATCTGAGTGGGAGAACTTTAAGAAGTAGAACTAAACAGTTACCATTACAGAAGACAGCAAAACGAAGAAAGTCCAAGTAACGCTCGCCCTCCACAGGGTTCCATCCGATATCTGGGTAGCCTTTAACCGCTAGCGTGGGACAACTCTGGAGACCGCAGCCAGCAAGGTACTGAACCACCTGCACAGTAGGTTAGCTTTAGAAATGCAGCTTTATTGCAGCTGCTGCACAAATAAAACAAATAATGCAGCACAGCGAGGAGAAAGGTAGCTCTCACATTCTGCTTGACTGACTACGGTTTCAGTTTGGCCCTAATTTGATTTCAGGCAACTACTTGTAGTCATGCTAATGGTAAATATTTTTTAGAATGGTCTGGATGAATACCTGATTCTGATTGACTGCAGTCTATAACTCTCGATATATGACGCCTGCTAAGTGGAGTACTTCCCAGAAAGCTGTCTGTTCTCCTTACTGAATTAATATGCTGAAATTAGTAACCATAGCAATGGGGACAAACTCAAAGCATCCACTGATATTTTATTGCGATAGATTAAAATCTAACCTCTAATTACAACTATGAGTGACTTCAATCCAGTCACCTCAGGACTTTTTGAGACGGTGACAACTGTTCCAGTTAAACCCTCCGGTGAAAACTGAGTTACGCTTCAGCTGCATTTTGACCACTTGACAATATAAATTAAATGCCCTTTTTTTTCTTTCAAAAAGTGACAATACTGTAAGCAGGACAATGGCCTCTGAGGTACCCGTAACAACGCATTAATTGTTGCCACACTGTCCTTCAGCTCCTAAAGGAATTATTCCTTGTTTACACAGTGTGTTTGTCAATCTGCTGTTAGAGGCATCAAACTCTATGACACAGATTTGTACTGCTGCATGTCACACATCTTTACTGATAACTGTCAAATATACCAACTTATTGACCGAGGAAATCTGTTCAAATGTGCACAGGCTGATTTCTGCAAGATTTATTGTCAATTACTTAAATTTTAAGTATTTTATAGAGAGAAAGTATGCGCCACCTGAACATAAATAACACCGATGAGTGAAAAAGAGTTTTACAGCAAAATCATTTGGATTTGCAGAGCATCTTTATTACACAGCAGAGCACTTAATGGATGCTACTTACAGCAGTACGTTAGAGGAGGACACAGAACATGCACTTACCTTTTCCAGGTCAGGTTCCCTCAGTGCTAAAGCCAGTTCATTATTGTCCATGACAGAAGCTGCTGCCACATCCAAAGGAGTGGCCCCGCGCATGGACGGTGAAGCTGAGAAACCAAGGCATTGAACAACCTGAGCAACAGCTCCCCAAGTTTTCAAATGATTAGGCTTGAAAAATAAAGTTTTGTAGTATGAGAAGAGTTATTATTTTATCGTGACACTTTGCACACCGTGCAGACGTTAGCACAGGAAAGTGAGAGAGGACAATTTACCAAGGCCAACGCTGCTGTTTTCCAGCAGGTAGCTGAGATGGACGAACAGGGCTCCCTGATTGTGACAGCTGATGCGGCAAAAATAACAAAGAAATCGACAGCAGCTAGCCACCATCTTGGGGAAGGTAATCTCCTAATAAAAGAAATCCAAAGCATGACAGAAGAGAACGTCAGGAGGGAGCTGAGACAAAATGAACTGTACAGACAGAAGGAGCCGTGTCGAAGATGCACACCACGTGGAACAGATTTAACCTCCGCATTTCTTAACCATGACCCTTAGAATGCGGCCTAGAGAAAATCAATACTGATCGAGTAACAAACTAATGAAATGACCTGCTTCGACCACACACATTTTCTCCAGATTATCAATACAATTTTTGATTGATCTCTTACCTTTGATTTCCCCTCTCCCAGAACGTTGACCATCACCTCCATCACAGTCTCATGCATGCCCAGTGACCTCATGAGGTTGGGGTGCTGGTAGAAAACTTTATTATTCATAATGTCCCTGAACATTAACAGCGCATACAAAAAAAAAAACAAAAAAACCTGTAAGAGTATTTTCCACAGCACAAAGGATATAAAGATGCATACGTGTAAAAAATGAATGAATACAAACATCTGCAGAGGAATGCAATTATCAAAAGGTTTAAAAAGTCCCTGTTGCTCTGCAAACCAACCCTAGTTTTCTGATCATCAGCTTCTCCTCCTCCTTCCCCATGCGAACACTGAGGAGGGAGCGGATCTGACTCAGGGAGGACAGGAGGGCCATGGTGTCCTCTACCGAAGCCTGGCTGATCGTATAGGCTCTGCTGAGGGGTGCCGCCATTTGGCCCTCGAGGCCCCGATACTGGCGGTGCAGCAATGAGAAGACAGCTCTCACCAGTTCAGGGTCCTCCATCTCCGTCTCCTGAGCCCAGCGGATCATTGTCTGTGAGATCAGCTGTTTGAGGGACTCTGAAGCACCTGCAGGTGAAAGAAAAGGAGTGATTCAAGGAGAGGAGAGGATCCATGCTGCTCTTTTATTAAGGCGAGATACTGAATATGGCATGTAATTATATATTTGGATTATATAGTTGTCAGATACAGAGATTTTGTTGGACTTGCAACATAATATATATGTAATGAACTAAATTAACAACAATGTCTTTGATAGGAGGTTAATATCTGGTATTCTCATTCATATATCCACTTGCAACAAACTCCTCTCTTATTATGGTATGGTTTGGTGTTCTATACATGGTATTGATCCTGAACTGAAAAAAAAGGTCATGATCCCATGTACAGGTGAATAACTGGACATGTAGGAGTAATAAAATGTAGGCCCCTTGGAGAGCACAGTATATAAAATGTGCAAACTGAGACAAAAAAGGGACTTGACTCAATCAGTGCACTAACTGGCAGTCTGCAGTCTACTCTCTTCCACTTTGATGGGCTTCTTCTTCAGCCCGACGACTCTTGCCGCTAGACTGAGAAGCTGATCTTTGACAGACACCTCAGCATCCTCCTCATCCTCTCCAACACTGTCCATTTTAATGCCTGCACAAAATGAGATATTTCCACAGTTGCAATCATGGTAATGCCTTCTAAAAGATTTTCATAGTTCTCTGGCTCAGTGAAAACAGATAATTAATCGTTCAAAGACAGTTTTTCCAACCACAGTGTGTTGTGAGGAGGTGATGGAAGTCTTGCAGGATCTGTTGGATTTCCACAGGACAGGGACAGTTGAGCTCATCCTCTCTGAAGCTCAGCAGCATATTGATCTACAGATCAAAGGTCAGAGACGACACAAACAGCAGAGACCATTTTCTTAGAAAAGCCACACTTTTACTGAGCGCCGTGATGGTCCAGCATTTATAGACTATTTTGTTTCTTTGAGAGTGTACAGCTTCTGAAACATAACTTGGACTACAAGTCAAGATTTCATAACTTTATCTTCTCAGTTATCAGAGGCAGCTTCTAGAAATGAAACATGATTTAATTTCAGCCCTTTCGACCTGCTCCTGTGGAGGCGAGCGGAACTCCTTGGTCTTGCGGGCAGTGAGGGCAGCGGACATGTTGAGCGCTTGCATGACTTGGTTGTAGCGAAAGCGTTGGTCGTCCTGCAGCTGATGCACAAAGCTGTCAGAGAAGGCAGCGACAGCTTCGACCCTGTGGCGCATTTGGCAATCACACAGGTAGGACAGCAGATGGCAGAGCTGAAGAAAGAAATATCTTTAATCTTCCATAATAATTCATTTTAAACTGCAAATAGAAATATAACAAACTAAAATAAAATCTGCCGGTTCGTTTACCTCAAGTTTGACCGCTTCTGGAAGCTTTAATTGAAGAAGTCCATGTTTAGGGCTGTCATCTTCTTTTTTGTTCTCCAATTCTTTGTCATCATTATCAGCTTTTTCTTCTTCCTCTTGCTCCTCAGAGGTTTTGGGAACCGTACAGAAGACTCCCGGCTCTATCAGTCTAAGAACTTTTCCTAGGTCCTCATCCCTAAATACCCCCATAACCAGCAGAGTGTAGAAGAGTCTAATTAGGGGAACCAGCAGAAGCTCAATGCTGCCTCCTACAGGGTCCCTCACACCTTGACCCACAGCCCATACCCCAGCTGTCAGCATCTCCACAGTCAGATCCTTCAATACGTCGAGAGGAATCTCTGGGCTATCTATGCAGCCTATTTCAGCTGCACAATCCCCCTCTACTGCATCACTCCTAACAAAACAAGGAGGTGAAAAATGCATCTGGGGTTTGAGAGATGAGCTGAGACTGGTGTAGGGAACAGCAGTCGCCACATTCACCCCATTGTCAGGGCTGGGATAGAGCGTGACTTGTTTGGCCTGGTCAGTCATAGGCACAATGTATTCATGGTTCATCATGAGACATGCTGTGGTGTAGGTGCTCAGGTGGACCTAAAGGACAAGAAGATTGATTTTTTTTAATTTGTGAAAGACCTTTTTTCCTCATCCTGGCATAATAACCTAAAATACCAGAAAACACCTGAAGAAAAGCATGACCTCAACCGAGCGGTCACCTGAATAAGCAGCTGGTAGAATGCAGAGCGGAGTGGACCAGGTAGGTGGGGGTTCTGAATAGCGTGTAGGATCTGGGATTGGTCCACGTGACTGCATAGAGCGTGGCAAACTTTGGTGTTTCCAAGGGTGCACAAAGAGCAGTAGAGCAGGAGAGTTTGGTGGTAAAAGGTCAAGAGGTCATCGAGTTCTGACAGCTCCAAAATATCAACACACCTAGATGTAAGTCATCGAAAAGGAAGAAGAATTTCCGCTCGAGATTAGATTTAAATGCATTTAAATCTGAAAGCCAAATTTTAAAAAAAGCACATTCATTTCTGCTGTTGGACCTGTTTTCATCAGGAATCTGAAGGCTCATGACTTGCAAGGCCTCCGAGCACTGAACTCGCCATCCATGGCACTTGTCTGGCCGATCCACCGTCACCTGTAACTCACAGTCTGGTACTCTGGTCCATGAAACTGGGCTGAGGTGCTGGACCTGAACCCTTGGAGGACACTGAGGAGTGGCATTTCTTCTCTGGCTGCAAAGCAAACCTGCTGACAGCGGCATCACATTCTGGGTGAAGATGAAAACAAATACAGTGAATGTTGTAACGCATCACCAAACCATTCTGGATATTGAAGAGGTTGAACGACAGACTCAAAAGGAAATTCACCAAACAGAAGCTTTCCAACACCGAATGGATCACAGACTTTGCAAGCTGCAACCTGGTTAATTACTGGTGCAATCTCTTCCACAATTCTTTCAGAGCTATAAAATATGCTGCTTTTTCAAATCATGCTGACAAGCAAACAAGTGTAAAAAAACACAGCAGTCCTCTAATGTCTTTGATGGGATTAGTAATTGAGTTTCTGTACCTTAATGCGTCCCACTTCAAACTGAAACATGTTGCTGGTGGTGGGCTTGACAAATACAGCAGGAAACAGTTTTGTACTGGCTTCCACCTGATAAGCAGCGCAACAATACACCCTCAGTTTAATAATGCAGTGCTTGCTGTTACACATCACTCACTGTAATAACTTCAATTAATTATCTCCCGAGCACAGCATACAACAGCTCGATATGAGCTTCATTGGAAAATAGTTGCACATTTATTTACATGTTAACGTTTAACAAGAGGTAGTGGAAGGAGGGGAAAATAGTGATTAACACGAGCAAATCAAATCAATTCCTGTGTGACCAACCTGGTAGAAGGTGGTCATCTCCACTCCACTGGAGGTGAAGGTGAGCAGTCCAGTGGCCGTGTCGATTAAACAACCTATTTCCAGCCCTGAACTTCTGCGGCTCTGAGACAGGCCCGTCGCCTCCCCGGCACACACCATGTAACAGTTACTTTGCTTCACACTGTGAGAAGAAAACCACGGGGGTGCGGGAAGTGGAAGTTAACTGATCATTTGTCAAGAGATCCAAAAAAGAAGCAGGAGCGAATTAAAGGGCAACAGAATCTTTTTTTTGTGACAGTTAATATGGTTCAGCAGTCCAATAAATCACATTTTGTGAAATAGTCTAAATATGGTGTGTGGAGGATAATCGTGACAACAATCAACGACATATCTGATTGATTAGTATTTAAACCCTTGGTAAAGTCATGCTTGAGAACTATAAAACTGCCTTTGTGTATACGAACCTCTCCAGGACTTTACCACTCTCATCTCCAAGGGTGACAGTCACTGTTTGGACGCTGTCAGGGTCAAACGCCGTGTCGTGCTGACGGAAGTCAGAGGTCACCCAGCCTACCCACATGTTAAAGGGCTCCTGGCCTGGAAGAACCCTCACTGAGTAGTAATACTGAAACAGAGAGATCATCAGGTTAGTTTGTTTGTTCAGAATTACATTGGCTTGAAAAGACCTGAAGCTCAGTACACGTGCATGAGCCTGTCAGTGAATACACTCTGAGGCAGCAGAGTCCCTCCTGTTCCCCCTTACGGGCATTACTCACAAATGTAGACATGACGGTAGAGAACTTTTCTGGCTTCCTGTGGTGACTTGGTTAATGTGTGATGATGGTGAAAGGAAAGTCTTACTCTGGAGCTCTGGATGAGGTGATCACTGTTATCTTTGTCAACTACAACATCTTCTAGAAGCCGTGCAGATGAGTTGCTGCTGAGTAGGCCTGGTTTACTTCTCTTCAGCATGAACCTAACAGAATATAAACTCACATGAATTCACACACATGAGCACATGAACTCTTCTGATTTATTATGACTGTGTGAGAGTCATTTGCCATCTTTGTTTCCTTCAACAATTTTCATTTCTTGTTTGTCATTCAATCAAAAAACTTTATTTATAACCCCGCTTTTATCATTTTAAATATCTGAGGACAAATATGTTTCACGTGTTTAAATAATTTCACATTAGTATCCTGACAAAAGGAACATTAATGACAAGTCATGTGTATCATCCAAATTTAAAAAGACAAGCATTTTATTTCCTATGATAGCAGTTTTGGTTTCTCTGCAACCTACCGTTGTTTCAGTCTTGATGTTTTGTCGTGACTATGATCCTTATAGTTAAGCTCATCTCTTGAGCCAGCAAAGCTGTGGGCGGACTTCCTCAGCACTTCAAAGTCAGAGTCCACCTCCTCCTGCTCTTTCCTTCCTAAAAGGACAATGGGAATTAATTACAGCAGGGCTCTGGGGAGCTCACGCAGAACAAACATCGAGGTCATAATGGTAGAATATCAGTAATCTGGAGAGTGGATAATGTGGATCCAGCAATGAGCAGCTACCCAGAGCTCACACACTAATGATTTTACTCAGTATTTCATCTTGTAACAGCTCTGTAATTCGTATGTGCAGCATCAGAGGTACTTTCACTTTTGAGTGTCTGGTAAACCAAACGAGTCTTTGCTCTTGTTTTTTGTGAAGTCACCACGAGATCTCCTGGGCTAACTTAAACACGCTGTGTGATGTGATTTAATGCATTACCACCTGAACTTGGAGACAGAGAGCTGGAGGCCACTGGAAGCACATTCCCCACAGGACTCTTGAGGACAGCAGCACATTCGATGGGCATGCTGAGTCGGTAAAAGGCCATCTCACTGCCTCCACCATGGTGTCCAAACAACCGCTGAGAAACCCTCAGGCTGGATGAAACATCCATTGAGCCACTGACTCTAGTGACCTTGACAAAGACAACAAGATTTTCAGGATCAGTGTTGTCAATGAACCAGTGACTACAAGCTGCCCTGGGTCCCACAGACACTAGTATTTAAATACTGCACGACAGACTGCAATATACTGCATGTTTGAAAAAATATGACCACCAAGCTGTTTTTAAAGGAGGCCTACAGGCTGCTAAACTAACCTGTAAGTTGTGATCATCTGGCACTGTGGACACAAACTGAGGCTGATTCCAACTCATCCACAGGGCTGGATTTCTGGTCATGTTGACAGCGAACGGTTGATGGCCCTCCTGCAAGCCACACGCAGTGAAGTACTGCAGAGAGTCCACCTGGCGTCCCAGGTTGAGCCTCCCCACCTGGTTCACCCCAACACTGACCACAGGTAACAGGCCTGAACACGAGAAATTTAGTGTGATAGGGGTTTTCATGTCTTGTTTTTTAAGACATAATACTGCTACATTAAAAGCCAATGTCTTAATTATCTCTCATTTTAATGGTCAGTATCAAGTCTTTACAAAACACTGTATAAAGTCAAAAACTGATCCAGACCGTCTCTGATATCAAAATCCTTGGCAGCCAGCTCTGATCCTCTGTCATTAAACAGCAGCTCTCCATTGAGCGTGACCATCATGGTGCGTTCAGCCATGTCCACCAAGCAACCCACCACGTCGCCTCTCTGCCACTGACGTCCAAGGGGCTCAACACCCTGATGGTACCACTGAGCCTGAACCAAACGGGAAGACGAGCAGGAAGACAGAAGAAGAGGCAAGTGTAAAAGCTTCACCCAGAAACAGCAAAAGAGGTCAAAGAACCAAGCCAGCATGATGACAGCTAACAGGATTGTGAGACTCAGCTCAGCAGATTACAGTGACAGTGCACCACTTCTTTACGTCCAAATCCCTCAACACGGTGGCAAGTGTAACAATGCTTTTGTGCACTGATTTTAAATATCATCCAGCAGAAACCGGCCGTGTTTGTTTAGTCTGCGTCACGCATCATAATTGCAGCTTAGCAGTAATTGTGAACAGATAATATTGCCGGGATGTGCAAGCTGCAAGTTGAAGTTAGATATTCTGTTAGACTGTTCAATGCATTATTCTTATTCGCCTGTTTTACAGACAATATGATGAGGCAGTTCTGGCTCTGCTCTGCTCTCCAGCATCACTACTAATCATACAGAATAGAGCACAAACACTTGTTATTACTGTAGATCCACTCATAATTCTGTATACTGTAATTTAAATAAGAAGGACTTAGGGACTTAAAGACAATTTTCAATATACTTGGGATTTAATATTAAAAAGGAAGTCATTGGAGGTTTAAGAAAGTCACACATCTTGGCTTACTGTGTTTTCAGAAACAGGACATTAGCACCAAATTAAGAACTAATATCTCACCTCAGATCCATTGAAGACATACGCTTGGTCATCTGTACCAAGCTCTTTGTCAGGTGTACATCCAGGTCGGGCCCAGCCCACTCTCATGTTCCCCGCCGTCACTACTTCCAATTCAAAGTACCACTTCCCCTCAGTTACAGCAAAGGACTTGTCTGGCCTGAACACTCTGCACCTCTCAGCAGAGAACAGACACGGATTTGATGAAGTGCCTATAAATTTAAAAAATGTCATCTGCCGAAATATGATTTGAATTCAACCTTTACACATTTTGTAAATATTCTGTTATCTGTTTAAATAAATATTCCATTTTTTTTACAAGCAGCGCCTAAAACCGATTAAACTTACATTCATTATCTTGTGCTGTTACAATAAATATAAATGAACTGAGCTATAACTACTAAGACTATTATTTGAACCATACGCTGTCCGTGGCTGTGGGGCTCCAGGCTGTAACCGTAAGCCAGCAGGGTACCAACAGCCTCTCTGACACTCTCCCTGCCCACTCTCCTACTGCGTTCATCGAGGAGGCTGTAGGGCACGAGGTGAGGGCTCCGCTTGGCTTTCGCATCCTAAAAACACAGAGGCAAAACAGCAAAAATGGTCAGAGAATGAGATCAGTGATTCTGTTGCCAGGGCATGATGTTGCTATGTACACGGAGAGACTATGTGCTGAGTACACCTGTCAGTATACTTTACTCTTAACACTACCTAGAACAATACAGGATTACTTCTGAGTTTGACTAATAAGCTTCTTTGTGGCAGTGCGTGACCAATGCAGCACAGAACATAAACCTGCTGGGCTCCGTAGGTCCATCCCTGCTTGATTCGCTCTTTGGCCCAAACATTGTGCTCATTCTCTGCCAGCAGGTTCACCATTTCCTCTTGGGCCACGTTCAGAAACACCTGGCTCAAGTTGACTGGGGCAGGCGTGTAGCCACTCGGCTGCTCATACCTGGGAAAGGGCATAAAAAATGGCCATGACGCATTTCACGTGTGGCTAAAAAAACACGGCGACACCTCTTGACCAACTGAACCCAGCCTCCAAATGTGCGAGGGCTCAGAACAAAATGCTAATAAATGCACATACTTGGTGGCTAGTCTCACGTATTTGACTCTGTCCTCGGCGCGGTCATCAGTCAAACCAATGTGGAAACCAAAAGCGAGGAGAGTCCTCCGGCAGAAAAACAAACAGAAACATTCACTAACCAGACAAACATTACCGCACACACGGTTTATTGGTGTTCCTAGTGTAAATGTTCTTTTTTTGCAATTGCCATACATCTGTGTGTCATGTTTAATAACTGAGTCAAAACAGTCCCACAGAATGGAAGTTTTGTCTATTGTAGGACGCACAGCGGAGCTCACCTGAGGATGTCCTGTGCCATCTGGAGGTTCTGGTTCCTCTCTGTCTCTGACAGCTTGGAGAATTCCACGAGACACGGATCATGCCTCTTGACTTCATCTCTCACCTGGTTGACACAAGTTTCTTTTTTAAGCTGCATGTGAAACTGATGGAAGCAGGACCAGTCATGTTTCAAGTCAAGCTTTAGATAATGTAACAACTCTTTGTCATTTCATTCAATTAATTTTGGGGTGTCTCTTTTCTTACAGGTCCATGTGTCCATCCAAGGTCAATCTTATCCACAGACCAGAGTTCATGGATATTCTCAGCTATTTTCTCTCGGATATCCTCGAGTTGTGGGGGCAATACCACCTATGAGGGATATTTGAGTAGATTTAAAGTTACTAAACTGAACTAATGTAGCATATTTCTACAGAGGATTTGTTTCAAAAAGGATAGAAATATATAAACTGTTTAAAATTCTTTCTAAATCTAGAACCATCACCTCTGTAATAATTCAGCATCCTAAAAAAAAAAATTAAAGGAAAATTTGTTTGACCTTGCTGAGTTTTACCTTGCTGACATCTACTGGTGTGGGAGTAAAGGTCACTGGAGTTGCAGGCACTGAAGGGCCAATTAGCTCTTGTTTCCCTTCTCCATGATCAAATAAGTACTTCTGACACGGCTCCACCCTCAGTTTGACCCTTGGGAGCAGTGCATCAGAGCAGGGAGCAAAACCCGGTGGAGGCAGGAAGCGGAATTCTCCGTGGCTTCCTCCGAACAGAAAATGAACCCTGATGGGAAGCATTTAATGTCGGAATGGAAGTTATTTAACACACGCAAAAGAAAAAATAGATAAGGACGATGTTTCAGTAGACAATTTCTATTCACTAGGTAAAGGTCAGCCAACTGAAAACACATTACAAGTATTACTGAATGCAGTATGCTATACCAGAATTTACTGAACAGCCAAAATCATATCTCCTCTACTGACTTGACTCCAGCAGAGAAGCTGACCACAGGATGAAGAAGTCCATCAGCTGTGAAGTTTTCCAACATGCCCTGCACAGGAAGACCGTTGATGCGGAAGGAGATGCAGGGAGCGCTGAGGTCGAGACAGCAGCTGACCACGTCGTCATCTCGTAACAGGTGAATGAAAGGGGAACTCACTCTGCGGCCCACACAGCCTGAAATCAGATTTACAGTGTTCAGGATTTTTTTGCTTGTGGGTTTTTTTCCTGAGCTCAAAATAATGAAGCACTTTTCACAACACTCTTTACTGAATGAAACCCCAATTAATAAAAAATTATAAAATGTATGTTTTTCCTCTTATTTCCATATGATGTTCAGATTTCTTCATAATTATTTCATTCTTAAAGACATGCTGCAAAAGCTTAGGCTCACATTACATCCACATTCACTTTGGCAGCATGCTTCTGGTGCTGATGCAGGGCAACATGACTGATGTGATTACAGTACAACACAAAAGAACATCACAAATTACAATCACGTCGATTTCTGCTTTGCATTCAAAATTCTTACAGGAACTCATACTGACCAAGACTACAATCAAATGAACCTAGTAACTGTTGCATCATTAAATTTCCTCTTTTTGAACTGATCTTAATGTGGCATCAACACACGTCCCTGCACATCTCACTGCAGCTGCTGACTTACGATCATCTCCCCGGGCTTCTGTGCGCAGAATCAAAGAAACAGGAAGTTACATATATTCAGGCTCTCTCTTGAATGTTGCTGCACTCAATATTTGTATTTCAGTAGCTGTTGAGGTTTTCTTACATATGGTCAAACATGCAAATATTTTTCGGTGAGCTACTTAAAGCACACACTGAATCTTGTACCTGTTGCTTGAACTCATTCTTACCTGACCAGAGGTGAAGCCCATCAAAGCTGTAGGAGCAGAAGTCATCTCCCTCCCCGTTGCTTCCCCAGCCTTCACCTCCTGTGGGTCTGGGCTGGTAGCCCTTAGTGCAAGCCCAGCCTACACGCAGGTGTGTCGGCTCAGAGGTGAGGAAGGAGTCCACGTGATCCACAACCAGCTCGTAGTACCACCGCCTATACTGGGCTGAATCTTCCCCGACAGTCAAGAAGATGTTTGGCCTCATGCTGTGGTGAAGGGACGTGTCGAGGAAAACAAAAGAACAAAAAAGACTGTATGCAGCTGTGCCTCTTTAGAAAGATTTTCATTTATGTGGTTTAATTAGCATGTTACTCAGTTTAATAAGAATTCCAAAGACGCAGAATAACGACTAAACCAACCACGTTACCATGAGAAGAGTGAAAACTTGAATGCAGTTAATTAAACTTTTTACAGCCAGTGAAAATTTCAGGTGGTAATTTAGGATCGAAGGTAGAGTGGGTTCAACATTTTTTTGTTTGACCAAAGAGAACTGATTGATTGATTCTACAGAACTGAACCATGCGTGTCCTCATGCAGCTGTTCTCTTATGCACAGCCCACACAGAGTGTGATTCTCAAAGGCACGGCACACTGCATCATTATAAATGTATAGAGGAATGAACAAATACAAAACCAGGCTCTTGTAGACATTCTCATTTCAACATAACAATATCAATGCTCGAGATAAATTACCCGAAATAATACAAGAAGCAGCATATGAGAAAATACGGAGAGGTATGTGGATGAGAAAATCACCAATATGTTGCCAAATTTAATGTGGCCAACACGGTGTGTGGAGAATAAATGGCAGTTCATATCATGATACTAAATTTGCCACTGACAGATCTATAATGACAGGGAAGACACGAGGACAGGAGGGAACTGAAAGAACTGGAAAAGGAGACAGAAAACTATGACTCTGTTAAGATGATAAAGGACACTGAATAAAAATGGTACGGAAGAACAGAAAAGAATAGAAAAAGGAGCATCTTGAATTGGTAGAATGTGGTGGGCACGGGAGAAGATGTGAAAGAGAAAAAGGATTGATTAGATAAAGAAAAAGAGATTTAGAGCAGATGACGCATTTAGAGGACAAAAATAAAGTGATAGAATGAGAAATGGTTTGACGACGAAGAGAGAGCTGGAGAACAGACTGAGCAGGTGCGAAAAATATGAAACAAAATAAGCTTTACAGCCAGAGGAACAAAATGCTGATAGAGAAATGCACGATAAAATAAGGCAGCTGCTGAGGGAAAAACGAAAGGATTGTGAAGTGGAAAAAAAAAAAAAAACAAGCTAAAATGAAAAAGAAATGGAAACTGCCCACAAGATAAGACCAGCACAATGGGCCAGAATATTGAGAGACAGAAGAGGAAGATGAAATATGATGAAACTGTCTAAAAAGTGTTCAAAGATTAACTGTGTTGAGTCATACCGTCTCTCAAAGTCTCACTGTGAGACAAAGACATCTGTGCTGCGACATTTTTACTCTGATCTACTCAGACAAAAAGAACTGCTGCAGAAAATGAAGAGACGACACCGGAGGAGATGAGAAATTTTTCAGTTAACTCAAGTCCAACACAGAAAAGATGAGTCCTGCAAAGTGGAGAAATCTGAAGTATCTCTTGTATCAAGGACGTGGACATCATTACAGATGGAAAACTAACAAAGGCTAAAGGTGAACAATCAGCTGAACAATCACATGAGGGAAGAAGTTTAGTGGTGGCTCAAACAGTCATTAAAGGCAAGACAAGAATAAAGAAGATGCACTTCATGCAACACAGACACACTTAAATTTTGTTTTTAAAATAATATTTTTGCATGAACTGAGAAGATTTTCTTTTAAAACAATGAACTGTACCTGGTGACCCGATTAACCAGCCGTGTTTGGAGCAGCAAGTCTCTGCCTGGCAGCAGGTGGTCACAGATGAGGTTCTGATTGGACCGCATTGCCATGCCATGGCACACGCACAAAGAGCGCAGCACCTGCAGCACCTGAACACAACCTGTCAGCACTTCATCCAGCAACGGCACCAAAAACACTTTGACATCATCCTACATGTAAAAAAGAACACCTTAAAAACTGGTATTGTAGCCACAGTAATTGTTTCTCTAAGAACGACCCTGAAAACAGGCACAGTCTGAGAAACACTGACACGAAGAACCGGCCCCCGGCCCCCGGGCCCCCCCCCCCCCCCCCCCCCCCCCCCCCC
>JAQLOL010000003.1:19561625-19586487 GCA_029783665.1 Naso thynnoides
GTGACAACGTGGTGACTGTGCACGGTCACAGCGTGTGGACGGAGCGTGTGGGAGTTTCCTGGATGTGTTTTAGAGGCTTGAGACGGCGGTAAAGGCGTCTCTCCATCACTTCCATTGACCATTCAGAGCTGCTCCCGCACAGCAGGTATCTAACAACATACTGAAGGCACAGAAAAGAGACAGGCATCCATGTTCTTGTCTTACATCAAGATTCAGGAGAAATCAGCTGCATTCCCAAAAACTGCAGTTTTCCTTTAAATTTCCAACACCAAATACCTGATTTATCCTCTTGCAGACCAACATCAAAAGCCAGTTTGTCAGTTGAAGACTGAGATGAAGACAAGCAGCTGAGATACTGGGGAAAAATGGACAGCAGATGTAAATAACATAAGAGCAAATACTTTCTTAAATAGCTGATGAAACTAGATTTATTTCTGCATAACATTAAGACGACCCACCATGCCACTGTAAGAGTGTAGAAACAACACTGCCTGGCCATAAAGCAGTGTGCGGCGGCTTCCTCCACCTCCCACCTGTATATCCCAGTCACACAGTATTACAGAACTACTAGTATGAGTAAACACAGTAACAGTGGTATGAAAACCTATTCGGAAAAAAAGAAAGACTTAATTAAAAATGTAAACAACAGAACACTATTGAGCATGTGAGAGGACCAAACAATCACCATAAAACAAGCGCTTCATTTTTTGTTCCCTTTCATTTCATGTTAACACCAGTATTATAACGGCCGATTTGTCTGTGTTAAAAGTTTACAATATCAACCTTGTTGCTTCCTGTGAGATCCAAACGCCTCTGTATAACGTCTGCAATAAAATCATGGTCTAATTTGTTGTGAACAGTAGAGAAAAGAGCAAATAAGTGTAATAAGATGTATTTTTCTTTGAGCAGCAATCACACAAAGGCTTATAGGAGATCAGTTTAACCTGACAACTGTGACTATGGCTTTACTTAAATTATTACATAACAGTATTAATGTAATAATGACATTTAGAAATCATACATCATATCTGTTTCACGTGCTTGAGATACACGGGGGGAGGGAAGAGAAGAGGTCTCACCTCTGCAGTCAGGTGATCACTGTGAGTCAGCATCTCCTGTAGGGCTCTAACAGAGAGACACTGGGCCAGGACGAAGCCACACACAGACAGGTCTGGTGGAACAGTCTGTGACAAACAAAAAGACAACAAAGCATCTGTCACTGAAGTCGTTTCATACCTGTCTACTCCCTCCACAGCCTACCAGAACAATTAGCTTTGAAAGGACCGGAGAAAACTGGGAACTGGACAGTCCATGTCCGGCACACAAATGGGGAAAACACAGAAGACGCTGAATAGACATGTAGGCAAAATATTTAACATGAAAGAATTGTCATTAAATATTAAATTGGATGAGTTACTTGACTGAAAGTTCAATTTAGTGGTACAGAACTAAAATAAACTAAGTACTGCTCAGACACAAGTGCTACAGTTTGAATTTTTGATGAATACAAACTTCTGCGATTCAAAAGATACGATATTTCTTCAGATGTCAAACACTCTTTCCAGACACTTTTTCCTAAATGATTTGCATTATTTTACACATTTCTGTTGAATTTCAAGCTTGATGAAGGGTGATGATTCCAGACAAATGAGCTGCTCGGCGTTAGAAAACACTGTGTGATCACTGAAGTGGAGATTTGTACCTTGCAGTTAGAGATGGGCTCCAGCCTGCAGAGTCTGCTGCCAAATCCTTCGGCAGCAACACAGAGCTTCACATTTTCCTCCTGAGAGGCGAAGACGCTTTGCAAAACCACGTCATCTCCCTGAAACAGACGACGGCGGCAAGGAGGCGGATTCAATCAGTGCATTCCTGCCATTTATCGGGTCAAGTCTACACCCTATATTTCAACACTGTTAACTAATCTGATGACCTTTAACCTTTTACAAGTTCCCAAATAAAAATGACCTTTCCTTTCAATGTCTGACTGCACCATATTTTAAAAAACTTATGATCACACATTAATATAGGTATGGAGGCTTACTTGTAAATGCATGTACAGTAGATCTCTGTCACCTTTATCTTATCTTAACTTAAATGCCAAAAGGACCATGTCAAAGGAATTTCTCTGTTCACATCCAGTCTATTTAAGGCATTGTTGGGAGGAGCAACAACAGAACACTGGTCTTCGAAATCCAGCCATGACCGCCACCACCCTCGGCACCCAGGCTACATATCTCTATATTGGGAAGACAATGCACTGCCTGACCCCTGGTTCACCCATCTTTCCACTCCTCATATCAGCAGTACACTGCAAACTGTCAAACACACAGCTCAGTGCTGACACGCTGGATGGCATTCAGATGTCCAGAGAACTCTGTCCTTCCTGAAGGTGCATTTGACAAGAGAAGATTTGCTGAGCAACAGACTCCAACCAAAAGCTGAAGGCCCTGGACACTGGAAATGTGTGTGTTCATTCAGCTAGAACAGGCTTTGATTAATTTCGGATGAGTAACTGTTGACTTTATAATTCAATCTGTAAATGTTTGGGGTTCAGGCCGTGTTTTGCAGTGGAGGCAGACCACCCACTCAGTAAACAACACAATAAACGAATACAATTCTGTGACAAAAAGCAGATTAAATACTGCCATACTTTCTTCAGTGAGACTTTATTTTTACTGACTTTTACAAACGTAACTGTTCACAGACTTGGTTTGTCAGGATCTGGGAGGTTTCCCACCTTGCCTAGAAGAAGTCCTGGGGTAAACCCTGCACCTGAGTGATTTACTATGTAAGTTTATTGTAGTTTGACCACTTAGGACACAGTGACCGTCCACATCACAGCCTGTGTGAGTGAGTGTGTCTCACAGCGACCCCAGACATTCTCCCTGCGACATGCTGTTATCTGAGGGCAAAGATAACAAGCTGTGAGACAACGAACAACCAGGGAACAGCGACAGCATCTGGCAGTGAGGATGAAAAAGGCCATTTGTTGCTCCTCTTCGCTATCAGTGAGTAAAAACAGCAAAGTGATGAAGACGGCAGAAACACTTCTGTCTGAGCTGTGCACTCACAGTAAGAGCAGATTTATTCATCTACCGCTGCTATTAGTTCATGCATTTTATATTATTTCAAATTATAAATGTAAAAATACAATTTAATTTAAAAAAGGAAGAGTGAGATCAAATAAACATCATTGCTAGCCTTGAGCCGTGTATAACAATGTCACACTTGATTTTGACAGACGTGTGCTTAGTCATATGAAGCTAGCTCTGCTAACATTTCTACAGTAAGTCACTAAAAATAACATTAACACCAGCCAAAATTAAAATGTATAGATATTTCCTCCTGTGAGTAAGAGTTAACATTAACGTGACAGTTTGAAACAATGCTGCTCTTTAAAAAGGATGTCTCTTTAAGGATGACGCTGTCTGTGAGCTAAAGTTAGAAACTAGGTTAGGTGTTCATTTTACGTTTGCATTGAAAATATTAAATACGTTGTTTCAAAACAAAAACATTTACTGATTTTCTCCTCTTCAAAAAGATGAGCCAGGTTAGCTTCAAGTGACTGTGGAGCCTCTGGAGTAAACTGGGTTAGCATAAACTACTGGGTTAGCATAAACTACTGGGTTAGCATAAACTACTGGGTTAGCATAAAGTTAGCCGGCCCAAAGGACATTTCTGACCAAATATTAGCTGTTGCGTTTGCAAAGTGACTCACCGTGCGTAGAAACTGGTATTCATCGTCGCCTCCTCCAGCATCAGTCATCATTGGTCCCAACGAGCCGCACAGGTGAACTTGAAGGACACTGAGGAAGACTCCGCCTGAGGCAGAAGCTCCAGAGGACGTACAGCCCTGTGGGCGGAGTTTATTCTTCACATCCGGGTACTCCGACTCCATTTTTGGCGGGAGGAGCTACCGTCCATTCCATCCGTTTGGGCTCACAGTTGACTTCATTTCTCAGGATTATAACCTGTAAATGAGCCTATGAGTGACTCTTAAAATGCTTCCAGTGCACTTTTTATTTACCCAGAGGGATGAAGGTCCCCACCCAGCTTCCACAGTCAGGATTAAGCCTACCGAGGTTGTTTGAAGGCCTACCAAATTCAGAAAGGATGGAAATTGAATGAATGTGTATTTGGAAAGCCTTTCACTTTAGAGTCACTGTCACTTGCATAATTTTAGGCCAAATGCTAATGAGAGGTATGTTACGCTATTTCATGCTTTCAGAAGTTTTTTCCTTCTTCTTTTTAACGGCCCAGTAGTCCCAGAGCCATTTAGGGTACAATTAGAAATAAATTCTCTAACTGACACTAAATTGCTTATTTTTATAGGTGTATAATTCCCTCATCTATCAGGAATTGTCTTTAAGTTTTTGTCGTAGCTTTAATGGATAAGACGTGAGTTTGAAAGCTCCTGCCGATTTTGATTAAAATTGTTATTCTTCTTTGCTTTTTGGTTTTACTTTTGTTGGCAAGTTTTACTCTGGATGTAAAACATAAAATGGCTGGAAAGAACTCTAAAACTCGCAATACTATTCAGACACAACTGAGGCCTGGTCCACAAACCGCGACCACATCCCCGAGCAGGCCGTCCTCCCCTGCAGTGGTCGCCTCGGCGCACGCTAACCCACACATTGCTACCCTCAAGCTCGAGTTGCCAGCTTCACTGAGGAAAGATATTGCTGACATTTTTAAAAAGGAACTCCAGGATACTCTCGGGGATGCTTTGTCTACTATCAAGCTCGACCTGCAAGCGGTGAGGACACAGCTGGCAAACGATAAGGCAGCTGCCGATGCTAACATGTCCAAGCTAAAAGGTACGGTTGGGGATATGGAACACGCACTCGCCGAATGCTCCAACGGCATTGCTGAGATGAAAACTACTATCAAAGCTCTCCCAGCTAATGTAGCCAAGCTGGAAAATAAATGTGAAGACTTGGAGTCCAGGTCACGGCGTAACAACGTTAGGATAGTAGGAGTACGGAGGGTCCTGACACCTGTACCACTACTGCTGTAGCCGCCTTGCTAAAGGAAGCATCTAATCTGGTAAAGGAGCCGCTTTTGGACCGGCCCCACCAGACCCGCCAACCTAAACCCAAGCCCGGTGACCGTCCTCGAGCCATTGTACGCAGATTTCATTATCGCAGTGACTGTGTTGACATTTTACGCCGTGCTAGAGAGCTCCGACAGATTAAAATCAGAGACCTGACCATCTCAGTCTTCCCTGACCACACTGCCAAGATAGCCCGGGCTCGTGCTGCATTCATCAAGGTCAGGCGGCAACTCCGTGGCATTGACGGTGCTCGGTATGGTCTGATGCATCCAGCGCGACTTCGCATCACATACAACGGTGTTGAGAAGGACTTCGTCTCAGCGGAGGAAGCCTTAATTTCAGGGTGAGCTGAGCTCCAGTAGCTTTTCAGTGCTGTATCATTGCTCAGTGTTTACGGTCTCACTAGTACAGAGGTTGTTTGGTTTGTTGCACTAACTAGCCTAATGTTAAAACTGATGGTTTATAGCAGGCACTTTTTCTTTCATTCTTTATGGATAATCATCTCTCACTTTTCATTTTTTAAGGCCGTTACATGTGTTGAGTAACATTATTTATATTAGATATTTTGTCAAAAACATTTTCAAGAGTGACGTTACTCAGACAATGAGCTCAAACCATTTCAGCTCAGTGTGTAACTGTTTTCACTGAGTATTGTCCTCTTTTAATTTTTCCTCTCTCTGCCTTAATCTCTGTAGTCTGTCTCAACTTTATTGAACTTGGGAAAATGTTCAGTAATTTTCTAGGTTTAAATAAAGGAAATTAATTGAGTAACTGTGTAGACAGAGCTCCCTTTTTAATGGAATTATCCATACTTGAATTAATTGGGATTGTACCAAATTAACACTAACCCAGTTTTCCCCACATTACACAGTTCTTACATGGAAACAGGCATCTATTGGAAGTTCTAAGGAAAAAAACAAAATCAGTAAATGAAAATGTTATCTGACTTTGCAGCTAGCCTATTAAAGATTTGTTATGGGTGTTTCCGCTGGATTTCTGCCCATGTTTCAACCAAAGACATTATCTGGTCAAATTTTTCATTGACATGGTCCCAGGGGACAATAACGTTTCAAGCGACCCCCTGACTTCGCTTGCACGTCAACCCAGGAAAGATTCCACTAGTAGGCCACACAAAACTGAAACATCTGGCTGGCTTAGAGAAAAAACAATGAAATTCACGGAGGGCTTCATTATCACCACAGCCTTCCTGTCCATTTTGGTATCATGCCGCCCTTGCACACAGATTCCACTCCCACAGAGGACGTGGCGGACTGTGACAGGTTGATTGTCCTGACATTTGCTGACCACATTTACTCTGAACAGAGAGAGAAGCCCTTTGAATTCTGTGATTCGCTGAGCTGCTCTGTGATGCCATCCACAGGTCTAATTCTACATTGTGGACCTGAGAGGCTCCATGAAAAGCAAAATCATTAATAACACATTGTTCTTTCCATGCAATAAAATGAAAGGGTGAAGGTACATTTGCAGCCTTTGAAGATGACACTTTAAAGGTCTAAACTACTTTAAGCTTTGCTCTCTGCTCGAGCATCCTGACAAACTCCTCCTGAAAAATGCAGCTCTCCAAATACTGCTAACCAGCCCACACAGCCCTTTTCACTGGGATCTTCTCCCGGTCATGAATATAGAATTTGCACCTTTTTTAGCCCAACTTGTAATTTTACACAAAATGTACACTTTCATACAGATGTGAATTTTGCACATTTTCCCTGGATTTGTTCTGTTAACAAATGAAAATACAGGTTTGTTGTTGTGCTTTTTATTTGGGTGCTTTTTTAAAATGTGGGTTGCAACGTGAAACATTTTTCAATGTAAGGACAAACTACAAATAGCATTAAGTACAATCAATGATCTATCAGATCGAAATACAGGCTTCAGTTACTCGCAAACTGTTTATTTAATGAATCCAAGTACAAAGTTTACCTCTCTGTTCAGTGATAGCTGTGCCAGAATATATCTTCAAGGTGTCAGTTCTGCCCGAGTGTCTTTATTTTTCAACCAAAATACGACAAATCAAAGCCTCCAGCAAAGATAAAAACACTTCCTGCACCGAGAGAGATCAGCAGTGTGTAAGGTCACTTTCTCTTAAGGGACTCGCCTGCATCTGAATAGGGTATTAAATTAAAAGACTGCTCCGGCGGCTTGTGTTCAGCGTGTGTGAAGTTGCCGATGATCCTCTTCACAGAAAATTCCATTAATTTAATAACTTCCACAGTGTTTTTAGAACAGCCTGCGGGGGTGAAATCCACAACACAAAATGTTTGATCTATTCTTTTTCATTAAGAGCATTACATAAAGATTGTTTTAGCCAGAGAATAATTTGCTATATCAAGTGTTCTAGGCATAATGTATGGGAATTCTGTGCACGCTATTTCTTTACTTTATGCTTATATAATAAAGAACACAAGTGAGCCTGAAGGCCATAAATATACTGTACCAGCAAAAGAAAACTGAGAAACAACTTGACCACACACATAAATATATTCAGTCAGCACACACACATAAGGTGTTCAACACTAAGATGGCTGAATGACACAAAATGTCCTCGAGCAGGATCAAGCTAAAGAGTGCTCACAAGTCTTTTCAGTAGCTAAAGACAAAACAGCTGCAGGCAAGATTGTTTGCTGCGCCTGCCGCCTGAAACGCAGAACAACGGAAAAATGGAGGAACTCTCTGATGAAGATTGAAGGCTCTGGCCGTGTGCTGCCAACATGGACAACTTCCTGTCTAACAGAGGAATTTTGTGGCTGGTATCAGCAAGGACTTGACCTGTTGTGCTTCAATAGATCTTTATTTTCCTGATAGTGTTTTAATGTTTGTAATTTATTTGAACTGTTTTAATAGGCAAGACTAGTTGTTGCTGCCTGAGAGAATGTTTTATCTTAAACACATTCATCATGAATACTGCACATTCACTCTTCCATGTTCTGTGTTTTTAAACCACTGAACACTTGTAAACATTTACTTTTGCAGTCATGTGGTTTGCCCACTTTTCCTCTGTTGGCACTGTGTATTTTTGGCCTTTTGGGAACCCATTTTCTAGCCTGTTTATTGTTGAATGGCAGTGGGTCTAAAATTGCTTTTGCAAACTGTAATTCACTTTAAACATCTCAAATGGCTTATTGGAGGTCTGTGTTCCCAAAACAAAGTCACCAAGAGGAAATAAGAAAACAATATGAAACAGGACTGTGATGTCAAATTTCTTTGGCTGATAAACCTCAAACACATTGATCCTGTTGTCGTGCTAAGTGATCTGTACTTTTTCTTCTTCTTTTTTTAGAGATATTTTTGGGGGCTTTTGTGCCTTTATTTACAGAACAGCTGAAGAGTGGACAGGAAACAAGGGAGAGAGAGGGGCAAAGGGCCACAGGCGGAATCGAACCCGGGAGGACATAGCCTCTGCTCTACCGACTGAGCCACCGGGCGCCCCAGTGATCTGTACTTCTGATGGAGTAAATTCACTTTGTGCTTCTTCACAGATCTCTACTTTCTGCACAAATATCATAACACACAAGATAAAATGTACAATGCATTGTGTCTGTATAATTTGTTTAGGGGGGAGTTTTGATCAACAGGACACGGGGGGGGGGGCGACACACATGATGATGCTCAGCATGAAAGTGGACGGCCTACTGCTTCAGAAAACTAATCAACAAAAACCTGATATGGTCACAAACACATTTCATTCAACATATTTGATCCGACTTTCTTATAGGTTTCTTTAATTCATCTAAAGATTTGGGGGGGGAGGGGTCGGAAAACTCTTATCAGATGAAGGTTAAAGGTCGCTCTCTCCATAGAGAGCAGTGGAGAAGGCAGTGTAGTCCAGCGCCCCCGGTGGAGCTCCAGGGCCACTGTAGGGCGGCATCCTTGTGATGCAATACTCTGCCTGTTCAGGGGGGAGTTCCCTTCTCAGCTCCTCCACCAGTATGTAGGGCTGTGGGGGCAGAAAGAAAAAGCCTTCAAACACATGCGTCTTTTCATTTTAAGCTCATGAGGAAAACTGTATGTCATTATCAACACGTCATGGCAAACATTTGGAAATAATGACTGGATTCAAGCAGATTAGTGTTTGCTCAGAATAATTACCCATATGCCATTCAATGACAGGAACAGGAAACACAAACACACACCTTGTCAGTTGCCAGGATGCGGAAGGAAGCCACAACCTGCTCAGCGGTGTCTGTGTCAGCAGTCTCTCTGGTCATAAAGTCAATGAAAGACTGGAAAGAGACTATGCCAGTTGCATTTGGGTCCACCAGCATCATTATACGGGCAAACTCCACCTCTCCCTGAGAAAGGCACGGATGCACAACGACGGGAGTTTGTACAGTAAAAAAGAGTGAGAGCAATAGATAATAAAGCCCAGCCCACCCAGCCACGTTTTAATCAGCATACCAAGTCATAGCCCATAGAGATGAGGCAGGCTCTGAAGTCATCAGTGTCCATTGCTCCATTCTTCTTCTACAGTTTAAAGACAGAGCAAAGGAAATAACGAGGACAGTGAGCCAGAGATAACTGTGGCAAAAGATAAATGCATCACTGGCAGCACAACATGCTTCACTCGATCATATAGCATTAAACATTAAACAGCAATAGTGTCAGACTAAATCTTAAACCACATGCATCTTTCTTTTTTTTTTTTAAACTTCTCCTAATTCTCACTGGCAACAAGATGTTTTCTACTCTGCTACGGGCGTTTTTCCACTTATAACTAGAACAAAGACTTTCAGCTTTAAGCATCTAATCTGTTGGCTTTTGCAATCAGACATTAAAGACACAAAAACTCCAACATGCTGAGGCACTGTGGATGAACGGATCTCAAAAAGCTATAAATGTGGCTAAATATGGCTTTATATGGACAGCACAAGAGCAGACTCTGTTAATTCTGCATTATTAGTGCAAGCTGAGATTGCCAAAGGAGAATTTTCATCCATCAGGAATCACTTTGGGTCAAATGTGGTCAGCTGCTGAACACTGCTGCTGGTCTGATAAGAGGTCAGCACTGTGCACACACACACACACACACACACACACGTCTCTGGTGCTCCCAGTTACCGGATCACCTCTCAGAACAAGCCCACCACCTCACACTGCATTACATCAGTCAGACGAACGGACAAGAAGTGCGTAGCGTGCAGTTGGTCGAGAGTCGCACCCTGTCAAAGTGATTGAAAGAGGATCTGAACTCATTCATCTGCTGCTGACTGATGCCTTTGGCATCTCGGGTCAAGATCTGGGTCTCAATCTCGTTGATGGTTCGGGCAATGGTCGTGAGGAGCAGCTCCCACCCGACACGGATATGCTGTTGACATGGCAACAGAGCAGACGTGTTAATACAGAGGAGCTACAACCTCAAGCAGTAAGATTATTAAATGTTTAAAAACTGGACATCTGCAGGGATGTTTGTGCATTTGCACGTTTGTGAATCTCAGTGCCCACGCACAGCTGCGTAACCCTTTTTGTCCCTGTTGTACCTCCATAGTGTAGTTGGTGTGTTTGTTATCAAACACCAACGACTCTTGGATCAGTTGGTGGTCTCCCTCCAACTTGTCGACGTTGGGCTTGTAAGCAACGATGACATGCTCAAACTGCTTCAGCTGGGTCATCTGGTCCTCCAGGGTGCCTCCGATCTCCAGGGAGCAGCGTCCGATTTCCTGTTGAGATAACGCACAAAACGGGGTCAGCTTCATTTCTGGAGTAATTTAGCTGATGCGCTGCTTATCTGAAGATCAGATTGTTTGCTCTCTGACACTGCAGGCAGTCATTTACTTGTGACTTAGCGTGAAATCGGTCAGGACATACAGCATTTAATGGAAAAAAGTGTATGTGCATAATTACCTTAATGTCATTCAACTGTCAGAATTATTGGGAAAGCTGCCATCACTGCACCTGCCTTTTGTTCGATGCATTTGAATGTAATTATCCTCAGTTTAAGGTCTTTATTTGATTAGACGGAGGTAACCGTCGAAGTTAAGCCTGTGTGTCTAACCTCCATCCTGGCCTGTATCCAGGGTCCAATGAGATTAGCCTGGGCAGCAAACTGACGTCTCAGTCTTTCATGGGCATGCTGACGTGCCATCTCCTCCTGGAGGGCCCCATCTCGCTGAGGAACCAGCTTCTTCACCTGGAAAACACACACACACACACACACACACACACACACACACACAAAATTGGTTATTTGTATTGTCAGAACTGAGAGGATGTCTAATCATGGCCAGAGCCGTGATGTGAGCATTAAATGCTAAAGTTACTATTCGGTGATAGAACATTAAAGCAGCACTTCTTCACATTATCTCGGCTCCTGTTGCATAATTAATGCTCCTACATGACAGCCACTGTCTGGATGCTGACTTTGTCCTCATGATAGAAGACTGGAAGTGAGTTTAAAAGCTGCAGCTACCTTTTCCCACTTGTTGAGAAGCTCCTCGATGGTGGTGGTGCTGTAGGGGTTGACAATGCTGGCCTTGATGCCGTAGCTCTGGGAAATCTTCAGCACCTCATTGTGGATTCCCACAATGGCCTGTCTCTCTGAATCCGCCTCGGGCAGAGTGGCTTTGAACTGCTCATGAGCTGCGATTAGACTCTGGAACGGGAAAAGGGAAGTCCTAAAATTTCATTTCAATTTCCATGCTCTTCTAGAGTAATAGCATTGTGAGGTTTTCTTCTGGGTGCGACAGATCTAAAACATTCCTCGTTACATAGCTTTCAAAAATCCACATATTCACCGAAACAGGAAAGTGTGGAGCAGGTTAATCTTAACTGAACTTAACATCAGTAATACTCTGAAATGAAACTAATCTCCCTCATACAAGAGGAGGCGTGTGAGTCGACAGCACTGAGAGTTATCCTACCTGGACCTCATCAGTAGTATGCACTATGAACATGTCCTGCAGATCCTCCATGGCTCCTTCCATCCAGTTGTTGAAAGGAGCCGACCTCTTGGCAAACTCCAAGAACAGCTGATCGATGGTCTCCAGCAGCTTTTCTGTCCGCTGATAACCAGATATCACATCATCTGCTGTGTATTTTTAAATCCTGCAAAAACCCACAACACCCAACTTCCAGCCCTGCATCTGGAACCAAGGAGTCATCATCTTCATATGTGGGACACCAATCCTAAAACAAACAGCCCTTCACCTGTTTTGTGACTAATCCTTGGGTGATCAACATTTGTTCGGCCTCGTTAACCCCCAGCTCTGGCTTAGTTTTTCCCCCTCGCTCTCAGCAGGGGATGTCGGGAGAGGAAGACGGACAGAAAACAGACTCCTGTCCCTGTCAGTCAGACTTAAGCTCTGGCCCTTTTCCTGGGCCCTCACACATTTGCAGGTCTGGAATGACAGCACGGATCAGAGGAAGTGGCTTGTGGGCTTTCAGCCAGTCCCTTCATGGACGGCACTCTAACATCTATTTCTCCTTTACCCCCCCCCCCACTGTACCATCCCATCTGGGTTAGGGATTTTAGAGGGGATCCAAATATCTCTCCTCTTCAGTTTTGTCTTTGCTGTTCAAATGTCACTAACAGGCAGCTAAATATGCTTACACTGACGTTTTGATCAAGTTGATCTTGGTGCAACTTCCTTCTGCGTCTGTTGTGGTCCATGTGGAGCATTAGCACACTCTTGTGGAGAAACCAGCTTATCCAAACAAACAAAAATTTACCTCAGGTTAAAATAGATCTGCTCTTACTAGAACAGAAAAACTGGTCAGGGATCTGAATGCTTAACCTGCTTTGAGTCAAACTCAAGTCATTTATATCAGCCTTGAATGTTGCACTCACCTCCAGCGCCTCTCTTCTCTTCTGTGTCAGAGTTCCCAGCTTGTCCCACAGGTCACAGATGCTCTGGCAGCGTTGGTTCACAGCAGCCACATCGTGGTAATCCAGCTCACTGGAAAACAGCATTTGGTACAGCAGTGGAGAGAGTTTTAGTGCCACAAGCATTAGTGTCTTTGAAAACAGACAAACAGCCACTGGAGAGCAAAGGAGCACAAAGTCAGACTGCAGTGGGAAGGGTTTTAACTTACAACTACAAAAAGTTTTGACATTATATTTATACAAGGTAAAAATGGAATGAGCACTGATCCCAGACTGACAAACTACATAAGTGAACCTCAGAATCAGTTTAGGCTTGAAAATATTCCAAACGCCTTGTTGTTGCTTGAAACTGGCACAAGTCTACATGTTCACCAGCAAACTAAGAGTTTCTCTTTGAAACGATCCAAAATACAATTTTAAACTCATGTATGAACAAAACCATGAAACCCACAGACAGGGTTACCTCATGTTGAGGGATGTGCTTGTATTTAGGACTCTGTTCCTACAGCATTGGCTGGATTTCAAACTCAGTTTAGTACTTGATATTTTTTGTTAAACACTCAAGTAAAAATTGAGGCCAACCCAAAGAAAAGGGAACTGTTTGGGGTTTTTTTTAAGCATTTTATTTAAATCTCAGAACACAGACATCAGTACAGATTTTGGTAAACTGCAGGCACTCGGAGCTGCCTTTACCCTCGTCTGAAGTCTTACAGTCCCGTTAAGCTTTGACGTCGTACTGGAGCCGCTGCCAGAGTTCATCACTAGAAACCTGCTCGGCCCGAGTGGGGATGGTTTCATGTGGAGCAACGGGATAGTGGTATCTCTCATAATGGACTTCTCCCCAGCCGTCTCTGCCGGTCTCGTAGTCTGACTGGAAGTGTGTGACTGTGCCAGGAGGAAGCTGACCAGTCAGGAAGAGGTAGTACTCATTTGGTCCCAGTGGTCCCAGTTCTTGTGCAACTGGCTGCTCGGGGCCTTCAGACGCGGGGGCCAGCGACAGCTCAGCTCTAGGTGGCCCCATGGACATGAAGCCTTGTTCCTCCGTTTCACTCTCTTCATTGCCATGTTCGAAGACAGATGCATAGTTACTCAGCTCACCAGCCTGGTAAGCAGGTCCTGGATATGGTTCAGGTGGCAGAGGCGGCATGAAGCTGAACTCCTCAGTTTCCCTCTCTGAATCACCATGCTCAAAGTTGTTTTCATAATTAGCAAGCTCACCTGCCTGATAGAGAGGTGGAGGGGAAGGAGGGCTGAGGTCAGGTGACGGCTCAGATGGTTCATACAAAACGCTGAAGGACTCTTCTTCAGCCGGAGCCCAGCTGAGATCAGGACCCCATGAAGCCACAGTGGACATGGCTGGAGAAGGGATCTCTGCATCTGTTTTGGGCCCAGAATACACTTCATCCTCTGGCTCATAGTGGAACGAGACGGCAGGGTGATTCACATCGGAAGGCTGAACTGGAAAACGGTAATAGAGGCCGGGAGACGCCTGCAAGTTATTGAAACTGTCCTCATCAGGATCATGCTGGCTCCAGGCTAGAGGGAGAGAAGTGTGTCAGAGTTAATGAGCTGAAAGTGTGTGACAGAGTCCTTTTAGAGTCCAACACTTCAGAGAGCATAAACATTCTGAGTGAAATGAACTCACCTGTTTTAACAGGAGAGCAACGGACACTGCAGCTCAACAGCACAATGAGGAGGAGCTCACTGCAAGAAAACAGCCGAGTCAGAAATTTGGGTGAAACTAACAAAGAATTCCAAGAAAAAGAAATTTCAAACAGCTGTTCACTGTTACGTACCTCACAGGAAACCACAGCGCCATTTTGCTTGTCAGCAGAAATGTCTTCCTCTCTCAGAGCTTCAGTTAAATACAAAAGAGGAAAAACTCTGCAGCCAATCCCAGACTGAGAAGGTAACGACGCACAGGTGTCATCACTGACTGCAGACTGACCCAGGCAGCCTGAAAACCAAACCCTGCAGCCCTCTGCGCACATAACGAGCACGCAGAGTCTTTTGTGCCCAGACTTTTTTTCATTAATTTGGACACAATCTATATATATATTCCAAGAATGAATTCAGGCTGGCAGTCAGAACATGGTTTTAGTAATTTACATTAATTTAAAAAAGAGAACCGATGTTTTTTTTAGGACACTTAACTTTTACATGTTCTGTTTGAGTGTCGTGTTGTGCACATGTCCTTCGTTGCTTTCATTTACCCGTGTAGGTCATAGTGTGGTAAGTGAAAATGCCATTAAAACACTGTTTTCCACTAATATTTCATAAAAATGAGTGACAGAGAAACAGGACTAAGGCTTGTATAAGTTGATTTTCTGTTTTTTCAGGTGCCTCTACGACACATGACTGCAAAAATCCGGTAACGGAGAGCGTACTTTAGTTCCTGTGCGATGGCGGCGATCTGCTCCACTCTGTCCTGGTGAGCTGCCAAGTCGCTCTCGAAGGCCTCGTGTTTTCTCAGCAGCGCTCTGATCTCTGTCAGGGTGGCTGTTTCATAGTCCTTCTGGGAGAGGATCACCTCTTTACCTGAATGTCACACACATGCAAGGAGAGAGACAGAGGAGCAACAAGGCGATGGCTGCTTTAATCTAAACACAGGCCTTATTTTGTCATCACCGACGGAGAAAATGACCTGTTACAATCCACTGCAGGCAAACTGCAACGGACGGACTCGACAAGCTTCAATCAAACCTCATTAGGAACAAACCCTGTACTTAAAGGAAGCACCAGAGCAGTGAAAGGCAGAGAGAAGTAGAAACAAAGGCACCTTCAGATCAACGAGGAGCAAACAAGGTAAACACAAAATGTACGACCAGTAAACATCCTGTGGCAGTGAGAGATACACAGAAAAGCATGCAGTCAAACTACAACTGACCGCTGGCCCAGCTCTCGTGATTGGAGGCTTTTTGGCGAAACTTTTCAGCCAGGTGGTCGAGCCTCTCCAGCCTGCGGATTTCTGTGAGGAGCCACTCCTCGTAGCCTTTCTCTGCCTGCTCCAGGCCCTGCCATGCGCTGGCTATGTCCTGAGTCAGGAAAACACAGTTTAAACTTTCTCACTTAGCATGTTTCAGGGTGATTAAATGCTGCAAATTAAGAAAATTTGACGAATAATTATTAAAAGGTAAAAAACATGTTAAAAAAATGAACCAAACTAGACAGTCAGAGCCTGTTGCCCTCTGAAGCATTTGCCATCAGACTCGACATAAACAGTGTGCGACCCCTTCTGGACTGTTTAATATTCATATATTCAGCAGTATATTAACAAGAGGTGGAGTCACAGCTTACAGAAACCATCTTCCCCTCAGAGGGCATGAAGGCAGGCCGGTTGCTGATGCGCAGCTTGGTCTGCAGGGTGTTGAAGTTAATTTCCAGCTGGCACTTCTCCTGCACCTTCGGAGGCTTGTGCTGCCGTCGGTAGTCCCTGAAGTCTTCCAGCTTCCTCTGCATCTCCGCCATGGTCTTCTCTGGAGTCCGGTTCTCCAGCCAGGGAGTGGTGCGGCGGATCCACTCCAGCAGCTGGGAAACACGACGACAACATGGGAAACGAGTGGCATGTTGAGGAAGACTGTGATGAAGGTTTCATGTCATCGTAGCAAAGGGAAACAAACTGTGACGTTTTTTTATATAAACTTCTCTGAGTTTGGGGTTTTTTTCATGTGAGAGGCGGAGGACAAAGTTTAGTGAAACATGAAGCTTCCCTTCTTGGAGTGAACTGTCCAAACACTTCAGCCCACACATGTGAGGATGTCAGTCCTGTGTTTCCTTTTCATCATGTTTTTCAATTCGCTTTCATATCACCTTGGGTTCACTGTTGCCTCTTTGACAAACAGCCATCAAGTTCAGCAAATTACAGTCATATTCTAACTCTTTTCCAGAAGCTTTGGAGAATATAACTATGTACAATAAAGCTGAGGGAGATTTCTGTCCCCAAAGGATGGGGGAAGAACCAGTGGATTCAGACAGAGTCTCATTCAATCCATTTACTCCAAATGTGGTCAAATGTGTCTCCTTTGGTTCTAAGTGAATAAGTTAATTTTTCCATTCTAAATATTTCCACATGAACCCCATTTATTGATTATCCACAAGGATTCTGAAGGTTTAATGACACACACACACAGTCATCATCGTAGGACAGCACACACACGTGATCACGTCTCAAACGGTGCTTTACCTCACTGGCCAGTCTCTCATACTCTTCCATCATTTTCTCATTCTCCTGGTTCACACCGAGCACCTTACAGATCCTGTTGGCGGCCGTCTCTGCCTGAGAGAGAAACAGAGTCACACAGAGCGCCACGCTCCCACGGGACCTCTCCAATATCTCCAATAATATCATCCTCTCAATAAATGTGCTGCTTAAAATCAAGCTGACAACAGATCCATGCACCTAACGGACACGAGGATATGGGTCATATGGACGTGAGGGATAGCTAACGAGTTTCAAAAACAGAAGTACCTGCTCAGCTCCGGCAAAAGCATGGTAAAAGCAGGACACGTAGGTCATGATGGCTCTTTCATCGGGCTTGGGCGTGTTGATGATATCTGAGGCATCGAGAAAGGAAGAGAACACAGAGGGATCGATGGCTTGGACAATCGAAGGAGACAGAAGCTTCACAGCAAAGCCAAGAGTACAAACACATATTTCAAAGAACAGAATTTAAACGTTGAAATCCGCACACTCTCACTGGGTCCATCTATTCTATCAAACATTACCTTCTGCATCCAGCATTTTGGGAATGTCCAGGTGTTTCTCAGCTATGTCGAAAGCCAGGTTCAGGTTCCCCAGAGGATCATCCTAAAATAAGAAGCACAATTGGACATCACTGAGCAGCAATGCTGGACTTAAAATGCCACCACACTGACCTCGCTGCTATGGTGGACACACACAGGACACACAGGCGCACAAAACACACAACTGACTTGGTGTGTTTCCCAGCTTCACATGAGCTGGATGTTTAGAAGGAACTTCTAACACTGAGGACTGAAGTTCAGAGAAGAATAAGGTCTAAAAGGGAAAATTCCTTTGTTGAAATGTTTTCAGATCCATCAACATGAATGTTTTTCTACACGTTGAGCTTCGTTCAGTTTGTGCCACATCGGCGTCTTTGAGAGGCCAGATGAAAGCAAAGCTTCACGTTTCTAAACTCTTAACCAGCACGTCTGTGATCTTTACTTGACAACTGACTTGAACTAACTAACTAAACTATCCAGAGAATTTGTCATAAATGAATCAGACAGTAAATTAATCAGCTGATAGATTACAAAAGAAAACATGCTACCCCTGTGCAACCTTGATATGTTTTAAATCACAGATTTCACTAAAGAAATGAGCTTTTTTCACACAAGTGAGTCCAAACCAAATGTTTGAACAGAGGCGAGTGCTGCATTAGTCCACCAGCTGTCGGTAACTCTTCCCTGCTAGCGGGACGGTCAGTGAGGTGAGTGAGTGCAGTTGGGAAAAAGGGATCATGCTATCATGCTGCTGCTATTGTCTCTATCTCTAAACCACTGTCCCATAATAACAGTGGGCTGGCAGCTAGCGCTACGTGACAGGGCCAGCTGCTCACAGACCCAGAGCCCCACAGATAGATGGATGGATCGGGATGGAGGCGTGGATGAATGGAGGGATACCCCAAGGCTTGTGTGTGCACGCCCCTGGCTGGAGCTGCCTCAGCGGGCCGTAAAACTGAAGCTTAACCAACACGCTCACCTGGAGCCAGACTCAACAGCTGCCTGCCGCAGTGCAACTGTCTCCTGGCAGCAAGCGCAGAGCTGAGCAGTTCAGGTGTGACTGACCGTGTGAATATTTGTGTTTGAAAGGCAGGAGGGAGGAAGAGATGAGGTCAGCTGGGTATTTGTGTGCCTCATCCCTCATATTTTCCATTAGAGCTCTTTCCTGATTATGAAAATCGGCATCACTGATTTTTTAGGCCTTTAATATCAAGGCAATGATTTTTACAGACATCCTTCTGATCCTCCTGAGGACCTGCAGCCTCTAACTGAGGAACACTACGTGGACGAGTGGACAACAGCAGACGTAAAGCTAAGCCTGAGCTCTGCAGGGACTAGTCTCATGTTTCCGTGACTATTCCGGGTCAACTCCAACTCAGGCTGGCGAGGCGTGTGCTGAAAAGTGAGCGCTTCTGTTTCCAAAACAAATGAGAATGTCACTCTTCCCCAGCAGCTGTGGTGCTTCCCTGCTGCCCTCAGCCAGACAGGCCACACTTGGCTCAGTAAGGCACATTTTCGAAATGAGCTCAGCTATCAGTTAATCATGAATATATGGTGGGATTTTTTTCAGGCCATGAACTGCTTCTTTTACATATGTGGAAAGTGGATAAAATGGTTGCAGCCTTGGCTTTCCCATCTGGCTGTGACAGCACCTTCCCAGGAGGGAACGGGCTGACAGCTGTGCGGCGCCGCTCACAAGTTGTTGTGCCTCTACGGTTTGTGTCATACAAGAAGTGATGCATTTCACCACCATTAAATCCAGAGGTGTGAGCTCAGGCTGATTCATGCTAATTATGCTGAAACTGTGTTCAAAGCAAAGTGCTGCAGATAAGATGAATGAAGCATGAAGGGGAGACTAAATGAAAGCAATTTGCAGAAAAACATTCACAGATCCACAGATCAAAGCCGATTTACATCCATTAGCCTGAAACACACGGATTCACCTGAACTCAGCCCAAATTATTTACACTGTCAGCAACTGAAACCTCACATATTACTGAGTGCAACCACACCAGCAAGCAGGTCAACCAACTACTTTAAGCTCAAACTGCTGTATTTTGCAATGATGTCCGGATGACACGCCTCCAGCACGGTGACAAGTTGATGGGAAACGGGCACGAAGGTGACGCAGACTAACTGTTCAGCAGAGAGAGAACACGTCAACACGGCACCAAACTCTGCATTTCATGTGAGTTTGTTTTTATCAGTTCTTCCAGTGAGAGGGGAGTTAACGTGGTGGAAGTCAGTCTGTTAGTGAGACACAGCATCCTGGTAACGAGCGAGACCACACGACACCTTGTTGAGCTTAGAGTAGTCGAGCAGGTCGGGTCTGTGTCTGTGAATCAGGGCGCAGAAGGCCAGGCCATCCTTCCAGCTTCAGCGGCCGACGGGCAGAGAGAACCAACATGTCAGTTCAAACATGAAACCTGAATGACAGAGGAGGACACGGGAGGACACGGGAGCACAGCCCCAGCACGCCGTGTCTGAGGCGTAGCCTCCATTCTTGTATTTTTGGAGTCAGCCTCCGGATGAAAGCAGCGCTGACAAAATGCTGTCAGATGAACAAACTCCACATTACCGTCATAAGTGCTGCTGTAATACATGACTTCATAGAACGAGACAATAATCCCATTCAGCCCTCACATAAATTACTGCTTGAATGAAAGAATTTGACGTGCGGAACACTTACCTGACATGGAAGTTTTGGACATTGACGTTCCTGTAGGGGGCAGTCTTTCTCTGACACCACAGGAGGAGACCCTCCTTAGCAGACGTTTCTGAGGACACAGGGAGTTTACATGAGCTGTTTACACTGAACGCTGCACTCCTGCTCCAGTCACAGCTTCACTTGGTGTCTAAAAGTTGCACATTTACATTTTATAAAATCACATGTTGTCCTTTACCTTCTCTAGTTTTTCATGTCAACATTCAGTAGACACAATGTCCGTAGAAGAAGAGTGGATTGGAATTGTTTTAAGATCTCACCTTCTACAGAAATGTCCTGAATGGCAAAGCGGAGGATGATGGTCCAGATCATTCCAAGAGTCATCTTTACATTTCCATCCACAATCTCTGAAAAACAAAAAACCCGTGACAGTCACTTTGTGCTCGAGGGAATGATAACGTCACTGACGGCTCACGTGGGACTCCTCGGGTCTCAGGCGTTCGTCACCTTCAGCTCCGATGGAGACCAGTTTCACTCCTTTGCTTGTGATGAAGTCCAACGCTTTGTTGACGTTGGCAATCTTATGAAAGCGCATCTTCCCTCTGTCTGGCTTGGGTAACCTCTCTCCTGCAAACATCAGACAAACATGTACCGAACACGGTCTTCACCGGTACGATGTCATCACACTGAAAGCAAAGTTAAACACAAAATGGGGGGGAGGGGGGGGGACGTCATCCTCTGGCGATCTAACCTGAGATAACCTCCAGCAGCAGCATCAGTTTCAGTCCATTCCTGAAGTCCTCCTCAATATTTTCAATCTGAGTTCCAGCTTTCCTCAGGTGGGAGTTACACCAGGCTGTGAAGGTCTGACAGAGAGGGGACAGGATGGGACAAGATGTCACCGCACAGACGAGCTGATGCACCAAAGTTCACTGGAAACAGGACAAACAGGAGAAAATCTGATAACTGGAAGACAGCATAAGCAAGATGTCGTGAACAAAGTCCGGCTGCTGACAGCTTAACACGTCTCCGCTGAGGACTGCGGACTGTTGACCTCTGACCTGTGCCACAGCGTGAGCTCAACCCTCGCTGACCCTGGAGTCGCATTTCAACTTTTCCTCCTTCTGTTGCATCAGAGCCAAAACACTTCATGTAATACTGTAAATCAAGTGAAGACGGGATCATTGTCTTTCTCTCTCCTATTTTTATAAAGTCCCTCCATAACCAGCGGCAGAGTTCACGGGCGCTCGGCGCTGCGAGGATGAAAGCCGCGAGCCGACCACAGAGCACATTCCGCCCGATATAAGGTGTTAAATTTAGAGCGCTCTGCTGTGCCTCCAGATAAGAGCCCGCGAGGAAAAACGTCAAAACGTCTCGCCATGTCAACATGAGCGGAAATGTCACGTGGACGCAGAACAAGTTTTCCTCTCCCGTCACTCTGAGACAGCTTTATCACAGAGTGCGTTTGCTGCTCTCAGTCCTGTGCCGAACACACACGAGCCGAAAATCACCAAGTCACTAGAACATGAAACATACTGAAGGAAACTTCAAAGGAGGAATAAATGTCCAAATAAAAATTCCCGTAAATGTTTCACGTCGGCCACGACAGAAGGAAAAAACTCAACTAAAAACCATGAACTGAAAATGAAATGTTTGTTTGTGTGTTTAGATTATTGAGCTGATCAACGGTCTGCATGTTTGTAAACACAAAGCTCGTAAACGTAAACATTGCTCCTTGACCTTTACACCTTTACAAAAACAAAAACACTCAGAATGAGTATTTGTAGTTTGTAAAGTACTCGTGGTACTTGCAGTATTTGGACACAGGGTCATGAGCAGAGGAGTGCTGGACTTCTTCATTTTTCACATTTGACTTCAGCTCTTCAGTGTTTCATCACTTTATTGGCCTTTTGGAGAAACAGTGTGATGACTTTGTGTTTGCATCCCAGGGAGATAAAATCAGGTTTTTGTGACGACGTCAGATTTCCTCCGTACTGCTTTAAACGTTCACAGGTGTATTTTTACACACCTGTAGTTTCAGGGGCAAATGTAAGCTCAGCACAGGGACTCAGGAGGATGTTTGACAGTGAATGTTCAGCCAGCCCGCAGCGTTACGAGCTTCAGGGCAAAGGTCACACACACACACACACACACACACACACGCTGAGCTCAGAGGTGTGTGTGACATTGAGCTGCTGCCCTCCTGGTTAAAAAACGAGCCCCGCTGTTCCTCCAGATTTGATGCAGCTACAGTCGCAGAACCCTGCTGCCCACTTTCCGAGCCCCCCACCCCCCCCCCCCCAGCACCACTGAGCCGTGACGATTAAAGCTAAAAATACGTCTGAATCCCACCCAGCGAGGACGGACCCCTCTGATGCCTTTGGGGCCCTGCTAGGTCACAGACGGACAGGCTGCAAAGTGAAAGACAATGAAGTGTTTGACATTTTTAGAAAGACGGGACTCCATGAATGGACCCTTCGTTCATCTGGACTTCTGATTCACACACAGCCCACGGACACGTTGGCGTGTTGGCTCCTCAGGCCGTCACACAGCAGCGTGACCTGCACACCGGGCTTAGGTCTGAGTGTTAGTCTCTGTGTGAACGGGCCCTGGCGGCCTCCTGACCCTCCTGATGCACCTGACACAGGTAGAAAAGGTCCACATGAGCAGCATCACACCGCTTCCTCTGAGGGGAGGCGGTCACATGACCTCAGGAGGCTTCAGCCAGACTGAGATCATCTGAGAGAAGCAACTAAAAATGGCCTCTGATGGAGCTGCTGCTGCCTGTCCAACCAGCTGCTCATCACACAGAAACACAGAAACACTCATCAGCCGGAAACAGAATTCTGGCTGATGAATGCAGCCATCTTTTCTCTGTCCAACGCCTGTGAGCAGCTGCTCCTGCAGCCGAACCACTCCACAGCTCCGTCATGCGTGACGTCAGCGGGCCGCAGAGCCGCAGAGCCGCAGTCTGAGGCCATAAACCGGCTGACAGAGCGCGGGGCTAAATGCGGCAGCGCGGTGTTTCTGCGCGGGTTCTATAAACAAAAGAATTCCGCGCCAAGGACACCGGATTAACCCCACTGCACCGCCTCCAGGACGGGGCTAAAATTAGCCGCGGCGTCCATTCTGATCCCGGCGCGTCATCCGGTGTCCGCAGCATCTGTTGACAGCTCGCATTCCGCGCGTATCAGCGCGGAGGCGGCGGCGCGCTGGTACCCGCCGCATCCGTCCGCCGAGCCTCCCACCGCTGCGTCAAGCCGCGGCACGTCACCACAGCCACGCCGGAAGGCTTAGCGATGCCGTCTACAAAATAAAACTACCATTACTCAGTCCTCCGTGTGTCTCCGTGGTCTAGTTTGTCCTACAGTTGTTAGAAAAGACTCGCTGCTGGCCGGACCTGCTAACTGCTACAAGCTAACTTTGGCTACGACGTGACGTCAGCTGGTAAAGAATGTGCCATCAGGTTTACGGCGGGAATGTTAAATTAAAGGACAAACTGGTTCAATCACTGTCACTGTTCGCTCACATGTTCATTTTTCGTTCTCTGTGTTCGTACTAACATGAAGTAACGTAACGTTTTGTCACGACAGGGGGCCGAAGTCCGTGTGGTTGATTCATTTGTTATGACGTCACGGTAACGTTACCGTTACTCGTACGTGTCTGGTTTATCCACACAGCTAACACATACAAACACAAGCTTTAACTGCGTAACGTGACGTCGATTTGAAAACATCGATCCACTTTCATTTTCCGCACTTGTCGCGATTACCGTCAGCTCTTATTTTGAAACAGCCAGCCGGATGTCAGGTTTTAATTTGGCCAGCTTAATGACAGTCCTGACACTTGTCAGAAAATATGTTCACATACTGTTTCACTGGCAGCGTGTGAACTTTTTCTTTTATTCTTCTGGTGTGAACTTTGAAAAGAAACTTTTCCTGTAACTTCCGCCGGAAGTTTTGTTTGTCTTTCATCACACAGAGGACACATAAAAGCGTCTGCCAGGTGTGTTATTCATCACTACCGCCACAGGTGCTGTTGCTTTGACCTACTTTCCTCTGCTGCTGCTCCCACGCAGGGTCCAGTAACATGTCCCTGTCCCACTCTTCCTCCTGCAGCATGTACTCTTCCTCGTAGCCGTTGTCGTAGCGCACCACCGTGGTCTCCACCTGGCTCATCATCACTGTGCCGGAAAGTTCTGCTCGATACGAAACGCGTCCCCACAAACCCACTGACTCACTGACTGACTGACTGACTGCTGGACGAGCTGCTCTGCCGAGGATTGTCCCCTGACTGTCTCTGCTTCTCCTCTTCCTCACTCTCACGCCCTGTCCTCACGACCTGACAGACGTCTGGCCCACCGAGCGACGTCATTAGTACTGCAGGGTCATGTGACGCCTTTGTTCCGTCCCCCAAAACCACCACACACACACACACACAGAGAGAGAGAGAGACACACAGAGAGAGAGAGAGAGACACAGAGAGAGAGAGAGAGAGACAGACAGACAGGGAGACAGAGAGAGAGAGACAGAGAGAGACAGAGAGACAGAGAGAGACAGAGAGA
>JAQLOL010000003.1:19607574-19624599 GCA_029783665.1 Naso thynnoides
GAAAGACTACTATGTTTGATTTTTTGTTTACCTCCCATGACAGCTTCTCAGTAGTAGTAGTATTAATCAGAGACCAGTGCTTCCTTGCCAGCGACATCACGCACGTCGTGAACTGTTACGACCACCAGTAAAGACCAACCTTATTCAAAAACATGAGGACTAACATAAAGTGAGTCATAAAGTTAATCGAGTGCAAACTCTACCCAGCCGGTATGTCACAGCCCTACTGGCAGCCCCAAAATGAGCAGACCCACTGACAATGAAAGCAGCCCACAACCGGCAGGGAGGAGCACGTAGCTTGAACTGTAAACGATGATTGGTCAAGGAGCAACGCGAGTCTGTCATGTCTATCGGCCATGACACAGCAACAATTTATGACTCTTTAATCATCTAATCTGACACAGTGAACATTTGAACAAACAAAAATATCTTGTAGTCTGACCCTGGCATAACAAGCCTGTTCTGAAAATGTAACGGTGAAAACACACTGGATGTGGTAGCGCTGCGAATAGCCACGGAGCGGAGCCAGTTTCCATTCGGTGCCCATGTAATCCGACCTGACTGTCCACATTACCTGCTGCCGCGGATTCTTCGCCCTCTGCAGCGATTGTTTCAGCATCTGTCCTATTTTTTGCACGAGCCGCGAGTGACTTTGTCAAGCCGAACAGAGCAGATTGTACCAGACAGGAAGTCACACAGAGAAAAGGCACAGAGAATGCAGCCAATTTTCAAAATAAAACAATGTCAAAACAAAAAACCCTGATTAATTATAGTGTGGTTGTCCTGTCTATATATATATATAAATATCTGTTAGTTAACAGAGACCGACAAACACATACACAGAGAGAGAGAGAGAGAGAGAGAGAGAGATAGATATGACGAGCAGGGGAGCTTGTTAACCGGCATGGAGAAATGCGCTTCTGGTGTGAACAGTGAGGTGCCTGCTTAGACGGGAAATGATGCTTAGCGGTCCCCAGCAAAAGGAGTAGAAAATACAGATATTTGTGTTCAAATGTAGAGAGTAAAAGTAAAAACTTGTCAGAAAAATAGATACTCAAGTACAGATAACTGGAAATCTACTGAAGTATGTTACAGGTAAATATAGTGGAGCATTTAGCAGTTCTTATGTCTTGGTTGCAGTTCAGGGTTTTCCTGTTTGATTTTATAGTTCCTTCTTCGTCTTCATCTTCTGCTTCTTCTTCTTCTTCTTCTTCCTCTTCTTCATCTTAACACTAATAATACTACTAATACTAATATTAATACTACTAATAAAAATGGGGCGACCTGTGGCAGCAGCCCACTGCTCCTAGCGTGTGTAGTTAAGGTTAACTATGAGTGGAGAATTTCTCCAAGGGGATCAATAAAGGAAATATTATAATTATTATTATTCTATCCTTCTATTTATTATTTTTATTATTGTTATTACATTTTATTTAGAGGCACCTTTCAAAGCACTCAAGGACACCTTACAGGAGCAAGTTAAAGACAAACAGCACAATTTGTCACAATGTGTTTCACTTCCCGTCTTTAATTGCTTCGCTGCCCTTTTTGATTGATCATTAGTTTCACCTGTCTCTCATTTGTTTTTCTGCCCTAAGCCCTATTCGCATGGGATTAGTACCTGGGGACCTCTAGTAATTTGTAATAATTGTGGAGGATGTCTGTGATCCTGATCCTGTGCGAATGCGCCATGTCTGTAATTTGTAAAGTAAAAATTCCACCACAAATTACCTACCATATTTCGCCAAACACAGACGTCCTGTGATAATACTAGTCCTGTGCGAATCTGCATCTCAGTGATTGAGGTGTATTTTTTGTTTTTATTGCGCGCCTTTTCTACTTCTTCTGAGGCTCCGGGGGAAATTATGAGTGGCAGTTTTGACAGCGTTTTAGGTGCAAATACAGTCTCGTGTCGGTACTGGAGACCCATTCGAAGAAAGAGCAAGCTCCGTTCAATCAAAAGAGTGACATTTTGGTAGATAATGAGATGGATGACTTGCATAGCAGCATGCGGTAAGAAACATTTTTCTATCTTTCAAATGGCAAACACAGACTTCACTTATCCCGTATGAATGCACCGAAAGAAACACAGACGTGGGGGGGTAATTTACAAATTACCAGAGGTCCCCAGGTAATACTAATCCCATGTGAACAGGGCTCTAGAGTATATAAGTCTGCTTTTTTTTTTCACGTCAGTTCATCTGCTTCCGCTCCCTGGTCTTTCGCCTGTATCCTAGTCCTGACTGTGCGTCTAATGTCAGCCCTTTTTGGGTTTTTTTACTCAGTTTTTTTCTATTTTTATTTTTATTTTTTTTCTATTTTTAGTGACAGCCCTGCTGGTAGGCGTAATATGTGGGATGGTTACTGACTTCCTGTCTCTCTGTCTGGGGTGAATGCTTGAGGACAACTGATTGCAGTCAAATCTGGAGCACCTGAGCCCAGTGCTCTGAAGGACAAAAAAGTCTGGCCTTTAACTAGGCTGCTCTCTCTCTATTCCTTGTATGCACCTGCACCTTTGTTGTTCTGTTTAAATACTGTTTAACCTTACAACACTTACACTATGCCATATGCCCCATACATCCACATTTACACTACTGAAGCAACTAATTTCCACTTTTCATTGTGTAGTTTATTAACTTCTGTATATTATTTCAATAAATAAATAATGTTTGTTTTGGCATGATTTGCATCCTTTAACATTTAAAAATGGGTTATGTCGTTATTTAAATTTCTGGAATGGAAAGAAGACAATGATTTTGCATTTTTCAACTTTTTGGAGTGTGGTCTGGTCCCAGAAACTAACACTGGCCTCATGTTGAGAGATGACAAAGCAGAACTATTGCCGATGGACACGATTCAAATATGTTTGATGATACAATGGTATTATAAAAATAATTTTCTTTGGTACATCTACAAAGCAGCAGTTCATGTTTATTTGGTTGATTATTTGAAATTTGTTTAATCTGTGTCATCAGCCAGCATCATTGATGCATGTGAATGCATCAGAATAGGGATGGGCATTTTCAGTATTTTCAGTATTCTGAGTATTCTCATTACCTGATGAAAGAGTGGTTAATTTCTTCTTCTTCTTCTTCTTCTTCTTCTTCTTCTTCTTCTTCTTCTTCATAATAATAATAATAATAATAATAATAATAATAATAATAATAATAAAATGTTAATGTTTTTCTCGTACATTCGTAGATTTTTGTAATTACAGACCTACATTTGGTGCCAGTGCCACTTTTGAAACAGGTTGCCACAGAGGCAGCGAAACTACTGAGACTATCTCCTCTGAAACACCTTTGGAACACTCCACAGGTAGACAGATTCATTTAAAACATGTGATGGGATCCTGACTGAGTAGCTCAATCATTTATAAGCAAGGCTGCTGTTCACCACCTGATTGTTTAAGACAGTCTGACTGCATGTGAGCACCTCGTTACACCTGTGCCACTGACTGCACTGCGTTTTAATGTGCTTTTGACAGTGTCCTAGTTTTGTTTTTGTTTTTTTTTACAAACAGGACTTCATAATTTTTTTTAATCAATTCCTATTGTTTATGGAACTGATTAGTGGTGGAGTTTTGCTTGTTTTAATGTGCTTGTAATCTTGAAATCACTGGAAATGAGGGAAACCTCGATGTCCTCGTGAATATAAATAAAGGCTTGAAGCGTAACATTACTCTGCATGTAGGGCAGCCTTACCACATTGGTCCAAATTGGAATTGTGATTTTTGGTACTAATAATGTGCCATTTACATTAGGCCATGTACAAATATATATGTGGAGACTAGGTACAAGAAAAGAGCCGGATGTGAAGTGAGGGAATAAGGTCATAATAATGTTGGAATACATGAGTATTTTAAACAAACTCCTCCTGTTAGGCCGATTAGTCCTGCTGCCACAGTGTGCCCTACTGTTGAAAAGATGGAGGAGGATAATAATGAATGTTGCATGCCTCTTCATGCACCTGCTTTGACTTTATTCAAAATAATCTCATATCTCAGTGCATACCTTGACTGGAGGGTCACAGTGAAATAAAGGCAGGCAAACCACACAGCTCCTGAAAAATTAAGATTAGGATACATGTATTATGAGAAACACACTATGAGTGATCATACAGCCCATATGTTACTGTGTTCATTGTAAAGTTGGCGTGAAAGTAAGCTAATGCTTACAGGGTAACATGTTGTCCATCAATGGGATTTTATCCAAGGAATCTGAATGATGAGGCAGCTTTGGATAATTGATAAATGTCCCGTCCTGGATTAACTGTCAGAAAAAACAGTGAAGTCATTAAAAAAAAACAAAACAAAACAAAAAAAAACACAAGAGCACATTGCCTATTTTAGCTTTTGCCTGATTGTTCTGGTTGTTTCATTTGCATGTTTGCATGTTTCATTTCTTGATGATCCCAGCACATAACTAACATCAAACAAAGATCAAATAGACTTAAGGACAAAACCAAAATACCTCAATATCTCTTTAGAGTTTCCTTGAAAACAGCTCCGCAAACACTTCATTACAACTTTAATGGTGAAGCTAAAGCAAATAGGTATGTATGCCAGACTGTTGCTCAGCAGGTCAGGCTGAACCCCGCAGTTACAGATTACAGATTACTCAGTAGTTAAAAAACACTTCTGTAGACTTTTCTTTTTGAATACCCACATTATTACCCCCTTATTCCCTAACTTGTTCCCTTGTACCTACAACTGCATGCACTGCACTGGCAGACCGTTTGGGCTGTAAAGTTTTAATTATGGTGCAGTGTAAGTCCCAAACTGACGACGCATTTATGTGGAAATAGTTCGTCTGTAAACAGGAAATAGCACAGCTATAATAAGGCAACATGTTTTGAAGGCTGCTAGTTAAAGTGTGTCATCATTTCTGTTACTGTTCTGTTACAGATGACACATTGACTTCCTCACTTGGTTATAATGTGAATTCCTCTTCCTCTCACACTGACTGCAGACAACAGACCACTACCCTCAGCAGCCACTGCACAGAATGACAGCATGTGTTCTGGGTAAAGGGTAACTGCCTTTTACAAATTATATACATCCTCTGTGAGCAGGCCAAAGAGAGCCAACTGTTTTTCATATGGACAAACTTTATTAGCATGTAAACACAGTATACTGGTGTAGGTTTATTACAGCAAATATATAAATCTTTTAGTCATGTTTGCTATTTTCAAACAGAAACCATCTCAAAACTGTAAAGCATTAAAGTTGGCCAAAAAGGGTCAGACATTAGTTAAAGGACAAGCTGTTTTTGAAATGTTCCTTTAAAAAATTCAGTTATTCAGTTAGCACGTTTGTTGTTCCTATGTAATTGCATTCTCGCTGAACTGTATTCACAGCTGTATAATCTGTAAAGTTGAGCAAACATGTCAAAATGTCTTTGTCATTGCCTGATTCATGTCTGTTCCTGTGTATAGTTCAGGGAGGTGGAGGGTCTGGTGTGCCTCAGCGACAAAAACTCTTTTGTCCAATCATGCTCTGAGGTCATTGCTTCCTACCTTATGCCTGGTGGTCGTGGTGATATACGGCCTGGCTGATAAGCTCCGAAACTTTGTTACCGGCATCTTCATCCCTCAGTATCACTACCCGTATCCAGTGGCTCTCTGCTTTGCTCAGGTTGGTGCCTCTGCTCCCTGCCTTGTCCCAAAGAAGTTAAGGATGAAAAATGACAGCAATGTTTATTTTCTTCTAGCAACCTGTGCGTTTCATTGAAAGTGGAAGAGTGAGAACACTGCTGCTTAATTTACAAAAAGTGTCTCCCGACAGCAGGGTACGCTGCAATTACATGTCACTTCACAGTATCTCCGCCAGTATGTAGATAACAGTAATATGACAACTGATATGTTCATGTTAAAGCACCATGTTTGTTATATTTATATAAATAAATATTTAATTATCTTTTTAAAAGAAGGCGACAAATACTTTCTGATTATTTAGGTAAAACAACATATGCCACTTTTAGCATTTATAATAATGTGTTAGTGTAAAACAAAGAAAATTCACTGACAGAAATTCTTTCCTTAAATAGTTGTCAGTCATCAGTGGAGTTGACCTTACACCTGAATGTTTGTGTGTGTGTGTGTGTGTGTGTATGGGTTTTTGTTACCTATTTAAGACCTTTTTTGGTTGACCATTTGAGGACCAATAGTCCTCATATGAGGACCAATAGTCCTCATTGGGACAAAAGACGGGTCCTAATGTGGCATGACTTTGTGGCATGATTTCTGAGATTCCAGTTAAGTTTAGGGGTAAGGTATGAATTGACCTATCACTAAGCGCCGCCCTCGAATGCAAACGGGCCAATCAGAGTGTAGCATTTGCCAGCAATGACCAGTGTCTGACAACTACACAGCTGCGCTCCACTGAAACTTCTGCAGTCTTTTCAGATTTTTTGTCATTTTCAGTCAGGTTAAAGGTTAGGGTTAGGCTTGTACAAATGAATGGATATCAGTGTAAAGTCCTAACAAGAATATCTGTACAAACCTGTGTGTGTGTGTGTGTGTGCTAGTCTGAAGGACAGGGCATGTTGTAGGGTTAGTTTTAGTGCTGTTGGGGAGTGACAGAGGAGAGTTCAGTGTTGATGAACAAGATAGCTGTTGTACTGAATGGCTGGCTAAAGGTCTGACGTGACTGAGACATCAGGCTCCTAAATGCTGCTGATAGTAGCAGCTAGATTAGTTAGACATAACAGCCTGTTATCATTTATTGTTTGTTATTTATTTTTTTACATATTTATTATCTCCTCCAATACTTGTTGGACACTTGGCTCCTCCTGACACTGATCGTGGCACTGGCACTGTTGAATTGTTTGATTGTTGATGTCCTGTTTTCTTTTCTGCTGTGCGGCTGGTTGACTGGAATTGAATTGCCTCACGGGGATAAATAACGTTGTCTTGAACTTTGAACCCAAAGGCTGGACATAGCTAACAGCAGACCTTTGTGATATCTTGTAAGTGCACAGGTGAACCTTGACTGTGAAGATACATTGTTGAGGGTATCAAGTAAATACACTGTAAATGTGGAATTTTTGAGATAACATAGTTCCCACAGTAAGTAACTAATTAAAAACAAACTCAAGTTCTTTTACTCACCAAGGCAACGCACACCCAAGACATACAGGGTTTGAAAAGTGACTGGGATAGGCTCGAATGATAATGACTAAAATAACAGTATTTATAATAACACTCCTGTCGTTGCAGAGGCTCAGCTTTGATTCAGCTCTGTGGCTTTTTGTGTTAGTGTCAATAAATCCATGACATATGATGGGTGTATTCCACTTCATATCCGCACCCTCTGCATAATTATCCTCTGTCTCTGTGTTTCATGTTAATGAAAAATAACTATTGATAAGAGGGCATAAATGAACGGACATGTGACATGCATTATTATCTGCAAGCCAGGATTTTTTCTATTCATCATGTTAGAAATTAACTTAGTTTTCTTTTCTGATCACAAGGGGATGAAGTCTCAGTGTATAAAACATAAACTGATAAGCTTACATAAAAAACAAACAAAAAAAACAACTAGTTGACAATGACCTAGCAAAGGAGTGCAACTAATAACTATTCAGAATATTGTTTTTATAATAAACCAATTAGTGACTTGGTCTCTAAAATTATATGTAACCAAGCAGAAAGTCCAAGTGCATTATGTCTTCAAATTACTTGTTTTGTCCAACAAAAACTAAAAAAAATTCAGTTTACTGGAAACGTGATGCAGGACACTGCAAGTGTTTGGCATATGTCTTTGATAAATCACCTCATTAATGGATTGATTGTTTGCAAAGCTTAGCTAAACTGGGGTATGTGCCAACAATTGGCGCAAATCAACGAATGTCAGAAATGTGGTCAAGCTGCAGCTTTGGAGACATTTGGGCATCTTGTATGTTTTATACAAGCTGCTGATAACAGCCTCAGTTTCATGCATTAATACAGACGTTATCTTCCTTTTACATTAAGATAGTTTTGAATTTGCAGTTAATGCTTTTTTTATTTCGTTTAAACTTTAACTTTCAGCTTGCTTTCAAAGAGTGTTTGGTAGTTCTAGTGCGCACAGGCTCCTCCATGAGTATTAAAACGTGTCCTGTACTCTATAAAAAGCAGCAAACCGGCTTCCTATCAGAATTTCTGAGCGGTGAAGGATTTGACCACCAACCTGCAACTCAATGCCAACAGAAATAAAGTTGTGTATTGTTGTATTTTCAGCTTTCAGAAATGTTTATTTAGTTTAGCTTATACCTGGCTTTTTCGTGTAAGCCAGACATAATGTATCAAAAGTATGTAACAACATATACACGCTTGTTGGTAAAACTCCGACTAGTCAATCAGCCGCCTCAGAGAGTGATTTTTAAACTTGTGGTCTCTGTTTGAGTCTTTACTTCTTTGCAGTACACTTGCATATTTTTTTTTGTACAAGTTGAAACTCCTTATGTTGACTTTGTCTTTTCTAGGTTCTGGTCTCTCTCTTATTCTTAAATCTCCTCCGTGTCCTGCACCTGGTGCCGCTCAGGCAGTACTCCAGGGCCTCGGGTGAGCGGATGCTGGTGCCTGCTGTCTGTAACAGCATTAATAATGTGCTGGCCATGTGGTCTAAGGCTCGCAGCCCGTATGTTGGCCTTTACCCCCTCACCCTGCCTCTGCTGCCCATGGTAACTGTGTGCTTTAGCTTCCTCCTAAAGCTGGCATTTCCACCGTCTATCCACATCTCTGTTCTGATTTTCTTCCTGAGTGGGACATCTTTTGTCCTTACAGGTAAAAGATCTGATGTTATTTAAAGGTGAAATTGATTTCTATCCACCGGAGAACAAATTGACCTCTAATCAGCTTCCTCTCTGTCTCTTGCTGTAGTCTCCGGGGGTCTGGCAGGTGTTGAGTCTCTAGAATACCTGTATGCACCGCTGGCTATAATCCTCCATGCTCTTTACCTGACTTGGACGGCCAAAGTATACGAGGCAGAGCACCACCACCAGCCTGACGCCCAGGCCTCTGTTTTTAACATCTACTACACCCTGCTTGTGAACCAGAGCTGGGTGCTGGGCTTTTTGTGGCTGCTGCACCCGGACAATCCCTGGCAGGTGTTGAGTCACGGCAACTGGTGCAACCTGCTCTTCCATGGATACCTGCTCGCTATTCTCCTGCTGGGAATGGTGCTGAACTTCGTGGTCTGTATGTTGACTCTTTGCGTCTCTCCGCTTGCTGCTGCAGTGCTACACACAGCCAGGCAGGTGGGACAGCCATTCTTTTAAGTTTGTGAAGTAAAGGACTTTGAATAATAATTGACAGCTGTTAGGGTTATCTATGCTGTGGGTTATCAGCAGGACTGACTACAGCTCTGTTTTGTTATGTCTTAAATCACAAGTTCAACCCCTCCTTACACTCACAGTAACCTGACCCTCCCTGCCACAGTTTCCCTTGCATACGTCATATGATTTGCCGACACTAAATTATCTTGTGATCATGGAAAAACTCCTGCAAATGTATGAACAGTGCATGATTCACAGCTGGGTTCCAAAGTCTAAGAAAAGTATCTGTTTTATTTCCATTACGCAGTTCTCAGTTCACAGGTTTTTTTCCTCAAGGTCATGTCCTTTGGAAACGACAGAGGAATGCTCATATTGTTACATTACCTAATCATTATTAATGCTTGATCAGACTGCGCGCAGACTTAACTCAGGTCTCTCTGTGCATTTCTGTCACTTTTGCAGGAGCAGAAACTTTGAGAATGTTTTTTTACACAATATTTGCCACAGTGTGACAATATCAGTGTGGAGCACCTGAACACCAGCATGTGTACAGGACAGAAATGTAAAAGGACATCTAGAGAACAACCCATTGAAACAGACACCGGCCTGTTCTGGTTGAGTAAAGAGCTTTAGGGACTTTTTAATGACAATGACACAGACAGACCATGGCTTCACTAAGAGAACGGCACTTATTAAGAACAGATATTCACTTAAGAAACAAGTACAAACAGTTTTATGAAGCTGAAGTAAATGTGACTGTTACTGTAGCAAATACTTTCTGATAAGTGATAGTTGACACAAATGTTTGGACCCCTCTGCATATGTGTCAGTATTATTAGTATTTTAAAGGGTTTGAACTCCCATTTTTACTGGATGAAGTTTCAACCAAAGTTTTGTGAAAGTTTTCCTGAATGATTCTGACAGATGAGAAGGAAAAACAGTGACACTTGAACCCACTCATTTGCTCAACACCGTTACAAATATTTAAACTCAGACTCCTCACAGAATGGATTTTCGAAAAGTTCCCCTGAATGAATCTGACTGCCAAGATTTGTCGGATGAGAAGGGATCGGGATGAAAAAAATGGGTCTGACACTGCGTTCTTTGAGTCAACTTTATTATATTGAGTTAAACTATGTCTTATTTTAAGCATGTTGAGAATATTTCACATTAAAAAAATGTGATAAAAATGCTGAACTACCTGATGATCGTACACTAAGGAGAATGTGTATACATCTAGTAAACTGAAATGAAAGTGATTTATGACTTTATTTTCTTTATTTAAAAATATTTATTCTCACTGTCTGCTTTGAAACACACACCAGCCATAACTTGAAAGAAACACATTAAGTTCAATGAGTGAGGCTCCTTTTTCTGCCATGTACTCTGCCTTAGACATCTGCTCAAATGTACTCTCTCCAATAACTGATAAAGACCTCCAATGCTCAGTGACCTTGTTTTTGGAATTAAGGAGCATAAAAAAACCAAACAGTTGACATAGTTAATGGCATCACAGACATCTGTATTTACTCTGTAACTGCAGTGGGAGTGTTTTTACAGAGCCAGAAACGTGTTCCAGTCAAACACAGTGGATGTGACATCATACAAAAAACATATTTACCTGAGCCTTATTAATACATCTGTTTTATGCAAAACCATGCCTCGGGGGAGCGGCGACATGGCTGTGATAAAATCCTTTGAGGCAACCACCACCATCGTCTTTGCAACATCCTGTGCTGTGCTTTGTTTTTGCCACTAACAGGTGAACATTATTATTCTAAGAGTCTGTAATGTCATTGCCATTACACGCCGTATGGCCTGAAATATGTGTGGCAATACTAATAAATTAGTTAAACTTGGAGAGCCTCCCTTATCTTCTTTTTCATCATTTGTGCTTGTGAAGGACCCAGCACCCAGTTCTTGTTGTGGGCTGAGCGCATTTTATCCTATTTTTGTTTTTTTTTAAGAATCTGACAACATAACCTGACATTATTGTTACACTGAGAGGACTTTTTGTTGAAGAGCAAAATGCCTTTTTGTTTAACAGGTGCAACATCTGGCAACTACTGGCCATTTGCACATCAAAAATACCAGGATTCCCCCTTTTTATTCCTTTTTTTTTTGGTATTTACTGATATTTTTTTGGCAAACGTATAAGCATTCTTCTTTCTTTGCTTGTACACATTTTAAATTAACTATAAATATCAAACTTTGCATGTTTAAACATATGCTAAAAGATTTTGCTTATGTTTTTTATGATTTAGGGGATGTTTTTCTTTTCCAAAGAATGAAGCTTTACAGTGCACACAGTAAGTTTCTATTAGAAACATTAGATTTAATTTAAATGGTGTTTGTGTAAAAAATTACTGCCCTGCCACAGACTCATTATCAGTGCTGCTAACAGCTTTGAGGGAAGCCTTTCCAGCTGTAGGAGTTCCTGCTGTGTTCGAGCTTTGCCAAATATCGCCTCATTTATGATTGAGTCTACTTCTTGTCAGTTATGAGGGATCGGAGTTGGGTGGGAGGTGTAGTCCCAGACTCCGCAGCAGGTTAGAAGCCGGTCCAGCCAGTCCCGCTTGGCAGCTGAGGGACTCCAGCAGGTTTGTCATGAGATTGAGGTCAACGTCAAGAGGCTGGATCTCCTCTTCCGTCTCCTCTGGTCCTCCATGCGCTGAGAGTCCGTCCGTGGCAGAGGGATGAGGGGAGCCATTGTCCGCGCCTGCCTTGTTGTAGTTCTGCACAAAGGACAAACAAAGTAAAACAAGTAGTCTAGTGGCTGGATTTCGGAAGATACATGTGCCTGATTTCACCTGTACAATCATTTTTACCATCAGATTGAAGCTTTTTCCTATATTAGTGCTCATCAGCTCTTGATCCATTTGGTCCATATATCCTCTGAGACCGTCTAAAGTTTCAGTGCCACTCATCTCTGCCTGACCGGTTGACCCTTCCTCTCTCTCTTCCTCTTTCCGTTCCTCCTCCTCCTTGTCATTATCGTCATCATCATCATCATCATCATCATAATCATCATCCTCTAGATCATCTGAATCTAGCTCCTCCTCTTTGCTTCCTACAAAAATTAAAAGACAAACAGATCCAGTGAAGAGAGGAAGACGTGGAGTTACTGTATTCTAGTTATTTTTACTCCACCTTGTCACGTTTACATACCTAGCAGCCTGTCAAGTGCGTTGGCCATGGAGTCAGGGTCAAAACTAAAAGGCTGAGTTGAAAGACTCCTAGAACACAAAGAAAAACAACAAACCTGAAAGAATGCTGGTGGAATAGAGCTCATCTACAAACAGATTGAATGATGCTGCGGCAGCACAGGCTTGTCATGAAAACAACATTATATCTGTGTTATTTCTGACTGCTGTGGCCAGATAATCAGTTAGTCTGTCTCACCAGGGCAGTTCAGCACCCTCATGTGACGACATGGCATTGAGGAAATTCTTCATCCCCTGACTGACAGCCACCAGGCTGTAACCGCCCTCCTCTTCCTCCTTGTCGCCCTTCATCTCCTTTCTCCTTTCCTCTGCACTCCCGACATGCTGTGTCTGTCTGGTGGAATTGGAGTTTTGACTACCAACATCAGATCTCCCACCACTCCTCTCCTGCAACATACGCTCCACGTCCTGGGCCGTGATATCCAGCCAGCTGTCACCTGGACATAATCACAGAGAAAAATAATTACGGATGATCGTGAAAAGAAAGAAAAGGTAGAGAACAGAGGAGGCTATCCAAAAGGACAGAACCTCAAAAGAATTATGAGGAAGCAGAAAATCAGAGACAGACAAATGCAGTGTTTTTATTTTAGGTATGGACATAGAAACTTCATTTTCGGATTAAAAAGTACGATGTACCCACATGCAATAATATTCAAACAAACACTTGTCATAAATTCTTTAGGAATAATTGTTTCTAAGCTTAAAAATTGATGTTCACACAGTTCGATGTTTTTGTTTGAACCCTAAGACACATTCTCACTCACTGTCCTCTTGGGGGAGCTGTGACTCTTGTTTCTTCAGCTCCTCCAGGTTCGATGGATTACAGCTGTGCAGCAGCTGGAGAATCTCTTCTCCCGGAGATGAACCACTGAGACAATTCACACAATAGGATCATTGAGACTGATGCACTCGCATGTCACAAGCAGGTATATTATCGCAGCATACAGCCACAGTCCTCACCTCGATTTTGATGCCACAGACTGTTTGAAGAAGTTTTCTGCAGATTTTGTCAGCTCTCTGTAATGAGCCGACCCTTCCAGTTCTCCCTACATTTGACAAAAACAAAATCAAAAACTGTTAATTTTTTACAGAAAAGAAATGCGGGGCAAATTGAGTCCTTATGTGTCTAACCTAATACATTAGGGGGTGAATTCATAAAAGGACTGCGCTGCTTTTGCAGTTGCTAAACCTGTGCAAATGAGAGAAAAAGATAGTGTGCAATCAACAAAGCACACCGAAAGGGTGAAATGCACGCAAACTGCGTAAACTTTTTCTAATTTTGGAGACACGTGTATAGTGTCAGCTATTGTGAGCTGCTGGAGCCAGCTGCAACACACAGCCAACTGTGGGTAAAAAACAAAACTGATGTTTTCTGAAAAATGTTGTACTCTCTGCAGTTTTAATTAGTAACCAATGTGTGTTCTAAGTATGGAGAAAAAACTAAACATTGCTCATTCAAGTTAACGCAAAAGGAGGCAAATCACAGTCAGTCACCTCATGGGCGTATTAGAGTCGGTATATGATTAGGGCAAATTGTTTTGTGGATAGGGTGCTAAAACGGGGCAGTTTGCTGGTGCTAATTCTTTACAATTCATGGTGCTATTAGCTGTCGCAATCCATTCTTAGAGAATTCGCCCCTAGGTGCAGCCAAGTAGCTTTTGACTTCAACACTAAAACAAAGTGTGACTAACCCGGAAGTAGTCATTCCTTTTAAGGCTGTCCATGAAGCCTTTCCACTGAGGGTTACAACTGACGGGGGCATCAAGCTCGGATGATGGCAGCCTGCACTTAGAGCAAAGGATCTCAAAGCCATGGGCCTGTACACAAAACACAAAGACACATACATATAGTCAGACAAACAATCAAATGCAACACAAACCATCATCGCAGACCAATCTGCTCAACAAAAGCACAATGTTAATAAAAACAAAAGACAGACCAGGAAGAAGAATAAACAGACAATGGCTCACCAGTTTCATGCCAAGCTCATGAGCTTTGTACTGAGGATGAGAGCGAGGAGGCAGAGTGAAGCCACTCCTCCGGTCGGGGGTGAACTGCTGCTGCTGCAGCTGAGCGTACAGGCAACGGGTGAATGTCACCTGGAAATAAATGTGGAAGTTAAAGTTTAGGTTTAGTGTAAAGACATTTCACAAAAGCTGAAACATCTTAAAAAAACATAAACAAAACTGGTATTACAGCACTGTGCGTAAAATCAATTGTGTTTACCAATGTGAGGACTCGTGTATCTGGAGGAAAGGTCTTGAAGCTTCGACATGCCTGCAGATCTACTGGATCCCGCAGGTAGAACGCTGACACTGCAGGGGCAACCAGATCGGGGCGTTGTGCTAACACCATGGCAACACTTGCAGGTATGAAGCAATGAGCACGATGGAGGCTGCTTTTAATTTTCTCTGGGTATCTGTGTGGAGAGCAGAGTGGAGATTGATATTCTTTTTCATTTTTGATGCATTTACAGTATCTACCAAATTATCACTTTAATTACTGACATACAATATGTACGAGGTGTAATATGCGAAAGTGTTTAATCAACTTTGCAGCAAAGAAGCATAACATTAAATTTACAACCCATTTGTACGTAAAAATAGACTTTTTAACACACCCTACTAGTCGCTTCCTCAGGGCTGAACAAATGTCGGGCTTTGCCTTGCAGGCGTCTGGGTGAGTGGAGAGAAGTGCTAGAGCTTGTGCAACACTTGGCACCACATCTTTAGAGATCCCAACTGGACTGGATTTGGAGGGACAAGGCAGAATGTGAAACTCTCCCTTGTAAATGAAGACCTGAGAAAAGAAAAGGAGCCGGGGAATGAATTCTTACCATCAAAACAGATAACAAAGAGGAGGAGATATTTAAAAGGGACAACCATAGATAAGACAGGGACATTTAGAGAGTCATCATTGTATCACCCTATTTTCACTGGACTCCGGATTCAGCCACTTGGGAAGATAATCAGCCGCTTCAATCAGGAGAAACTCGCCATCGTTGTCTTTAACTCTTCACACGCAGAAAACATGAAAAGAAAGTTATACAAACAACTGACACTGGTCCACAGATACAGATGACATGACAATCAAATCATTAATTTTGTTTGATTTTAAAGACAGAATTTCCAAACAAACTGTGTCTCACCTGGCTGCGAGCTGTGGGAAGGCCTCAGCGATTTGCTGCAGGAGGTAAATGATGAACCACTCATCCTCCAGATTGTCCCCAAACTGAGTGCTTCCGGAAATATGAGCGGGTATGCCTCCTGTCAATATCAACCACAAAAAAACAAATCAGTCCTTAGTGTAAGTTACATTACAAAAAAAAAAAAAAAAGGAAAAAAAAACTTTTAAGTTTTAAAGACACAAAGCACAAAAATAAGTGGTCCTGCACACCACTGAGCTTTCAATATAGAACTGGAGCTTTAGACAGACAACAAATATTAAAGACACAACAAATTATCCACTGCGTTGGAATTAAGGCAATACCTTTCTCTGGGTGATAACTGAGGTTGAATGACTGATGCTGCCAGATGTATTGAATCAGCAGTGGGGCAACCTTTGCCAAAATCTCCTCTACCAGCTGTGTGAGATGCTCCTCAATCTGCTGCGGGCTTAAACCGTCTGGTTTGACCAGGAAGAGCTCGTACTGAACCACGTCCTCCGGGACCACTCTCCTCTGCAGGGCGTCCATTGCATTTAAAGGACCTATTAAGAAGCCGGCAGGCCAGATACAGTACATAGTCAGGATGGTAGCATTCGTCTTGGATGAGACAAGGTACAGCTAACCGCTAACAGTTAGTGAAGGTATCCAAGCGAATTCTTTAGAGTATTATTCAAAGTTACCGTTTTTTTCGTTTCCTCCTTCAATGTGGGACGCTACGACAGTGTAGTCTGGAGAATATAACTGCGACAAAATGTTAAATTCTCGTCATTTCATCATACGTTTGTATCACGCCTGTGTAACACTGTTTCGGTCCTACTGTGAATTCAACTCGACTACCGCAATCGCGTTACAAATAGTTCCTATGTTTAAAATTATTTTTGTTATTCTACTGATGAACAAAAAACAAGGTCAACTGCTAATTTAAAAAAATATTTCTTTCTATCTTAATTAAATAATTACTCAGACGATGCAAATTGCGGCTTTAATACACAGGCATTATCAACCATCGCCAAGCGGATACAATTTAGGGATGTGATCACGTCCTCGCAGTGAATGCTGGGAGTTGTAGTGAAGTAGCAAATTAAGTAACGGCTACTTTGTTGGAGTCTGAAATCTATTTCCCATGAGACCACGGGGTCAGAAGCTGCGTATCCATGACAGCCGTGTGATTGTTGTTGGTTATGCTAACATTAGCAGAGAAAGTCCTCTGAGGTGGCGTTACCTAGCTCCTCTAACGTTACACTCTCGTGTATTTTAAGCTGTAAAGCTAAGATAGAGGAAACGTCTTGGCCACATGAGATGCTAAATTAATGTAGCAAGGTTACTTAACAGGAAATGTCGTTTTATGGAATTATACAATGCCGTTCGTGCCTTG
>JAQLOL010000003.1:19637679-19664902 GCA_029783665.1 Naso thynnoides
TAAACGGCTGTCTTGCAGCAAACTAAAGCAATGAAAAAATACTAAATTTAGTGTACAATTGAACAGATACTGATTTTTTTAGGTTGCATTTATATAAGTGGCGACAATTATGTTTTCTGCTGACCGCACCTGCAACAGTACAATGTTGACTTCAGCTGCACAGATGTCTCCTGAAAGTGACAACGCTGATCCCCATCTGCAGAAGGTCATAGACTCAGTATGCATAAGTACCTCGTAACAACCCCACTTCAAAAATACTGAACCATCCCTTTAACATGCTTTTTCTTTGACATTTCTGGTGGTATTGGCACATTATGGGCATTGCTGCAATTACTATAACAGGTATTTTAACCAGGTAATACTGGATTAACTGGATTGTTGCATCAGTGCTTTAGAGTACACTCCAAAGAGAGGCACACATTTATATCTGCTTATTTTTTGATTGATGTACACAGTATCTGAGTTCAGTTTTGAATAATGTCGTATAACGTTACTACAATGTGCAGTGTAACTGGGTTATGAACTTTGTATAATATAACGTCCCGATGGAGGCTATTTTACATCCATCACTCTCCTCTAACCTGTATTATTTCGTTGCTGACACATTGCTTGTAATCTTCGCGGTTTCTGTATCTGGGAACGAGCAACAACAGAAATGGAGCGAGGTCTTTCAGAACAACCAGACACAGTCACCTGACAGGGTTAATTTGCACCAAACGTTAGCTGAGGAGGAAATGACCTTACTCGCCACAAACAACTCTGTTAGCTTAGTTAGCCAACGCTAGCTAGTAAATTAGCTTGTGTTTATGTTCTACGTGCTATCTGACAGCTAACATCTAGCTAACCTGAAACTTCTCGGTAGCCAGCGGGTCTTCGGGAGCTCGGTCTGGGTGAACTTTGAGCGACACTTTGTAGTAGCTCCTCCGGATCTCTGCCTCGGTTGCCTCCTTTTTGACGCCCAGCACCTCGTACAGGTTTGAGGTCTTGAAGAGCTCCTGGCAGCGCTCGAGCAAACCCATTCTCACCGGAAAACTAACGTCAAGCCGAAATGTCAGCGGTGAAGTTAACGCGTGCTCTCTCAGGCGTCTGTACAGGGGAGTTTTGCGGCGAAAAAGGTAAACAGGTCTTGTTTACTGCTTTCTCTTTGTTGGCTATATCAATTTGGCGCGCTGGTCTGTCAGATACATCCTTACGTCAAGCGACGCGCTTACGTCATAAACAGAAAATCCCTCTTATTGGTTCCCATGATCGATTTCATTAGACTACGTAATAGGGATCTGGTAAGAGGACAGATTTTATTTTATAATCTTTGAAAAACATTAATTGAAATAATTAGAAGTTATTTTAAAATTTGAATTATTGAACTTTATTTTTACTTATTATCTATTTGCATATTAATGATGCAATTAACTGCGCTGCCAACATGTAGTTCTGTAGGCCTATTTGTTGACTCCACCGATGTTACTAATTAACATTCAGGTTTGACAAAGCCAAACAAAGCTTCACACAAATATAATTCTTTGGTCAGTTTCTGAGTATTAATTGATAATTATTATTTAATTAGACTTATAAAATAAATCCTAAACCTTTAAATAACTGAACCTGACTCTAAATATAACAGTACTTTATGGCATATTTTCAAAAGCATGCAGCCAAAAATAATTAAGTGATGCCTAAGGTCAAAGGCCCATTTGTTTTGTTTAATGCAGGTTTTATCGATTGATTAATTGATTGTTAAATGAATAATTTTGGCAGCCAAAGCACAGCTTTGCCACCTGACAAAGCAGGGCCACTTTAAACCACAGTCATTCTGATACTATATTTATATTTCCATGTAGACCTATACTACAACCTGATTTTACCTTTTGAGCGCTACCAAAATAAACGTGTTTAATCTCTCTACAATTAAATCTGACACTTTTGTTTGGCACTGAGCTGCACAAGGCTTCGTTTGTTACAGGAAATTATATTTTAAAACAGTTTGGTGACACAAAGGACTAAGTTGACAGTCCTGCTCACCTGCATACATCACTCAGTCAAGAATGTCGAGACAGTCCAGTATTTATTGATGCGTTTGAAGCAGCACAAGAATACATCAAAGACAATGAGGCAAGTCACTACGTATTTTTCACTGCTTCATGCGAAAGCAGAACACAAAGATACACTGACTTTGAACTAAGCATCTGTAGATTGCACCCATCTGTGTTTATAAGCCTGTACAATATGCAGCTCTGAAGATATACACTGCAACACCCCCCCCTCCCTCCCCGTCTCAGATGTTATCTAATTATTGCCCCATCTGTTTCTGTTGCATGTTTGGCACAGTCTCTGTTGTTGTTTCTCTGTTGACTTTCGGTCATCGCAAACCTCATCCGTTCTTTGTACTCATACACACAATAAGCACTTGGACAACTGGCACATTATTATCATGAAAACAATGAAAAACAAAATGACAAAAGCACAAATCGTACAGTTAATGTTATGAACTTTTGCTGGTGTGTGGATCCTTCTCATACGTTTTCCACCTACTTGCATTAATATTGCAAGTGGAGTTTGAATATAAGCATTACTCCTCCAGATGGAATATTTACTTGTTATGGTAACAGTCTCTCCACAACAGTCAAATGGCTTCGTTCTCATGGTCAGTCATTACAGCATGTCCATGGTCGATGCATTTCCCCCTGAACAGGGACAGTCTAAAAACCTCCTTTAGGGGGCGGTAGCTCAGCATTCCTTTCTGGTCTTCACCATCTTGCTGACGTACTTGATAGGGATCCCCCAGCGTCTCATTAGATAGACATCAAACACATAGGCCATCCCTGGCTCCAGGCCCCCGATCACAGCTGTAGTGACGGCCCGCCGAGGATTCAGCTCCTGGAAATACTTGCAAAGAACCCTCTCGGTGTCAGAGCGGGACTCTGGCCCCAGACAGGGTGCAGTGAGAGATGATAATCCCCCAGCCTCTGCTTCATGGTTTCCTAGCTTTCTGCGATACACACAGTACAGGCTTCTTTCCTCTGTGCCCATCCAGGCGAGAGTGACGCTGTTGCAACCACGCAACCGGTTAAAGGATTTTATTTGCAAGGTGGAGGGCAGAGATGGGACCCCTCTGCGGTGGTAGGCTGAGGAGGTCTGCATTTTGACCGAAGCCGTCAGACCTCCTGGAAGAGCTGCTTCCGTAGCAGTGGTAGTTCCTTCTCTCTCCAGGTGAATGAGATACGAAGGACTTCCCTGGAGCCAAATGTGCGCTAAATCTCCCCCCAGAGCTTGAGAGGTCAACACGTGACCTTTACTGGACACGGTGACCTTAACCTTTTCACCTGCATCGCAGCTCTGTAAGGTAAGGAGGCCACTCTGCTGCAAGCCCCGCGGGCGGAAACTAAAGAACTGCTCTGAGTTGGAGCCTCTGTCGTTGAACGTCACCCACCTCAGCTCCCCCTCTCTCAGCGTGGTGATTGCCGCCCGAGCCTCCTCGTGCGTTCGAGCAAATGTCCCCTTGTATGCCATGCTGGTTCTGTTCAGCCTGTCCATCACGAAGACATCAAAGTAATACTGGGTGTCAGGCAGGAGGTCAGAGACTGTGCACACACTCTCCGTCCCCTGACACACACACTGAAGATCATCAGTAAGGGAAGAAGCTGGATTCTGGGGTTCAGGATCAGCGTCCCACTGCTGCCACCACCACTCCTTTAAAATCGGCCATGCTGTCACTCTCCTCCTCCTCTCCTTCTTCTCTTGTTTCTGGTCTTCCTCTTTTCTCTTCCTCTCGTGTGCAGCACAGAGGCTGGGGTAGTTTTTCTGAGAGTTGACAAGGACACAGTAATTGTAGCTTTTCTGTGTGTGCGGCAGGCTGATTATGGAGGCACTGGGTGCCCAGCTGAGGGTGACGCTGGTCATGCCGACACCTAATGTGTGGACTCGGGGGTCAGCTGGAAGCAGAGGGAAGATGCCTGAGGGTCCGAGGCCTTCCTGGAGGTACACTGTAGCCTGAGTGTTCTGCTGTTTGGAGCGCAGCCTCACAATGTAGATGGATGTGTGGGGGTAGGAAGGACCCCTGTAGGTGTCCACTGTGTTGCCTGAGAAGCTGTGCATTTTCTCCTCAGACCCAGGACCACGCCACCACACCTCGGGCGTACTCTTCTTGGTGCTCCCTGTGAGAAAAACAACAATGAAACATACGATCTGTTTTTTTTTTAATGTTTGTCCTTTTCCTGTGCAGGATGATATGCACCGTTTGAAACAAGAAGGCTGTTTTCATTTTCAGCTGGTAACAGGAAATAGTTTGTCTGTTCTGTTAGCATGAGCCGCGTTGTTATCATGAGGTTGCCAAGCAAACAGACCCCAGAAAGTCTTCCTACCAAGGAACAGTAACTTCCCATGAAATCACAAGTTCACATTTTCACATTTCTGTATTTAAACAGATGATCATGAATGTACAAACAAGACAGAAAAAGTGCTTTTATAATGTAGCTCTTTTTGAACTTGCATTGAGCTAGGCTGTTATCTCCTGCCACCAGTGTTATCATAAGCTAAGCTAATCGCCTCCAGGATTGAACTCTTTATTGAGCATACAGACGAGAGAGTGGAGCCATTCTTCTTGTCTAACTTTCAGCAAACAAAGTAAATAAGCATATTCACCAAATTCAAAAATATTCCTTTCATTCACAGCATTTGGATTGAGTCCCTAATCGACTGATATGGGATTTTTTTGAGGCAGATGCTGAAGACGATATTGGGAAGCGAGAAAAATCCATTTTCCAATACATCAGCTGACAATATACATGCACAATATCAGCTAAATGTATCAAATATTTGTGACAAAGATACATAATTGAGGCAGAATATCTCCCATTTTATAAACTTTCTTCCAAACATCAGTACACTGAACTGTAAACGCGCCACTTATAAGTGACTAAATAACATACCACCCTCTACTGATCATTTTAAAACAGTGAACTGAGGATTTTTTACAGCATTAAAAAACAGTTTTAATATTGCGCACAAGAGAACATGCACGCAGACACTTATATATCTGCATTAATTGTTCGGCCCCTAGTTTAGATTTTACAAGAATCCTGAGGTGTACAGAGGTAATATTGATGTTCAGAAGCAATAGCAGCAAGAATTTAGTTGAATAAAACATTGTAATAATGTTATCAGCAAGAACAAGTCGAAATGAATATGAAAAAGACCATAACTGCAAAAAATTCAAACTAAACGCACTCTTGCACGTTTTAGGATAAGCGCAGCTTGTTTTATATAATGCGTGCAACAGTGAACCACAGAGTGCACATAACCTGGCTGATATACAGAAAGTAATGAAAAAATTAAGTATGAATCGCCAAAAATGGTCAACAATATTTTTATTCATACCCAAAGTGATGTCATTTTGTGCACACTCTTCACATGCATGATGCAACTGGCAACACAAAAAATCCCTTCAACACTAGTCTACAGTGTTCATGAGAAATCACTCCTCAAATGAGACCAAATGTTTCAGAATCAATGTGAATAATTCAGCCTGGCGATGGGAACCCATGAGCTCAGCGTCTGAATGATTCATGTGTCATTTTATAACTTCATCATGTTGTTTCATGGTGGAGAGATGCTTGTTTAGTTAACCTGGAAAGCACTCGTAAAACACTCTGAGGCATATTTTCATTTCCAGAAATCTGCGCCTTTTTGCTTTAACTGCTTTGTTTTGCCTTCAACTCTTATTGTCCTGACTTTACTTTTAAGCTGTTTTGAAATTTCACTGCTCTGTAGTTTTTTTCCTTCATAGTTTAAATAATAATATGGTTTGAGAAACCAAAAACTGTTGCAGCTCAGTTTATTTTTTGTTTATTGAATGTTTGTGTTTATTGAGATTTTAAAATCCAAATCCTAAGCATCTTGTAAAATGTGTGATAATATGACACCCACATGTGATCAGACTTGCTGCCTCCATGTCAGTGAAAGTGAGGGGCATGAATTTGCTTTGAACATAGAGAAACAATGCACAATGTGCTGAAGGAAAGATGTGTGATGATGAAAATGATGCCTGTGTTATCTCATAAAGAAAGAAATTTGGAGATAACTGCTTTTGAAAAACATAGAAAAGACAAGTAAGTAATGCAACAACTGTTTATTTTTGCATTACCTCTATATGACCTCTAATACTTGGAGCATCCTTACAACTGCGCTACAAATTCTAGAGATAAAACTTTAAGTGAAGTTAGATTAGAGTCTTTGCCCTCTAGCAAATCCCTAATGATAATGATCATATCTGTCTGATCGTCTTGGCTTAGTCACATGTAGTAATGATCTTTAGGATGAAGTGGGTTGTGGTCTTACTGCTCACTCACACTGCAGGCTCTTGAGGGGTTTGTCCTTCAGGATGCGGGCAGCCAGGCTCCATTCGATGGAGGGTTCACAGGGGCTGACAGTCAGCGACATGGCCGCAGCCTTCTTCTTCAGTGTGAAGTACAGCCTGTGGAAGAAACACCGAAGATAAACCACAAGTCGCCTTCTGATTCGCCAGGGGGAGGAAAGTCAAAGAGATAACATCCTGTTTCAATTCAGCCATACGGTGATGGATGAGAAGACAAGATGTCTTCCCGTGCATACAGTGCAACATTCTTTCTTTTTTTTTTTGATGATTTGCTGATATGCTGGGCTGCTTTGCTTGCTTTCCTGGAATGCAGCTGTTTCAAACATTTGTCAATCGCTGTCCTTCTGTTTGCCTTACATGCTGATCAGACATTTGATAGCAGATCAGGAGAGGTGACCTGGGAATCACATGATGAGGCCGTTTCAGATGGGAATCTGCCTGTTTGCTGTGACTACCTGCAATCGTGCTTTGCATGGAAACTATTGTCCCATATAGTGATCTGATGTTTTACAGATTTGCATATGAAATGGCAGTTAAATGACATTTAACATTCACACTGTGTTGGTTTAGTTCAAATAATCACTGTTGTTCAACTCATGATTCAGTATTTAACTGTTCATCTCCAAAAAGATATGTGATTAGATAAAGTCTGTCTCTCCTGTTACACGTCATGTCTGCACAGACTGTTACCCTTCATGAAAATCAAGCCACTGCGTTATTTGTTCATAAATATTTGCTCTCACTTCCTTTCAAACATCATTATTCATGATTCTGTGCAGATGGCGGCTTTTTCCAAACAGATGTGTGACATTATCATTTTCAAGGGCGGTGTGCAGATTATTTAATAGAGTGATAAATTTCCAAATCTGTGTTTTTCTCTCCATTATTTGTCATGCAGTTACGCATGACCGCACCGGTGGCCAGACTGCAGCACACAGGGAGATGCATTTCGCAATTTTCAGCTCCCAGTTTCAGAAAGCAAGCACTGGCACTGTTGTGTGAGGTTCAGGCCAAATGGGCTCCACTTCCTCTCGCTCTCTCTACAGTGGTGCTGAAATCAGCCACTGTCTAAAGGTGGTTGGGGGATGGCGGGCGACTTGTTATTGAAGTGTAAACAAGGACAAATCTGGTGAGCAGGCCTGAAGATTTATTTATAGGTCTTTAATGAAGTGCAAATGAGGAAAAACGTCCGCTTCACTGTGAAGATTCAGATGTCAACATTTAAAAAACATCCACTTTTGCAGAATTCAACAAAACAGTTGTCTCATGAATATTCTGATGATCCACTTTCTTGCATCAGCAATGAATTTATCTTGTTGATTTTGACATTTTTACAAAATTTCAAGTTTCTTCATCAGACACAATTATTAGATGCATGTTGGAGTTCAGAGCTGAATTTTAGTTGGAAATTATCCTCTTTTATAGTTTGATGACGATCAAATTTAAATTCAATTATCAAAGAAAGGCAAAAATTTACTGTCTCCAGCTTCATTCGCTGATTTAATTGTCTGTTTTATATAATTTTTGATCAAATATCTTTTGGATTTGAGGTCACTGGTTGAACAAAACAAGCACTTGAGGACATCTGGCTGAGGTCAGCTGTTTTTTGCATTATTCTTTGTATTGTCAGACTCCCACGAACTAATCAGAGGAGCTCAAGTGCGCTTTCATCAAAACTACATGCCGCGTTCCAATGTGTTCAACTGAAAGGACATTATTCAACTTTGTTAATTATATATGACTTTGAATTATTGTTTTATACAAGAAAGAGTCACGCTCTCAATGCTGAGGTTTTGTTTTTTTCATTTTTTTTGTTTTACTGCATTTGACTAAATATTCAGAGTTGTGGGGTCATCGTCTTCTCCTCTTATTTAAGCAGGCAAATATTGTAATTTTTACTCCACAACATCTGTCTGATGTCTTTAGTCATTAGTTTCTTTTCTAATTAGTATTATTATAGGTTAAGTTCAGATAATTCACAGCTACCTGGCAGTTAATAAAGCAATGAAAATTAGACCCACTTTTACCTTCTGCAGGATTAAAGTATTCACAGTGCTTTTACTTTGAGTTCTTCCAGTATATTTTGACGCTCCTCCTTTTACCCATCAATAAATGCAAAAGTTTGAATGTACGTCTTTTATGCTGACAAGGCTGTTTTCTGTCTCTGTTGTGACAACGAAGAACAGCATCACGATTTGTGATCCTATTTATGTGTTTATTTTCCTCCTTAAAATAAGAGGGTGGAATGATGTGCTGCAGTAATCCAGTATTAGTAACTGTCAGCTCTGAATCACCAGAGAAGACCATTAGGTGAAAAAAAAAAAAAAATCAACTGAGTTAATTGTCATTAGCTGCAGATCTAATGGAAACTACGATGCTACCACATTAATCCATTCTGTGTGTTCTCTGACACCCCACCTGCGAGTTCGTCCTTTGGGGAGAGAGACGGAAGTGAGCTTTCCTTCTGTTAACCATGTAGTCGGTCGGAGTGGCACCTCATTCTCAGGTGCCAGGGCCGCGTGCACCTGGGGCCATGATGAGCCACAAAACAAAGCCAAAGCTGCACCAAGACACCAGGACAGGGACGTGACTGCCATCACTGCTTTTTGATCTCTGCTTCTTCCACTACTTCACCTCCTCTGTCACCACGTTCTGCCTCTGAAAACGCATGGAGGAAAGGTCAAGACCATCAATCAAAGCCCTCCATCAACACACACTCACACTTACACGCACACAGCAAAGCACTCCAACACACGCTTGGTTAAATTTCTACTGTACCATTCACACAGACAGTAAAAAGCTGTAGCGGCTGATGATTCATTGATATGAAGAAACATCCTATCCTATTCAGACAGAATAATTCATGCAGTGGGAAAGAAATTACCATGCTATATTACTCTGGGAAGTGTGTGTGTGTATGTGTGTGCGTATATGTGTGTGCGTGTGTGTGTGTGTGTGTGTGGCACAGCTTGACACTTGGTGTAAAAAATCACCCATCGCACGACTTTTCAAAGTGTGAAGTGTGCTAATAGCACTCTGAAGTCGATCTCTTTGCATCCACATTTCTATTTTTAGCTGAGGACTTTGAATGGGTCTGTTCTCCAAATATCTTTCATCATGGGTGTTAGCGGCCATGTTATCAGGGGAAAGTGACGCCACACTGATGTAGAGAGAGGTGCACAAATAACACCTGGAGCTGCTCTGATGCAGTCAGATCCAATCAGCTTACCTAAATGCAACACCTAACAAGAGGAACTTGCATCAGATTGTTCTGTGCCTTTCTTTCTTTCCGTCTTATTGCATTTCTGTCAGATTCTATTAGTGTGTATTTATATATATCAGTGTGTGGTTGTGTGTGTGGTTGTGTTTTACTGATAACAGATAGGATGATTACAGGTCTCAGTGTTCCCGTTTCTCCCCAGAGAGAACACATTTGTTCAAAGTCACACAGTCTTCACAAACACACTCCCCGCGTTCCTCTAACAAGGTGTATTATGTTAGTACTGTGCCCTATAGATCAGATGACAATCACAGTGGAACCATGAAGGCAGCTACAGAAGGCACATCTGAGTCTTTCGGGCCCCGGGACGCTCTGAGATCCAAACTCACAAACTGTCGCTCAGCTACAAAGTCACACAGAAGCGGCTGCTCATTATCCTTGCAAAGAAAGAAGGGGAGTGAACGACCCATAAAGCTTTAACAGAGAGACGTGCAGAGGGAGAGAGGCAGATTGAGATGGGAGGGAGGGAGGAAGGGGAGGTAAGGGAAGGGAGGGCTATGGAAATGGAGAGCAAGAAGAGGAGGATGTTGGATCCTGGAGTAATTAGAGGCAAGGAGATGGAAAGGGAGAAAGAGGAGAAAGTGCAACTGGAAAAAAAAGCCACCACATCATTGCCACGCAACAAGGTTGCAGTCAATTTGTCTTGGCGTTTAAACAAACGCATAAAGTTGATTGGTGTTTCCTTTAGCCCCCATGGCGAATGGGTTCAAATGTGTCACATATTAGCAGACGGCTGCAGAACCTCACAGCGCTTCTCACACTCCCCCCTCATTCAATCTTGATAAAGATGGAGACACAAAAAAAAGCTTGGCGGGGTTGTTTCTTCAAAAACGCGCCCGCTAATAAAATATGCATACAGCTTCTCAGCAAATTATGGCCAATTGAATTTTCATAAGGAGGAAAGGCTGGGTCTTACAGAGAGAAGGAGGCCAGTGAACTTAACTACTGCCCTCTATAAATAAATACGCACTCCCCTTTAAACACAGGAGCTCATGACTTTGATGGTCCCGCTCACTCTCTGCTCAGCCTTCTTTTTTCTCTTTTAGATGAGTTTCCTCTTTCCATTATGTTTATCCCAGACAGTCATTCTGGAAACTGTTTGGGTTTTAATTAAAGATGCTTTGACCCTGCTGTGTTTGTCTTCTTCTCTCCCTCGTTACTTCTCTTTCTGTCTGCTTTTCACTCCATTTGGCCCCCTTATTTAGAAGTTGATGGTGGCTTAGTTTCAGAGGGACAGGTTGAGTGCTGTGTGTTATCTGTCCCCACATTGTGTAAGCTATCTTCTATCTCCCCGTGCTCTGGCAGGGCCATCTGCCTTCTGTTATCTGTGGGCAGGGACAGATTAAATGGCATAGGGTGGTCCCTGCAGGATCCGTTGTCCCCCCAAACTACTGTGGGCAAGGAACGGGCCTGTGGTTCATGGTGGGGGTTGATGAGATGGTGGTGGGGCAACATGAAATGATCATGGAACTGGACAGGATTTTACGCTTGATTTTCTACCTCACTGCATGTACGTTTGAATACATTAACCCCTCTCCCGTCTTCCTTACTTTCATTGTCCCTTGCCTGCTTTTGTCCACTCTGTCCTTTATGTTTCTCACACACGTTTGCACAGTATCGTGCCCTTTCTGAAAACATAATTCATATCTGCTTTTTCTCTGTAATCCCTGCCCAGCGATGTCAGACTTTTCTTTTTTTAAGTGACAGGAAAAATGACTGTTGGTCAGGGAGACGAGATACCCACAGAGCAATGAAATAAATAGATAACAGATGAACACAGTGTTCGAACATGCAAAAACATTATGCTGCCGAGATGAAAACAATCCTGCAACAAATGCAAAGTGCCCTGCACATGTCTCAGCTTTTTGAAAAAATCTTCCAGAGACCACACACACACACACACACACACACACACACACACACACAAATGTTCCAAAGAACAAGTTGCTGACTTACACATCCAGCTGAAATATGAGACACTGACGCACTCTCTCTCTCTCCCTCACACACACACACACGCACACGCACATGCACACGTGCACACACACACGCACACACACACACACATGCTCTGCAAGGACAACAACATGCATGCATCCCCCTTACCTTCTCTCAGTGCACGCTCTCCTTCTCCTGCGCAGGGAGTGAGGGATGGGATCAAATGAGAGATGGAGCGAGGATAGAGGAGGAGGAGGTGGAGGAAAAGGGGATGAGAGCTGGTGGTAAGGAGAGGAGGAGCGACAGCAGGTTGTTGTCGGGTGTTCCTCTGACTCCGTCTCCCATGGGATGCTGCTCACTCCCGACGAGGAGGTGTCTCTTCAGGGCTCAGGTGTCCCTTCAGGGCTGTCCCACCTCCTGTGCGTCTTGCTGCGATGCAAGGCTCCCCAGGCGTCCCTTCACTCTGTCTTTCTGAGTCTTAGTCCTTCGCACGTGGGGGCTTGTCCTGTTAAACCCTGTGTGAATGTCAGCCGGTCAGTGGAGCCTCTATGCCCTCTTCTCTTCCTGTTCTCTCCCTTTTTTCCTCTCCAGTTCTTTTGACTTCTTCCCTCTGTTTACCTCCTTTGGTAGTGAACAGAGCTCACTTGCAATTCAAATGGGCTCATGTGTGATTGCATGTGTTTGTGTATCTGTATGTGCAGTCTGAGTGTGAGGGAGTGAGTGGGTGTGTGTGAGGGGGCTGGCGGTGAGGTCGCTGAATGGGGGTGGTGTGAGGAGAGAGAGAGAGAGAGGGAGGGAGGGAGGGTGTGTATGTGTTGTCAGGAGCAGCATTAGGGAAAGGGGAGGTGATGTAAAAGTTAAATACATTAACAATGCTGTAGCCAGTGTGATAACATCTGTATGAGAAGAAAGCTGCAGACTGCATGTTAGAGGTTACACTGCCTTTGTGCTCTTATCAACTTATCACCACTAAATGAATGTGTTTAAATGGAAAAAGGGCCCATCAGACACTCGAGTAATTAATGCAAACATTTAGCTTGTTTTCCACCTTTAAAACAAATTAAAAAACGGTATCATATGAAATTAAAAGTATGAAACTGGACTTCTGACCTCTTCCTAACCTTTCTGAGAATTTGTTTTGACCAGAAAGTTTTGATTTTTTAAAATCAAATCAAAGAATAAAAAGAGAAATGTTTTGATAAGAATTTCCTATAAAAAATAAAATAAAAGCAGTATTCAGTTTACCTTTTATTTCACATCTTTGTGCTATTGACTATTATTTGATTTTTCATGTTAGTTGTTTCACTTTGAGCTTATGGTTTAGCTACAAATATCGTTTGTATTTTTAAAATGAAGAAGCCGATGTCTTGAATTTGAATAAAATCTCTCCTTTTTGGAGCATTCAAATTCAGAAATTTTGAAAATGAGGTTTATTTGTGGATGGTTTTGAGGTATATATACGTATGCATAAATGCACATGGTACAGGTGTTTAACTCCTCAGTCTCTTACCTGTCAGACTGTAGTAAAATGCTTTTTTTTGTTATTTGTTTTTTTTTTTTAAAGAAAAAAGACAGTTAGGGAAATGTGAAATTCACTTTCTCACTAAGATTTAATCTGAATGAAAAATTGATACCACTCTCACATGTGTGTGGTAAATATGCAGCTAGAGCCAGGAGAGTGTTAGCCTAGTTTAGCACGAACACTGGAAACAGAGTCCACCTTTGAAGTTCACCAATAAACCAATTAACTTTTTGTTTGATCTGAACAATAAAGATCAAACACTTATCAATTTGTGGTCTTAGAGGTGGATTTTTTGTGGGACATTTCAGTGATAGAGTCAAGCCTTCTGTTTCCCACTTTTTCTGCTCTCTGTGCTAAGCTAAGCCAAGCTAAGCCAAGCTAAGCTAAGCTAAGCTAAGCAGCTTTAGCTTCATTATTATACGGACTGCTGTCCATATTCCTCTTCTTTTTCTTCCGCTGCATACTTTTCTCATGCCAGCCTCTCTGTTCCAATGACAGTCTTAATCTTGTTTGCTCAGGAGCTTGTATTTGCTGCTCAGGCCTTGGTTTCAGATGAAACTACTTTCTCCTTTGAAATTAAAAACCTGATTATAGTGAGGGCCTGATGTAATTAACTCAAAAACTACCGGACAGAACCTCCAAGTCTGTATACAGGACAGTCACACTGAAGGCTTTATGTTGTGCACCTATAGGTCAAGTGTAGATCTCAGAGGATTGGAGGGTGGTGCACATTCATATCAGTGGCTCTCCAACCCGACGCAGCCCTCTCATCTCCACACAATGGCAGCCTTATGTACCCAGCTCTCTCTCCTGAGCTCTTTAATCAATATCATCAGGAAAATAGAAAGAGGCCCACAACATTGTGCACCAACTCCCCCTATCCACTTTGTGGCGGGGGCCTTTTCTCACTCATCCACCAGGTACTTCAGTGCAGGACTATTGAGGTCGCTGTGAATGGGACCCACTCCACCCAAAGGGAATATTGTCTGACCGCAAGCTAAAATCTGAGACACCCCCCCCCCCCCATCTCTGTCTGCCTGCCTGCAAAATCACTTCAAAGAAAGAAGAGTAAAAAAAAGTGGCACATTAGTGCTATTAATAAATGTATCGCCTCTGTGGCCACAACTGGTCTTTTTTTTGGAGTGAGGACCCTCTACTGCGGCTGGACTCCCTTTCAAAGCCACTAGTCTTGTATCCCTCTCCATCCGCTGGCCCACTTTACAGTCCCTAAGAAGTTCTGAAAGTCGCCAATCTGGCAGAGCCCGATATGCCGGCTGCTTTTGAAGATTGGATGGTGATTAACCTTGGAGAGATTACACACACATGCAACTTTGCGCATAAGCTGCGTTCTCATAACTTTTATGTTTCATGGGGGGAGCATTTGATTTGAGAATCACGCTGTAGTCTGTTTGCAGGAGACTTTGGACATCTGTCGGACATCTGTCAGACCTGGAATTGATGCACAGGCTTGGGTGACACGCTCACACGCTTTCACACACATCCTCTCTCCGTTTCACTGCCATCGTGACTGGCCTGAATATTTCTTTTGATCCCACAGCTCCTCTCCTCTTGTGTTTGCTATTTAATAATTTATGGACATAACAGGCACCAGACCACACAAACTCCATCCGCACAGAAAGCGACAGAAAGCTTGAGTAAAAATTTCATTTGGCATAATTGAATGAAAAGAAACTGCAAAACTGGCCTTTTCATCTATCATTGATGTGTGCTTACAAGCCATGTATAATGCAGGGGGCTGTCTTTATAACAACCATGTATTAAATATCATGTCCTGGGGGTCGGCGGGTCTCGTGCTGCATGCTTTCACTGCCAGTTAGTTGGCTTTGATAGCCTTTATGGACAGTGTAGCAAAAGCAAGTAGAGAAAGAGGGACTGACTGAGAGGAAGTGATAGAGAGATATTGACACAGATGAGATGAAATGCTGGACATGAGGGAGGGCGTGCTAGAGCTGACAACGGGTTAACAAGAATCTTTATTTTTAACACCATGTCATCACCAGCCGCCCATCTGCTCCTGTGCTGCCACAGCCCCTTGGGAGTGTGTGTGTGTGTGTGTGTGTGTGTGTGTGTGTGTGTGTCTAAAAGTGAGAGAGTAAGAGAAAGAGAGAGATGTAAGCAAGCCATCACAGATCCGATCACTGATCAGCACACAGAGGAGGAGGAGGTGGAGGAGCAGGATGGCCCTCCTCTAATATCTAAATGGGGTTTGACAGGGGAGGACAGTAGTGGAGATGTGTGTGTGTGTGTGTGTGTCTGTGTGTGTGACAGGAAGGTAAAACAGGATTTGGTGGATCAATCCACATCTGCCCTCTATCTGTTTGGATGGGGGGTTGGATGGAGGTGGGGATGGTGGTCCAGAGGTAATGAGAGGGAATCTATTAGCACGGAGAAGGGGAGGGTGTATGAAGACACACAAAGAAAGAGCAGCAATGAAGAGGAGGAAGAGGAAGATGTGTGTAGGCTGTGCTGGACCTCCAGGGTTGGCCTCAGCAGCTCATTTCATTTATTTTTTGGGGAATGAGGGGCATCGTCCCAGGGGAAGAACGGAGCAATTGAGGAGTGATGTTTGTTGGTGGAGGAAGTGAGGACAGGGACTTTGTATTTAGAGCTCTTTTCACTTGGTAGAGGGATAGGGGCAGCAGCTAGCTGTAGCTTCAATACAGTTAATCTCCTCACTTTTACTTCCTCATGCCTGCTTTCCTTTTTTTCCTCACAGTTTAGACTTGTTTTTCACTTCGAACTCCGGGACAAACAGCAACCCTCTCAAGTGGTTCCCTCCACTTTATCAAAAGTTTTCAGTAAAAAATCTGATGGAATGAAAACATCTTGTTTTCATATTTATGGTGATGCAGTTTCTTTTTTACACGACATGTAAAGCGAGCAGTCCTCGGGTCTGGCACCGAATCTGCATCTCATATTGAGCGCTGAAATCTCTCCCCCTTTCTTCATCTTCTTCCCAATGTCTTTCTTACTCCCTCTTCATCCTCCAGGCATGGTAAATTTGAAGGCTAATTAGTCCAGAGAAACCAGTCATACCAAAGAATCCACCCCGAGCCATGCTCACATCCTCCTATTGATCTTCCAGCACCAACACAAGCAAAACCACACACAAAATCATGCACGAAACAGAAGCAAACAAACATGATGCAACAAGAGTTCTTAGAGCAGCATGTATTATAAATGGTGCTTACATACAAAAAGTCAGCACGATTGCATTATGCAAGTTTTCTGACCTTGATAGAGGTCAAGTGTTTCTTATATTCTGCATCATGCTCATGAAAAGCTATTTACAGAGTCGGCTCCAAAGGAAATGTTCTACAGCATCTGAACTGGTTTTTTTTCTTGCGTTTCCTCTTCTCTTCAGTTCCTCCCGCTCTCCCAGCTGTCCCATCCCCCTCCCACTCCCTGTTCTCAGTCTATCCCTCATTTCTGATCCATTTTTTATGCATTACTCCATTACTCTCAACTCCCATTTACAGTGCATTACCTCCTCCCATCTTTGACAAACACACTTTCTACTTCTCTCTCCTTCCTTCAGTCACTTTGTTTCCCTCCTTCCCTCCCTCCCTTGCTCTCCTCCAGTACATTCTGACACTTTCCTCTCATTCTCCCCTTTCAGCCCCTTTATCATCTCTTTGTCTCTTCTCTGGTCACGTCATCTCATGCTAAGTGTTTCTTTTCCCCTTCATCTTTACTTCTCATCTAGTTTGTCATTCTGCATACATTACGCTGTCTGTCTGCACTGCTGTCGTCCTCTCTTTTAATTGGTTATTTGAGCGTGCCATGTAATTGACTACTTAATGTTGCCCCTGCTCTTTTAAAACATGAATACAGAAATGTCAGCTGATGCAATTAACAATACTGGTGGTCAGACATCTATTTGTCCCACACACATGAATGCACAGACAGTCAGCAGAAGCTCAGATTTCATGACGTGATAAATCATTAAATTACAAGCTGCAATACAAAGTCAAACAGATGAGTGAGTGGTGTGTCATCTTGCAGCTTTTAAATCAGATAAATATGGTGATGTTGTCGTCAGTGAGTTCTTCTCAGGACAAAAACATGCACAAGTTCAGCTGCTTCTTATGTCAAGTGGTTTTATTTGATTGTAGGACACAGCTGGCGGGAACCCATTTTCATCGCTGTAGATAAAACAAAAAAAAAATTGTTTTAGTTTGAAATAACCTGTAATGTAAGTGAGATGAAGTAAATTGGCTTTATTGACTTGGGAAATGTATGTAATTAAGAAAGACATAAACAAATATTAAATCAATGTTCTTGTAGTCTAACATTAGGTTATTTACAGGTTATTAAATATTGAAATTGTAACAGCCTGAAACTAACCTGATGACACTTAAATACTTTTAAATGCACACTTAAATACACAAAATATACTTGAGTTTTTATTTATGTATATATTGACCTTGATCTAAATAAGACAAAATCAAGCCTAAACATCATGAAGAGTATAGGATCTAAGTAGTTAAGTGTAATCCATGACGAACTTTCAGGAAATATAACCTCACAGCATAATGTTGATTTCTCTGCAATCAAAAAGAGTCAGGATGTTTTTGCCTCCACTCCATCTATTTTGACCATTTATTACTTGCATTAAATCTTCATTCATAAAATATCTTGCATACTCGAAGAAGGACAATCTTTGCACTTTTTAAACTGCATGAATTACTGTAGATTACTTTTAATCTGGGTTTTGATTACATTAAAAAGGGTTTAAGTAATCTCTAACTTTCATTACATTTATCTGTGACTAAGAAGTTTCAAAGCAACGTTAATGACTAACACATGAAAGTGTAGAACCAGGCCTCTGAGCAATCCACAAGACAAGTTGTCCACTCTCGCAGGGTCACCTTCCTGTTCCTGTTACGGTCACACGACCTGCAAACACAGCACATTATAACATATGGTTACCTCATCACATGGCACCGCACACAACTGACCATTTGCAAGTACACATGCATTCACTCATAATCGAAGAAACGCGTGCACCTATTACCGACACACTTTGCAAAAATGAAATGAGGGATTTGTATAAATGCAGAGCTGTTCTGAAGACAAATGCAGAGGTATGGCTCCTCCAAAGCCAGTGCCTTTCAGTTCACCCTGCAGCGTTATCTCTGAAGGGTGCTCCTTCAATTTGTGTTAATCCATGGGCAGCGGGAGACACAGCGGGTAATAAACATTATCATTGCTTGGAATTGCTTGACATTGACACAGCCAGCCCGACTCCCACAAAACCTGTCACAGCAGACTGGCAGAGGAAATGGGGGTGGGGTTGGAGAATGGATTGTGGAGGAAAGGGGAAGAGAAGTGAAAATGAAGGAGGGGATGACAGAGAGGGAGGCTGAGGATGAGTCTATTTGTAGAAAAGATGAATGGGAAGTAGGAGGCACAGAAGAGGATGAGAAGTGCTCCAACACTGAGAAGGATTTAAATCGGTGTGGTCATGAGATCGTAGGGGAGGAGGACACAGAAGAGGGTTATTGGCATGGAGGATGAATGGATAGATGGCGTGCCGAGAGAACAGCATGGTGGGAGGTGCAACTTGGTCTCAGAGTGTAGGCGAAATGCACCGCAGCGTGACACTTTTAACCCTCGGTGATTCAGTAATTAACTGAAAAATGACATATTGCAAGAGACAGAAGGTTCAGATTTTGAGGCTTTATGTGACAGAATCTGATGGTGGTGAACTTTGAGGGACACTGTTCTTACCTCACCGTTGATTACTCACTCACTATTAGTCACGATGTAATCACAGTTTCTTTCATCCTTTGATTCCGGCCTCATAAAAATAATACAACTCTAAAAATGAATCATGGTTCATTAAGTATTGCAATGCTGTGACGCTATGTACTTCTGACTTTTTAGAAACAAAAACATGCCAATGCTGGATTCATTAAAATTTGAGGCAACTAAATTAGTCATCACATATTTTGCCTCATCATCCAAAAGCTAAAATCTTGTATGCAGCACTGTGGCATTAGATACTGAAGGTGGGACTGACTGAAAAAAAGGTGTGGCACAGTGCTCCAGCGGCATCCTCTTGTAACGCAGCTTACTCAGGTCCCTGCGGCTCAACTTGCCATCTTTGTTTTTGTCCAGTAAGGTAAATCTTTCCTGTGGAGAGAGAAGAAGTGAGACAAACAAGATTGTAGAAAACCAGAGGACTTTATTGAACTTATCATCAAGAAATACATTTGCATTGTCAGCCATGTTTTGACATGGGTCTACAAGTTGATCCACTTTGGTCAGAATATTTCACCAACTAATGGACAAATTCCCACAAATTTTTGTAAACACATTTATTCTTCCCAAAGAATAACTCTGATGAATTTGATGATCCTCGGACCTTTCATCTAGCACCACCACCAGGTGAAAGTTTTAATTAGTTGATCATCAAATTCCTGAAAAGCACAATATTCCCAATGGCCTCAGATGTAGGCCTGCATCAAAGGGATACGCCAACTTTTCATTTCATTGTTGTTTTTTGCCTCCCTCCCGAGTCCCAGACAAGAAGATAGATAACATTCTTTCAACTGTGCGTGCAGTAACAAGGAAGAGACGGGCAGAGCTCACCCACTGCTAATCAGCTTAACTAAAATTAGTGGTAGTCAGTGGGAAGTGCACCTAAAGTCATCAGAAAAACTTTCAAACAACTGTAAACGGTCCTGTCTGCTCGTTGTGACTTCTTTATTCATCATGTTATGCTGTTTTAGACTCAAATTAATTAATTTTATAATCAAATACGTACTGAAAGTTAACATCAGGGCACATACATGCCAGTAAACAGCAGAAGAGGAAGAGGAAGAGGAACAAGTAGAAGAAGAAGAAGAGAAAGAGGAAATATATAAAGTACTAAATAACTAAAAATGAAACATGCTACTTTTGTCCATTGTGATCATATTTGCATGCTAACATCTGAGTTCAGCTCAAAGTGTTACATCCTCATACTAACTAATTAACTGCAAATTCAACTTCAATGCACGCTAGAGTTAACATCATTTAAGGACAAAATCCTTAATCTAAAAGGATGCATATAGACTTTTGGAGATGTATGCAACCACAAAAAATGATTCTATTCCAAAACACTGTATATAAGTTTTTCTATCAAAATAATGCGTGCGGTTTACTTCAATTCATTTAAGGCCAGGAGGTCAAGATGGCTGGCAGGAGGATATTAAGTAATCCCTCTATTCACCATGTTAGTGAATAATTTAGTGATCATTGACCAGATCCTATTTATACATGGTGTTCTTGAGAGCCCCTGTCACTTTCTGTGGACAACCACACCAAAAGCAACACAACCTACTTTCCACTTAAAGTAGGTCGTTAGGATCGATTTCTTGTCAGACAATCCAAGAAGCACATTTTGTATAAAGCTTAATGATGGCGTCTGATGTGAAAAACAACTTCATACTGCGCGTTAGATTACAGTGGAAGTGAAAGAGATCCCTCTGTGTATTTTCCTTCCGGCTGCACTTCCTTTGGTGTTACATTTTGATGTGCATATTTATTTAATTTTCATCATGAGGTCATTGTTGACCATAAATCATGTTCACATTATCTCCCCTTGGATGCAGACTGTTGGTGTCTGCTGCTTAGGCTCATTTCAAGCCTGAAGTTTCAGCTACCTGTGCTAGCTCTGTCCTCTGGGTGTGGCTGAGGCAGCTCTGGGGCGGGGCAGCAGGTGCGTATGACTTCCCCATACGACTCAGAAGCAGAAACCAGTCAAGGAGGCGATATGGAAACTGGCTTAGCTCCTCCTCTGTGCATTTCGACTTGGGGACTGTTTAATGAGGATAACAGAGCTTATTTGTCACGTTGTACTTCACAGTGGAAATTGTGTGTACTATCCACTTCTGTGTGTTTACCTAGACAGGGTCCTGTGTGAGCCAGTCCAGTGCGGCGTCTCTTTCTGCAGGCCTCCTTATGCAGCAAACACTCATTCCCATAGGTCCTTCCTAGAACACTGCACACTGGCGCCCTCTGCCTGAATGCATAAACCAGTGCCCAGATGCGAAACTACATGTGAGGATGGCTCATACACTGTGCACATCTGGATTAAATAAACTGCAATAATTATCATTTCATCGAAGAATTTGATCTTATTTACATCCTATTATATCGATATGACGTTGAATAATCAACTTTACATAAAGATAAACATTTGAGTACATTTGCAGGCCAAAACAGAAAATTATCAAAATCCCAAATAAACTGTTGTGAGGTGTTTACCGTGGACAGGACTGAGGACAAACACATTTGGGGACAAGGACTCCATTTTCCTGAACTACCTGGCACCAAGATCCCACAGGACTGTGGCATTTCAACAGCTCACAAAGCTTTTCTGAAACATAAAGAAACAACCCTGTGTGCTAAATTATGCATTTGTTCCATAGTCATGTGTGTGTTTTCTTGCCTTATTACAAGCCATTTCACATGTACTTATTCAGCTTTCAGTACTGATTGAAAATATTGTGGATGAGCATCTTATGAAATTTTTAAGGTTCTGCTTATGATAATGAAATGTCATTCAATGGTGGATGAATCAAAAAGTAAGATAGAGCAGAAAAAGGTTAAGTAAACAAATGATAATATACACCCAAACTGAAAAATAAAAACATGCTACCAGTAGTAACTGTATTGTCCTTATGTGCTCAATTAACTTATTATACAAGATAATACACTTGTCTCATTGGATGACTTGATTTTTTATCAGCCATGAAAACAATGTAAAAAAGATATAATCACTTCTTGTGGAAAAACAAAATGCTGCAGCCCAGGGTGCTTTCAATCAATCAATCAGTCAATCAATCAATCAATCACTTTATTTCAGACACAGTTGGTCTATATCTATACATAAAAATATAAAATACAATACAATACAAAACACATACAATACAATACAATGCTTTATTTTGCTCCTTGGAATTTAGAAGGAGCAAATACCCTTAAGGGATACTCCAGTTCAATTATCTGGCATTGTTATTTGCCTCTCTCCCGAGTTGCTAATTAGCTTAGCTAAAATACTGGTTGTCAATGGGAGGTGCTAGCCTACCTCCACCTAAAGTCTTTAGATAAACATTCCAACAACTGTAAACTATCCTTTGTGCTTGTTGTGACTTATTTACCATGTTATGTTATTTTTAGACTCAGATTAGCACCTTATGTATTCCTTCTTCTGCTGCTGTTTATTGGCATGCATGCACCCTGTGGTTTTTATCTGTAACAAAGGCTACTTAATTCTAAAATTACATAAAGTGCTAATTAGCAGGGGGGCAAGCTCTGCTTGTCTCTTCCTTTTAACTGCATGCACAGTTGAAAGACTGGTACCCGTCACTTTGTCTGGAACTTGGGAGGGAGGCAAATGACAAAAAGAAAAAAAAAGTTGCCTATCCCTTTAAACTAAACTATACTGGATATAGAAATGACATACATTCTTCTGTATTCTAGAACAAAGTCTTACCTGGCTGAACTCTGCCAATATACGGTCTCAGGCTCTCCTCAGCTTGTCTTTGTTTGCGCTGGGCTCTGCCTCCCTGACACACACACACACAACAGGATGTAGGCTCAAATGTGTTTTCCATGTCTTTCCAGAGGCAAACTAAACTCAGATATAAATTCCTCTTATCTCACCTCTCATCTAAAAAACAAAGATGTTGAGGTCTAAATGATAAAAAACAATGAATGTAAGCACATGAAAATGGTTTGTGTTCTATATCATATCTATCTCCACTCCTGTGTCCAAATTCCAAACATATATTTCAAGAAACTTTGTAGTCAGGGCCAGGCCCACATCTGCACCCCAAATCCTCCCTGATGAGATGGGAAACAGGTGCTATGCTGACCCAAAACACTGGAGCCACTCTTCCAGATTTCAGGAATTGCTGTTCTAACCTATTAAAACAAACTAATCTGTGAGGTAAGACTATATACGTTTAACAAAAAAAAGAAAAAAAGAAAAAAAAAGAGGAAACCCATGCGTTTTCACTGGAAACCCAGAAAATTCTCAGGTCAAATTATGTGTCATATCCACACTCTACTATGAGAAGTTAGACTCACCATGGCTGTAGACATGTGAAGTCTCAGCAGCAGAAATATCCCAAAGGTCAAGCTCAGGTTCATGGTAGAAACTTCAAGTGAACCTCCTGCAAGAGAGAAACTGACAAAATATTTGACTAATTCACTGTGATCTTGCAAACATAGCTGTGGTTGTGTCTGTAGAACCTTCACAAGACTGAAAAAGCCAAGTCATATATATTTCTGTCTGTTTGCAGCATCATCATCATCACCGCAGCTTTACATTCCCTCATGTCAGTTACATTTCTTTTAAAATCCAGGAATAAATATTTTGTTAACAGGTGTTTTCCCCTCGTCTTTCTTCTGTGGTGTCACTTACAGACTAATGCTCAATTTCCATTCATTCCAGTAATGCAATGGGAGACAGTGCTGCTCACTGAGCCTCCAGAAAACAATAATTCTCCATCACAGAGGAAACAGAAGCTTAAATTACATTGCGAGGACATTCAGCTCTCAGTTGAGGAAGTTATTACAGTCTGACAAGTCATTTTCTATCCTCTCGGCTGCTTATAAAAGAGCGTCCTACCTCAATCACTCCTTTCTTCAGTTGTTATTCCCTTGTTAGTGCTTTCCTTCTTTTCGTTGTTGTCAGATACCTTTTCCTCTCCGTCTCACCGGCTTCTCTCAAGCTGTGTTCTTTTGAAAGCCATCTTCAGCAGTCTTTCCTTTTCCTTTTCATTTGATCCAGATTTTTTTTTTGCTGTCTTACCTTATCTAATCCCTCCTGCCTGCTCTTCCCTTCCTGTCTGTCTGCCTACCTGCCTGTCTGACTGACTTTCTGCCCTCCACATTAGCTCCTTGATGATAGCAGCTGAGTGCACGGGCAGCTGAACACAGTTTGTGCAGGTGAATATTACTGAAAATGGAATACGAGTAAAAGTTTGGGAAAGCTGATCTTACTGAGAAAGTGAGAGTAAAACACACACACACACACACATGGAGAGAGAGAGAGAGAGAGAGAGAGAGAGAGAGGATGAGTGATATTTATTGAAGCTGGCATTGGTCCACAGAAAGATTTACAAGCCAGAGAGAACATATGGTCACACTTCTTCCTAAATCTCTCCCTCGGAGTCTGACTGTCTGTCTGTCTATCTGTCCATCTGTCCGACTGTTTTTCTCACATTTATACTCTTTGTATTGTAGACATATGTGCAAACACACACCAGAAGTTACACTAAAATCAATGTGAGTGGAGGAAAGATGCCTCCAAAAATATGAACTTTGAAGGCAATAATCGGGAAAATGCTGCTCTCTAGTGGTTGTAGTGGTGTATAACAATTTCAGTGACAGGCCAAAGGCACAAATTACACCAAATATTTTACATTAAACAAAAGTCTGTTATCTCTTTATTTTTCACCTACAAGGAGGGCTGTGATTTTGAAAGCAATTTTAGTTTAAAAGTTTGCTTTTCAGTTTCTCTGAAATTACTTACTTCCCCGAGTTATTCTTTCAGTACGGAAGAAGCATTAAATATTAAACTGATACATACTCAGAGGATCTGGGGGCCCTAAAGTCAGTGTGCATCAGATTATTGGAGCTTATTTGCTTAGCTGCAAGTGAGTTTGAGAAAACATGATCACATTATCTCCAAAAATCATGCAGCTTTAAGGGAGGTCTTGCTTTATTACCTGCCTTGACCAGCTATCTGCTAAAGGTCCCCGAATCAAACTTTACATAACAGAAATGAGCATAAAGCATCCATTCATCACACAACAACTTGAAAAGGGTTATAAGTTGGAACTAATGGCTTTATTAGTGTTTAATAAATCAATTCATTCTAAAGCCCTTTAGGTCTGACACTATAAACGACTACAAGAAAACTTAAAGCCCTAAAAAATAGTAACTAAAGGTTCCTATTTCGATATTTCATCATCTGTAGACAGTTTGATCAGCAAAAGGGATTTTTCGTAGTCAAATGTTTTTGTCATTAGTGGGCGTGGCCTCCACAGCATTAAGAGTGAACAGTGTTTTGACTCAGAGGCCTTCACATCCAACGAGTTTGAAACCTTATGATGCGATCAATACCCTTGACAGGTAATTACAATCAGATCTTTGAGGCCCGCATGCTACTTTACACCACAACCTTACGGTCTGACGTCACAACGACGTGTAGCGGAAACGCTGTAGTGCAAAAGCTTGATTTCTGTCAGTGGAGCTCAGATGTAAAAAACAAAGTGTACCTCGCTTATATAAAATGTAAAAGAAAGTGAGTTAACACTGAACACGCAGACATCTCGAATACCACGCAAATGCAGGCCTCGCGTGCGCTATCACCAGGCGGTCACCCTCTGACCCAGGTGACATCCGCAGGCTCCGCCCCCGCCGAGCTGGAGCCCACTGGAGAGGACGATGTCGGAATGATACACGGCTGCGGTTGGTGCCTGCCTGCTGCTGCCGCCGTGGGTTGGTCATTTACAAGGCTGTGTGTCGTTTTGTACGAGGATTTCACACCGTGTTCAAGGTTGGACTTTGTTTAAAACCGTTTGTCGCTGTACGGAGGGTTTTCCGGTCGATATCGTCAGTTAGTCGCAGACGCGGTGACACTTCAATGATAACGTACAGCAGCTTCGGGCTGTTTAAGTGAAAGTATTGAATGGAAATGCGAGGATTTCGCAACAATTTGCGTTTATTCCCAGTCTGAAGTTGACAGGAGTCAGCATGGTTGACTTGCTTGGTTAGGAACAGACTTGATGTCACTGTGACGGTATCGCGGAGCTTTTCGTTGAACTTGTGTCACAGGACTAACGACACCGTTACTGGCTCCGAGCAGGCTAACGTTATTGGTTCATGTATGGTTCTTAACGTACAGACACCGTTTTAAAAAGAAGGTGAGAGAGTAACGTTACTCTTACGTGCTCACTTTACAACATGTTTTCACGGCACGCCAGCAAGCGGACTGTTTGCTGACTGAGGCTGTAACGTAAAATATGCTTTTAATGGCAACAATCAGGTAAGTGTCGTTGTATTGCACGTTCACTGTTACATAAGTTCTGTTATGTCTGTAAAATGTTGGAAAAACCATGAAAGTTCCCGTGTTTGCAAATTTATATCCAGTACATCTTATTTCTTTTCTTTGATATGTGCAAGTATAAAACACTGTAGCTACATCTGATCAATGAGGTTTCTAGTAATCAGCTGCTCAGTGAGGCAGAAGAGGCCCTGTTTGCTGACGTCATAACATCACCCCCCACAGTCATAACCTGCCCTGGAAAGAGTCACTGTACCATGAATGATGATGACCAGGCTTTTATGTAATAAGCATAGAAAAAGCAACTTATTATATAACAAATTATTGTCAGAAAATGTCCAGACTGATCTTGTAAGGTGGATAAAGTGGTAAAATTGTGGAGTTGATTATTGCTGCTTAATTAATGTCACACAGGGTCCTACAGTCTCTCTGTATGGCTTAATAGCTACTAATATGAAGAGTACTTAAAGGGATACCACAACTTTTTTTTCCATTTCTGTTATTTGCCTCACTCTCGAGTTCCAGACAATAAGATAGATGTCATTTTTTCAACTGTGTGTGCAGTAACAAGGAGGAGATGAGCAGAGCTCACCCTCTGCTAATTAGCTTAGCTTAAATAGTTGTAGTCAATGGGAAGTGCTAGCCTGCCTTCACCTAAAATCATCAGATAAGCTTTATAACAACTCTTAAGGGTCCTGTGTGCTTGTTGTGACTTTTTTAGTTACCACTTTGTTATATCTATACTTTATCTAATTTTAGAATCAAATACGTACCAGAAGTAAACCACAGGGAGTATGCACACAAGTAAACAGCAAAAGATGAAGAAGAAGAAGAAATACACAAAGTACAATATAAAGTGCTAATCTGAGTCTAAAAATAACATACAGTATCATGGTAAGTAAACAAGCACAGCAAGCACACAGGACCATTCAGAGTTGTGGGAAGATTTATCTGATGACTTTAGGTGGAGGCAGGCTAGCACTTCCCATTGACTACCAGTATTTGAGCTAAGCTAATTAGCGG
>JAQLOL010000003.1:19665002-19676680 GCA_029783665.1 Naso thynnoides
GAAATGTAATTAGTTACAGATTACCGGTTAGTGTATTTAAAATGTAATAAGGAATACAACTATTTCAATTACTTTATAAAAGTAATGTAACTTGTCATGCTTGATTACTTTTTTGATTACTTTTCTAAATTTCTAACAAATGTTTTCAACCGTTATCCATTGTCAGAAGTTTAAAGTAGGCAGTGTTAATGGCAAATTCAAACAAGAGAACCAATGAAAAGCATCAGAATAGCATCAAACTTTACTAAACCAGCTCGACTGGAAATGGTTAAAGAAGGAATTGTGCACATCAAAACATGCAAAGCAACAAAATTAGTATTATTCAACATATGGCCTAAGCTTTTGACTGAAAATATTCAGATGTAATCCCTTTTTTCCCCTCATTAACATCTTCTCAAGTAACTGTAATTTAATTACACATTTTTTCCCAGTAACTGTAACTGATTACAATGACATATTTTGTAATTAAATTATGTAATTTAGTTACATGTAACTTGTAGCTCCCCAACACTGCTTAATTGGTATTGGAATCAGACAGGAAAAAGTGGTATGGAGACGTCACTTCTGTGGGATGACTGTGAATGATCTGAAAACAACTGAAAATGTAATCTATAGCAGATGTTTGAAAAATCCTGACCTATAATACAACATCAATAGGACATGAAAGGTGAGATTGTCGGGGACAGCTGGGGCTCGATTTGCGCTGCGATAATTTGCAGTTTTTCAACCACTCTACTATATTAGATAATAGGTTGTGTGCAACTGATGTTCTCTGTTCTGTCCTGGACAACAACAGTGTTACATGGAATGGCTTGCTTCGAGCTGTGTGTGTTTGTACAGGTGTCGGACACAATGCAGGGTGGCTGAGGCAGACATGTCATTATTGGCTTGATGATGACACATAACACAGTGAGCAGTCGCTGAACATCTGAAGTCTCGTGTCTTTACGTGGAAGGGCCTGATATAAGCGTGTTTTATATGTTGTACAGCCACATAAGCATAAGTAGAAACAGACCTATGACAGTCATCAGCTTTGTAAAAAATAATAATAATGTACATAATTTCAACACCTTCATACCCATGGTACACCCACACAGGTGTTTGGACTTTGTCTGATTAGACCTGTTTTCTCAACTTGACTGAAATTTTCCAACTTTCAGCTCTGCCCAACACCTACATAAGCGGAGGCCTAATTAGCCATTATTGAAAACACCTGGGAGTGTCTGCTCATGTTACTGTACTTTACTTTAATATAGAACTGAATTAAGGGATGATTAGTAAATGATGAAGCAGAGAAACCAGCACGAAACAAAGTCCTTTTCTGTCAATGCCCTCATTATATTTCTATGGATGGTACCATGTAAGATATGCCTCATCAGGCCAGCCTGTCAGCTGTCTTTTTGGCACACAGTTTCTGTGTAGGACTGTATGTGCTCCTGCTCAAGCTTGCTGTATACCAGGTTGCAGAGTCACTCTCCTTTAAACCTTCACGTCTCAGTCAGTAATCCCTCAAGGCTTTGAGTCATGTGATATTATAGAGTCACTATGTCCTTGGGATCAGCTGTAGGAAAATGAATGTGCTGGAGACTATGAGCTGTGTTAAAGCTGGGTTTAAATTTACCTAACATCTCTGCACAAACACTGCTGAATTACTCCTTATCAGCATATGCGATCTGCTGAAATCTATATGCTTCTGTTCAATTAGTTGTTCTCCTCAGACAAGATGACTTTTTTCCAGAGCAACGCCCACTTAAAAACATGTCTTTGTTCTGGTGTTACTTTACCAGCTTAATTTTGACACACCGCCTCTTTTTGGCCAGTCAGTACTGGCGTATCATTTTCACTCTTAAACATCCAGTTGATCGAAGAGGCTTTGGATCTGCTTGACGCGATGTAGAGAGACTGTCATGACATTAGACTCATGAGTCATGCCCTGTTCAAGGGCCAAAACAGCTTCAGTCCCAAATGTTCGTCCATGTAGTCACATGCACAGACATGAAGCTGATATTCAAATGCTGTCTTTGCATGCCAGGCGCAGTTGCCGTATCTAAAATCACTTTGAGACGTCATTGTGTTAGCTGGCCTTTCTGTGTTTGAAGCAATTTAAACTCCAGACACCATCAATGAGGGTTCATTTAGTTTATCAGAGGGTTCCTGAGGTGAGTGGAGGGTTGACTCTACTGTATCAGACGCCACATCGAGTGTGCTCTTCTCGTTATATCAGTAGATAAAAAGCTATAAACCCTGTGAAACTTTCAAAACAAAGGCATGGCATTTGATGGATGCTAATGACCAACTGTGGCCTTACTTGATGCGACGAGGCCTTGTTCTCACTGGCCTCATAAAAGACTGTTTCCCAGTTGCTTTAAAGGAATTTGCAGTCTTAGGAAATCGTGGCGATTGCGGGAAGCGTTTGTTAACAGAGACAGCTTGATAGAGTGAATGGAAAGGAAGAAGTCTCAGGAAAAGATGGAGGTTGGGAAAAGAGGAAGTTGACCTAATAGCAGTGTATTGTCCATTCACAGAGGATAAATCCAAAAGGAACCTGATCTATTAAAAGCTCACTGTTTAGACAATGTTAATATTTTGGGCTTTAACGCATACTCTGTGTCATGGAATGATTTAGGTTCATTCTTCTGAAGACACATCTCTCTCCCCTCAGGACACGCCTGTGTTGTGTGTCATGTGACGATGAGTTAGCATATGTTACAGTATAACCAATAAACAAAGCAGTGAGGAGATAAGGTGGAGATGTGTCAAATAAACTCACATGTTGAAAGCTGTTCACGGAGCAGAGAAACTGATCTCATGGTTCTGGTATCAACTGGACTGTGCATGTGACATGTGACTCTGAGTAGCTGCTGTGTAAATGTTTATGAGTGTGTGGCAGTGTTTGAGTTGTGAAAAAAAAACTGCCACTTCTGCCACTTCATGTTGTAATGGTGAAGCTGTCCTATGCAAGGTGCCTTTACTTTTTTGATCAAAATCATTGCTTAAGTTAAATGTGGTATTAGCTTCTTAAAAAATTCATGCATGCGTTTAGGACTTTTTTTTTCATGTTGTAATCAAGCAATTATTTTCTCTAAAGCGTCATGTCTGACATCATACAGAGAAGTTAACTTTGCAAACTTGATAACACATCATGAAATGTGGTTTCAACAAGACTAAATTCCTTAATTTAGTACATAATACATAAAACTTAATAAACTTTATCATGATGAAGTTACCTTTGCCAAATACTCATTTTTACTGAACACTGCTTGAACACATCACAATGTAAGTCAATTCAAGCTACGTTCCCAATTAAAAAAAACTAACAAAGTCTTGTGCCTAATGCAGTTTACTGGGTCTTCTATTTTCATACTTCTGTTGTAATGAAAGGGGAGCTGATGCAATCTCTGGAAATTCTTAAAATATGTTGGCATGTTTAGGTGTTGGCATGTTTTGCTAAACTGCTCGTTAAAAGCAGTATTCTTAATAAAATTTAACTGATATGATATTGAGTTAATTTTAGTTACCAAATTTTTTATGAGTAGACTCAAATAGACAACAGAAAAGAATTAATCAAACCCTAAACAAAAATATTAGGTTCATATTAGAAACAGAAACTTCTTAATTTGTGAATAGTACTAATTAAAATTAAAGTTCTCCATAACAAAGACATATGATTGGGTGAAATTCACAGCGTATAACTAGGGGTGTGCGATAATGACGATATTAGACCGTGAACAATAAGAATGTGTCCAGGATCCGCTGTTATGTAGAGAAGCATCATGCGTCAGTGCATATTCTATCTGTTGCAGTTCTACGCTCAGACACACAACGCATTATTCTCTCAACCAGATCACACTAGCCTGTTTTCTACTCCGTTCCGCTCCATGCCACCCATAAATACACGCACATAAGCTTAACACAGCAAACATGTGGCGTTCTCTTTCAGGATGTAGTGTTGTAAAACAAAACGAAAGCATCATGAGTGTGTCGGAGTTGAGTCCGCTTATGTTAACTTAGCATTAGCTCGGAGGAGGAGGGGGGACTTGGCGTTTTCTGTCATCAGCTATGGCTGGCATAAACATTTTTGCCGCGCTATATCAGTAACTTTACAAAAACTTTATGACATCGTGTCAGAATGAATAAAATCATTCACTGGTCTGTTAAGGCTAGCGTCAGCTAGTAATGTTAGCATCAGAAGGAGGGGGACTCGCCATTTCCACTGTCATTAATTATGCGTATAATTAACTTTTCTGCTCTGTATCAGTTGTGGAAGTCCTAGAAATGTTGGAAAACTGTGTGTTCATAACATGATCCTGTGGTGTGTAAAGTTGTGTTAAGGGAGCTCAGAGTGTTCACACAAAGCACTGTTTTGGCTGCCATGTCTGATTAAACGTCTGGATGTTTGTGCCTTCAGGACATCAGTGATATCAGGAGAATGTCAACGCTGATTCGCTTTCTCGAGACAGCGTCCCACAAATTCTCCAGAAGAGTTCAACAGTTGTTTTATTTCGATCTGTTTACTTTTGCAGAGCCTGCAGTAAGTTTATAAAACAAATTTACTCTGCATGTACTTTGTAGAATTTAATAATTCATCAATCAAAATGAAATAATTTTAAGAAACCAGGAACCAAATATAAGCCTACCATATGTTTGTAAACTAAACTGTGGCCCTGAATTTACTTGAATAACTTGTAAAATACTCTTAATCAACATGAAAAACTAAAGAATCATGATAAAATTGAGATTGTGTTACTGCCATGAAAAAAAAGGGATATTATGTTTTTGAACCCTTACTTACTAACCCTTACCCTACTTTTAACTTTCTTTAATTTTAAACACTGTTTACATAATAATAGCTATCTTGTGACACCCTGCAGCCTCACACTTACAAAGGTGGAGGGCACTTTGCAACTGAGGAGGTGCTCACCAAATAAGCTCTATAGATGAGCTCACCATGTGTTCACTCACACAGGCAGGTCACTATGAACTGTGAGACTAACTTAATACATGGTGCAGAAAGTTCACCACAAAAACAACTGTAATCTGCCATAAAGACGTGCACAGAACATTAAGCACAATTAGTGCACAACAGGCAACATATGGGTGACTCAGAACACACACACTCAAAACACTTGTACTTAGAACACAGTTTCCCCTCTGCTTATAGTCTCAGAATCAAAACACGATGCCTGAAGGCATGCTGGGGAAACTGAATGAATTTATGTTATGTTGTTTGAACAGATAGTTGATTACTGTCAGCTTTCCAATTTAGTTGCCTGCTATAACATTAATTAAAAAAAAAAATCTCTGATGCTTGGCCTGGCAGGGGGTCAGTTTAGGAATGGTGGGCCGCCATTGGGGGAAACCCTGGTGATCGATCAATGAAATGATGATCTGTGTTCTCAGTAAAGTTTGATTAGGCTTCAGAAAGAAAATTAAGCCTCAGGCTGCTGTCCGCTCTACCTTCTGCCGCCATCTACATGAATGAATCTAACAACCTTGCTGACAGTGATTGACGCCTGCACTGTTGCTTGGCGACGCTTCATCAGCCTTTCTTAGCCCCTGTGGGCCAATCAGAGGGTGAGAATTAAAGTGGTGTCATAAATGCGCTGCAGTTTTCTCACAACTGTGGTTCAAATGAAGGTCATATATGAGTGATCGAACAGATTCTCACGTTTGTGCATGCAGAGAGAGGAGTGGTGGAAGGAGAAATGCTAGTTTGGGCATCTGGACTGCAAAAACAGTGAAGATAATTAGATTTTTATAAGTCTTGCCAAGACTTCTACTGCTCAGCATCACACCTCAGAAAGAACACAGCAGGATTATTCTTACAGATGAGTCACGGTGGAGGATAAAGACTTTTTGAGGGTGTTTCGTGACTAGTCAGTAGTGTGACTCAGTTAGGTTCAGACGCTCTTTGTTGCTGTCTTGGTTCTGTTTTTATATCCTAAATTAATGTAGCTTCATGATAATCTATCTTGTCACCATTTAGAGTCATACTGTGGAAATTTTGAGAGCTGATTCTTGGATGAATTGACAGTTTGAATACCAATTTAACAATGTATATGTTGAACAACTGAATTTGATTAAGATAGTCCTTAGAAAGCCAGTGGTTAGCCCTTATTTTTGTTGCTGCTTCTGTGGGTTGTAACTGACTCTGTGCTGTGATTTATCAAGGCATGTGACACTTATAAAATAGAGATATTGTGGAACTGGCAATGCTTGTATGGTTTTACTGCTTACACTTAACAGAAAACGGTTGACTGAGTGGAGGCTGTATGCTGCCAACCATGAAATGAGTTGGGGAAATTGAATTCACACTGAATCTTTAAGAGAACCACAACAAAAGGCTCTTTACTGGAGTCCCCTTTAATGTGAAGTGCTAGACAGGATCTGCTTTCCTATATTATCCCCTCTGGTGATCTCATGACATTATAGGGCAGCAGCATGCGCACTCTAAATTGCTACTTTAGCTTGTAGATACATTTTCTCGTGTCGGGAGGATTATCTGGCTTTAGTCGTTCGACTTTGTACCATGCGTTGGTGCTGCTACAAATAATCTGTTCTGTACTGGAAAATGAGTCTTTGCAATGTTTTTCTTTTCTTCTCTTGGTGCTCTCTTCTAAAAGCCTAATTTTTGCCCCCTTCTCTCCTCTCAAAGCACTCTGAGTGGGGCTCCTAAAAGATGTCCCATCAAATATTAAATAGACTCATGAATACGTATCCACCCACACCCATTGCCAAACCACACACACACACACACACACACACACACACACACACACACACACACACACACACACACACACACACACACACACACAGCAGCAGCAGCAGCCAGATCAGCCTCTGAAGAGTATCTTCCTGTTCCTGCGCTCTGCTGTCTTACTTTCATGTTAGATGATGGAGGAAGCAAAGTGCACAGTGACTCTGCTGGTGTAGCTCTTATCTTAATGTTTAACTCTGGTTGGACTTGTCACTGAGTAAAGGTAAAGTTTCCTATTTACTCTTTTGAGGTATATTTTAAGCTGAATTCCGCTGTTAGATGGATAAATGTGATGTGATGTTGTGTCTGTAATTGCTGTTGGCATAATACAACATGCCATATGTACACACTGTAGCTTGTCCTATAGCAGTACAACACATCCTAACTTTCATGATGTTTCTCTCTAGCACTGTTTCCTCTGTTGCTGTCTGTCATTTGATCTGCCAGAGTTAGTATACAATATTACCAAACCCTCTATGCTGTCTCATTGGATTAACATCTTTTAGCATCAGTGTGGCTCAGCCCAGTATTGCTTTCACTCAGTACACATTAGCCTAGCATCAGTGTTGCTTTCATCCCTGTCTCATTCTATTAGCCTGCTCTAATGGCACTCTGCTAATCTGTTCTGGGAAAGAGCTGTGGCTCACTGCTGCCCTGTCCAGATGACTGGCCCAGTTATTACTCTGCTGAGACACTGGACTCTGCCAATACATGTAAATGACTCTGCACTTTGGTTCAGATGCAGCAGGACAGGAAGTTAACGTGAGCACTTGGTTTGTCTTGAGTCTTCACTTGCTGAGACAAGAAGGATGCTGTTCTCAGATTGTATTTATGTGTGTGCGTGTGCGCGCGCTTGTGTGTCTGTCTGTCTGCCTGCCTGTCTGGGTTTTTTATTGCCTTGAAAATAAATATGTTGTCTCAGAGTAGAATTAGCTGTATGGCTGACATACTATACTCTTCAGATAGGTATTGAAATACTAAAATTAGTATTTGGTTCAGCATTACATGAGAGAGAAATTTACTGAAATAGACAAACAGAGGGAGGTATAGATGAACTGTAATTTGCAGTTGCCAGCTACATAAAGCCTGGCATACACTGTATGAGTTTTTGAAATGTTGTTGTAACTCCAGCTCATACTGTATGATTCAGTCGTCTGTGATGTGACACCAAAGGCCACGATTGAGGTCCTCACACTGTATGGTCTGAATGCAGCCATGACCTGAGTGGTCACACTGTACGTGTAAAAACGTCCCATCGGACCACGCGGACCATCCTGGCTCTGGACAATTGTCACTTAAGATTCGTTTGAAAGCTCACAGGCAGGTTTGTTTACTAGCAACTATACTAACAAAGGCAGAAGCGTGCTGCCTCTATAATTTGTGCTGTCCTATGTGCCAAAACCTCTAAAAAATAAGATATGCCGGCATGTACGGACACGCAGATGGCTTGGAAGGTGTGGACAATGATGTAATGGCTTGTTCATTGCGAAGAGAGGATTGGAGGTAAGATAGCTACTTTTACTGTTTTAAACTTGATAGTTAACATTAGCTACGCTGTGGTTACTGAATTGCTGTTTTATTTTTTTCTTGTTGTGTGTGTGTGTTGCCATGGCATTCAGACGCTTTGTTTGCCACTTTGGGCAGACTTGTCAGAAATCTGTTCGATCATCAGATTGTGTGTGGGGAGCAGCATATCGGTCCTCGCACCCCCCGTGCACTGCACGATAAATGACGCACGATGACGCACGATGACGCTGGAAGTTGGCCCAAGTTCAAAATGAGTTGTGCGTCTGGAAATCGGGTCGAAAATGGGCTGAGATCACACAGTGTATGCTAGGCTAGGCTTAATGCAGAGAAAGCATGAGTGCCAGAAGAGAGGTTTCATCTTTTCTAGCTCACTCGAACTATCCTGCTTCATGCCATCCTCAGTGTATTTACCTCTCTGAAGTTATCTTTGTAATGTAGCTGAAGCACAGTCCTTGTGGACAGCTAAGATACAAAAAATTATTGTTTTTCAGACAAAAGCACAAATTGTTGGTGAAACTACTTCTTAATTGCATTTTAATCTCTGCAGTTACAAACACTGCTCTTGTGTTTCGGAAGCTTTTCTGACATTGTAAGAATAAAATCCACTTACTCCACACAGGAAATGCTTAGCTTTAATTGAAGTGACTTTAAAAAGTGCCATTGCAGACAAAGAAAGGTCCAGTAATCTCTGAAAGAAAAAAAAACTTGCAGGCCAGTGATTTATTTAGCAAAAAGTTGAAAATTTATCCTTTGCTGGGTAAAACAGCATCGATTTTTCCACAGAACATTAATGTTTTTCTTCCATGTGTATTTCCTTTTTGTGATGTTATCAGAACTGGCTAGGGCTGGGTATTGTTGACCAAAATCTGATACCGTTACCAATACCCATACGTTGCTTCAGTATCACTTTCTGAAAAATATTTTTTTTTTATATCAATTTTATCTAATCTATTTTAACAAAAGATCACATTACACAAACTCCAGTCAGCCCTGTCTTTGGGCGTAATCTGGTGTTTTTCGTGCAAAACACAAGTGCAGCCAGTCAACATTACTATTAGATCTTTGCATAACAAGCATGCTGCACTCGTATTATTACTACTACTACTACTACTACTACTACTACTACTACTACTACTACTAATAATAATAATAGTAATAATAACAAATTTAATTTATATAGAACACTTTACAATTCCAAGGACATCTCAAGGTGCTTTACAGAATGCATGATATTGGCTCACTAATGTTGATGAGATTAACTCATTTGGTCAGTCGATACCAAGTTATGATACTTGACCTTTTTCAATACTCAAGTATCGAGGGAGTTCGGTCAGTACCATAAAAGTATTAAAGTTCGATACCCAGCCCTAGAACTAGCCCGCTTCTGATATTACTGCCGTACCGTGATTGACAACCTAAAATGTTATGCCTTGCCTGGTTGACAGTAATGTGTACTAGAATATTGAGAGTAAAAAGTTAAGTTAATACAAATTATCAATAGAGGTACATACAAACAATACATTTCTAGTAAGGGGCTCGTGATGCAATACTGTTTCCTTATTAACATGCTATAAAAAATTTAGTTTTTTTTTTCTAAATCCCTCTGTGGGTTTTCCTCAGTCTGAAACTGTAATAACATTTCTCCTCATAAATCTTTACTTGAATGAAGCAAAGGTAAGAGAGGAAAGGGGATTTAGCCTGTCATGCTGTTTGTCGAGAGATGATGCTGAGCCGTTGTAATGATAGGGAGATGTTGGGAGATGAGGACAGACTGGCCATAGGGAGCAGCAAGGGGATTTACTGTGTGTTGTAGAGCACCTCCATTCATGCGTAGCCCCAGTGACCCAACAGATCGTAGCCTTTGGCCTGTCGCATTCTATCGGCATCCGTTCTGTTACTCCTGAAGAATGCATCTCTGTGGTGTGCATGTGCGTGCGTGTGCAATTCAAAAGTGAAAGCTTTGCCAGAAGAGCAATAAACGATCCTACTCTCACTGAACTGATTTTTTTTTTCAGCATTGGTATTTCTCTGCCAGGTGCTTTTTGTCAGGATGTCCTATGAGTCGGAAATGAAGTAAAGCCAAACTGCATCACTGGCAGACAGACAAAAAGCTCAGATAATGGAGAGTGAGAAAGATGTCTTTCGCTTTGCTGCTTATTTAACACATGAAGATCAGTGTTGAGATGCACAGCAGTAAGTGTAGCAGAAGGTCTCACCCTGTCTTTGAACAGTATGGATCTTTCTGTTAACTTTTGTAATCATTTTTACTCTTTCAATTTGTTTTCATCAGGTTTTCTTGGTCGTAGTCTTTCTGGGTTGGGAGTGATCGCATAGAGAAACCATGTATTACACTGGATGTAAATCTTCACCATTTTCATAACAGACAGCATTAAAAAGTGATGTTATGGGACATTAAGACAAAACTTCTTTTGGTTGTTAAAAGTTCACAGTGTGCTGTGAAAAATTCAAGAAAAGATCTTTTTTATTATTTAAACTGTCTCTTAAGGCTTCAGTGTTGAACCAGATTAAAATGAGATAACCAGCATTCAGGCTTTGTCTTTTTGTTCCAGTGGTAATAATTTGCTTTCCCTGAAACATTTAGGGATGGGAACTGATAAGATTTTATTGAAACCAATGCCATTATTGATTCTGCTCATCCATCAGATGCTTTATTGGTTCCTGATCAGTTTTCTGTGTGGAAAAAAAGGGTTCTCAGTATCAACATTGCAACTGTTTTACCATCACCATTGTTTTATCCAGGAGCTGCTGTAGACATTCTGCAGGCTGCACTGTCCCTGAAGTTGAGTTCCACCTTTTTCACTTGAGCATCACATGCTTGAGCATTCGTAAGAGGAACTGATAAACTTTAGGGCATACAATACCAATACCGATTCCAATTTATCGGTTCTTGATTCCTGTCCCTAGTAACTTTATGTTTTTGTTACACAGAAGTGTGATTATAACCCTGACTTGAGTTCAGACTTCATTTCTCATCCTATCAAGGGTTCATGTTTTGTTTCCTGTGCAGTGCAGAGCCACAGAAGGCGCATTGTTATCCTTAGTTAGTGTAGGGTTTAGTTCAAGCCTTGTACTTGATATTACTCTTTGGATGTTTATTCACAGTACTGTCCTCGGGGGGGAGGGGCACGGCACACTTTCAGTTATGAGCGTTTGACAGATGGCATGCACGGTTTACTGCCCTACCTCTGAATGTGTGTCAGTCAGTGAGGATCTTGTTTATTTGTGGTCATCTTGAGCTGACCTGAGCCTTTGTTCTAGTATTGGGATTGGACTGTGTTTCAGCCCTGTTTATGCAGCTCAGACTTTCAGAACCGTTATGTGAAATTTGGCCCAAATTGGTAAAATTCGTATTTTTTAAAATAATGCCTCA
>JAQLOL010000003.1:19682389-19719189 GCA_029783665.1 Naso thynnoides
TTATGTTTTCTAATAATATTTCCAATGGGTAGCAAATAAAGACTGAACAGTATTAGTCCGAGAACAGACCCCTGAGGCACCCCACAATTGAGTCTTTCACGATTTTTGGGACATTTTGGGGTTATATATCTGTGTTTAGCTTTGTGTTTTAGTGTTGGTACACGAGAGGACACCACTAAACACTTGAGTTTCATGTCTCTGAAAACGAGCGTTTATTGTATTTTTCTACAGATTGGATGAGTGCACATGCTTCTTAGTTGTTTTTAGCCATTTTCAGCCATTTTTCTTGGGACTCTCAATACTGCTGTAGAACATTGTATATGATCTTAAATATCCCTATTATAAGGCTTAATATGGAAAAAAACCAAACTTCTCCTTTAAGGCACAGTGTTTGTTTTTATTCTTTTGTTGGATATCTCAAGCTTTAAATCATATTAGAAAACCTACCCAATGTGGCAGCTGTTGGCATTAACAAGGAGTTAGAATGACTGAACTGGTCCATGAAGCAGCTTGTCAGTGTCCCAAGTCAAATCATGCAACCTTACATCTAATCATCCTTGGTTCTGTTTTTCTGTCACTTCTTTCCCCAGCTGTGTGTGATTTCATGTTCCTTAATGCCTTTGTTGGCATCTAATGGAAGAAAAGGCACCCATCAAGTCTGCAATGGTATCCAGACTGCCTAAGTTCGGTGGACGCTCCTCGACTACTGGGACTAGCCCCTTGTCCAATGGTTCCACACAGCCTGCTACTCCTACCCAGGATGGTAAGACCACTTCTCCTGGAACACACCTGAATGGTGTAATCCATGCCTCTCCTTTTTCTCTTAAATGGAAGAGAGAGGAGGGGACAAATCTGTCCTGCCCCACCACACCCACCAGTCCTGGGGACAGAAGAGAAGACCATGCTCAGACACAGCTTCCCTCAGTGGCAAAAGAAGCAAAGACTGGCTCTCCTGCAACACCCAAAATTAGAAGGTCAGGTCCTTTGATAATGGCTGTCTCTAGTCCCAAAGCAATCCCTAAGCAGTCCTTGAAGATGAGTCCTAAAGTAGGTAGCAAGCTAGGCCAAAGTCCATTAAATGGTAGTCCAAAAATGGGCCATAATGGCACCAGCATTCCTACTCGTACAGGTTCAGAATCTCGCCTTGTGCGGCCAAGGTTAGACTCCAGCTCTCCCAGAAGCAGCTCTCAAGACAGCCTGTCCCAGTCCAGTGACAGCCTGAAGACCTTGGCACTGGACAACATGGTGCGTTCAAACAGCTTCACTCACTTCAAGCAAATTCCCTCACCCACCAGTCAGCCCATGACACGATCCTTCTCCTTTAACAGAGCTGTGGAGCTTGCCAAGCCTCTAGCAAACACTCAGCTCCGGCCTCCTCGGAGCAGTTTCTTAAAACCCCCTCAGTTGAGCAACGGAAGAGTGGGTTTAGGAGTTGTAAGCCTGACTGGTAGCCTAGGAGGTTCAGGAGGTCTGGGTGGAGGACTTGGAGGACCTCAGTACAGTAGAACACCTCCAGCTGCCTCTTCTTTGCCCACCCTCTCGATCCCTCCGGCACCCACTACTCCCAGTGCACTAAGAAAGCCTCTGCTACCCAGTTGTGTGTTGAACAAGCCTGTGGGCAGCAGTGGGAGTTCTTTGGGCTTCAGGCTAGCTCGATCTGGGCAGGTCAAGCAGCAAAAATCTCTTTTTCCAGGAAGGGTCAGAGGGGATATCAGGCCTTCAGCTGCCTCTGAATGTGGAGTGCTTCTAGGGGTAGCAAGAGACACTGAGCCTGCTGGTGAGCCTGTCAAAGAAGACTCACACAGTGACAGTGATGGAAGCTGTGGAGATGGAGGAAGAAAAGGAGACAGTCTCGCGCTCAGACTGAGCTCTGGCCAGGAAGCTGCTGAGACTCTGGAGGAGATGTCTTTATCTTCTGCCTCATCTCTAGACAGAGGTGACACCAGTGAAGAGTTTCTAGATGACTTTTACAGGGTGGAAGATGTGCTCAGTGATGAAGTCCTGCCTGACAACAGGAAAGATGGCATTACTACGCAAACCTGCTTTCTCAATGAGACCCTTGACTGGGACAATATGGACCTGGAAGGTACAAAAATTGAAGTTAAAAAACTCCATTTTGGTGTTACATTTGTACCAGTTGTTCATCCCTGTTTTTATATATCTTCTGCAGGACATAAAGAAGAAAGCCCAATGCAGGACTCCCAGGGACCACTGATGTTGTCTCAGGAGCGGAGTGATGTCCGTCAGGCCTCATCTGTGGAGCTGTCGCCCTCCAACAGCTCAGGTGGAACCTATATGTGGGACGAGGATGGTCTTGAGCCCCTTGGTGGGCTTTCTACACATCCATGTGACAGCTGTGATGATTCAGAGTTGAACAGCTTGGTGAGTTCCAATTTCCAGCTTTGATCAATTAGACTGAAATGTGTCCAATTCCAAAAAACTTTACCTTTTTTGATTAGTAAATCCCAAAAAGTGGTTTGTCTTAAAATGATTTTGACAATGACTGTTCTGCTTGCTGCTGCTGTTTGTGTTTCATAGTAAAAAATCAAAATACAAGGAAATGGTTTTCCATTTCAAATATACATGTACAAAGAAATGACAGAGTTCAAGAAATACGAGATACTGTCTTGCACAATTTGTCTTTTAATATTCTTTAAGTTGACAGTGATAACAATTGTTCTGTTAATTGAGTAATCCATAATAAATCACAAAAAACTTTCAGCTGTAATATGTTTTGAAGGGTAATTTCTTTTTTATACTAAACTCTTATAATAGTAAACTCTCTTGTTGTGGCATCTGCCAGAAAGTTCTTATGCTGTCTACTCCTTCTCACTTCATGCCAACTGGCAGATTGCTCTGTAGTATATTTCAGAAAGGGAAAGGGGTGGAGAGCAGCCAAAGCCATTTAGTGATGATACGGTTACTATGGCTAAAAACTTCAGAGAACACCTAGAGCTATTGCAGCTTTAACTGATTGATAGTTGGCAAAGAATAGGCTTTTGTGACTGAGAAGTGGATTCATTTACAAATGCAGCAGTTTTTAAGAGGGAGAGGGTTGAAAGAAATTTTAAGGTTATTGAACCTTGAAAGTGATTGAACGTACATTACACAAATGGACTTCTAACATGTCCATGGGAACTATAGATTAGTAGAGCTGCACAGTTAATATCAAGCACTACTATGATTCTGGATTCCCACAACACAATTAAAAACATGATTTACTGTGTAACCATTGTTCAAATGGTGTGCTCTGCTCACAGAGAGCACTGCTGCATATCAAACTAACATCCAGCCAACAGCAGTCAGTCAAGAATTTTTTGCTTCATTTTTGGGGTGTTCCCACTGTGCTGGACCTTGCAGTGACATTTCAGTGTAGTAAAGTAACAACAGAGTGCAGAAACAGAAAACAAAAATAAATGTCTGCCAAACCTAGATTACCTTCCATCTAAGTGTATGTCACCTGAGTGTATTTACTTTAACTGGAAATTCCTATAAACATACAGTATCTACTATGGTTGTCAAAAAAATGGTTCTTAGATACAAATTGATACTGAATATTAGTATCTGATTAGATACTGATTTGCCATGGTATCTATACCAACAGTGCTGTCTTCACCTCCTCCAGTTGACACGCAACTTCACACAGCACTGCTGCAGTCGGCAGGCACACAGCCCCTCCCCTCACTAGCAGTTGAACACATTAACACTAGTTGATATTCACAACACTGAGCAGAATGCTGTTGCCGACACAAACTAACTCAACATAGCAAGTGCTGCTGCTGGAGCAATATTCGTTTTCTGTGATAAAGATGGTGCTGTGCTTTTTCCTTTGTCTTCTCTCTAATGAGTTGATACACACACGCTGACGTGTCCACAGCCCAGCTCCTCCTCACCAACAAACGCTGTTGTCTCTCCTCTCTTTCACTTTGACTTGTCCAATGAGTGCAACGAAGCTTCCACAACCGATTATTGTAAAAAGAAAATGGACAAAAGGGCTGTTAGGAAGTACTTTGCATTTGAGGCAAAAGAACATGGAAAGCTGAAATATTTGTGTAAGCCCATTTGCAAGAGACGCTGCAGAACAGCGCTAATCAAAGGTAATATGAGCAGTTTAGCCATGCACCTAAAGAACTGACCTGGAGACATGTTTAAAGAATTTCTAGACCTGTCGTCAGCTTTCCTTTCATTACAACTGAAGCTTTAAATTAAATCACCAAGTGAACTGCATTTGATATGTGTTTTTGTTCCTCTCCTTCTTTTGCATCAAAGGTTGCATTGAGTTAAGTTGTGATGTCTTCAAGCGCTGTTTAGTAAAACCCCTCCCCCCAAGCAACGGTTTTAGTCGAAAAATCAAAAGCCTCTGTGGTATCGAAGATGGTAACAGTATCAGGTTTGAAATTCTAGTATGGCGACAACCCTTGTATACTGTGTCTAGGTTTAGACTTCTAAGTATCACTGTTCCCCTTTTTAGTATGAAGTAATGATATTTCTTCAGTAAAATCATCCACCATTATGGGATTTTAATGGGATTGCCATTGTTCCTTCAAAGTCTTATAACACTGCCAGTCTCAGTAGAACAGAGGAGGCCTTTAATCAAATTTCAATGCAGGTCTTGTAAGGTGTATAATTGGGGTTCACCCTATCCAGATAATACTATGAACTTGAGGCAATTACAGAGCACATTTCCTGTCCAAGCACACTCCTGGTTACACGTTCAGGCCTGTTTAGCATGAAACACTATGCGTGCCCTTGTCCATTAATAAGGTCCATTTTTAAATAATTCTGTTTTCCTTTTAGAATAAGGGATTAAACGAGCAGTGCAAAGGCTGAACAGTAAAGCAAAACTGTCCATGGAGCTCTCTGTCAGCTATCGCCGCTAGTTTCATGCCAAGGTTTCTCCCTCCCTGAGAAGAATGTTGACCTGGCCACCAACTGCGTGTTAATTGCATTGCTGGCCTTGCTTTGGTTTCCTGTACTCCTGCACCAAAGCACCCGATCTCAGGAATGCATAAAGAGCTTAAAAAGAACTGGATCAGAAATTATATAATAAGCTTTATAAGTTTACTACTTTTACCATGTGATATTGACACAAACATCAAGTCACTAGAGAATTCTAAGTTTATGCTACAACCTGTAACTACCACCAAAGCAAGAAGAAAAGGGAAACAGAGACAGAGAGAGAAAGAGAGAGAGTGATTTTGTGTGTTTGTATGTGTGTATGTGCTCTGTCAGCACTGTACTGTTTGTCTGTATTGCTCCTGTCAGTACAAGCACACGTGCCTTGGCCATGTGTACCTGATTAAGAGTCGTTCAGCATGTCTTAAGGTGTGTGTGTGTGTGTGTGTGCGCGCGCGCTCATGTTTTCATACAAGATTAGTTGAACTGTCATCATGTGAGAGACCCATTTTATGCTCTGAAAAGGCAAAGTATAGTTGACGTTCCATAAAAGCAAAAATGAGCTAACAGGTCAGACAATTGCATATTTTGCCATCTCATGGTTCTTGTAAATGTATTATCTTATATGCATACCCAATTATAGTTCCAGTGCTTGAGCACATGAGTCCTGTACCAGGTTGGGTACCCAACTGGTAACCTGCAAAAAGGCTGTGTAATGGGCGAAAAAATAAAAATAACAAATTCACGGATATGGGCACTGGTAAAAATGAACTACATGTGAGCAGGCAGTGGGAAAGAACAAAAATACATTATTGTTTAATAACACTTTACTTAAAGCGTCCATCTGTAATACATTATGAACATACTTATAATGCGTTACAGTGCGCCTACGGAGCTGTATAATCATAGTTTTAAGTAGGGTTAAGGTTAACCCTAACCATAACCACATACAGTATGATACATTTTAAGTGTGTTTATAATGTATTATAATGTGCTATATATGTTCCTAATATGTTATAATGCATTACAGAGACAGGCTTCATAGAAAGTGTTGCCTATTGTTTTTCTGAATAAAACAAATTAAAAACACGTTTGATATAAATCACTATTATCTAGCTGCAATTACTTTCATTTTTGAAAGTTAATGACAAATGACCTCATCATCAATTAGGTCACTGATCCAACAAAGACGTAGCCACTAGCTGCTGCTAGTTCGTACTTCATGGTGTTACATTAAAATGGATGACGTGAAGGCAAAATTTAACCGGTGGAGAAGACCAGCTTACGGATAACACATTGTTTAGGATGAAGTTGGACATTTGGGAGAAGTTTAGTGTGACAAGAGACAGAGACGTGCTGAGATGTGCCCTACTTTCTAAAAGCGGACTCTTGACAAGCTGAGTTGCAGGCGACACGGTCAGCCAGCTCAAGTCGAGCTGCGATGGACCAGCTGACAGGTACGGGTCGTGGCTTTGCCTTAGACATGATAACAGGTAATGGGTCAGTTCTGGTATGCAGACTTAGGGATATGGGCGGATACAGGGTTTAAAAAATGGACCCGTGCAGGACTCTGTTTACGGTGAATAATCAAATATATGTGAGAAATTTAAAGAGGCGTGTTGCACTAACTGTGTCACACAGAATTTTTCTGAGTTAAGAAGAATGTGTATGCACATGAAGTGACTGCATATCTGCCTTAGATGAGGCTATTATTATAATAACATCATGTCATTTTGTGATTTAAAGGCTGGTACACAAAGAGACATGTTTAGCCGCATCTAATGCTGTTCCATTCTACCAGGAAAAAAAAAAAAAACAGCCAAAGGGCTACTAGTTTGTGTTCAACAAAAACATTTGTGTCCCCTGTGAGTGTTGAATCAGTGGCAGCCATCATTCCCGCCCTCAGCTGGTGCAGCGAAAAAACAACACAGCACCACTGGAAACGTGTGAAGAAATAAATGAACCCGCGTAAGCTGGCTACCAAAGAAATCCCAGTACAGTCTTGCCACACCTCTCAGTTACAGCCCTTCTGTCTCTGATCATAAGCAGTGCGGGCAGTAACATCTCTTTCTGACATACAGATCTTTGGTCAGAGGAGGGAATAGTGATTGTCCTTGTAAGAGAAGGAAAGGACTGATGATGGTTTGAGTGTGTGGGAGCTAAAGAGGCAGAAAAAAAGGAGTTAGGAGAAATTGGGTAGAACCGGATAGGAATGACTTAACTAACTGCTCATGTGTGAAGATCAGCTCTATGGAGAATCTGCCTTTGAGATATTTAACTGTGCTATTTGATTAGAGGAAATGAGCCCACTTACTGTAATTGGATGCACTGAGCTCCCTTTATCCCACCCCTTTTTTCTGCTCCTGCCTCTCCATCTGTTTGCATCTCTTTATTACTCATTCTTCCCTTGTTCACTGAGTAAATCTTTTCTATTAATGAGCAGAGGCAAACCACAAATGTAATCCTGTCACAATACAGCCTCTGTTTCCAAAATGATTAGTAATTCCTCTTTAGATTTATTCTGCATAATCTGTGTGGTTGGCTATTTTGGTTAGTTAAAGCTTCTCTCCTAGTCTTGTCTCAGAAATGGATGCATGTGAAAAGCCTTCTATTCTGAATTAGATAATTGACTAAAAGGAAAAAAGGCTAAATAGGCCCAAACAAAGTGATATATGAAAAGACAAAGACTGCAGTCAAGGAGCAGAGCAAAATAAATGAAACAAATGCTTATAACTTTTATATTATGGAAACTGTTTCCTTGTTTTTTCTTAGTGTGAGAAAATGGATGAGCTATTGAGGTCCACTGGTCCCAGAGTGCAGTGACATGCTCAGTCCACTTGGAGGCACTGCGCATCCTTAAAATAACACAGTGTGGCTGTGCTTGTAAATGTTCCGGGCTTGTGTGTCCCAGTGTTTTTCTGGCTATATATTGCTCTATCTACATTCTTATGCCTCTGTGCAAAATCATGGAGTGGGCTACCTGAGCTGATAATAACATTCCCATGATGCACCATGCAGCTCGGTACAGTACCAGCTTAACAAAATTGGCATTGTGAAATAGAGGCCCACTTCACACAGGGACTGTTAATATGCTCCCAGCCTCGGCGCAATTTATCTTGCAATTCAACAGGGCATAATTTCTGTTTAAATGGTTTGAGTATTTTGGAGGAGCTGAGATTAGTTACTTCATTTTGTCAGGCAGCGCACAAGAAATCATAAAGAAGAAGCTGCAACCAAAAGAACTCAGGCACTGATGGATGCTCTCTGCTATTGGCATAGAGATGGACACAATAATAGTAAAACCAGTGCGCACTGAACTCCATCAAGTACCATTCCTTTGTATTTCATATAACCTCTGTGAACCTTGTGATCAAGTTCTGTTGAAACTGTCAAAGATAAATTCACTATCTAGCAATGGTTATCTTGGCCTTAATTGTGATATTGGATTGCTTTATATTGACAAGTTTAGCTATTAAAATGTCTTTGATCTTCACTTGCCTTTCAGTACTATACAAATACATAGTCCACCTGAGATATAATAAAATGTAATATAGTATATGTAACAATGGCTTTAAAATCACAAGTAAAATCAGTACATCTCTTGCAGATTTGTATTATTAACGCATAAGCTATCTCAAAAGTCACGTTTCACAGTTATTCTATGTCATGAACTCAAACTTTATTGTCTCATTTAAATGGAGAAGTAACTTTAAAAACTAACTTAGCTCAAAGTCAAAGTTCAAAGTCAAGTCTTAGATTGGACTGGTTTCTGTAAGAATTCTTCTATTGATTTCATTATCCATGTGTCTGAGTTTCTTTCACTAGAAGAAATGAATTTTCCTCAAAATACAGCTGAGTGTTCCTCCTCACGAAATGAAACCTTGCACACAAGAAGCCTGAATGTTTATATTTTACTTTCTATAGCTGTATAAGTTCATACTCCTTCCGTGCCAATTTCTTTAGTTTGCTGCCTTGTTGATGTTTTATCCATTTTGCCTTTTTTTCCCCTTCCTGCCCGTCTTTTCTCTTTCTGTTTTGTAGCCAAACTCCTGGGGATTCTGTAATCCTTTGGTTTCTCTCTTTGCTTCCTCAAAGCTGCAGGGTTACTGCCGCCTCTTATACCTGATTTATTTATTTTGCCTCTAATTTTGGGCTTTTGTGCAGCGAGGTTGAGACAGGTCAATTCATTAGTGTTTAAATGAGTGAGGTGCTTAAGCCTTTTGTCTGCAGAGTGCTCAACCATTTATGGGACATGCTGCCAGTGAACCGTCTATGCTGCATTAATGAGGCTCATAGCTCACCTGGTTTGTTTGCCTTGATTTAAAATTGACAGCAGCAACCCTTTAAGGTAAACAGTGTTTTGTATGTACCTCAGATTTTGCTTGGGACTCCCTGGGTCTGAGTCTCTCCCAGAATCACAGCCTGTACTTCTATCATCATTGATCCAGACTCCCTGACATTTCCGTCCAGTTGTGTTTTGTTATTTTACTGCGGATCATTACCATGCTGCCGTGCTTTAACCGTGTTTCTCGCAGCTGCTCCTCATCTACTGTGAATCTTTAACTGGCTGCCATCTGTGAAAGATGAGGACCATTACATATTAGCTGATTAGCAAGATAAAAGCACTTTTATTAACAAAATGTGTTGATAAAGTCAGATCAGTTAATTGATAACATTTTGCGGCAGCGCTCACAGCCCAAACAGTGAGTCTGTCAAACATTTTAATGTAACATTCACTCTAGTTTACTGTTGCTTAAATGTGTTAGAAAGAAAACAAATGAAAACGTCATAAGTTTTCTGAGCATAATCACACACTATGGTCTCATTTTAGATTGAATTTACAAAAATTCATTTTCTTGGCCACAGACTGAAGTCCTGGAGGGAGCTACGAAATGAGTCAAGTACGTTTAACAAAACAGAGAACGCAGGTTTAACTTTTTGTTTGTTTGTTTGTTTTTCTTCAGAAAAAGATTTTATTTTGGACTTTGTCAGCATGCCTGTCAGTCATTTATCGGGAGAAGTGATGTGCTGGATGAATTTAATTACTTATGGTTTTTGCCATTGTTTTTGGGCTGCCAACATAGTATATTCTCTGTCATAGTCCAGACTGTATTTACAGTTACATTTCTAAACAAACTTCAGTATTTCTTCACATTATAAGCTGTATGTCATTCCTCAGTTCTCAGAAGAACCTGTTTTATCCAGTGGATTGATGTTTTTGCTCACTGCTAACATTTGAAGCCCTTTAAGATTTGATTTGTTGAATCTTTCTCCCTTCAGGTCCAATTCAACTAGCAGTGGTCTCATTTCAATTTCATCCTCTTTGTAACATATTAAATTGCGCTGATGTAATTCAGTATCAGGTCTTCCATGGATAGTTGCTCTTTTCTTTGTGATGATAGCTCGGTCCATTTTGCTAAGGCTTGTGCAAAACGAAAGCCATCTCACCTTTTTAGAGAGTTTGCTTAGTTCAGTAAATGGCCAAAAATATACAGATAGAATGAAAACGAAAGTTTGACAGGAGAGAGAGATGTTTTTATTTGGTTGTGTGAATTTTTATCAGATTCGAGCAAAATATTCTTTTGACTCTTGCACAGAAATGCTCTCCCTCTCTTTCTTGGTTCTCTCCATAGATCTTTTTTCTTGGTGCATTTTTGTATGTTGCAGATGCGGGTTTCCATCTAGAAGAGAATAACAAAGATGCATAAAATGTATCATCCATCAAAAAGACGCTTATACTTTTATTTAGATGGAGCAAATTTTATGCTAAGCAATTAATAAAATGACGTTACTTACATTTACAATAACCTACCAAAAGTAAGCTTCAGAAACCCTCCCTTTCCGAGCTGCGATCATGTTAGGAAACTGAAAGCAGCAGAGAAACCTTGGAATTAAATATAACAGGACTCTTGTGTTAACTCCAGCTGTTCTTATCTCTTAAGGATGATTTTTTATGAGCAGCGTTTTCTTTGTGTCAGCAGGGGTGCGGTTGTATCTATAGTTGATGCATAATACACTATGGCACAGACAGCCCATTTTTATTTTTTTGGTCAACAGTACTTGAGCATCTCCAGAGAGGGACAAAAAAAGATGAACCTTGGGGAAAAAAAACATGCTGATTCGGAACTCCTTTGCTCTGCTCTGCAGCTGCTGTCACTCATTAAACAAATTCAATCAGTGCGCCTCCTCTGCACTGCCTTGGTTACTTTCTCTGAATGCTGCTTGTGCGTATCATAACTAAACTAGATATTTTATTGCCATTTGTAACAATATCCTTGTCAAATGTGCAGGTGTAAGTAATGAAGCTAAGCTTTACAGTAATAAAATGTAACACATTAGTACCAGCAGCGATGAGTGTCATGGGCTTGCTCAGTGGAAGAATGCAACAGTAGTGAAATTATCACCTTTTGCTTTACTGCAGACATGTCCAAAGTCTGGCCTGGGGGCCAATCACAGCACAAGGTCAGATTTTATGTGTCCCACAGCTTCTGTCTTAAAATGTATTATTTATGGCCAGCCAGCCCTATCAAACACAATTAATAAATCGTGCAAGTTCAAAATGTAATTTCTCTTTTCACCTTATGGTGGCAGTACTATTCTGTAACTTTGCCTGGCTGTGTGACCAATGCTGTGATCCTTACCAGCTAATTTCTGCCATGGCGACTGTATATAAAAAGAGTAAAGCTGATGTTGAGGGCCGCCGCTTCCAGGAGAGATGGAAATTACAACATTTTTTGACTGAAAACCTAAATTATTGTGTTTGCCCAATGTGCCAAGAGACTGTTGTTAAGTGTGAGGAATTCAATGTGAAGAGACATCACTGGACAAAAGATGCTAACGCAACAAGCTGTCATGGAGTGTCCGTGCTGAAAAGTGAAACAACTTGAAGCTGTTTTGGCCTCACAACAGTGGTAATTGCTAATAACTAAACATGACAGACCCTTTACAGAAGATGAATTTATCAAAGACTGTGTTAGGAGAATGGTGGAGAACATTTGTTGTGGGAAGAAGAGTTTGCTAATGTTACCCTGGCTCATACGGAATGACCATTGTGTCATTGAAAATTAAACTATAATCAAACAGCGCATTTGTATCTAACTTTTATGATTAAAAAATTGAAAAGAAGGATCCTTGGGCATTTCCGCATGATCAGATCTGGCCCTCTTTGAAAAAAGTTTGGACACCCCTGCTTTACTGCTACTTTAAATTCTACAGCCTAAACTTTCCTCAAGTGACAGTATGTTATTATTTGATCACCATACTCATATTTTAGTAACTTAATTTAACTTAATTTAACTCCTTTCTCTTGTGTTTAACAATAAAAGCTGCCTGGCAGTTCAGGAGTCACACAGTAACCTTTTCCTTTCTTGAGAGGCTTGAGAAGTGTTTGTAGCTGCGTCATTTGCAATTGTAAAATTAAAAAAACAGAGTTTGTCAGGGATTCATCAAATCTTTTTGTGTAGCAGCAAAGTGATGAATACCTAATTTGCCGTGAGCCATTATACAGGAGTCTTTTCAACTGTTCAGTATTTGTTTTAATATTTGAGACCTCACCAACACCAGATTTTCTTGACAGCTTGCAGCAAATTATTATACTGTTTTTTTTGTTGTTTGCTCTCCCACTCTATATCGACACGATGCCTATTTAAGCCAAAGCTGAATGGGAAGAGAATAAAAGAAAAACAACATAAGAAGGTAGCTTTCGATGTGTTTAATTAAGATTGTCTGCTATTTTTCTTTATAAATGCATAATTTGGTGTCATTCTTTGCATGTAAGGACTCCCACAACACTTGGATCACATACAGCGCCTAATTATTCCTGTCAGAGCCAATAAGATCAATATGGCTTTTGCAGTGGGTGAACTCAGTTATAATTATCCTACATTTGACTCTGGTTTTACACACTGGCTTTCACAATGGCTGTATTCAGTAGACAAAGAATAAGAATAGTCTGTCTGTTGAAAAACTGCCTTAGTTCAATAGCTGCAAAAGAGCTGGGAAAATGGATTACAATGATATCCGTAAAGGACATATCCTCCATCAAAACCACCAAGTCCCAAGATATATAGAATAAAGGATTAGACTGATAAGTGGGGGTGCTAATGTTACACAAGAGATACATACACTCACACTTACGCAGCACTCATAGCTGAGGACTTCACCCTCAATCACATAGTGTTTCAGCTTTTCTTAGGATATGCTTTTGGAGAATAACTTGACCTCCAAAAAACTAATGAGCCTAAAAAAAAGGCTACGTTTTATGTTGATTTCCAGCCCACCTCTTTGCTGGAGAAACTCGACCAAGATTTCATTAGACACTAATTGAAAGTTAGTGTGTTGAAAAGAGCAGTGTACTTCATGTGAGACAGAACAGAAGCGAAAGAAATGCCTGAGAGGAACAATCTGAAAGCCTTTCCTTGGCACTTTACTCTGTTAAATAATGCTAAATGTTATTTTTAGGTAATGTCCAAAATGAGCTGCCTGTTTTGCCTTTGTGGCTGATTGTGTATCATGAAGCTGATTTACAGTTGGTCTATGTAAACCTTAATTCTGCCAGAGGTGAGAGGAAAAAAAAACAAAAAGAGGAATTCAGGTTTCTGTAAAAAGCTTTTATATTGCTTGGCAAGTTTTGTCATGCCGACCCTCTGTTCATTTGAGGGTAAACTGTCAAAGTGAGAAAAGTTAAACTTCCCCAGTGATTTTGAAAGTTTTAATCATTGTTTGATCCAGCAGTGTTTGTTGAAAGATTCATCTGATGTTATGGTGGGGGCAGAGAGTATGTTGGAAGACCTTCCTTTGGCTGTTACAGCTCTGAATGCTGCGTACGCCTCAGGGTTTGGATTGATGCAGCACCTCAAGATGTCGAAGATAGATCGAAAATGTGCATATCATGTGTCAAATTTTTATACTGCTAAAAGTTAAATCATTATTCCTTTGGTGAGAACAAGTACAGCTACAATTTAAGCAGCTTAAAGCTGCTGTTAAGATTATTGTATGAGAGCTTCTGCCTTTTCCAGTCAGATGTGAGTGTCCACAACTCATTCAGTCCTCGGGGGTCATTAGTGAGCAAAGTGGTTTATAACACTCGTCATGTTTGAATGAATTTCAATAACTCTTGTTCTCAGCTCATTAATAACATGATCCAACAGTTGTTTAGCAGAAGCCCACCCAGTGGAGGAAGACTGGGTGCAGGGTCCTACTGAGATTTGCTGTTGTGTCTCCTCACTAATTAACCTGAGGCCAGATCCTTCCACAGTGTGGTTTACTCTCCTAAATGACTGTGTTGGACTATGGTAACACTTTTGGACCATAGTGTTAATACACATCTGAACCACCACTACCAGTCACACACACACACCACACACAAAAACTCACTCACTGTCTCTGTGCTGACAGATTATCCTGATTTTTTTTCAGTCCTTTAAGCTGTTGTGTGCTGCCAGTGTGAAATGTAATTTCCTTTGAAGCTACACACTGTAACAGAGACAGTGAACGAGAGTCAATGAAAGGCAGGGACGGAAGGTAAGATGTGAATGTTGCTGGAATGAAGAGAAGACAAAAGGTCGATGTAATATTGAGGCTTTGGGGCAAATTTTATAGAACTGCGACACTACAGAATACAATACAGTACTGTGCTGCAAGTATACAGAGGGACTGCAGAGGAAGTGGTGGAGCTGGTTGGCCTTTGGTTGTAGGGTTGGATGTTCAATGCCTGGCTCCACCTGATCACCTATGGAAGTTATTAAAGGAGAGCTATTATTCTGTCTTTTCTGATGACGTTTGTGTTAAACGACTTCAAAGCGTCACATAATGAGGTACATGCATTTGGAAGTGAGCCCTGCACACTGGTATAGTTGGCTCTTCTTGCTGTGGTTTACAGTGTTTCTTTTTTCCCAGTGTTTTTCCAGTGACATCAGTGCATACTAGACTGCTTATATGGGCATGCCAGCTCCGTGCGCACAGTGCTGTGCATGTTCCCTCCCCCGCTCTGCTCAGACACTGCTGTGCTCTGCTCTTTGCTGGATCACATTGTCAGGACTTTGTTGGAAATTGCTCCAATAAAGTGTTCCTTTTGGGTGATTATGTAACAAATCACCTTATTTAGTAAACGACTAAGGAGTACGAACACAATTTAAGAGATAGGCTGATCTGGTTACGTGCTGTGGCTTTAATGGCTGGTTGGCTGTAACTGAAAGATATGAATATTACTCTTGTATCTTCCCCACAAGGTATGATAACGAAAGAAACTTAGGATACTTTTGAAAGAAATGATATATTATTATTATTTAAATGCAATCAGCTTAAAGTGCACCCAAACTTGACGGCAATCAGTATAACAACCAAGTAGAGTGATTCAACATTTAAGCAACACAAAATATCCACACAGAAAGGATAACCCCAAGTCCGACAAATTCCACAAGTTCAAAAGTTTACAAAATAAAAGTTCCATTCAGGTCCTTTTTAGGTGAGGGTGGTGAGTCTCCACAGTTTATAATAAAATGTAAACCACACAAGTTCTTACCACCAGCGTTCAGCTGAGTCATCCACCTCTTGTAGGCAACCCACTGGGTAATTAAAATAATAATTTTAAAAGTGTCATTTAATAATCCTTTGAATAATCCCAAGGGAAACTTTACAGCAGACTACAACCAGTCCGTCACTGTGTGTGCACACTTGGTTCTCCCCTCCAGCATCACTTCCCTTAGTTAATACACTCCCACATAAAAAAAAATACAATATAATAATACAATGCAATCTTGTTACCGTGCTTATTGTATCTGCTGACTGTAAGATGTCTTATGTACAGGTAGAGCTTTATTATATTTGGGAAAGCAGATAAATAAATGTAAGCTTATCCTTTCACATGGCCATACCCATAAAGAATGGTGTCACAGGTGGACGTCACAAGTGACGTACAGTTAATTTAAAACTTTAACTTTACCAAAGAGGCAAGCACCATATTGAGTTTGGGAGTGTTCCTGTTTTTTGTGGATTTATTTCATGTGGATTTATTCACTTCCTTAACATGAGCACATAAACTAGATTAACAGCTAAACTGCTGCTAAAGGACTGCTGTTCCCATGTTGCTTTGTTGTGTGAAAGAGTCAGAAGTGCAAGCTGTACGTAACATTTAATCAGTGTCCTGTGTTTATTTTGTGCCAGTAAAGGGTTTGTGAGTACAGCGAAGTAGAGAAGCGCGCTTAAGGCAAAGGGGGAGAAGGAACCAACACATACCATTTTAAGAGAATGCAGAAAATACAGGAAAGACAGAGGGAGAGTCACATTTTTCTGAAGACCTACAGACTTTACTGTTCTAGCTGCTATATAGACCATAAATCATTACAAGCATGGGCTCTCAATATGCCTGTGCTTGTAATGATTTTGACCCCTCTTAATCCTTTTCCCTCGTTCTGTAAAAACCCCAAACTGTGCTAAAGTTACAGCCATGTTAGAGTTGGTGACATGTTTATTGCGCAAGATTAGAGACACAGTTCGCTGAGCAGTTCACTGTGACTGTTTGTGGAAGATTTACTTTAAATTCAGGCAGACAACAGCGTACATAGTCTGGGTAATGAGCAGTGGAAAAATCCGTGACTGCCTTTTAGATCGCGGATACCAGAGAACGGTTGAACAATGTTATTACAAGATGAAAAAAAATGCAAGTAAAAATACGGGTTGCACTCCATAAATCGTAAAGCTCAAGCGTGCTCAGGTGCAGTTACTGCAGCAATGTGAGAGCGGCCCAACAGGGAGAGGGGATAGGGGACATTTGTGCTTCAGCACAGTATGGGACAACTAGACCAAGTGTGAGAGTGCCTTAATGTTTTCATCTGTTGTTCTTTTGAGAATATGTTACTTTAACAGATAGGTTAAATACAAGTGAAGAAATGGCATAGTTGAAAATAGAATCACAGTACAAAGTGCCGACAAAGTAAAACTTCAGAAGCCTAGCTAAATTGACAAAAAAGGACAACACAATAAGAAATATCTGAATTTGTAATTTTCTTTACACCACTAAGCAAAACCTATGTGCTTTTACTGCTTCTTAGTTTTAACTTTGACTTGCACCTCTATTTGTCAAACACATCAATGAGGCCCGCTTCTGACTGGGGAGATATCCAATCAAATATGGCGGCACCTGGGGTGGCCAATCAGATTACAGGGGTGCCACCCCAGGCCACTCCCTAGACACACCCCTGCACACTGCTCTTTTATGCTTTGTAAAACTATCTATTAAAATGACAAACATCATACTTGAGAATGAGGGCACAATTTAAACAGGATTGAAAAAAAACTTGTCTGTGTCCATTGACTGCTATACCAAGTTTTTAAGAAAAAAGGTCCCATGGGGTCCACCAGAGGGGGAGGGACTTAGCCACTGTAAAAAAAAAAAAAAAAAAAAGCTGTGTTGCTACTTGTGTTTTGTGTGCAGTTTGACCATAGAGTGCTTGAGTTTTATTTTCTCGCATTCACATTCACACTCACACACAGAGCTGTGAGTGTTGTCAAACACTTCATGGTGCATATTAGTACTCTGGCTGAGTGAATGCACTGACCAAGATCCTGCTGTTGCTGTTGTGCTGTTTTTGTTGTGTTGATTGTGTACTGGATACAGGGTGCAAGTCTTTTTACACACAGGTAAAAACTTCCAGACTGTTGGGAGCAAAAGGAGAGTCAACTTAAACGTCAGTGCTATGTGAGAACCCAGAACTGTGAGAGTGTAGAGCAGGCAGTTTCTCAAAAGGGAAACATTTCTCCACATTTCTCTGCTCTGGTCAAAGAAATTGTTGAAAAAGAGGCATATGATGTTTGTTTATCAATCATTTGTCTTAGTTCTTGTATTAAAATCAGAAGGTTGTAAAGCTAGAGAAAAGAAAGCAACAAGGTGAAAGAAAGAGGAGACTGAGTGAAAGAATAAAATGGATGAGACAAGTTGATTTGCGCACGGACTCTTCAAACAACAAAGATTCTGCCCACATCTTGGTTGATAGCAGTTGGAGGACTGCAAAACTATGTTTTTATTTATTCTATTTCCTTTATATTTCCTTCTTTATTAAGCCTAAAGCACTGAGCACCAGTCAGTTACTGTGCGACACATGAGATTTGCTATAATGAATAATTTTTAGTCAAAGCCCTGTCAATTTAGTTTCGTGAAGCACAAAATTACCTTGAAAAATAAGCTTTGAACTATTGATTCACTCCTTTCCTATGCTTTGAATTATTTGGTAGGCAGCAGCACAGCAGTCAAGCTAACTGCACATTGGGAGGCTGTTATTAAAATGTTATTTGTTGGGTTTTCAAACTTTTCTGTATTATCATTCATGATTGAATCATATTTTTCCAGAAGCCTTCTCTGTTATTTGTTTTTGATGTATGGAATAAAAGCTGTCAGTGGAGCTGTTGGAGCAAGAGGCTCGTGAAATACAAAGAAAAAAGCCAGCGATAGTGTTTCATAAAATGTTATTGTGAATGACAAAACAATCAATATAAACTAATAATAGGAAAGGGTATAGTAAACAGTGCATAATATATAAAACTGATGTACAAACTTCATTATGCAAAAGTAAACATCATCCATATTAATTGAAGAAATTGAGATTGTACTTGAACTAAATTTTTTGGGTGTACTTCAGGACTCCAGACTCAGATTTGACAAACATGTCAAAAAGATATCAAAAACAATTTGAAAAAAACAATCTAAATTGCTTCAAACTAATGAGCCATTATATATATCAGTAAAAGCAGCACAGCTGTATATGCATGCAAGGATTTTATCACATATATCATATTGTGTTACAGTGTGGAGCCATTGACCACAATAAAGCTTATTGCATCTTTGTATAACCAAGCCTTTAAAATAATGGACAAAAAAACCCATGAGATGGCATCACCATCTCATACTGTAGCGGTATAATCTGCTCAGTTCTGATAATTTTGTAAAATTTTCGTTCATCAAATTGATTTTTTAGTGCCTGCAATTTTCTCACCAGGCGAAATAGTGGTAGGATCACCACTGGCTCATCAAGTGGCAATTGTAAAATCGCACACTGTAAAAACTCCTTTGGGAAATCGCCTTTTTCCATTAAGGGCTCTCAAATGTGAAACATACTACCAAATGAAATAAAACTAAATCAAGCTATTAAGATTTTTAACAAAAATGTCAAAGTCTGGCTGAAGCAAAATCAGAGCTGTATTCATTTGTAAGAACCCATGATTTAAAAGAGCTTTTAACTGCATGATGTAAGTTGTATGTAACCATGAAAACCTAGAGTTTTTTTTTCTTTCTTTTACCAAAAGCCTTTCTAGGGACAGGAGTTGGAAACTAGCAATAGCTATAATCTCTGTGTGCGGAACATCAGTCATGTAATGAGTTTGTAACGTGTGAAGTGGTACTATGTTGACCAGCATTGTCCCTATCAAGTTGAACTAAATAAGAAAATAATTACAACAAGCGCCTAATATTAACATGATATAAACTATAATTAAAAAGATTCTTTTATAAGTTTCAAGAAGGTTTTTGGTGTCCTTACAAAACTTTACATTACATTTAATTGTAGGTTTTTCTGCTATTGTGTCCAGTTTGTGTACAATTATGTAGCCAATAGGCATGGTTGATATACAAACCAAACATCACGATATTGTCCCACCCAGATAGATAGATATAATACTTTGGGCGGGGTCAGGGGGATTTTGCCAAATTGGATAGTGTCCTTCTTCAAAACTAAGTCCACCATGTCTCTACATTAAAATGCTGCATGCTGCCTGGATGCATGTTGCATCAACAGCAGCTCTGCATGCATTTTCTTTTCAAAATAAAAGCCTGAAGATGCTGTAACAGCCGTTCGGTATTTGATATTGTAAAAAATTGCAAATGACAGCAAATATCGCAGTATTTGATAACATCTAGTATCGGGCCCAAGCCTAGTAGCCCCCAAATTGCATGTTAAATATTTTAGAAGAATGCTATGTATAGCAAAGTAATAGTGTAGTAAAGGGTGGATTTAACCTTTGCATACTACAGTGTAAAGGTTAATGTATCTCATGATGAAGCTAGTGTGCAGCAACAAAAAGCTGACTTGATGTTGATGGAGGACATTGCTTATGCCAGACCCAGAGCAGCAGGATCCTTATTCTGATGTTGGAACACAGCTCTCACAGTTTTAAAGTAATGTGTCACACAAACATGTTTTCCCAGGAAAAGGCTGCATCTGTGTTTTATGTTCTGTGTCTGAATTTACGCAGACGCTCGTGTGTGTGTGTGTGTATGTGTGTGTGATGTCAACAGAATTCTCTCTCAGCAGTTGGTCTTGCAGAGCATAAACACACTTCTGTCCTAAGCCAAAATGATGTAATGACTATTGCACTTGTGATGTGCCTATAATGTTATCTAATGCCTGACAATGAAGTGATCATAATCTGTGATTTTCATGGTTTACAGGATATCCTGAACAACCTGGACCCTCCTGGAACCGGAGAGCTGGATGATGATGACCTCATGCTGGATGTGGACCTCTCAGAGGATGGCTTCCCCGGTCAGCACACACACGTCAACACACATAGACACTGTAATGTATGTGCAGTTATTCTACACAGGATTTACATTTGCAAGGTTATTCTACGGCCATGAGAAATGCTGCAGTTGCATTGGCTGGAGGTTGCCCATTATTTCAAGGATAAGCAGACACCTCGAGCAAAACCGTTCTGATCATAATTGTAAATTAATGTATTACCAAGGTCTGAGCATTCTATTTTCAGCAATATCTTTTTATGGCATATAATGGCTTGAATAAATTTAATCCTGCCTTGCCTTGGGTGAAGATTTGCCTTTGCAACATCCATTAAAATCTTTTAATGGATATTTTGTTGTCTGTTATGTGCTGTCGCACTTTTAATATTTGGTTGCTGAAGAGTTATTAAATGAGAGCTCCGTCGCTGCCACACAACTAGCCTTGAATGACAGTTAGGCGGCTGACAGGGAGAACATTCCACCAGCTGTCTCACTTTGTTTATATGAGCAGAGGCACAGACGCATGCTACCAGCAGTGCACATACAGGCTTATCAGGAGCAAAGTTTACATTTGATTTGCCTTGACAGCAGCAGTATGATGTTATCATGATTAGTTTAATAGTTTATTGCTCTCCACTACCCCACACACTCTCATGTTGACGTCATATCTGTTTAAGTCTTGGCATTTGTCACTGCAGGCCATCTTCACTTCATTATACACAGTTACCAATCAGTGAAATGGCATCTTTGTAGGTGTCAAAGGTAATCAGGCCACATTATTACCACATACTAACGGTGGTGATCATGTTATTATGGTGTCATTAGCTTATGTTCCATATATGAGAGGAGGAAGGGGGAGAGATTGACCACATATGTCAGAGATGTAATGAATTCTGCGAAGTAAATTTTCTCTTGTCAGTCATGAAGCCAGCTCTGACAGACTGCCATTCATGGCTAATGTGTGAAAAGCACGAGTTTAATGTGGAATGATTGTTGACACTGACAGGCTTGGTATGTGCAAATAAGCTCCACAAAATGCAACGTGCATGTGGAAGCAGAAAAATGAGCACATATACTCACAGCTGCAGGAAGGCAGCTAATGCAGCTTTCCTGTTGCATATCATTCCTTCACAAATGCTTCCTCTGAACCAGCTTAAAAAAAACTGAACATTACAACCTTAAGAAGATAGTTTTGTATTAGACTGCATAAGTTTTAGCAAGGTGCAAAACTTTCAGTGCTTTTGTTATTGAGACAACTTCACATTCTGACATCATAATTTAATCTGTAAGCAGTGGTCACCTTGTTTGTGAGAGACAGTGAGCGCGGGAGTAATGTTCACTCCAGAGGAATGTGTAAATGTGTCGTCCCTTCCTACTCCTTTTCAGGAAGTTGCCATATTTATAGCGCTCTATGTCACGGCTGGAGCTAGTGTCACGAGAGACAGAGTGAAAGCCAGACAGGCTGCTGAAGTGTCCTGTTAGACCCAGCCCACAGGGCAGGCCTTGAGACGTGGGATAGGGAAAGGGTGTTTCCTCCCTCCCAAAGACACCCTGACTGCCACTGAACAGGGAGAAGACGAGTTAAAAGAAGGGAAGGGTAGCAGGGGCCTCATGTGAGATTTCCATCCAGTTGTCAGGTCTCGTGACAGCAGAGAGGCCTCAGCTTTTCTCTCTTGCCTGCTATAGCTGGCGACTCCTCTGCCTGGACACAAACCAGTCACTTCAGCTGCTTTCCCACCACCACAGTCATCTCTTCCCAGCTCCAGTTCCTAGGGAGTTCCCAGAAAAACAAGACTGTCAACAAAGACAGAACCAGGCAGGGTGGGAGCTGGATTGACTTTCTCTCTCTGGCCCTTTAACTCTCACCAGCTGATTGAAAAAGGAGTCATTTCTCTCTAGTCACCGTCTGTGTCTCTCTGCCTTTATGGATTTTTCTTCCCAAGTTGGAATACTGGTTTTATGACTTTTTCAGAACGTTTGTCTGAGTTGAAAAGGAAATGTTTTTGGAATTGCTCAAGTTTTCCAGCTGAGAATGGAACAGGCTGTCTGCTCCTGAGCTATGTGGTGACACTCAGGGTAAAGTATTTTAACCACGGCTGTTGCATTCCTTCAATCTTGTCTTTCAATCTGCCGGTATTTATCTATCTTTCTTTTCTATTCTGTCAAACCAAAGACTGTCTGGCATATAGAAAGTCAAGGGTCCATTCGATTTCTTGGGGGTCGCGCTCTGTTAGCTGTCAATTTTATTGTGGTCACGGTTCATTTCACAGCTATATGCTGTTGAATGTTACGAAATACTGTGTGCTTTTACCATGTTGAAAATGAAATATGTCACTGTGTATGCGAGTGTGTTTTGTTTGCATTGCACAGTTGAGAAAAATAGAGAATGAGATGGATCAGATCACGATTAATATGCAGATATTCTAGAATAGAGTATTTGAAATATACACAGGAGTATTCGTTACCACACAAAATATGAGAATTTGACAGACAGCATTGCATTTTGCATGTGTGTGTGCACCTGAAAGAGGTAGTAAAGAGGAAAATAGAGAAAGACAAATTCTAACTCATCTTTAGTCACAAACATGTATTATTGTTACTTTAGAAAATAGCAACTGAGTTTCTTGCACATTTATACTTTGCTTCTTTACTGCAACTTAAGTGTGTCACAAAAGTTGGCTTCATTGATTTCAGATTAGATAGCGTTGGGTTTCTGATCTTTATCTTTCTTGCGAGTTCTATTTATTCGGGCTCCCTGTGCTCTAAATTCTGTATAGACGGGGACAGGATGTCGCACATTGAGAACTCCCAGAGGGCCGGCCGGCAGGGGTACCGCCGTAAACACCACCGCTGGAGTGGACCGGATCACCTCCGCAATGATAACAGGTTGGTTGGCATTGAAAGATTAAAAATAAAGATCCAGACAACATAGAAACACAATGAAGCCGACATTGTTCTGTTTTCTCTTTATGACTTTCTGTCTCTGTCTCAGGGCCCATTCCCTTCAGCATTATGATGGTCCCAAAACTTCAAGGATCTCTTCAGGGCCCCTCCCCTCTGACAGCAGGCAGCATGGCTACATGTCGATGCTGGATGAGCTCACACTCGAACATATGACTCAGGACTGCAGTTCGCTCAAGAATCAGCTGCTCAGGCTCAAAACGCTTTTACAGGTGCGACCTACATTTGCAAAAAGATGTGAATGAATGCAGATGCATATGCTTACATGTGCCAAAACTTGCACACACACATATGCATGCACACACAGTACAGCGCATGTGTGCATATGTAGGAACATGCATAAATGTATTCAGCATGTGTTGTCCACAGGCCTGGAAATTTGAAATTTTGGAAATTAAGGGGCAAGACCACTTGGCCTTTGAAACTGTCAATTTTTCGAGGGCACAAAGGTCATATGCCAGCCACACAAGGCCATCAAATAAAACAATGATTAAAAGTCCGGGGAAAAAATGAATTTAACTTCAGCGTAATTAGGATTTAGTTGTATTTAAAATGTAGTAGGCTATAACTAACAGTGAAAGAAATTATTAAAATGATGATTATTTTCCAAGATTGTTTATTGGCATAAAAACCAGTGTTAAAAAAAGCAGAGGAGGGGACTTTTTCAAATAAATAAATAAATGAATAAACAATCATTATTATTTTAATTAATGGATAAAGTCATATTCTACTTGAACAACATTGAAAAGGCTACATACTTTTTCTGGAAAAGTGTCTAACGCGGTAAATTTCATATTTAACCATGTGGGTCCAACTTTTTACCAGTGAAAAATATCCAAAATAGATACATGAATTAACCGCATTTCAATATTGTGTGACTTGTCAGCTCAAATATAAACTTCTATAGTCTAATGCAACCTTTTGGTTTTGCCAGTGCTCTTTAAACACTGAGATTCACTGTGTGTTTAGTCATGTGCAGCCTTTAAGTTCTTCATTCCAGTGCTCCCCTGCACACTGTGAGTGATTTCTGCCTGAGAAAATATGGATACACATCCAACATTTTGCAGTTTTTAGTTGCATTCTGACAACATTTTTAAAAAAGGTCTCCCTCTGCTGCTTGTTCTATATGGTTGCTGCCTGGGGGAAAATGAATGAACGTAACATTAGTGTTGTAGTTAAAGAGCCCAGGTAACTTATCAGTGTTATAAAAACATCATCTAACTAGCAAACATAAGCTAACGTTACCATTTCTAACATAAACTTAATGTCACAAACGTAAACGTTCTGATATGATTTTATCAGGCACATAAGTACCAATTTATCAAACTGTCTTTCAGTTTCTCAGTCTGCCATCCCTTCTCAAATCTTCCCTCTTGTCTCCAGCTTTGGGGCATCAGGGTGAGTTTGATTAAGTCTCCCGGTTGGGCGATGATAGATTTGTATGGCTAACTTTATGGCAGCTGTTTTTAGTGGTTCATACCAGAGTAAAAAAATGAACTCACCCCTGTTTCAGCTGCATTTGACCTAAACACCTTAGTGACAGAGGTACACCCATTTGGAGCTGAATCCTGCAGGCTGTTTCAGTTGGCTTTGCACGCTCTGTTCTAATACTGAGGTATTTTTCCAGTGACGTTAATGCATGCAGGAATTCCTTAGGGCCAGGCCCCCTTCCCTGCTCTGCTCAGACGCTGCTGCATGACGCTCTCTGCTTCAGAGATTACTGTCAGCACCCTGTTCAAGATACCTCCAGTAAAGTGTTTCTTTTATTCGAGTGAGTGAAGGACAGTCAACTTTGTTAGCTGGATTAACAGCTAAACTGCTGCTAAGGTAGAAAAGGACCACACATTGCTTTGTTGTGTTGAAGAACGGGAAGCGCAACTTGTAAGTAACATGTAATCAGTGTCCTACCTGTGTTTATTTTGTGTCAGTAAAGTTGTTGTGAGTATAGCACAGTGCAGAGGCATACATACATGAGGGAAGGGGGAGAAGGAACCGACACAGACTGTTCTGAGAGAATGCAGACATTACAAGGGAGAGAAAGGGCGAGAGTCACAGTATTCTGAAGATCTACAGACTTCATAGTTAGGTCAATTGTGTTTAGCTGCTCAATAAGAGTCCAGAATGTAAAGAAAACCCTAAAAATGATTATTATAGCTCTCCTTTCAGACTTGAGGGTGTATACTGTGAATGTAAAGATTCTGGGTGGATTCCATCTGCTGTTTTGTCTCTTAATTACAGCTTCATATTGGTTTGCCAGAGGCTTAGTTTACGTAATCTTCATAAGCCTGCCAAAAATACACCGCATTATTGTCCCGAGGTGTACAGCATAAGTGACATGAAAAGTACTTGCTGACAAAACTTAACTTAGCTGGTCTTAATTGTTAATGCAGCCCCACCTTCAGTCTTTAATAGTTTTTTTAAAATGTTTGGTCTCATCAATTTTAATAAATCTGTCATCACATAGAGCTGCACAGAACCAATATTTAAACCAAGAAACATGTTGAGACAGATGTTCAGAGGTATAAGTTGTTTTAAAGTGCTGTAGCAGTTTCACAGCAGTTTTTCTCATGTTATTAGGCCCTGTAGACCTCATGGTCTAACAGTGTATTTTTGTTGTTGTGCATTTGTGTTTGTGTAAATCTGATCACTTCATCTTTCTTTGCCAGTTTGTAAGTCTGATCAATCATTTTAATGTGAAGAAGAGAAGGTGACAGGGGCAGAAAAGGCTGTAGAAATGTCCACTTACATATCGACGAACCCACACTCCTACGAAAACACACAACCATTGCAAGGAAACTGGAGAAATGCGTAGAGACGCAAGCACTTCATTTTGAAAGCCTTGACTCATTTACCCTCCACAGCATAAAAAATGATATTTATGTTTGCTTTTAATCAAATAACTCCGTCAGATGTGTTCATTGTGCTCGCTGCAATTAGTCAAACACTCTGGCTGTATAGCCTCAAGAAGCGACATATTTCTGTTGGCCCATTAGTAACTCGCTTCTTACTTATGTTTTTTCATTTGATGTTGAGCTCATGGCAGCGAAAATGATTCTATCCTTGCAGAATCCTAATTGAGCTTTGCCTCATCGTACAAACAGTCAGACATTCGACGCGACTCTGTGCACACATGCTGATTCCAAATAAGTCAAATGTACCAGCAAGTGGAATGTAGTGTTGAAATGACAGTTACAAAATAATTCTTTTTTAATTAGTAGTAAGACAATTCCATATATTTTCTGGTTATCACTATCAAGTGTGAGGATTTGCTATTTTTTGTTCAGGTTACAGTAAACCAAGAACCTTTGTGGCGCTAAAATATGCAACTTCAAGACAGACTTGATATTTATTAGTAAAATAAAGCAATGTATTTAGAATGTAGCACTTAATGTTTTGTATGCACAAGTTGAAATCTGGGCCTGCTTAAAAAGAAACACCACAAGATATTAACTTATTTAAACACACAATATGCAACATTTCCGCATTAAAACGTCTTGAAATGACTACATCAAATGACTTCATCTTTGTTTTTCGGCTGAGTTGTGCACATACATTATCTCAAATGTTTTCAACAATGTTCAAACTCAGTGAAATCTGTCCAAATCTATCTAAAATCAGTAAGATCCTATTTAAAATAACTTCACATAGCATAAGGTTCTGTTTCATTTTGTCGCCTGTTGCTAACTTTCGGGGTAACAGCAAAATAAAATAAAATAAAATACTAAATCCCATGATCTCACACCAGTTTATGACATCATCAAACTGCTGTTTGTTTCTCATTTTTCTGCATAAAAAGGCCTCTTGTGCCAGAAATGACCTTTTGTGCATTTAAGCATTTTCTAAAGTGATAGAATATACTCCATGAGATAAATGTGTTTCATGTTACTAAAGTCCTGACCACTGACCATATTGAGTAACTCTGCCTGAGGTAACTAACATCGGTGGCTAACAGCTCCAGGGTTGGCACAGTGAATGTGTTAGAGAATAAACTTATTCCAGCACAGAGAAGTTTTGCTCTTGAGGCACGCTGACGGCATTTGTCACTGATCCAGCTCACTGTGTACTCTGTGTGTGTTTATGTGTGACCACTCTTGTGTGTTTGTGTGTCTATTTGTTTGTTCCTAGCTGGAGGATACTGACTCTCCAGCTGATGTTCCTGAGGAGATCGAAGACAATACGACCACATCACAGGTAAGAACTTTCACCTTTGGTTCATGGTGGTGGTTGATTGGATGTTTTTATTTTTCCTCCATTTTCCAACCGAGACAGTCTGCCTACAGTGTACTCTGTTTTTGAACGTGTGTGTGTGTGTGTGTGTGTTTTCAGTTGGAGGAGCTAAATAAAGAAGTGCAGGTGCTCAGAGAGGAGTTGAGAAGTCGAGACAAGGCCATTGCTCAGCTCACATTGCAATGTCAACAGCTACAACAACACCGGCGGGAACAAATGGTGAGTTGGTGTGAACTGGACAGATGCAAGTGAAAAATCTTACAAGGGGACTGTACACTACTATTGGGGGAAATATTGTTGCAGTGTAATTATTCAGTTCAAGGATTGCATCATCCACCAACCTTAATGTTTTGGCATCACCCAAACAACCTCTGCATGTGCTGGGTCAAAAAAAACATCAAACTGAAGGCACAAGTCAGATAAAAGATCCACAATCCGACTGACGGTTCCAAGCTAATGTGGCAATGCTGAGCAGGGATCTGTTTTGACGACAGTGTCAAACGTTTGCTGGTTCAGGCTTCATATATGTAAGGATTTGCTGCTTTTTTATGACATTTATGAATGAGTGAATGAATGAAAGAGAAAATTAGAGTCTTTGGGTTTTGGACTGTTAGTTGGATGAAAGAAGCAATTAGAAGATGTCACTTTGTAAACACTAGTAAATAGTGAAAAGCACTAACAACTTTTGGACATGTTATAGGGTAATCAATTGAAGGAGAAGTTCGTTTTTTTGCACATTAAGCTGTTTAATAAGGATATTTACAATCATATACGATGTTCTACAGCATTATTATGATGAACAGTGCAGTCATGAGAGCTGGAGCTTGTTGCTGACAGCTGAAAACAAAGGAGGTGAACGGGGCATTGAAAGTGCTTTCACAATCCGTGGAAAAACACAATAAATGCTCATTTTTAAAAGTTTCTCATCCTTTAAAAGCGTTTATGGTATTTTTTGACAGATTGTCAAAGCACTTAAAATGCCCCGTTCACCTCCGTTGTTTTCAGCCAACGGTGATGTCAGCAAAGAGCTCCAGCTCTCAGGACTGCACTGTTCATCATAATAATGTTATAGAACATTATATGATTGTAAATATCCTTATTATAAGGCTAAATGTGCAAAAAAACCAAAAAAATCCCCTTTAATTAATTAATCATGAAAACATTCAGCAGATAAATCAATAATAACAAAAGTTTTAGGTGCAGCCCCTCCTATCAGAAGAGGCTTATCTTCACTTTAGAACTGTTGCTGAAAAGGCAATAGTTCAATTACTTTCATGTAACTTTTATGTGTTTTAGGCTTGTAGCATCTCTTCTGTTTCTTCTCCTCCCCACAGATCTGCGATGGTTAAGCATGTGTGGGCACAGCGGCCTTGCATTATCTTTTGTTTACACCAATTCCTATTTATCTGATTTTGCAAAGACACAGCATGAAAGGAAGATAGAATAAAGTGAACAAACACAGGAGAGATTATTTTCTAATCACCTTGTGCTTTGTAGCATACCGAAGACAGAGATAGAGATTTACGTGCAGTAGGCAAGTGATGCATGTGTGGATCCACTGTTAGTGGTCTGCTTAGTGTCTTGCTGCACTCCTGCATGCACTCCATTGTGTGCACTCACACGATTACAACTGCCGACCAATAACCTCTATTCTGTTCGCTTTTAGCTGGCTCCATCTGCACTCTAACATTCATTAGTGTCTCGACCAGACTCCCTTGTTAGCCAAACAACCGTATGCTTGGCTGACATTATTTAAATCCCCGCTGTATTGAGAAATACCAAAATGTCAAAGCGAGGCCTGTCCGCCAGCCTCCTGCCACATGCGATCCCTCCAATTAGAATTAGAGCACACCCACAGCAGGCTCTTCAGCCCAGCACAATATTGCTGCACCCTCACCCTCAACAAGTAAAGAGAGGGAGAAAAAGCTTGCACACATTTTCGGATATGTGCCAGACTTTAATGAAGGGAGAGGGAACACTTGACTGAGCTGAACATAATAGAGTAATGAGAAAACAATGGAGGAGCTGTGAGGGGCAGAGAGAAAGTCTGTTGCAGTGCACAAGTGTGTGTGTGTGTGTGTGTGTGTGGTGCGTGTGCTCGTGTGTTGAGGGAACAGGAGAGAAAATGAAATAATGGGAGAGAGACGTGGAGCTTTCAGAGATAGAAAACTGATTTCTCGGTCATACTTGACAGAAAGCAGTTCTGGATGCTGCTTCCGCTGCTGCTGAGGCACACAGCTCATGATTATGCACTCTTCCTATTTGAGCTGCATTGAAGTTTTTCACCAAGCCGACAAAAACGAGTAATTTCTGTCAGATTCTGACATAATCTTTGCAGCCAAGTATACATTGCTCTGCTATTTATTCAAGCATTGAAGATTTAGCGCTAAATTATTGTAAAATATGCTTTTGAGAGGATTTAATACACATTAGTTTGTCTGACGTTCACATTCAATATTGAATTTAAGTGAAAAGTCTTACATGAGACTGTCAGTCATAACGTTTTGTCAGTCAAGGTTAAAGAAGGAGATGATGTTGGGTGAACATGTGCTCAAAGTAAATGTCAGTGAGTTTAATGTACTGCAGAATCTTTAAATCACCATGTAAGTCTAAATCTAGTCATTCTCATGTTGTGCTTGACTTTCCCTGACTTGGCCATGATGCATGTCTGTTCTTACAAAAACTGTGTGATAATCTGCTGCCTCTGTCTTCTTCTACATTTGATCTGAAGAAATGCGGAATGATATTTAGTATATTTATGACTTCAAAGAGATACGCCAACTTTCTTTTTTTTTATTTGCCTCCCTCCAGAATTCTAGACAAGAAGATATAAACAAGTCACAACAAGCACGCAGGGCAGTTTAGAGTTGTTGGAAAGTTTATCTGACTTAAGGTGGAGGCAGGCTAGCACTTCTCATTGATTACCAGTATTTGAGCTAAGCTAATTAGCGTGGGCGAGCTATGCCCATCTCCTCGTTACTGCACGCACAGTCAAAAGAATGTTATTTATCTTCCTGTCTAGAACTCAGGAGGTAGGCAAATTATAAAAAGAAAAAAAAAAGTTGGTATATCCCTTTAAAACCACCCATGTACTGGGATTTTTTGTCAATTGTAGTTTGTTTTTGTGCACTCATTCATGTGGTTAAACTGATATTTTACACTGTGACAACCATGTGAGTGGCTCTCCTGCTTTGTTTGCTGTTTAGATGGTAAATGTGTGTTTTTTGTTCATGACTCTCAAGAATCAGAGGTGATTCTCTTTTAAAGAATTCACAACTTGTTTTTAAGTCTCCAGCCATTTATAATTTAAATGTTAAATTGAGGTGATTCCAGTCGCACTGGGGTTGTTGAAAGGGGCTTTCAGTTGCTTTGTGTTTTGCCTCCTCAAGTTTTTCTTCATTTTGTTTGATTTGAATTGACTGCTCTTCAGAATACGCTTTTAACCAGCATAAATGGAGAAGTAGGAGAATGGGGCACAGGTTAACAGGAAGCTAAATAATACAGCATTTAGCTACTCTGCAGAAGGCTTCTTTTAAGCTCTGTGTATTGTTTCTTCCTCAGGCTGCTCAAGGCCGACAGTTCAGGTGTCAGTGCCACCACCAGAGGGCTCCCTCTTCACTAAGACAGAGCGACAGACAGCTGGACAAACGGATGCAGAATCACAATGACAAGGCCACCCAGACGTACTGGAGACCAACGAGCCATGCTGTGAGTCCTCCATTTCATCCATTTTTTTTGCCAAACTAAAATCTGAAACTGCTGAAGCGTGAAATGTGAATGTTTCACCTTATTGTAACAAATTTCAAGTTATTAGATCAGCACTTGCCTAGTGCAGTAATGAATGTCTCATGAAGTTAAACATGAACTTTGGGTTACATTGAGCACTTCTCTTAATTCTGCTGCCTCTGTCAGGGCAGCCTGGTCTGAACTGTTGGACAACTACGCCGTGTCCTTTCTGTGGAAAACTGCATTCCATGTAAAGGACATCAGGTTGTCAGTGGGCTCATCACTCTGTCTCACACATATAATGCACACACATACTACACACACTTAACAAGAGCTGGTGGGAGGAGAAGAGCTTCACGGGAGAAAGGAAGTAGAAAGTGAGACATGGAGAGAGGAAGGCGGACGATGGATAGATTTGTGTTCGATGCGTTCAGTATCATGCCATAATAGCGTGCTGTGTGGCAGCCAAGTATTGATTCAAAAGCAGTTGTGCCACAGGCAGGGTGCCTAGTAAACACTCCCCTAATTGACCTGCTCTCAGCAAAAAGGTGACACACACACACACGGACACACAAAGAGGCAGACATCTGCAGTATAAGGAGATTATATAGAGAAAAGATTAGAATTGTAATCATAAAATATGGAAATCAGCCATTGTTAAAAGATATTATTTAAATGTACTTATGAGGTTGGAACAAGCAAGCTCACGATAAGGTAGATTCCTCTTGCCATTAGAGTACATGCTTCAGCAGTTGCTATAGCAACCATCAAAGCTGTGCTAGCTGATCTCAATGGGAATTCTCTCCATGGTGGGAACATTTACCTGTGACCTGTAGCATCTGGTGTATAATAACACACTGAAACACAGAGCGCGGTTAGAATGAGATTGTGCTTTTCTCTCCCTTTTTGGTTCACTCCTAGTTTGGACGCGTCTTTTCCCGCCTCCCTTTTCTCTTCCTTTAATCTACATCAGTGTGTCATCACCAGAACGAAGACTATTTCCTGCCCTGTGTTTTGCAGCGCTGTGGGCACAAACACATTATATTCACAGCATCTTTACTTCTCATAGCATGCAATTGCTCTAAAAGCTAAGCTGTGAGATTCTTTCTCGTGGTTTTTTGACAATGTAACAAGAAAAGAGAGCACCGAGTAAACAAATAAGCGAGAGAAAAGGGCGCTGCTTTCTCTGCTTTTCTTCCTTTTAAACAGGATCAAAGCTGTCGCTGTCGCACTGACAGGTTGAACACCTTCAGCGAGCTTGGGTTTACAGTGTTCCTCATGCAGGGCTTCGGTTTTACCTCTTCAAGATGTTTTTTTGTTTTATCTGGAGTGCGTCTCTCTAGCTTGACATTTTTCACACAAATATTATTTGAGTTTTCCCCACTCACACGTTTACTAAATCTGACTTTCTTTGTTTCAGTTTTCACTTCTCCAGCTCACACATACACACAAACACACACAAATTCATAATCGGAGGAAATATGTTTTTTGTTTTTTCACTCTTGCTTTCTGAAATGCCCTTTCCTGTTGATTTTCCTTTCCTCTGACATTTAAAGTGTCGCTGGATTCAACCTCTAGAGTAGCTCTCGCCCTCAGTACGTTTTTGAGTGCTAAGCCACAGAGATTGGCCGAGAATTTTGATGCCAAAGGCCAGTAGCTTTAATGTTTTTATAGCTTTAATGCTGATAACTATGCCTGATCAGAGACCTAAAGGGTAAATTTTACACCCTGATACTTCGAGGTCTACAGTTGAGTCTGTGACTGAGTTGTGTCAACAGCTTGAACATTGACTTCAGAAATGCATTTCTGTGCTTTTAACTCAGATCAAGAGTTTAACAATAGAGGAAGCTTGTGACCTTTGACCTTTGGACTTTGCCATTTAAAAACATTTACTGTAGCATCTTAAAGGAGTGTGAGCCATTATTCAATTGATTTATTTGTCAGGAATCAAAACCAATCAGTTCCTTCGACAGTGGAGAGCAGGGATTTACTCGTCTGTTTGGCAGCATATCCTAACCAACTGCTTTAGGCACAAGCTCCTGCACTTTCTCATTTTTTGCTTGCCGAGTTTGTCCTCCACTAAGAATTCATGTAGCTAAATCTAACTGGTCAAGTCTTGCATGCCAGCAACTCATAGTTGTATCTATTATTTTGCTTATCACTTTCCCAGCAGTGATGTAAGGATCAACTCTGATCTCATCTCAAAGACCATGTGACTACCTTAACTGAATATTTTTAAACCTGCAGCCTCATGGACATTTCACTCCCTCTCTTCCGGTCCCTGAAGGCTCAATTGCTGGTTTAATAATGTCAAGCAGCCTAGCTTTTATAATAAGGATGAGTGAATTAAAAAATGGAAGAGAGAGGTGGAGCCATATTTATCTGAGCTGGAGTTCACTGACGTTTAGAATAACCGTAACATGCTACACAAAATATTGGAGCTGGTTTGTTGGATTTAGTAGCTTTCTAGCCAAAATAACTGTTTTGGAAGTATCGTGCCTACGACACGATAAACCTGGAGTACACCACACAAAGCTGTTGAGAGTTTTGGATGGACGTTTGTAGGTGGTTTTGATGTTTCGAAACTGTATCTCCATAGACTGCCAGCAAAAGCAGCTTAAGTGAGTGTTTTTGGATTTTTTGAAAAAAAAAAACAAACAAAAAAAACAAACAAATAACAAAACTGTTTATCGTGGAGGAATGCTGGAAGGAAAAAAAAATCTCTATAGCCCTAAATTTGACATCCCTGAGGACAGTCTGTAGAGGAAACAGATTGAAATGTTTATTTTACAATAATATTTATTTAAACAGCACTGATGGAGCTCAGAATTTATCAGAAGAAGGTGACTGCTTTACTTCAAACACTTTCACTGTACGTACTCTGTGTGTCTATGTATGTGGGAAGAACACACAGATTATTATTGGATCCTGACTGATTAGATTTGTACATCCTCTCTTACATTGCTGCTGCAGGGGATCGCCATATTTGTGATAAACTCAAAGTTAAATCGTGCAACTTAGTCTTCCATGGTGATTTATTCATGCACAGTAAAAGCAGATTTTTTGAATTGTATACTAACAGTTTGCAAAATAAACTGTACTGGAGAGGCGGAGCATCCTGTGAAATATCCTCCTGAATGGAACGATCCATTGATTCATAACCACTTTTTTAAACCACTGTGACAATTCAAGAGATGCGAGATGCTAGTTGATTGGGCTCCTCAGATTGAATTGTCTGATAGCTGACTTTATGTTTTCTTCCCACACCTCTATTGCTTACAATCCCATTGTGAGTCTAAAAACATGCTCAGGGAACAAAGTCTCACGTTGTGGTGTGAGTATGCAGACAAATGTTGGACGCACGTGTCGCAGTAAGACACATGTAGTGTGAGATTAGAAACTACATGAATGTCACTTGTAGACAAACAATCCTCTTGAATATCTCCCCAGAGCAATCACAGCAGCATTTATGTTTTCTGTGCCTCGCCTGGCCTTTCGCAACAAATAAAACACGAGCTGCATGATTTTAGTCATTTCAGATGCGGCGCAAAAGAAAATATGCATCCTTGTGTTTGTGTAACTTTGTTTTTTCTTCTCTGTGTGTGTGTGTGTGTGTGTGTGTGTGTGTGTGTGGGGGATGTGCCGCATGTAACCCTTGTACCAAAGTGCAGTGTGACTTCACAATGAGTGCAGCAGTCTGAGGACTGGGCGCCGACCTTGTTAATAACCCAGATAAACAAACACGCAGATGAGCTGCAGCATTGAGACAATAGAAACACAATAGGCAGTGTTTCATCAGTGGCAGACGCAGGAGATAATTAGAGCCACCCTCCTACTCTCTCAGCTTTTAAACATCCTGTTCTTCATCTCTTCTTCTCTCCTCACACCCACCTCCATGTCTTTTAATCGACGCTGCTCTGCTGTCTCACTGTTATTTTCCTTCTTGCTCGCTTCAATAATTTTTTTTCCTCCCTGTATTTTTGTCTTTGTCTGTCTTTCTGCCGTTGCCGCTACTTCTTCACCTCAGATGTAATTAGATCAATTTTCTGTCACTGAGAGGGAGAGAGGTGCCACGGATTGGAGAGATGGGGGGGGGGGACTGAGCAAGGGTTGTGATCAGTGTTAAGCTTCAGGTTGAAAGAACAAGTTTTTGCTTCTCCGATCCTGATGTTATCTCTCCGCCTACGTCCCCTCTGTCTGGTCCATTGCATCACAGACACACCATTGTAAATGCACACACACTCACACATGCATACTGATTAATACATGATGCTCAACAGAGTTGGACAGGTGAGGATTTAATTGCCAAAGCTGGTGAAGTGAGACATCGTGGCTCAACCTGAGGTATTAGCTGTAGCCAGCCAAGTTAAGCTCTGTGTAGTGGATTAGTGGATTCAGGCAGAGAGTGGCTGTTTTCGGGGCAAAGCCTCCAGATTTCTTCTAAATACTGTTGTTATTCGTTGAAACAGTTGTGGGGCCACAAAGAAAAACTTTTACTTGACCTTTAAATTCTTATCCTGCTTCACCAAGTTTCATCATCTGCTTTCGGGGCTCTGCCAGCAAATTCACAGAGACCATTTTTATCATGACAAAGGCCTCTAGTGATCGACCAGCACTACTGATGTGGCAGCCATATAGTTATTTTTGTTTTTTGTTGCTTTTTTTTATATTCTCAGCTAAATGTCATTTAAGCTTTTTTCCCACTAAATGAAGCAAGATATTTTAAGCCTTTAACAAGCACCTACTTTTCTACACAAGCATGAAAATTTCATGCCCATGGAAGAATGTCCCCAAAGTCTGCCAAATTCCACATGTACTGCAGTTTTTTGTCAGTGCTAGCTCTACTGTTGTTCCCGCAAGAGCTGCAGACAGACTTCCTTCTCGACCTCTTGAGCTTTTACAGGAGGCTGTAATGCATGGGTGCTTCAGGCTATCCCCCCAGCGCCAGGGGCACAGTTCATCCCCACTGTGCAGGCATGGACAACCAGAAGGAGTCTTGAGTGCAGCAACAAGGAGCAGAACCAGCGCTCCCTGTGCACTCGTAAACTCCATTTATTTGAAAGAACAGAGCTACAAAACCACTACCAGGAATCAAACCCAGGCTTTCTGTGCTGGTGGGAGTGAAAAGAAGGAAGTTTTGATGAAACTCACTCAATTTGAAAAACTTTTATATTTCCACATTTCCGTTTTCCAGCCCTTATTGGACCTCTGTCACCCCTTCATAGGAGAGCCTTTTCAGCAATGAAAAACTGTAAAAATTGACAGACGAAGCTGCTGCAGAAGCTAATAAAGCTGCCAGACACTGTCAGAATCCTCTGAGAGCCCTCTAACATACCCTCTTGTTCTCATCGCCCAAGGTTTTACTCTCTCAAATGAAGCCTCGACGGGAGTCTTCTGCAGAGACCTCCCGCTGAAACAGTTGTTGGCGTTCAAGGGAGGACATGGATGAGTGCAGATCAGCGAAACTCATCCTCCACCCCCC
>JAQLOL010000003.1:19726466-19737928 GCA_029783665.1 Naso thynnoides
ATGTGTGTGTGTGTGTGTGTGTGTGTGTGTGTGTGTGAGATCATTTTACCTGTAACTTACAGTGGGTATGTTGCTGAAAAAGCTGAATTTATGTTTTTTTTGTAGCTCCAGTTGGTTTCAGGTGGATTTTCATTCTTCAGGTCTTTCAGAGAAAAAGCCAGTACTGTGATTTCTGATGGTAATAACTGTCAGTTTGCCTCACAGAGTAGCCTCAAACTTAGCAGGTCAACATGAGAAATAATATAGAGGATTTTGATAGATATTGAGGGCATAAGCTATTCAGAACATGTTCTCATACGCTGCATAAGATATTCATGTAGTATAGCTCCATATTGATTTTTTTTTTTCCTGATCTAAGTAGCGCTGCTCTGCTGGTGGCTGTACAGACTAATAAGCACTGTAAGCCAACTTTTCTGCTTTTCTGCTGCTTATGTGGAAGTGTGGGGCAGAGAAGTTATTTTATGAAATTATGAATCTTATGGGTTTATTATGGTACCTCCTGTAAAAGCAAAATTATCTTTGTCTTTTCTAAAGTGGAGCTGTGATGCCTGAAGTAGGATACAATCAGTGGATTCTTCAGTCTAAAGCAAACAAAGCGTGTGAATGCAGAGGACCGGAGTGCTCAAACAAATGCTAACTCTGTAAGATCATAATGAGTTTTTGTTCAACCTGTGCCAGCGATGGGTTCATTCAGCTCTTTTGAAGCCATGGTCTGTTGCTTTGTCGTAGTGGATAATTAGCAGCTCCCTACCAGAATAAATATTGAACATAATGAGCTTCACTAAAACAGTATTTGTTGCAGGCCTTTTGTAGGGCTGCGTTAGATTCTTCAGGTGTTCATGATTTTGTGTTCATAGCCTGTATGTTACCTGGTGGAGGACGGCACCGTGGTAGGTCTTAGTATCATGTGATTAACAGCTCAGCAGGTTCTAACACTGGCAGCAGCTGTCAACGTTGTTTAAATGTTTTGAAGCCTTCTTTGCCGCAGCGATCGCAAAATGACTCAGAAGACATCAGTGGATTCCAGGCACTCGTATGGCAAGGTTATTCTCCACTGCTCGTGGTGTTTTAGGTGCTGAATCATTGTTTCCTCTGCAGCTTTGCCGCTCCCATTCTGGGAATAGTTCAGTGACGGCCGCTAGAACAGGCTGTGATTTTAACAAGTAAATAAGCACCTAAAAGAAGAGCCCAAATTTCAGTTGGTCTTTTGATTCAGGATTTTCTTTACAGCCCAATATTCAGAAGACCTGAATTACACAAGGATTAAAGACGTCAAAAAAGGGGGAATTTTTAAAACCAGCCATTTATGGAACATCTAAACAAGTCCTACGTCATTAGACACTGACTGTCCTATGACTATTTTGAAGCCATTTAAAAAAAGTCTTATTGATGTATTTTTCTTCTTCTCTGCAGCCTCAAATACTACAGCCCTTCAACCCCTGCCCCAGCGAGCACCTCCACCAGGGAAGATTTGCAAAAACTCCCCCCACCGAGGGCCGCAGTGACCTCAAAAGGTGTAGGTCAAAGGAAGGAACCCATGTAGATGCAGACTGTTCTCTTGATGACCTTAAGACAAATGTGTTTGGGCCAACAGACCCTGACAAACTGAGTCATCTCCTCAGTACCTGCCTGGACTGCCCAGGGTCTGGAGCTCCACGGGGAGTAAATGCTAGCGACAGTCCAGCATCAGCAGCTCCGTCTGCACCGCAGCAGGAGTGGAGAGCTCCCGCAGAAATTCAGCAGAACTCTCTCACTCCCAGATCTGCTGGTTCATCTTGCCCACGCATGCTGCAGCCTCCTCGCCTTCACAAGCGCGTGTCTCTCCCTGCATTGAAGTCAGGGGGCACCGGTGGCTTTGCTTCTCTCCAGCCGCGGGGCTCCTCAGGGCCTCCGGCTGACCGGACCAAGCAGCTGCCCCCTCCATCTAGAGGCCTTCCCTGCTTTAACGCTGGACCCCAGGTGCAGCCTCCAAGTCTATGTCGCACTTTGCTGCTTCAGCCTCGCCGAGCATCAGAGCCTTGCAGGGATCCACGGGGCACCGACTCCAGCCTGGAGGAGTCCAAACAGAAGACATTTAAAGACCCTGGGTCAGCTAAGATCCTGATCCCTTTGAGTCGCTCATGCCTTCCCAAGCCAAAGATTCCCTGAGGAGCCTAAACCGAGGCATCAGAGCTTAAAACTGGATTCACTCTGACATTGATATTCTTCCCCTTCTCTCCCCCAGCCATAGTAACAGTGTGATTGTTTGACTGTTGGTGCGTCAAAGGGACATCCTCTGAGCTCATTACACATGAAGCATTCAGGGACTGCCTGAGTCGGTGACATTGGTGTCGGAGTGCTGTACTGTTGCTAAATTATCTAAATATAAATCTTATCTTTACATCAGTCCATAATGGCGTATGAAAGTTTTCAGACTGATAGACATTAACAGAAGAAGAAACGCATAAATGTCCAGTTTTTTATTGCACATAAAGCTAAAGACAATGAGTGTTACCATTCAGAGAAGTCAGCTTTTTGTGCATTTTTGTAATGCCCGCTGGCTATTATCACATTTAAAAGTCTAAGTCACACTCACACTGCTGTGCCCTCTGACACACAGGTGTATTTGGTTTTAAAGGTGAGGTGACATGGATGTGACCTTTTCAGTGTAATAGAAGGCCTAGGGGGAAATTGAAGCAAAACAAGAAGTGCAAAAGAAAGTTTAACAAGTAACATAAAAAACAGAAGAAGTGGAGAGGGCGCTCAAGACTTTAGGTGTTGTTTAGTTGTCATGTCCAGAATGAAAATATGCGTGTGTGTGTGTGAGAGAGAGAGAGAATGTAAGAGATGAGACACAGAGGTAAAGGACAAAGAAGAAAGTGGCTTCAGACTGTAGGTGCAGACATGTCTCTAGTTGGCTTTGCTGTGCTTACATCGCAGGTGAATTTTTGAACCCTGCACATATTAGCAAAAGGGGTTGCTGACCTTTCATGAAAATGGGACTCAAAGGAAAACAAGCTTTTAAAGAAATAATGCCATGCTGCAGCTGGTGGAGATATAATTACAACCAGTTATGGATTAGCTTTCATATTATAGCAGAAATCTTTGTCACTGTGCTCAGTTACAATGCAGGCACACTCATCCATGTACAAATACACCCTAATTACTCTGGTTACTTTGCTTTGTTTGTAGAATTCTGTAGAGTACTAGGATGTGTAATAAGAGGGGGAGACCACATGTAACAACAAACAAATGGAATTTAATATTTTACAGACTTAAAATCCGGACTATAAAACACAAGCTCATGACAGTCACCTGATGCCAGAGTGAAGAACTTACAGACCTTTTTTTTTTTTTTTTTTAAAAACCAAACTTAAAATGAGTCATGACTAATGTGACAACATCCTAACATGATGTAAGAAAATGTAACAATCACGTTCAGGCTGACAAATCTGAAGCTTGATTCAAAAAAGAAAAACATTTAGAAGTAAATTAAATTACTTAATAAGACTCATGAGGGACATTTATACCCTCAGTGACCCACACACAGAAGCATCAGCTAACAGGGATTTATGGGACATGTGAAGCTGCTGCCTGGTATACATGTGTATGTGGATGTGTGTGTGTGTGTGTGTTTGAATGTCTGAGCTGTTGTCACACACTCCACCACCCCATTCCTCTCCACCTCTCACTCTCTTGCACATTTCTTAGGAACATCAAAGGTATTAGCGCAGTATTTTCAGGTAGGGAGCCTTCAGGGCTTTAGCGGTGTTTCTGTGGGAGTTTTAGAGAATTGTGTTTATCTCTCCTTTTGCAGTCAAACGCTCCCGAAATGTCCCCAAACGGAGAGCAACAGTGTGTTAAAAAGGCCTTCTGACAGCAACTCTGCTCTCTTCTCTGTCACGCCGCGTGACCGCTTGGTGTACGCCTCTGGCACTGTCCGGTCTACTGCGTCCAATAATGCACCCTACATAGACAGAGTGAGACAGAGAGAGAGAGACACGCACATACACATCCAGACACACAAGCGACATGGATGCAAATGCACAGGAGCTCTGACAAAAGTCAAAGAGACACAAACTCTGAGGGAATGCACACATCATTTCTCACTTTTCCAGCAGCCACACAAGAGTTTCTTCATACACTCATACTTTGAGTTTCAAAACAAAATGCTTGAAGTTGTCTTTGTGTTGTTTTGGGAGCTCAAGCACATTGATCCATCTGTCTGCTGTAGCCAAAAGAAGATCGCTGTCTCAACATTACCCTGAAATGGGTGAAGGCCTGCATGTGTGTGTGTGTGTGTGGATCCATGTGACTGATAAAACGTGTATACCTGTTGGTCGGTTCAGCATTGTTTCAAAGCAGCCAAGCTTTCAGCGCTGCAGTACAAGGCCAAAAAAAGACCCAATTCTTTTAATGAAAACGGAAGCGGAGGCAGAAAGATAAATGTCTGCTGAATACGAGATGCAGAGATAAATAGCAGAAGAGTTTTCTGCTCGCAAGTGTTTGTCTATAAAACATTGTGAAGGTGTGTGGAAGAGAGGAGAGGGAGAAAGAATACACAGCATGTTTGTTTGTGTTCACTGCGGCCCAGAGAATAGCACGATCCCCTCAGCTGTGTCACTCACTGCTTAGTAATGCCAAACAGGAAATCAATGTTGCCTGCTTAGTGTGTGTTTGTGTTTGTCCATGTGTGTGTGTCTCCAGACACCTCTGGCCGCCAGTGTTTCTCTTTTGGAAGGGTGTGTATGTGAGGCAGAAAGATTGTGTCTGCCCACAGGCCAAAGGCAGAACCGTGCCAGGAAAAGCAGGGCAGTGCCATCCTTCTCTCCCTGTGCTGTATTCCCTATCTCCAAATCAGTGTCCCTGCTCAATTCAGCAGTCAAGTCCATCAGTCTTGCTAGCTATGCTATAACAAAATCACAGCCAGGCTCAAAACTCTCTGCAGCAACTTGGATCAATTCTAATGCAGGCTGATCATTCACTTTTTTCTGAGAACATGTTATGCGGCTGCATGGCACAACAGCAAGAGAGGGGCAAGCTTGTTGGGTATTATTAAATGAGAGCTAATATGCTTTTCTATCTTTCTTTAACTATAAATGTTGTTACAATGTCGGATACTCATTTTAAACGATGCCAAAGCGTCACATAATGAGGTACATTCATTTGGAAGTGAGCGCTGCAAGCTGTTTCAGTTGGCTTTGCATGCTGTGTTTTCCTGTTTTTTTTTCACAGCATTTTTCCAGTGACGTTCATGCGTGCTGGACATCCTTATATGTGCATGTCAGCTAATGCACACAGGGCTGTACCTGCCACCTCCGCCGCTCTGCTTAGACACAGCTGCTCTCTGCTCTGTGCTTCAGGGATTATTGTCCTCACTTTGTTCGAGATACTCCAATAAAGGTTTTTTGCTAGTTTTGTTTTGTTTTGTTTTGGGAGAAAGAAGGACAGTTAACTTTGTTAAACTTCCCTAAAGAGGCAAGCACCAGGCAGAAGTTGATAGTGTTCATGTTGTTTGTGGATTTATTCTGCTTGGCTTTATTTATTTCCTCAACAAGAGCAGCTAAACTGCTGTTCCATGTTGCTTTGCCATGTTGAAGAGAGAGAAGCGCAAGCTGTAAGTAACATTTTGTCTGCGTCCTAGTTGTGTTTATTTTGTGTTAGTAGAGGGGTTGTGAGTACAGCAGAGTGCAGAGGCGTGCATGAGGGAAAGGAGAGGAGTAATTAACCGGCACAGATCGTTTTGAGAATACAAAAAATGCAAGGGAGAGAGAGGGTGTGAGTTACAGTTTTCTGAAGATCTACAGACTTTAATGTTCGGTCAGCTGTGTGTGGCTGCTCTATGGGGGTCCAAAATCAAAATGAAAGACCCAAAAACTAGTATAATAGCTCTCCTTTAATCTATATGGGAGAGGACTTCATTTCTGCACCTGCTGCACATTATCTATATTTTAAGATGTTCTCTCGCAATACAGTAAAGGTACACATTAACTGAGACACATCACTAGACTTGAAGCCAGGTTAGCCACTGATTCTTCAAAAGCCACTGCAAAAGGTATATTTGCAATTTCAAGCTTTTGTTTTACTAAAAAATTAATAGAATCTGGCCAATATATTCATAGTAATCATTATTGAAATGATTATATGTCAAGGGAGCTGCTTGAAGTGAGAGATGCAGATACTCAACAGCAAACTTTTGAGCTCTGCTTTACATTTTTGCAACCTTAAGCCCAATGCTATGGTTCTTAAAGGACCATACCATTCTATTTCTGATTTCTCACCATTTGTAGAGATCACTTATCTACAAATGTTGTTAAAATTGGATCATGTGTTTACTGTAGTAGATGTCAGACTGCATTTTTTAAACACCTTTAACTGCCAATCATGTTGAAACAGGGTATGGAAACATTAAAGGACACGCGAAAGTTGCTTTTAAAGAGAATTTCTGCATTTATTTTGTCAAAAATCGCTGAGCAAGACACTAAGGGGAGCCAGAAGCTGTGGAGACAAAAAGTTGTTACGCCTGAAATAATAGTTCTTACAAGTGCTGCCTTCTTAGCTGGAATATTAGTGTGAAGAGGAATTTTGACATAGACGTTCTTTTGAACTAACATTGCACATTTTCAGCTACTTTCTGGAACATTTATTAAATATAGACAAATTGTAAACCAACACTGTATTTCATAGATAAAGCTTTGTAGGGAAAAATGGGCGGGGTTTATGTAATCTGTGTGGTCACTGCTGACAATGGACAATGACATGTGGGAACACTGGTATGGCCTTTAATATTCTCTCACCTATCATGAGGTTTCTGAGTGCAGGAAAAAAACTGAAAAACCCAACAAAGAGACAGTGGTTCCCAAAGTGGGGATCAGGACCCCCCAGGGGTCACGAGACACAGGTGGTGGGGTTGCGAGATGCCTTTCAAAAAACAAATTTTTAAAACCATTTAAAATTGGATATTTAACCCATTATTGTATTAGTTCTGGACATATTCTTTCTTAAATTACTTTACAATAATATTTTGGCTGGTAGGCTGTTGTTCTTTTGTGTTGCATTAATGTTTGCATGGGCCTAATAGTGCGTTTGCAGCTATGCTTAATGTTATATGCCACCTTCAGGGTCGATGGGGGTCCCTAGTCTTTGGCACAGTTATTTTGGGTGTCGCGATCTTAAAAGTTTGGAAACCCTTGAGCTATTGCAAACAGTGGAACATTTCAGAGAGACCTGAACAGAGTTCAAAGGAGAAGAAATATGGACTCACATTTGTCAGGTGAACGAAAACATGACTGCAAATGAAGGTTGGCACTGCTCAGTATCTGCAGAATGACCAGACCTAAACAAACAGCTTGTTTCTGCTGCGTCCACGTGGCCAATCACTTCATGCAGGTTTAAAAACAACCATCCGCCACCTGTACCTGCTCCTGATGATCATTCTTAAGTAAATCCCAAAGCTTGAAACTCCAAATATGCCCCTTGTCTATCTTTGATGTAACTCTGTTTCCAATACACGACGTGTGTAAAGGTAGTTAATGTCCAAGCAGCAACAGATGTGTGGCATTTCTTTGATGTGAGCTACTTTTACAGCCATTTAAAATCCACCTTTCAAATGTAGCAGTTGTCATTTTTATCGCAGCTGAATTTCCACCTAGAAGAGTAAAGTGTTAGAGATAAAGCGACGTAGTGTAGTTGTTCATATTTTCCTGGCATAATACACAAGGTCACTGTATTTATCACTACATAATCTGCAGTATCTGCATTCAGTTTCAGCTGCTTTCAGTTGTTCAGCACTGTCTCCAGTATACTGTGCAATATTGTTTGAAGCAAAAAGATGAGGAAACACTGTCCTTACAGCGACCCTTTATGCAAATGAAAAAGAGCAAATTAAGCTTTTAAAAGTTCTTAACTAAAGCACTTTAAAATATTATGCTGAATGATCATTAAACCTGATTTAGAGGCAACAGAGAATTAATTTGGTTTTAAATGTTCATTTTTTAAAAATGTTGCCCTCTCTTCACAGCGTGTCTGTGCAAAATCATGTTTCTCTAGGAAGCAATAACAGTCGAACCAAAAATCTCACAAAGGTCTTTTTCTTTTTTTGCTGTTCTTCCATTGTCACCTTCTTTTTTTCTTTTTTTTTAAAAAAAATTCCTATTTCCACTCAAATTGTTTACATGTTAGACCATTAACCTTCAGTGCTGTAGGTCTGTTGATCTGTAGGTCAAAAGCAAACTGGTGCACAACACAAACAAAGCTGCTGCTGCTCTCAGTTCAAGATGAAAGAGAAACCTCACTCTGTTTTCCTTGTTTTCACTGCCCACTGGTTGTTTCTGTGGAAATAAAGTATGATTGTGAAACAAATCTGTTTTTGTCTGATGTTTTTTTGTTTTTGTTTTTCGTTTAGTAGGGTTTTATGGATGGTGGTTGCATGATACCTTGAGAAGGCAGCTCAAGAGCAGGAGAACATCGACATCATGATTGACGCTCATTCCAATAAGCAGTACGTGCAAATTTCCCTCAGTGGACCATCAGGACATTTTAGAGCTGTCTTTTGACAACCAAAGGAGGTGTTTCTAGGAGAATTTCTACACATTTCTGGCAACAGAAGTGAGTGTTTTAAAACACGTGTGAAGTTTTTTGACCTTTTTGAAGAAAATGATGTGAGAATTTCAAATCATGGTTTTAGAAACCAAACCAGGAATGCTGAGCCAAAAAATGATCTTTTTCTAACCCTAACCAATGGATTTTTGTAACTGGACCATACCAGATCTTAAAAAACAGACATTTTAAGTAAAAACACACTCTTTTCCTGATCCTAACCAATGGATTTTTGTGCCTAAAATTAACCAGACCCTTAAAAAACAGATTATGCCAAAACACGATCTTTGGCCTAAGAGATATTTTTGTACCTAAATTTACCCAGAATTAAGCCACAGAAATTTTTTTTTGGGGGGGGGACACGCAAAGAAACTTACTATTTTGAACACATCTTTGTATTGTTACATGATTGCCCTCAGAGGATTCTTTGTGGTGCACAGACATGAGGTAAAGCATTCACAATTCATTTTGACAAAACAGACAACTGAGGCTGATAGACTTGGACTTGGATTTGACTCTATTGTGCCAAAACTGAGACAGGAAATGTCTTGAAGCAGAGGCATTTCCTTTCCTGTTGAAAAAATTAAAGTAAGAGGCATTACTCATCTCTATTCATTACAAACCATGCGCCCTCTGTACACCTTGCATATAGTCCACTTACTAATGAGGTTACATGCTTCAATGACGATGGGTGGATAACAGCCTGCCAAGCGCAAGGAGTAGCGTGACACTGTCATTAACTTGGAAACGTTGGAGATGGCGTGCACAGGGTTTTCTTTAGAAAGGAAGCAGGACTTTTTTTTTTAATCATAAACTGTCAAAGATTTTAACTGTTGTAATGCTAGAGTGCTACAGAGAACAGTGGATTAGTTGAGTCATTTTATAAAGAATACTGAGGAAAGTGCTCTTTCTTGTGGGCCATTAAAAATAGAAAATTGGACAATTGGTGCCTTTAAATCATGCAGATTTTTACTATGAACTCTGAGAACAGAAGATTAACACATTTAACATTCAGTTTTCCCTTTACTTCTTTCAGATTAGTAAAATCATATTTTAACTGTAACATTTATATTCAGTACTGGCTTGTTCAGCTTTTCACTAATGCTGAGTACACTGAGCTAAATTTTTAAACCTAAGACCACTTGATTATTTTATGGCTGCTCAATCCAATAGATAAAAATATTACCAACAGCAAGTTCACCAGGTTGAGCCTGAGATAGTATGTACCTTGAAAAATTCTGAGCCTCCGTGAGAATTTAAAAAAGTTGGAGAATTCAGGGTTTCATATCAAAACCTCATAATTGCAACATCTCAGAGTTAGATTCCAGCATGAGTCCTTTGTGGCTGTTTTTACTAGTTCTGTCTCTCTCCTCAGTCCTGGTGTGATCCATTTTAAAGGCACAAAAATGCTTTGTAATGCTGAGGGTTCGAATAAAGACGGACCCATGGTCAAACTGCTTTTGAAACAGTTCTTAACTGCTTTAGCATTGAACATTTATTTCATTGTCACACTCTCACACACAATTTTTATTCAGTGCATTCCTCTTTACAAAATCCCTACATACATTACCCACAATGCAACTGGACCGGAGAGGTGTGTTGCATTCCTGACACAGCCCACTGACTGGAGAAGGAAGAAAAATGAAAAGATATAAGATATAATTGAGAATAAAAACAAAAACAATAGCAAATTACATAATTAAAAGCACACCATTTCTTGACTTAGATATTGAAAAGACTTACAGCGTAATGCACATAGGAAAAAAACAATTAATACAGCAACCAATCAGGTGAACAGAACAGTGACATGTTTGCACATGAGCTGCTGCACCGACTGGAGTTTAAATCAAATACACACCCTTTTAAATTAATGCTGCATTCATGTGATGTTCGAATGATTGGAGTTTCCGAGTTTGAAAGTTGTTCCTTTGACTTTGTTGTGTTTATGAGCCTTGAGGTTGTGAAAAAGAAAGAACATGGATGCTACAAAGGTTTGTTGCATTTTAAAAGAGTGTTTAAACAAAAGGTTGAAAGAAGCCATTTCCAATTTATTTTAGATAATGAACAAATTAGGGTTTATCTGGAAGACCACAAGGGTCACAGAAATTGTTATAAAGCATTTCTTTAATTAAAAACTAATTTTTCAATTAAAAACAGTAATTAATGAATTAGTTTAGAAATCCATTAATTAACCAGTTTTTATTTTATTTACAAATGAAATTTTAAAACAGTAAATAAGTACATCATTTAGACATACATTAATGATTTCTGAAATAAACAATTGAAATAAAAATCAATCTGAAAATGCAGTTTTAAAAACTGAAATAAATGAATTTACAAATTGCAATACAAATACATATTTTAATTGGGCATGTGAAAGGGCAATCCCTTGTCTCATTTTCATTTCCATGTCCTAAATGCTTTTTCTTATCCTTTTAGCTAATTGATGTGCAAAGTAATTTACCCTCTCCATTTAGACTTTTCCAAGTGATAACCAATCAGAGAGTTTGTTACATTGATTATTACCAGGATAACTAATCAAAGAGCTTGTTACATCCCAAGGGTAATGCTCACACTCTGCTTTTTTTCCCTGCTCTGCTCACTTGCTAACATTACTGTACTGTGCTGTTAGCATTACTGCTAAAGTTCATATGATGCTTCCGGACACTTTATGGTGAAAAAACCATTGACAGTATAACATTAAAACACAGAAAAAACGAAATTCTTTCAGCTGTGGCCTCAAACCAAAACGGTGCTTCACACTGAATGCAGACCTTCCGGTCTGTGATGTCAGTGTTGATGTTGGCAGCTTCGGGCGTGACCACCACTTCACCTTTTCGCTCCTGCTATTATGTTAATCACATATTAGCCTGCGCTGCCTGGTG
>JAQLOL010000003.1:19768638-19787967 GCA_029783665.1 Naso thynnoides
CGATATATTGAGTTAATTTTGAGAGACTTAATTTATATATATATATATATATATATATATATATATATATAATCTTCCTTTAAAACTATTCTAATTGAAGCAAACTCAAAACTTCGTCATCTTGATATACTTCAAGAAGCCTGTCACAATCTGTGCACCCTATTTTATCTTAAGGCGGCATCCTCCCTCTCCCTTTTTCTCTATTAATATTCTTTATACATATGGGCACTAAGTAGGTATGATTTAAGAAGCAACATTTACTTTGTCACTCCAAAGCAAGTGAAAAATATCAAATGACACAATATCCCAAATGTAAAATGCATGATATTGAAAATACAGTCAATATTATCAAATAACATACAGATCATAAAGTATTTATCACTACAGTGAGATCTTTCACTGTCTATTTCTTTAAAAAAAAAAAAAAAGGTTTACAACAACTGATTTGATGATTTACAACAACAAAGAGCCCATGTTTTGTAGGTAACATTGTAAGGAAATGCTGTTAATTAATAATTCTGACACTGACAATGTATTTCACCGGTTTTTCTACAAAATAAGCAATCTTGCAACACACTATCCACTGGCAGTGAAGTTGCTTTGCACTGACAGCACATGGTTCATGTCAGGGGGAGATTATGTTCTAGTTTAGAGAAAAGTCAGCAGTGATTTGAGACATATAAATGTTACAATATTTAACTGAAATCATGCTCTCTCCAACCTTAACCAAGGTGATTTTGTTGTTTCAAAGACAGACTGAAGTGGAAGCTCAATCTGGATTCTGATTTGACTCCAGCTGTCCAGCATGGTAGATTTAATTCAGAAACATCTGAATAATTCAGGCAGCGATTCAGCCATTCAGCACAACGTAGCATTGATTAGCAAAACTACTCAGCAAAACACAATTTCCTGGAGAAAGCATGAATATTCATGATGGGGGCTGTTCCTGTGCTAGTGCATTTTTGCAGTGCGTCATAGAGATGGTTCTGCTGTAAAACGTGCAATAAAATTAGGCTAAATAATTCAGTAGCCGGAGTCAATGTACTGTATGTGTGGCATGTTAGGAAAATGTAGCATTATCAGTGGACTTAATAATGCTAACCGCACAGTCGTCGAGCTGCTGCCACTGCTGTATTCTGAAAGTGCTTGAGACGGAGGACAAAAGTCCACTCTTCCTGTCAAAGGATGCAAACTCTCAGCTCAGTGTGCATGCACGTACATTTCCTGTATGTGGACTGATGCAGGCAGAGTCGCGGACATGCACCTTTTCTCTGTCGTCATGCTCATGCTGTTATGAAGTGAAGGCTAAAATGCAGTTGGGTTTTCACAACTTATTAATGAAACTGGTTTTATTTTTATTATTTATTTAAAAAAAGAGTGTCACAGGTCCAGCAGAATGACTTTTGCACGGACACATTGCACATTGCACTGACAATGCTCTGCTCCCAAGTAAATCATTTGGGTTGCATCAGACAAAACAAGCAGTTTAATGTTATTAACTTGCTGTTTGTAAATTCTAATTGGCAATCCACTTTTTTTTTGATGTGTTGTCAACTGACCTGGCAATTAGCTATTAAAGAACAATTGCCCCATGTTGTCATAGTTATTAAGTTAGACAGGATCCCGCAGTTTCTTTGAAAAATGGCTCTCGACCTGTTGAGTCTTAATAACATAGAGCTGAAATCATTTTCAGGAAAAAGAAGAAGAAGCTGTTTATGTGATGTGTGTATTATCTGCATCACCTAATTATCATCTGACATGGTTCAGAGCAGAAGCTAATACAAAGTAAAGGTAGTTCATTATGTCATTGCAGCCTCTGTAAATAAAAACCTAATGATATGCCGTGATATATTTAATTGGATTTGAAATGGCAAATGTGATCACACTAACACATACGGCGGCTGTGGGTTGTATCAGTGCTGCACCTTCATGATCATTTAACATCTACACACAGAAAATTTCTCTTGGCAACTCTGAGACTGAGACTGAGCCGAAGCTTTATTAGCCAGCTGTGACAGAGACAAGAAGAAAGAGTCATTTCTTATAACTTCACATGGTGACTTATCCAACGATTAAACACACAAGAAGGCTGTTCTGATGAATTAAGGTTGGTGTGGGTGCACTAAGTAAATGTCAGTGGGAAACTAGAAATGTACAGGTAACAGTGGATGTAAGCGTGAGCCAAGAGAGAAATTCTGTCTTCACAGTGTTTACTTTAGATGCTCTTTGTTTGGTGAGTTTGCTCCAAGTTGAAGTCTATTTCATTTCAGTCCAAATCTTTTCTGGATACAAAATAAACTGGAGTAAATGTGAGGCATTTACTCTTAACTGTAACACTCTTTTCTCTTAACTTGGATAAACCACCATTCATGAGGAGACCAAATGAAATTAAATACTTGGGAATTATAATTATAGCTGCTATTTCCAAAAGTCTATGAACTGAAAGCTGTGGGTTTATTGAGGAAAAGCCACAACATAAAGAGATGGTCTTTGCAACCATTCCTGTGGGGGAGGGCTGAGGTGCAGAGAATGAATATTCCCCAAAGATTGTCATGGATCATGTCGGCCTTACACATGTAGATTCCATCAAGCTATTAAATTACCTACAATCTCTGTGTTTGTCTTTTTTGTGATACGAGAACCCCAAATAGGCTTGAGAAATGTACAATGGCAAGACAATGGTGTTGTCTGGCAGTAAAAGGAACCGTAAAGGCTGTTTTAAACTCAAAAGGAAAATGTCTGTCAGCAGTGTCTTAAGACAAAAATGACATAAAAAAGACATCAGAATGTGTCATCCGACAGATTTTTGCACCTGTCAAAACTTGTAAGGTGGCAGACGTCGTTTTAATTTGTCTTAAATTTTAATTGGCTGGCTGGACCAAGCGCTTTAGCATTGCCGTAGAGATGGAAATAGCGCTCAAGATCTCCCACTGTATGCTGCGGCAATGGTGTGAAATAGCTACACTTCCTGTCTCCTAAGTGGGTGGAGTCATGTCTCTCACAGAGACAATTTGGGAACCACCAAGCCTCCGCCTTGTTTGTAAGTGTTATTAATGTCATATGAATGGATTAAGGCAGATAGATTTTGCATTACATGGTATTTGTTTCATGTAAGTTTTAACTTTTAATTCATGGTTTTACCTCTAAGACCATGTTCATGTTCATGTCCATTGCGAAGCAAGACGAGAAGCACCAGCTCCCAGATCTCACAAGAGTGTGTTGCTGAAACAGAGACAGGTCTCGAACAAAGTTAATTGTCTCATGATTTGTGTCTGAAAAATGCCATTTTTCTGTCAGAATGTTTGGAAGATATGTGTCTTGTAAAAAGGGGTCCACTATGTAACTTGGTGACGATGGGGTGAAAGAGCTGGTCATAGTCTGGGATCACGTTAATTTCTTTCATGAGAATGAATGGACTCAAGACTGCTTCTAGTCTCCTAAAGGAGTGATGCTGTGTTGAAACCCATCTGACACTGATACAGAAAATGAACGATCAGTGGGAGGTCTTGCTTCCTATTAACTGTCTCTGGCTCTACTTGCTTTGGCTTGTGGGGGGAGAAAATAGTAGTCTCACAATGTATGACTTTGTAGTACCAAGAAGTTGTTGTACGGAGCCGTGCTCCTAGTAGGGTCCACGATGTATGACTTTGAAGTTCGACTGGTGGATGAGGTGAGAAAAGATCCTCACCTGTATGCGGTGCTGGTGCCATGGGAGGGTATTGACTGCATTATAAAAACTGCATTATAATTAGTAAATATTACATACTATAAGTGTGTGTAAATGAAAAATTAAAAATATTCATTATCAGACATAATCATTAATTAAAGATTCATGCAATAAAATAATGTCCTGGCAGGCACCAGGTAGGCATGCCTAATACCACCTGTCGCTGTCTGAGTGCGCTGACAATGCTGAAATTAAAATTAATTAAAATGACCAAGAAGGTGTTGTAGAGAACCGTGCATTGAGGGCAAAGGGAAAAAAACTGTGAACTTGTATTTGTGCTCGCTGGTTTAAATTACTTCCAATAAGCCCTGTCTTTAGGTTTTTGCCACAACAGCTGACTGTATACTGCTTCAAAGCCCCCCCCCTCCGCGCCTCCCGATCACCATATTTATGACCCCATGCCCCCTTCCCTATAATTGTCTGGTGCCGGTGCTGCCTGTATGATCCGTCACAGAGAGATTTTAAAGACGTCCAAAAAATGTGAAACTCCTGCAAGGAAGTGCTTTCTCAGGATGTATTCCCCTCGCTCCTCACTACTCTGGTGTATCGGAGATGCAGACCACAGTCTTTCAGGCCACAGTAACATTAAATGTAAAATTTCACCTTTCTCAGACAAATGCATCACAATATCTTGCCATCTTTTCCTGAACTGCAAGTACCGCTGATACCTCAAGGCCATACGGAGAAGCCATGAAGAACACTGCTTGTGCCGCAGACGCTGTCTGAGACTTCATTATAAAGCATAAACACTTTTCTTAAGACACTTGCTGACACATCTTTCAAGCACAAAACAGCCTTGACCCAGTGCAAGACATTTATTATCTTATAATGCCAGACATTCTATCACATGAGGTTATAGTAACCCTAATTTACACGACAGGACTGGAGTTACCAAATATATAATATGTTTTGCTTCATTGTGACTTTTATCCAAATCCTTCTGCAGAACTTTGCAATCAAAAAATTAATTTTTCTTGTAGATTTGCTAAATGATCCATTACAATCTTAATATTTTGGAAATCGTCGCATGCTCCGTGGCATGACCATTTATTTTCAGCAGGGCATCCATTAGTCGATGCCAGGTGGCAAGTTCCAGGGAGATATAATCAGTGATAAGAAAAAAGTGTCTTAGCGTTCTAAAGAAACAGTACAACGTCAGTGATGCTTTCTTTGCAACATGTCCATTAACACTCCTGCACTTCATGGGTGCTAATGGACAGAAAGGTTTGATAATGAGCTACAAGATGCTGCTCTAGCAGGATAGGAAAGAATGTGTAGTTTTTTACGTCAAAATGTGTCAGAGTACATCTAGCGTTTCCACAACTGGCATTCAGTATCAGCCTTCAGTGATCTACAGTCTTCTACCTGCTGATTACATAAATTCTGATTATATTCTTAAATTACTTCAAAATAATATCAAGGCTTTTAGACTGTTGTTCTTTTGTGTTGTAGGCTATTGATGCCTGTGCAGGCCAAATAAAGCGTGTACTTTGCTGTGCACAACATTGGATGCCACCTCCGGGATTGATGGGGGTCTCCAGTCTCTGGTGCCATTTTTTGGGGGGTCACAGTCTGAAAATTTTGGGAACCACTGATTCAGTTGTATGACTAACTTTTTTATCATCTTTCTCCATTATCTGTGATGTGAAAATAGCAGATTTCCACACAGTCTGAGAAAGTAAAAGGGTGTCCTGCTCATAAAATAAGCAGCTCAGGTGGGTCTCACAGCCGGGATGCCTATTACGGCATTACAATAGGCTGCTGACAACACTATTAGCCCAAGAGTCAATCACAGAAGACAACGTTGTACCGCTGTCTGGTTCAAAAGTGGTTTAACTGATGGGTCTAGACTTCACAGGCAGTCAACACTGGAGTAGAAAGCACCAGAGCGACGTATAGGCTGCAGCCGCACCACCCTGCCTCATGCTGCCCCCGATTCCTACGCCATCCTCTGATCCTGTCACAGTTAGTTTTTTGGTTTGTGGTCATTTTGGGGATGGGTTTGTGAAATTTACAGCATGTTATGCTGTTGCTCCATTGCCCTGTGTAAAAAGACAATAACAAAGCTGAGTTGATTAGACTGTATGTAGTATACAAGATGCCACTCGCCAAAGTAGCTAGTAAGAGTAAATGCGTTACATGCTGCTGCTGAAATATATCTGCATATGGCAGGTTGTTGGGCACTAATGTGAAGCCAACGACTCTAAACTGCAAAGGTTGATCCTCAACTAATGAATTATACCAGGTCACCAAGACGCAGAGGCCTTTCCAGAAGTAGAAAATTCTCACATTACCCTAAAATTGCAGTTTGTATTTCTCTGCGTTTGCTTTTCTTTCTTGCTCCTTGGATAAAAAGTTAGACAAAATGTATATTTTCCCCATATTTGTAAAAGTTCATAGTTTTGTGAAGTGCAAATTGTGAGGCTGATATTTATGACAGTATGCAGTTTGGATACATAGACCATGCATCTTAATGAGCCTAAAACACCCTCACAATGTATTCATGAGGCTAAATGTCTCAGTGAGGATGGTGGCCCTTGATCACCTGTCTCAGGCTGATGTGCAGTCTTTGTGAAGTGGTATCTTTGCATTATGCCACCTCTAACAGCACAAAAAGACTTTCACTTCTATGTAATGGTTGAAGCAGTATTAACTGAATGCAATTGTGTGTGGAAGTGTGAGTGGAACCCTGGTTCAGGTCCAGAGAGGAAATACCACGGTCTGTAGGAGACGTTGATGAGAGAAGTTCCTGTGGGACTTTGAGCCACAGGTTGAATACAGAGTGAGATTATTATGCACTAGATGTTCATGGAACAAAGTATGTGGACACCTGAACATTACACTTAAACGCACTGTATGGTAAACAAATATGCTTCTTTAGTGAGTGTGTGCTAAGCATAGCTAGCTTATGTTAGCATCCATTCACTTCAACGAAACCGACACTGCTCTGACATCTCTGATAAAGCTTATGGTAATGTAAACGTATTAAACTGTGTTTTTGTTTCAACCAAGCAAGACCACAGCTGATACAGCCAGTTAGAATTACTGTGTCCGTATCAACATAACGGTATAAAGACTGTAACCTTTATGAGGGATATTCACATAAGAAGGTTCATAAGAAATGGCTCAAAGTGTCACACATTCCTGCAGAAATGTACTCTGTTTTAAATGCTATTTGTTAACCTAAGCCCTGTTTCCACTAAGCGGTACAGTTCAGTCCAGTTTGGTACGCATTTTTTTGTGATTCAACTGTCAAAAGGGTACCAAAGGGTACCAAACAAGGTGCTGCACTGCTGTTCCAATGGCTCACTGTTCCACCTGCAAGTTGTGAGATGCACCAATACTACAGACATCCAGTTGCTCACTGCCTCTTCCATTCCTTTCAAGATTAACATAATTGGAGAGAAGTTCTGTTGATTCCTGCTGCTACCGCGAACAGAGAAACTTAATCAAATTTCTTGGGCATGATTATATTCTGGTCCCATGGCTTATCATAACTGCCTGTGATTGCTTGCCTAAACATAATCTGTGTTGGATTTATATGGCCCACTCAGTAATTTTGCCTTTTTTTGTATGACAACATACGCTTTTGTAACGATTGGATCTTCAAACACTGTATAAATACACATGAATTTCTACTAGGTGATGTGGGTGTCATATTTTTAACCTGTGAGTCGGCAGTGGAAATGCAAGCCAGATCTAAGGGTACTGTAGGGTACAGTACCGTACCAAAACAAACTATACCACTCAGTGGAAATTAGGTTTTTTTATTCAGTCAGTTGTCATGTTTTCTAATGTGCGCAATCTTAATAGTAAGCGGTGCCAAGTGGTGCACATTACAAAAGCATTTAAATTAATGGCTTGGTAACTCTAACAGTCTTAAAAAATGTTCAGGCTAAATGACTTCTAAATACACGCAAATTTGCCTTTCACATGTTTTAATCATGTAGAATAAATTTTGCTCAATTTAGATGGTTTTGTGTTTTGCTGCTGCTTATAGACTAGTTGACCAGTCGCAATTAAAATTTTAGTTTAATCATCAGGAAAATTAGTCGCCATCTGCATTCCTAATTGCAATCATACTATATGTCATGGTAGATGTGTTGCTTTGGAAAGTGCAGTTGGTGTTGGCATGTTTTAAACAGCCACTGTGCTAGTGTAAGTATGTCAAGATTTTATATGGACAGTGCAAGGCATAAAAGGGCCTGTTAAGGACATGGTGTTGAATTCTCACACAGCTCCCTTGAAAAAGCATTAATTGTATGTGGGGCACACTTGTTTGTACTGTAATGAACCCAACCTTCATATTAAAAAAGATATCACAAATGAGTAATTGTACCAAGCTGTTTGCTCACAGAGGAGCTCTTTCTGAGCCTTAATAATGAATTCATGACAGTGTTTGCCACATCTGCTGGTGTGCTAATTGGTCCATTGCAGGTTACATCTTACATGTACAGCAGTTATCATTTTCCACATTGAATAAAACCATGATTGCCAGAGCCTCAAGGTTCTTACCTGTGGCCAGGTGCTGCAGGTACTAAAAGGACCGTGAAACACAATCAGGCCTGCTTGAACTTGAAGCAAAGTTTGAAGGCTTATCAGTCTTGAAAACATTGCATGGTTTGTGGTACTACGAGACAGGATTTTAAAAAACTTTACTACTCTGAAAAGTACGATGTTGATAATTTTGTCCTTCAACAGCCAGGTGAAGTGTAGAATTACAGAATTCACAAAAAACATGGACAGTGTCATTCAATTGGATTCGTTCTGTTGCTGAATAACATTTTGTTTCCTGGTTGAAGCCTATGCACATGCACACACACAAATTATGCCCTTTAATCCATACAAACCTTTGGGCATGAACTTAAAAGCACTTTGAGTAATTAATTATTTTGTTATAATTTATCAAGTGAATACATGGCGAAGAATAAAACTCCACAGCATATGATTTAAAAAGGAAAATGTTGTATCATGAAATGAACTATTGTGTTTTGCACATTATGTTCATTGTGCTGCTTTTTGTCTGAAAAACTCAGGTAAGCTTCCAGCAGCCCATTTCCTAAAAGTAACCAAGAACATGGAACTGACAGCAGGAAGGATGCATTTTGGCTTGGCCACATATTTCCCATTCAGCACAGTCCCTCTTCTGAGCAATTAAAAATGTAAATTTCTTCTTTCAACCTGTGTGAGATCTGCTGTGTGTCCAAAATAGAGACACTCACTGACCGTTTCACTAAGAATATTCCTGTAACAAGCTGCTCGGTGCAGTCACCCATTACTGAGATTTATGTCTCTAAATCCAGTGGAAACAAACTAGGGACACAAATTTTAAGCCAAAATATTAGTCAAGAGTCAGTGGAACTATCCCACCATCATTCATAACATTCACGATAACATGCATATACATACACACATTGAGAGTGAGAGAGGAAAGGGTAGAAATCACATTTTGCAGGTTTGTAGTAGTACGCTACATTGCTTTGGTCTGTGGAACAGCACTTTTAGTTGTGTGTATGATGATAGGTGACTATTACAAACGATTCAGATAAATGTCACCCATGAATCTATGTTTGTGGACAAATGTTTTTTTCAATGCTGTAAACCGAGCATGCAGCTCATTTGCATTGTCATCATAAAGTTTTTCTTCAGTTCTGCAGTAGTGTTTTCTCTTGATAGGACAGTGAAACATGCTTCTATTTATCATCTTTGAGGTGAAGGCTGTTGTTTGTTTTGCATGTCTGTTATCAAACTTCCCATCATCTGGTGTTGATCTGTAGATGGCCCCACCCTCCTTCTGCTGGGTGCTTTGCTCCTTAATGACTGCGCAAAGTTGTTGACTTGTGATTTGCTAGCTTCACGTGCTTCACACAGTTTGCACTGCACCTTGTACTTGTTAAATTTCATGAAGTCATTACACACAGACTTTTTACCGACTGTAGTCTCTACACATCTCTACTGTTTGTACAGTAGCACCCAGCTGATCTCACAGCGCTGTGCCAAATTCTGTACTGCTGTGCCATGTGTGTTTAATGACAGATGACATTACTGTCACTACACACCTCAGTGCTTTTCCACAGATCAAAGCATTGTGGCATAATGCTTGAAAACCTGGCAAATGTGCTCTCCACAGATCTCTCTTATTTATTATGTGAATATGTATATGCATACATTTATACATGGAGGACTTCGACTAATGGTCAAATAATTCCCTGTGAGAATTGATGGGTACTTTGTCTTGAAATGCCCATCCGTAACAGACCCACATGCAAATGTTAAAGGCACACGTGAGACTAATCAAATTGCAGAAAATGCATACTCACCGCCTTCTTGTCCATACAATTGACTTGATACCAATTTAAGAAATTACCTTGAACCGCCTCTTTTTTTTGCCTAATGCAGCTTGCAGTGCACATTGATGAAGCTATTTAGATTTTTGATTTTCCGACTAAGTATCTCTTTATATAAAATGTGTGAATCTGTGGCTGCAGGAAGGACAGGATTTAGTCAGACTCTTCAAATCCGTCATAGACTGAATATTTAAAGGGGAGATGAGCTAAGTTTAAACATCAGAGTGTGTTTACAGGTCTTTTAGAGTACTGCACAGGGGAAAAAGGTAAAGCTTTCTGTGGTTGCAGAGGGAGCTGCACAATATCAGCCCCACTCATCATCCCTTTCAGCAGTGTGTGAACATCACAAGTTTGAAAAAATAAAAACCAGTGTAGTGTTGCCTGGGCAGGGCTTACGTTAGCCAGCTACAGCTGGAAAATGGCTGGTTTCACGTGTGGTTGTCTGGCAAAAACAAAAATAAACGGACAGAATGTCTGGTGGAAAATATTTCAAATAAATAAATTCCTTAACAGCATATTAACTACACTTATATTGCATAGCATACAAAGTATGTTGCATGTTAATGAGACAACTTAAATATAGACTTGCCTGTAAAAAAATTCATTTTGACTACGCAGCCTGAATAAGGTCAAAGATTACACAATGTCACAGAGTTGCACTATAGGTGTGCCATTTAATGATCTTTTTTATGATCATTTTTATATCCATAAAAGTGATATGAATGCTCTCTAGGCACAAGATTTAGAATAAAACCCAAATGTACACAGGTAATTATACAATGTTTATTATATTTTAGTCAGGAAGGAAGGGGAAATAGTAGACCAAATGCATAATGGGAACAATTGGTCCATGGGCAACTGCGCTAGCTGGTTCTGTTACAGAAAATGGTTCAATAATAACAAAAGACTTTCACCTTTGGATTTATTATGATGGATCACTATTATGAAGACTTAAGAAAGACATTGGAGTTCCAGGGGACCTAACTAAGCCTGTGAAAGGGATACAATTGCACCAAAGGGCTCTCTGGAATGGTGCAGCTGTTAGCTTGTTTGCTCAGCTAAAAAAAAGTAAGTCTCTACGTAATTTCTATCAAAGGTTATTTAATGTTTTGTAAACTATGTTTTCTGGTATCGGATCGGATCCCATAGACTTCAGGGGGGTTAAATAAACATGGCAAGATTATTTCTTTTTACTGTGTTGTTGTAGGCTGTAGCCTATGTTCAGTTCACAATGTGGAGATTTGCAGAGTTCCTTTGTGTGGACTACATTTAATAAACTCCATTTGTCTCCCTGCATCGTTTGTGTTTTATTGCTGTTAAAATGTGGGCCCATAGGCATTATGTGGCTATTTCCCGCTTAATCTGCTCTGCACAGAGCAGGAAGTTACTCATGGATACATTAAAACATCTGGTTAATTTTCAAAATAAAACATTCCGCATTGATGCCAGATCATATTTCATGTAACTTCATCAAAAAAATGGCATAATGTGTGGAGCCAGGCCTAAAATAAAGAGGTCAGAGGCTTTAAGAGGCTGCAATCATGTGTGATTTATCAATTAACATGCAATTTCATATGTCTAGTGTGTCTTTACCTGACAGAGCTCAGAGCTAGGAAGAGCACTCACAACCAATAGAATTCCAGGTACAGAGGCTATGCTAGATTTTTATTTTTTTTTTGTCTGGACAAATTGTCCGTTAATATTCCAGAATGCCAGAAATACAGAACAGCTACGAGACATCGTTTTAAAAGAAGTTACACACAGATGCAACATTAAAACTTTGTTGATTTTTAGAATAAACTCGACCAATTAGACAGTAGTTGAGTTTGTCTGTGGGAAATACAGGCACCAGGTTTAAACAAGGAAGAGGGAAAAAAAAGAATATAACAATCTCTGGCTCAGTTTTACTGATTTTGATCCCTTTTCAACCATACATTGTGAAAACAAGAGTGTTACAGGTATACAATGCAAAATTGTTGGAGTCCTTTGTAAAGTTTTCAGCCGTCAGCAGCTTTGACAGTTCTTTCACCTGCAAAATGTCACTGAAATAGATGCAAGTAGTTTCGCTGGCATGGCTCACGGTCTCTCAATTTTAAAGGTCTTGTCAGGTGTCTGAATTTCTCCTTCTTGGCAGCCTAAGCTGTTGGCGCCTGTCTCACTTTTGCCTAAACACAGCTCAGATAAATGTACACAATAATATAACAATCTCCCGTATAGAACACTCACTTTGAGAAACCTCTATTGGTCGTATTGCAGAATGAGAAAAGCTGTCACTGTTCCATGTATCAATCACAGATGAACCATTTCTTTTGGAGACATTCTTTGACAGGATGAGGCAAGCTAGATTTTCTTGGCAGATTGGTTAAATGAAAGGACGATAGAAACTGCCACAGCTTCATTGATGGAAGAGAGGGAATCGATGTTCAGCTTTGATTGGACACTGAAAATAAACACCTCACATGGATCGGTCACTTAGGCATCTACAGGAGGTTATGTTGGTTTTCCTCCACTCAAAAAGCATTACAGCAGCATTAAAAGAGGAACTGGAGTGTTTCTTTTCTTCACAAATATTGAGATTAACAACAGTAAGAATGCTCAAGGTGCTCTTTAGAGTCAAGGGTGCAAGGTATACTCAAAAAAGAAAGGGACACTCAAGTAATTCAGAGATTTAAAAAAAATAAAATAAAAAAGCTTTTAATCGAGCAAAAGAGACCTCTATACATCTCAGCTGCAGCCCGACACCTTGACGTAACCTTTGCTTTTCAGGTTTCAGAGCATTTGTTTGCTTTGCAGCAAAAGGTGCTGTGTTGAGAGCAGTTTCTATGGGAACATGGTCCTGAACAACTGGGGTGCCTCTCCAGTTGTCAGTTCAGGAGAACAAAGATGATCCATGGATGCTGAATCACAAAGGAAGTTAATCAATCATACTTTGTGTACCTGCCTCATGTGCATGTTAAGTAGCCGACCTATAAATTGTGGACCAACAGGTTTTGATTTGCATCCTCAATGAATACTTTTCATGCCCTAATGATCTCCAGCAAATTGCAGAGAATTACATGCTGGAGAGAATAAACAGCTGATGACATGTACAGAGACCTATTAATTACCTTGTGAATTGGCTGACAGTTTACACGTAAATATGCAAATGCATACGTGCCAAAGGTAGAAGCACATCTATGCATGTGAGCTCATGGACAAAGCTTCATATTTGAACATGTTGCTGTTCAAGATGCTTTTAAGAAAACTGCAGATTTTCTCTTAATGCGCTGCCGTAAGTGTTTTGTTGATTCTTTGCAGCAGGAATAGGAACGTAAACAGCATTACAAGGCCATTTTGTATTTGGTATTTTTAGGCTTGTTATGGTGTTTTTTTTGACGGTTTATTTTTCTCTGCGTAAAGGTACTTTAGAATTTTCAGGGTTGCCCATTCTTTCAGACTGGGAAACTGCATTGAGATAATGAGCTAGAAATAAGACATTTCAAGTAAAATGATGTGATCAGAAATGCAACAGTCCTTAACCTAGATCCACTTATGACACAATAAGTTATTTGGTCTGCTATAAATGATTTGTTTGGAGGAAAATGACAACAACAACAACAAAACAGAGCAGTTCTAACAGTGTGTATGGAATGTTTTTTTTTTTTAGATTCAATTTATTTTTCACACGAACCAGAAATAAAAACCTGTGTTAAACCTCTTTTTCACATAGTTTCTGGTTTATTACTGAAACTTTCAGACTCTTCTGGTGATGTACCACATTCACACATGCAGCTACATCCAGAAATATTTCCATATTTTCTGTTGCAATTTGCAAATGCCATTGCAGTGCCGGAATAGACCGGGTCAAGTGGTGTCCAGCATGACAATAATGCAACACCCAGGGTGCCGATTGGCTCAAAAACTTAACAGATGAATAAGATGGTGCAAGGCTGCTATAGGTGTATGCAGAGGAAGACATCTATAATTTGTGTAGACAGGTTGGAAAGAAGATGTTTTTTGTGTGTATGTCAGTGTTCTTCTAATAAGCTTGTGAGAAAGTGATTTTTTCTTGATCTAGCCTACTTGAATCAATGACAGGGATCTGATACATTGAGGGCAACGCAAAAAAAAGCATTGGTGTGTTGCAGATTCTTATGTCTTGAGTTAGAAAAGAGTTGGTGCAGATTTCCCTTAAGAACAATTCCTGTATTCATTCACGTCGCCTATTCAGAAAATATCCTCCAACATTTTAAGAGGTTATCAGCGTGAGACAGATGATACATACAGAGGCAGAACACTCACATTCACTGTCATATTTAAAGATATGACATGTGATCAGGGCCCAAGACTACATTTTTTTTTTTTTTTTAGCAGAAGTGCTTTAAGCTCCTCACTGAAAATTTTTAGGAGCATGAGCAGAAAATTTAGGGGCATTCATAGAAATAGTATTCTTTTTCTCATTTGTTACTTCACAAGTTAACAGTCATGGATTTGGATTACTTTTTATAGATTAAAGTCAGCGAAGTAGGTGAGTCGGTTTGCCAGAAAAAAAAAGTTTTAAGGCTGACAATAAAGTGTTAATAGAAGTGACCAAATCTAAATTTTTTTGAAACATGTAGCCTCATAAATAAATTCCAATGTTTAAAAGACACCTTAATTATATTCTGAGTTGTTAAAAAATGACTTCAAAATCAGGACATCAGTAAAAACAGACAATACTATTAAATTAAAAATATTAATGTTTCTTTTTAGTAGAATTTATTTCTATGCCTCTGTTTGATACAGAGCAGTTAAAAACTGCATGCAGCTTTTTACTCATTGTAGATATTTATTGGTCAGGTAACACATTAAAGAGAGATAAACTCTGATAAGTACATTCCTGATATTACAGTACTAGTGTGCACAGACACAAACAGCCATTAAACTATCTGACGGCTCATCCAGATGTGATCAGCTGTCATCACAAAGTATTTTTCTAGCAGTTTTATGACGCACATAAAAGTTAAAAAAAACAACAAAAAAGACCCCAAAGCAAACTTTTCAGCTCAAGACGTGAAATTGCAGTGTCGTCAATGCCTCCTCACAGCCTCTTATTCCCAGTGTGAGTTTTCCTACCTTTTTGAGGCGAATCATGGTGCACCACTGGGGAAAGTCTGGAGGAAAGCCCCAGAAAATTTCAGCCCTCCCTAACCAACGGTTCAGGAGTTATGGCTGCAAATGAGACCAATAGGCACTCCACAGGTGTTCCATTTCCATTAAATGTACTCAGATGGCGTTTTTGGAGTGGCTGTGACTAGTGCGACATGTCTCAGTCTGATCCCAGCCAGAGACCTACACTGGCGGACTGCCTCCCTCTTTGTTTTTTAATATTAAAAAAAAAAAAAAAAAGAAAGTCTGCAAATCCGCCTGTCAGTGACTACATTTCTGTCTTCCTCCTCCACTTCACATAAATTCCAGTGAAACATGGTGTTTCACAGTGGTGCGGCACACACTGATTACATTACTCGCCCACTAACTGAGAGAGTAAGGAGAGTCGACCAGCAAGACGATGATGGGATTAGTTGTCAAAATGAAACACATAAAACACCTACTTCTCGATAATTTGGATGCTAAAAGAGTTTTTGAAAATTTTAATGAAGCAGAATTTTGTTAGCTCACTTGTCTTCAGCTCTTTGTCTAACACCTCCGTTCTCTTTTCATTACTTTCACAGATGGAATCATACTGCTTCCAGACATATCTAAATGAATCTGCTGTCGATAAATACTGAAAATGATCGATGTTTTACTCTATAAACATTATTATGATAGCTAGCTGCGCTACTGAGCTCTGCATTTTCTGTGACTAGCTTACCTCAAAAATAAAAGTCAATTCGTGTCTCGCCAGTTAAGTACGCGAAAATGCCCTCTGAGGTGTCTATTATCGGGAATGAATTGACGATGTGATAGCACGAAGTCCATTTATTCCTGATAATGGACACCTCGAAGGGCATTATCGCCCTTACACAATGAACACTCACCAAATGAAATAATGATTAGAGCATTTATATAGGCTATATTTTCAAGTGTTTTGCAGTCAAAATAATAAGTTTTTAACAAGCAAGAACTCTGTTTCCATAACAACATCTGAGAGCTTGACTAATAACTGGAGGTTATTGACTGATAACCATAAAGCTCTAATGTTATGTAGTTCGAAAATCGCACAGGCTTTAGATAGCACATAGCGGGAGATAAGCTAGTCGCACGGCTGACTGAGCCCTTCGGCTCAGCCATCCTTTGGTGCTCAGAGGATAGTGCACTGCAGGACCACACTCAATATTGGAAATAAGATATTCAGACTCTTTTCATTTAATGTATTTCTCAAGCGGCCGCAGTGCATTAATTTGGAACAGAACTATTTGAGGAGTTTGATAGGTCTGTATAGGTCTGTATATCAAAAGTTAATTGGCACCCTCCAGCTAATCGTAATTGAGTATTCACTAAGACCATGGAATAAATGCTTTTAATGTGAAGCTGCAGCTGTAGGAAATGTTCAGTTTGCTTTAGTAGTAACTTCACACTGAGTGCTACAGATAGTTTTTTTTTCTTTTCTTTAATATAGAAAACTGGTGTACACTGGGGGTTACAGGTGGTGGTAAAATGAACTTAATAGTTGGTGGAAAATTTTATCTCTGGAGATACCCTACTAGACATGTTAGTAAAAACAGCTCTCTAATTCTGTCATGGACACACGGAATGAGACATATCTGATCGATTTTCATCTGCAATGTGCGATGAAGACACCTACTACCCTTATATCACCCTACTTCATGATGTTATCAAAGTTGGTCTTTTGTTAATGTTTTGATTGAAAGCTCCTTAGTGGCAGATATTACATACTGTGCGATTAAAGTTGGGGTAGGCAGTTTATTTTTGGTGTCATGGCGCTACAATCCCATAATAATCTTTCAGCGTATTGTAATTCAGATATTTTGAAAGATCACTAGACTTCTGCACCTCTCTTTGGCTCTGTATTCAGACCATGATGGGATATTTGCGGCCAGTCAATGTAATTTCAGAGAGCGCGTCTTCTGATTGGCTGCTCTACGCTGCATGTCTTAGTGACAGGTGATATTGGTATGAGCTGATTGGCTGTTGAAACCAGTGACGTGGCTTATGCTCTAGAACTTGCCTCTGCTGACAACAATGTCTGCAAGTGATACTGTTAGCTGGCTTGAGTCAAGCTGACACGGACCAGCTTATAGCGCTACAACTTTCCCTTTCCTTTCCCATCGTGACTCTTTGGTGCAAACTGGCTTTAAAGGAGAGAGTGACATCAAATGAATAAACTCTAGTTGGAGCAAAAACAGGGAGGGGAGGCTTCCTTAGCAGTCTCATGCTACAGCTAGCTTGATTCAGAAATGTTGCTCTCTTCAGCTTTGAGGCATGGTAACAATATTTGCAGGATGTTGCACTTAGCACAGAACCAAGAATAAACAGGCAAGAGATAACATATCTGCTGCACATCATGCACAGTGAAGTGCTGTATGGAGTCAGTTTAACAAAAATGCAAAGAGAAGGAGTGACTCTCACACAGGAAAAAATAAGGACACCTGTCACAACAGGACAGGAACTTTTTCAGAATGCGAGCAGAAAGGTCTTGTCACTTGGACTCAGTGTTATAGTCATATTTTTTTTTCTCAAAGTAGCATTAGGACAAAGGTTCCTGAACGGGGTTGAGAGCTGTTGATGAGTGGTGGGAGGTAGAGCTGGAGGCTGCTCCGCGGTGTGGAGGCTGATGAACTGATGCAGTAATTTGCTAATGAGATCTAAGCTGTCTCCTCTCTGTGGCTTTGTCCACAGGAAGGGACATCTGCCCTGCCATGGGCACCGTGACAACAGTCTCACAGTGAGCAAACTGGTCAGTAGGTGTGTGGTCGTGTGTTCATGTGGGCGAGACAATGCAAGGGACTATTTACACCTGACATCTAGTGCTTCTCTGCTGGAGTTGGAGGAAACAGAACTTGAGAAGGAGAACCAAAGAGGCGTAGGTGCTCAGAACTGTTTCAACACCTTTATAAATAGCAGAGAGGTGCTGAAGCACTGGCTCTGGCAGGTCATCCTCTTCAGTGTACTGTGACAGAACTCTGCGGGCTTTTTATGAACTCTGCAATTACTTAATTAGTAAAATCACTGAGTGCAGCACCATGCAATGCCAAAGCACATTTTTGGGCCAAGCAGGGGATCATTTAAAATGTCAAGCTGTCAGGAATCACAGTCTTACTTTACTATTTTAGAATTTCAACTAGACAAGTGACTTAACAGAGTGGTAATTATTGTGAATTTTCAAAGAATGCAAGTGAAAATATCAGACATTCAGCATCATTGCCTTTAAAGTGAAGTGAGAAAGTTAAGACAAAATTCTGATTAACAGATTTTCATTGATGGACGTTCATATACTTGGTCAGGCAGAATGGGAACACATACAGTATACTGATGTGATATCTATCGTGATATGAGACTAGTCCTGGTCTTAGATTCTCCATATTGGGATATGGCATTAGTTTTCTTTTCCTTTTTTAAAAGAAGCTGTGTTACAGTTAAGTGATGCAGTTTTTTTTAAACTTACCATACCTGCTCAATATTTCTTTTTACCTGCTCAGTCATAATATCCACATGACTAGGGTTAGGGTTAGGTTCACATTTTGTGAAAGCACCAATACTCATCCCTCCAATATGGTTGATAAAGTATTTAGTCAAAAGTTTCCCTGCCCCACATACAGCCCTGACTATTTATGGAATTTATATAATTTATTACGTTTTTAAAACATCTTTTGCCACTATATTTTTAAAAAAGGGAGGAAACCCTGTCCTTGCATTTCATTTTGATGAGTCCACTTTGACAAATGGGTTCTGACATCTCAAAAATAAAAATACAGAAACATATATATTGCCTGTCTGCCTGACATACAGGGATAAAATTGGTCCAGCACACATAAATCACAGCAGTTCATGGAAGTCATTTTCTTAGTTCCTCAACTCCTGCATGTACTCTGTGTCCTCATACATCCAGTTGGCGTCGCGTCACAGTTGGGGGCGGGGCATTTCAAGGGGGGAAAACAATCCTTTCCCCTTCGCCGATAGCACTGTAAGTACGCAAATTTTAAATTTTGATATCAATGCTAAACGCTAAAATGTCATACATGGAGTCATTGCAGCCCATTGACAGGGATAGATACCTTTAAAAAATAACTTTAATAGGATCGGATTCTTGTCCGTATCTTATTAAAGAATGGACGA
>JAQLOL010000003.1:19788067-19805142 GCA_029783665.1 Naso thynnoides
TTTTAGTGAATTTGTTCACCACACAATGAATGGTCATCATGAGCTGCATATACATATTGGTTATTGACGACTCGGTATATCACGCAGGGATCTACCATACGTTAGCATAGCTGTGTTTTTGTATACTCGTTAGCTTTTGTAACGAGGCAAGGTAGCCTGCATAACGTAGCAATTAGTTAACATCTCTTAAAACTAGTACCGGGTTCTTCTCCTAGGCTCTGTGCTTCGGTTTGGTAAAATATAAAACTTTAGGTTTGGATTTTGTTGTACAAAAGGACACGTAACAGCTCCTCGGCATTGTGGAAACCGGTTTGTTTTCCCCCTCGGCGCTAACCGGATGTGATGTTTTGTGGGCGTTCCCTTGCTTGCCGACTGTATCTATTCAGAAATATTTGTATCAAAGGCCCTGCTGTGGAGTTTCTGACCAACCGTGGAGCAGCAGAACACTTTCCTTTATGTTGGTCATAATCAGTTTTTTGGACAGATTTTCCTCGTTAACCAATCAATTGCTATTCTCCAGTTTTAATTTGCTTGTTTTGTCAGCAAAAAGCTGAAAAAAGTTCATGGATTACTTAATTTCTATTCGCAGAAACTTGAAAAAAACCCACTACAAACATTTTTTTTTTTTTTTATTAGAAAAGCTCAGTATGGATTTTACTTATTGGTGTTATGCACACTCCTGCTGAGTAAACAGTAAGAAAAAAAACATAGTGATGCACTAGCGAAAGGTGCCCTCCCTGCTGTTAACATGGATTTAAACACCCCTAGTTCCAAGTTTAAAATGATTTAGTTTTAAAAGTTTTAAACCTCATTCAGTTACACCACTATCACAACATGCATGTTTGGCCCATCAGGTTAGGTTGGCTCAGTGTGACAGGGCGCTCAGTGGCAGCAGCTCAGGACTAACCCACCACTCTAGCATTGCAATTTTGTAGTGCAATTTATTGTATAATGATCATAAGGCTGCTTTACCTTACCTTTACCGATTCACCTTTTGCTGAGAATCACTGAATGTTAATGTAATTGTTTGTTTTCAAATGCCACAGGACACCTGAAATTTTAGATTGGTTCTTATATATAAGGTAGAAATATGATGAATAGATTTCTTATTGTCACTAGATAGTAAAATGTATCAATACAATAAAACAATAGATAAAAGATTGGAAACACTTTTATTTCTGTTACGTTTTGATATTTAAATCCTCCTCTTTTGCTCCATGCAGTGACAAAAAGGCAAACAGATCAAATCTCCAATATCCTGTGCTTCACTTGTTAACACAGAATGAGTTTTAATAATTGAGCCTGTATTTAAATAAGCAGACAAACTTAATGATGATGGTATTCCCTGTCTGACACTCATAATTCACCTTAAATCCACTTTGAATTCAATTGGCAGAGCACCTTCTGAAGCTTGCAACAGTTTAGTACTGCCTTGCTGACACAACTTGCGTGGCGATATGGAGCTGAAAGCATGACACCCCCTCCCTCACCCCTCCCTCTCTAACACACTCACACACACACACACACACATACGCAACGCACACACACACACGCGGGCTCACTTACTCAGTTCTTGTCTGCTTGGTAGAGGACAGGCTGACTTACCAAACCCGTCAGCTTTAACTTCAAATGGAGAAAACTTGAACTGGGATGGTCACAAAGAAAGACTTCATGTGAAAGCTATGGTGTGCATTCTACGTGTGTGTGTGTGTGTGTGTCTTTGCATGATTATGTCTTTGCCTGTTTTCGCAGGGGGAGGAACACAGTGTCGCTGTGTTTTGGCATATTAGTCATTCCAGAAATAAATTTCTGTTCCATCCTTCTAACAGAGTGACCACACTTGCCACACTTTTGAGATTAATATTCAAGCTTTGTGGCTGTCAGCTGAACACCATTATTCATGTGGCGTCTGCACACTGCAGCTTCACCACAAGGCCTAACAGCACTACCCAGAGTGCACCAATTATTTCTGAAACTTCTTTCTCTCGAAACACAATTCATTAGATGAGATGCAGTCTATTAGACATTGTCCCTGACCTCTTGTGATAAACATTTTAAATCATCTCTGGCCCTCTCATGTCTGACATGGCACTCTGTGGGAAAACTAGTGAACATGAACATTTATTGCAGACAGTTGACAATAACATGATTACATTCAAGTAAATCTAATATAATGAGTATTTACAACCAATAAACATTTGTTACATTTTTGTTAAAGAAAGACAGTTGCACCATATTCACACAATGAGAGTATCAGACATCTTCAGTAGAAAGATTAGTTCATATTAGATGTCTTGTGTTTTTTGCAATTCTATTTCCTTTCATTTAGATTTAGCACATGAAAAATAGTTTGTAAACAATAGCCATAATTCTTCATGTAAAGCATGTGCAAGGAAGACAAAAAACCCAGAAACTCCCTTAGTAATAGTGCGTGATTACAGTTTAATATAATGTAAATCAAAGAAAAAATAAAAAGAATTGACCAAAAGTAGAAGCGTCAATAAAGTAGAGCTATTAAAAGAAAAAAAAAGTTTTATAAGGACAAAATAGGGAATAGAGGAGAGAATATAAAAAACAAATAGTGAAAGAGGAAAAAAAAGAAAAATGAAAAATAATTGCAGAAAGGATCAATTTGTTTGATCATGTGCTTTGCCGACATGAAAAAAATCAAATTATGCAGGAAGAGACAGCAGTGCATCATGACAGAAAAATAATTATTGTTTGACAGCAGTTTTAAACACGTTGGGTGAGAGGTCAAAAATTGAGAAGGGAGTTGATTAAAAACTTTAGCTCCTCTGAAATGAAGACTAAATCGAGACCAGCATGTGTGAGTAGATGGCATCATCGCACTCTTTGTGTGAATTAATCCAAATTTTAAACTAGCATTCAATCTCATGTTGAGTCCTGCAGTCTGATCTTTGTAAAACAAGTACAAACTCAGCCAGTAAATAAACATTATATGATCATTTCAACCTCTTTAAAAAGTCAAATCATGAAGGAGGTTCTTCAGAATCGAAGGTAATTTTTTACACTGCAGTGCAGTGATTTTTATTTATTCTGCAACAGTCAGTTAATATTACGTTTAACCATCAGAGAAACATGTTAAAAAACATCTTCTACATTGGATATGACACTGACAAGTGTGGTGGCTCAGTGGTGCACTGAAGTTGAAATCTTTGGTAACATCTCTGTCTCCTTTGAGAAAGTCTATGGACGTGTGAGGTTGTTTACTTGTTGCCCGGCGTGTTGGCTGCATCTCACTGAGCAGCAGCTGGTTCATAAACTGACACGCGGCTGTGGGATTTCAGGCCATTCTCTGAGACTGTCAGAGATGGTGAGCTGATGCAAAACAAAATTTATTACCATTGTTATTTTTTATATCTAATAAAATAATTATTTAAATATATAAAATATTTTGACAGTCCAATGGAAAAAGGTGCAGATGTTCAATTTAAAGGTAAAATATTCTTGCATTTGTGTCCTTTGGGTTGCCAGACCTTGAATAAAATTGTAATCTTGTGTAAAATATTCCGACAATCACCCAAGACATGTGTCACCTTTGCCATTCAGTAGCGAGTGTTAGATGGGAAATGACAGTCCTTATTTTTTCTCAGTCTGTTAGACAGAAATGAATCAAGTTTGATAACAAGCGAGTTTCACTTTGTTTCAACAGGTTTTTAAGTGGAAACTCTGATCGCTGAAAAATAATTGCTTCTCAAAAAGTCTGAAAAAGTTTCCAGATCATATCTCAGTAATTTGCATAGAAACATAGTTTCTGCAGCAGAGCAGCGATATATTGCAAGCGAGGCACCATGATCATCTGACCTTTTTGGATTAAACAAGCAGGCAGAACAAATTGGTATCAGCTGTAGCAGCTGCAAAAAAACCCACCACACTTTATAACTGTGAAGAGTAAAGTTTTTTAATACATAAATGACATCTTTCTCTTCTGTTTGACTAAATTATGCTTAAAAATTTGGTTTTAGAGCAGCAGAAGGTTTGCAGGTTTGCATTTGGCCTAAAATGACAAATTATTCAAATATTTACTGTCTTTTTGAACAAATTTTCTTTAGTCCATAATACATTGCCACAGAGCTTCCTAGTCTGTGCAGTTATTCACAACTCCAGATAACTTATATGTCAGCTGCTGAAGAAGATGCAACATTACTGGCCTTTGTGGCAGAGAGAGCGATGGCAGCGTGAAGGCCAACATCCAATTCCTCAGTGGGACAGTGGTGAACTTTTAATTATCCAAAGCAAAAACAAAGCAAAATGATCAACTCCAGACTTTTGGCATTATCCATCCAACAGTTGCTGAGAGATTTCACTCAGTGCTTCAGATTTTAACCTCTGTGCCAATCCATTCTGTAGGTGTTTAGATATTTTACTGGATAAGTGAAAACCACCGACTGCCGGCACTTGATGAAAAGTCAGTGGATCTTACAAGTCATTAAACACCTTGAGTGTGTGTTCAGTCCATTTAATAGCTGTTGGACTATTTCAGTCTGAATCAAAAGGTGGATGGACAGAAAACTGAATTAGCATCGCCACCCAAAGTGTCACACTGCTTGTGTGTCTGAGGCTCGAAGTTGCAAGAAAACCTATTTCAGCTGTTCCTGCTGTGGAGATTCCACGTCATGTTCTCTGGCGACTGTCCGCAGTGTATTTCTACTCATGTCATATAAAAAAACAGACCTTTCAGTTCAAAAACTTTGGTTTACGTCCTCTCTAGATTCACCTTATTTAACTGCTGGCATAATTGTTTTATAGTATGATCTTAAGTGATATTGGCAATATAATATGTATATATTATATATTATATGATATGCACTCCTAAAATTTGCTTTTAATGTTTTTGTTTTTTAACTGCCAAATTCTCTGTTACATTAATTTAGTTAAACGCATTCAGTTTAAATGAAAAATAAAGTAAGAGAGTCATTACAAAAAAATAAAGAAAAAGAGATAAGGTAGACAATAAAAAAACAATTCTCACTCTCAATCTATCTGGCAGAGCTGTCTAAAAATTGACTTTAATTACAAGTTTGTTTTTTGCAATTTTCTCTACACCAGCATTCTCCCCACCAAAAGCTCTTTTTGAAATTATATTTCTTTACAAGTTAAAAGTTAAAGTGCTCTAACAAAACACAATTTAACTTGTAACATGTTTCAAGGAAGAGATGACAAAATATTTAAATAAAGTTGATTTAATTACATATAAATCTTTGCAAGGTAAAATAACTCGTGTTATCTCTGTCCTTGTCAACCATGTATCTTGGTGATGTCCTGTTTAGTTTGCAGTCGATCTAGTCAGGTGACCTGCATCAGCCAGGTAGACACAGGTGTGCAAAGCCGGGGAGAACAAAGGAAGAGTGAGAAATGTTTGGACTTTTTGGTTTGACTGTAGCGAAGAGACCAAGAAGGTGGTTGGAGGGTGAAATAGACACATTTGCTCCTTTTAATGATTTCCCTCCTTTTCGTGAGAAGAGGAAGTAGCTCTGGGATTAGGAGGACCATAAATATTGAAATGGACACTTTTGTTTTTAACAATCTTTTTCTTGGTTAAATCTGGTGATTAAATTGGCATGTAAGCATGTGGTGAGTTTTCTTTTTTGTAATATTGTTTATCAGAGTTATTATGACCTCCCAACCAGTTTCCCTGATTGTCTAAGTGCCTAACTAGATTTTAATATTAAGTTGTAGTAGCTTCAAACTGAATATCATGACTTAGCTGAGAAAATAAGATGATTAATATAAACTTGGGCGCAAACTGCCCCCTACCCATGAACGATGTAGCCTACTTGAGCCAGCCATGGTTGTGCCCCGACGTGCCTGTACTAATGATGGGCATTTGAAGAAACTTCCTTACTCGATCATGTGGAAAAGTAATGATCAGTTATCAATTAATCATTATCATTCATTTATTTTTTTGTACAAAAAATTGTCTATTACAGAAATACAAAATACAACATGTTTTTTCCTCAATTAAATCTTTATTTCAATAAAAATTATAGTCCAACAACACTCCTCTCAAATGTTTACTTAAACAGAAAAGATATGCGGCGCCTGTAATGTAAAAGCAGTGCCAGCACGAGCTTCCGACATATCACTAGGCCAATGCTATGACACTCTGAAACAGTACAGAGAACAATCATATCATATGATAATAACATAGGCTAATCAAAAAACTTTATTCACCATTGTGCATCGCAGTTCCTCCACTCAGACTGAGGTGATTTTGGGTTGAAAGCAAGATGCACTGACCTCAACCATGGTTCAAATGTAAGTTGTTCAAGTGGTAATGTTACATCATAGGGTTCGCTGTTGTGTTGTACTTAACACACGACTTCACAGTGTTTACAACTGTCAGGTCCCGTTCAGTTGTTTAGTTTGTTTTGTTTTTGACTTCCTGTTTTATTTTGCTAGTATTCCCTCACTTCCTGTTTGTGTTTCTTCTTGGTGTCTTTACTCCCTGTGTGTGTGATTGTCGATCGTCTTCACCTGTATCTTGTTATCTCCTCTTCTCCTGGGTATATATGCCTTTCTCCCTTAGTGTGTCTTTGTCAGATTGTCTGCGTCACTTGTGAGTAGCTTTCCGGAATTGTTTTCTCTTGTTTGATTCCTCGTGTTTGATCCAGTTTGTTCCCTTGTGATCCGTTTTTTGCCTTAGACTCCTTTTTGCTGGTTTTGACCCTTGCCTGGTACTGGACTCACCCTTCTGCCACGTTTTTGGACTTTTGCCCTTGCTGACTGCCTTTTTGTGTACTGACTCTGGGTTGTTAATAAATACTGCTTCTACTGACCTATCTGTCTCTGGTTTGCTTTGTGGGTCCCAGTTTGTCTGTCTGAACCTGACAACAATGAGCTTTGTTATTTTTTTAGTTTGAAATGGTCCCATTTCAAACTTCACCTTGACCTCTCTATGTTTAATATACAAGCAGCTGAGTATCACTGTCTCTTCTGTCTCCTAAAACTAGTCAAATATTGCCCCTTGTTGCTAAGATGTCTCATTGCTGCCACATAGTGAAATTCACTGCATTTCTTCAAGACTGACACTAGGCAATACCTCTGTTTGATACCTACGTTCGATAGATAAAAATTTCTTGTGATCTACAACATTCGTAACAAATATCAATCATCGATTAATCATGTCCAGCCCTGACCTTTACCACTTTAATCAAAAGCCTGCACACCCAGCCAAATCCTAAGCAGTATAAATTAACAGCAAATTAAGAAAAAAATCATTGCGTAATTCATTATTCCTCCTCAGACATTAATCCTTAACTACTCCTCCTTGTTAACAAGCTGCACAGTTCAGTGCTTGGTTAATTTCACTGTTAACTGCATCAAAACAATCAACGGGGCCACTCCACTCACTGGCTGATTGAACAGTTTATCAGTCTTTTTTGTTTTAAAAGGAACCTGCAGAGACATGGACTCTGATGAAATCATTTCGCCCTGCCACCTTCCACTGTGAAGCTCTGTAGCCTGTCTTTGATTCTAACAGTTAAATAATGTTCTATTTTTGCCCACCGTGTTAAAACAGGTGTGTCTCCCCTGTGCGCAGCTAGCTGGACAGCAATAAACTTTGAGACTGCAGTGAAAATGTTCTTTTTTAGGGAAATCACCAACACATATAGGTTAAAGCAGAAATTTTCAGTAGATAAATATATCATGTGAATTTTTTGAATTATTTGATCCATATCTTTTCAATAAAGGTGGACTTTTTCACTATTAAAAACTGAGGTTATTAGACATGCTCAGATCACAGCTTAAATTTAATGTCAGATACCTTTCAGTCATCAGCAGGGCATGTAGCTACTCAATAATTTTAAGCCATTTTTAATTACTTAAAGAATCCGCCTGGGACAGACGGCACATGTATGTGATCTCTAGTCTGGATTCAACCATAAAGAGCTCTAGAAAAAAACAGGGCACTTCTCGGATCAAGAAAGAAATTGCGTTCTGTGGGGTTTTGTGGATTTTTATTTGTGTATGTGAATTGTGATGTGCATGACTGGTGTTGCTGTGTGATAACAGGCCTAATGTTACCTGTTAAGTTTGCACCTGAATTGGTCTGAAATATTTTTGCACAGTGGTCCACGATGGGAGTGGAGGGGGGGCTGAACCATAGGTTGTAGTTGTTTTCTTTAAAGCAACTAAATGACCTACTGTGCCTTATCACAGTCTAATCCAATGAACAATATAAGGGCGTATGGTTACACGTAACACCAGAATCCAACGTGTTGCGTTGCACATCATGCCTGTCAGGTGTGGCAGCATGATGCCAGTGCTGTTTTTGTTTGGTATAAAAAAAGGAACTTTGTAGCTGTTCTGTTGTGCAATCAAAGTAAAAGGATGAGGACTTTGTTGAGACATATTGCACAAAACCACAAATATGAACCTCACGGAGCTAGAGGAAAAAGCAAGAGGATGACCAGCGTCGTTAGGATTCATCCTTTGGGAGCCATGATTGTCTGTGTGTACAAAATTTAATGGCAATCCTTTCATAAGTTGTTCAAATATTTCAGTCTGGCCCAAAGTGGTGGACAAACCCACTAACAGACCAACAGACAGACCGACTAACCCCTAACCCTAACTAACTAACTAACCCCTAAAGCATTGCCATAAGTGTGGCTAAAAATAATCCCTCAACAGACAAGTGATTGAAACTCACTTCTTCAGAAAGTTTTAGATCAAAGACGCAAGATTTGACATCGCATAGAACATCAAAGATTGGTGTCGATGCACAGTAAAATGTGCCAGCCTGAAACAGCTGCTGATGATGTAAATGGCTTCTCTGCGTTCAGTCGTTATTTTTAACACTGATGATTGAACTGATTGTTTAGTCAAAGAAACAAATACTGGCACAACATGACAACTGCAGCAGAATAACATTCATGAACTGATGCAGTCTTCATAGTTTTTGGAAGAATGTGTAGGCCTATAATGAATAATATTAAGACAAGCAAGTGAAGTGATGGATCTCTGAGGTCTGTTCCTTTTACTTTGACCAGATGGTCCTGCAAGCTGCCGCTTTAAGAAAATATCCGCGGATAAGCAACAGTCTGTATCGCACCTTATTCTCTAAAACCACTTTTTTCTGTTTTGACAGTTAACTCTACTGCTTCCACTGCACTTAAGAGACATGGTGTAGAAGTAGCGCCTTCATTAACTAGCTTCAGGGGAAGAAGTATATCGAGGCTTTGACAGTGTGGATGCACAACAACCTGTTGGCGAGCAGAGAACATTATTCCCAAGCATATGGGAAAAAAAAAAAAAAATCTCAGAAAACAAACATACAACAAAAAATAGCCAGTGAGAACATGGTGTTTTAGGCTTATTTAAAGAGACAGACATAGTGAAGGAGAAAATAGAAGAAAAGAAAGAGAAAAATATTGGGATTCTGCCGGCTCCCCGAGTTATGTCTGGTGTTTGGTGAGAGAAACGGCTTCTGCGGCACAGGGCATAAAATTTTCATGGCTCTGTCGGGATGCTGTGTTTCTCTTGGATTATTTATCAAATAGTGAGAAGTTGTTTATCACACAGCTAATACTGCTCTGCTCAGGTAGGATCTCTGCAACTTCACATATTGGGCCTCATAATAAATATTAATCTGTTTTCAAGCCACACAAGGGAAGAAAAATGGATGTGGCACATTCATTTAACCTAAGTGTGGAATAAGGTGGACGCTCTTCCTCTGATGTTGTCTGGAAAAACATATGTGGCATAAATGATTTAATGAGGATATTATCGGGGATGGATAGAGTAACAGTGTTGAGATTCACCCAAGCTGAAAGACAATAGAGTCGGAGCAAGAAGAACCAAACAGGCAACACAACAGACAGTCCAACAGAAGCACAAGACCTACTGATATCAAATGCAGAATCTGTTGAGGTAATCACAGGTCATTTTTAATTGACCCTATCGAGCTCTGAGGGCATTGTCTTGGCCTCACAACAAAGTCATTATCTCATCCTAATTAATCCCATTACAAGCCATGCACAGGTCACTGAAAGCTGTGTGTTGTTGAGGCCCCTGCAGCACTGACCTGCTGGGGCTGCCATGTTGTTTGGTATGCCACACTTCACCGGAATATCAATAAGATATCATCAGTTATGTTGTTGCTACAGTCGACTACAAATATAATTAATCACATTTTGAGCAAGCACTTGGCTTTTTTATACAGTTCATAATGCAAATGATGAATGCAGTGAAGGTAGTGGCTGTGGTGCCTCATATTCAAGTCTGGCACAGCCTTTTACTGCCACCATAGTAAATCGTAAGTAAAATTTTATTTCTATAGCATCTTTCAAAAGCCAGTTAAAAAGTGCTTCGCAAAAGAAAAATATAGAAAACACAAACGAATAAACAAAAAACAAAGAAACATGGCAATCAAAATAAAGCTCAGTAAAAAATTTAAACCAAACAAAAACAGTTTAAGCCTCACAATTCGAGCAGTGTACATGACAAGTTAGGCACAAAACATTTAGAAAAAAGAGAAAAGAAAAGTCTTTAACCGTGACACCCAAGCGAGTTTGCTGATCTGATTTTCAGGGGGTGACTGCTCCACGGCCTGGGACCAGCACACACTCAGTCCCCTCACGTTTTCAGCCTTGAACAAGGTACAACAAGCAGGCTTTGCTCTGACTACCTGAGGGACCTAACAGGGGTATCAGGCATTAGTTATTTGCATATATACTCTGGAGCAAGACTGTTCAAAGTCTTACAGTTAAGGAGGAGGATCTTGAATTGTATCCTACACTTGATTGGAAACCAGTGCAGTGACATCAGAACAGGGGTGATGTAGGAGCGATACGAGGCCTTCGTGAGTAATCTTACTGCAAATTTTTGTACTAACTGTAGTCAGAGTCTTGACTGAGGCAGGAATATAGAGCATTATGGCAGTTGAGGTGGGAGGACACAAAATCATGGACGGCCGTTTCCAACTGCTAGAGAGATAGAAGCGGGTGTATTTTTGTAATCTTCTTAAGGGGAAAGTAGCAGGACTGGATGATTTATCGGACATGTTTATCGAATTTCAGCTGTTGGTCAAAATGACCCTTAATTTTTTGTGAAATGATTTTCGATTAGTGGCCAACAAACCGAGGTGTTGGAGGATGTTATTAGAGGAAGAAGTATCTCCACTGTGTTACTAGCAATCCAGGTCTGACAGAGATTTTTTTCAAAAATCAAAGTAAGTTCTATTCTGCCAAACACATGTTGTGTAACAGAATGCATGACTGAGAAAACAAACATCATCTCTAATTTTATCACTGATTATAACTCTTGGAGCCTTCTTGCTGGAGTTTACAGATGTCAGAGAAATAAGATTTGTTTGAGACTCAAATGTCAGTGGAATTAGATTTGTTTAAGATTTAAAGTTTCCTTTGTAACTTTAGTTCATATAACAATTGGAATGAATTATTCAATGTTTATTGCATATTGTACTGTGTGTAGTGCTGCTGTTTTGGTCACTTTAGCCACATGATGCCTGCAGTAGTTTGCAGGGCCTGTTGTTATGCAGAAGCAATAACAGCAGCTAATTAAGAAACAGGCGAGGCTTGTAATGTGAAATGAACCTGAACTCATATTGTGGACGAGGTGGACGGCTCAGTAGTCATATTTATGAACTTGTTTTCCCTACTGCATGTGGACACATATGTGACGCCTACACTCTCCCTGCTGACGTGTTCACATGCCTAATAGCTAAAATAGCAGCAAATATGTTTTCTTGCTTTTACCGCTGCAACTCTCTCTAAATGGTATGGTAAAGATATATCTGATCAGAGCGGAAACTAGCCTACATATAATTGATTCACCTGAAAGAAAATAATAATACCTCACAACAACAGAGCTTGTTGTATTTTTGAGGGGCCAGCAGCCGGGCAAAACACAGACACACACAGACCTGAACATAAGATACAGAAGATAGATGATGTACACTACGTGTTCATGAACAAAAAATCAATCTGCCACTTCAACTCAAATAAAATTCAATGTACATAAAATGACAACTTAATGAAACGTAGAGTGCATGCAGCCACCTGAAGTCATCCGATTACTAGTTGATCTCATTTGGAAACTTATCTGCTTTTTACAAAACAGCACAGTTTATATAAAAAAAGTACAAATTATATTACTCTGCTATTTGCAAAACCAGAGCAGGAAAAATAAATGAAATACTGACGCTGAAAAGCTTGTAAAGTAAAAAGCTGTTTTGGCACTGAAACAAGTCTTGACACTGAAAAAAATACACTGAAAAAGGCAAAAGCAGTAAAAAAAGTTATTTAATACATTTTTGGTGTTGATGTGTTTTCAGTAACACCAGATAGATTTTGTCCTCGTCTTTGGCTTTTTTTTTTTTTTAGTGAAAGTTTTTGTGTGGTCAATATCACATTTTATTTTCAATGCCAAAACACACAAAAAACAAAATCCTTCTCTGGCTCTGCAAGCCAGAGCCTCGTTTATTCTTTCATATCATAGAAGTGTCAAACTGTTGCATTTGAGCAACTTTTCTTTATTCCAACGACCATGACAGCTCATCACACTAACCATGCGGTGTAAATGTGAAACCACATCAATGAGAATTTTACTGACCTCTGCCTAATGTAAAGGTGTTGTCTCAGAGTTTTTTAAAATTAGAATTGCAAGTTAAAGTTAGCTGTAGCATGAGACTTGGTAGAAAGCAACTCCGCTGCAGCCATTTGCTCTGGCTCGTGTTTTATTTTGTTTGTTGTTGCTGTCTTAAGTCCAGCGTGAACCAAGATGAAATGGTTGCAGGGAAAATTGCAGTGAAGTAAACTGATCCATCTCAGTTCGAGCTTAATCCGAGTGACAGTGTTGCTCGAAGACACTCAGTTGTTGGCAGCGGCAAGTCAGAGCGTAAGGTACTGACAGCTGATCAGCTTGTTCCAACATCACCTGTCTTTAAGAAGCGCCACATAGACCAGCCAATCAGGACAGAGAGTACAGAGAGTGTCACTGACTGGGTACACAGAGCAGGAGTGATGGTATTTTTGCCAATCCTGAATTCAGTTGGGCTTGATCAAATGCCAGGTTTTTAGGCCTCAGACATTCGTGGGTGTTATCGAACGAACCTTTGAATACTGTAGACCTATTGTTGGATACTGTAGGCCTATTTGATGCTCATTATTTAGATGCGTCATCGTAAAGCCTACTGTGAGTGAAGGAAATACACACAGCCCATCTATTTTAGCCCGTTCAGAAGAGGGAGGACTTTCGATTTTCTGTCAGGATCTATGGCTGATGTAATTATCGTTGCTGCACTGTATCAGTTGTAGAAGCCCCAGACACGTTGGAAAACTTGTAACCTTTATTGTACATTTCTTCATGCCCACACAGAGCCAAAGTGGGGACATCAGGAGAAAGGCGGGCTTGCCATTTCATTAGTTATGCCCAAAAAAATCTTTTTCGCTTTACTGTATCAGTTGTGGAAGTCCCAGACATTTACAAACTTGATAATGTCATGTCTGTGTTCATAACATCATCTGGAGGTGCATAAAATCCTGTTGTACAGCTCCAGCAAAGGCTTGTTGCATCTGCTGTGAAAGCCAGTGGAGATGACTGAAGACACACAGCCAGGCCTCTCTCCACAGCACTCAGCGCTGACAAAAGATCTGGCTCAACACATACACGTCCCTCTGATGTCCCGCCCCTTTAGGTGACAGGAAGCAGTCATGAGTCCATTCATTGTTATGGGAGAAATGAACATGGTTGCTATGAGCAATTCTTTCGCCCCATTGTCGCCAAGATACATATTGGACCCATTTTTCACAAGACACATATCTTCTGAACATTCTGACACAAAAATAGCATTTTTCAGACGCACAGATCAGGAGAAAATCAACTTTGTTCGAGACCTGTCTCTGTCTCAGCAACACAGTCTCTCAAGATCTAAGAACAGGTGCTTCTGGCCTTGCTTTGCTGCAGAAATAAACTGACATTTAAATGGTCTCATAGGTGAAACCATGACTTAAAGGTGAAAAGTTACATCAAACAAATATCACGTGATGCAAAATCAATCTGCTTTTATTCATTCACACGATGTTATTAACTGGAGACTCCGCCAACTTAGGAGGCAGAAAGTGAATACCATTTCACACCACTGGTGCAGTGTACAGTGGGGGAATCTTGTGTTATATTGACTTTCTTTGTATGAATGTACACTGGCTTATAACCCGGAAACAGCTGTTTGTTTGTTTATTGAAGCAGCTAAAAGAGCTTTTTCTGGGTTTACATTTGTGTTTTAGTGTCAGAGCGTCAGTGGGACATGGCTGACCATTCAGTGAGTTTCTCGTCTTTTAAAATGAGCATTTATTGTTTTTAGTTTTTTTTTTTTTTTTTTTTAAGGACTCGATGAGTACCCCTTTCCCTCTGTTGTTTTCAGCTTGTATTGACGTCAGCAATGAGCTCCAGCTCCCAAGATTGCACCGTTCATCATAATACCCCTATTTAGCTTTGCATATGATCATAATGAATCCTTCGATAGGGCTTGGTGTGCAAAAAACTAAACTTCATCTTAAACTGTTTTTTTGACAAAGGAAAAACCACCTCATGTGGGCCTCATATTGAGGACGATTTTTCAAATTTTGCCATAAACCATTCCCTTTTTCTTTTCTTTTTTGACAGTATTTTATTGTAAGGAACACAGAAATACACACACAATGCAAGTGAAAAGGACAATTCTTCTATATTTTCCATTAACGATTCCCAGTGCAATTCTTCAAAATGGTAGGTAGGTAGAACTTTATTTGTCCCAGAGGGGCAACTGGATGCGCAGCAGTAAAAATTACGTCAATGAAAACAAGACCATTGTTACTATTTCTAAGTTGTTTTTGGACAGTGGTTGTTGAGTTGTATCAGACTTTGGCTACACAGACAGTACTTGTTAGTTGCATAAATGCTTTTTAATTGTTTAATTTTAAGGACTGTTTTAATAGTAATAAAAGCTAAAACTAATGCCACAATGTTCAGACCTCTCAGCCCCATATTATGCTGTATATGTTGGCCAGTGCCTGCAGCAGCAATGCGAGTTAAACATGCAAACACCAGCATACACAGACACTATATTTGATTTATAACCTTGATCCAAAAAAGTTAGGATGCTGTGTAAAACATGGTTAAAAAACAAACTGCCATCACTGGCAATCAGAGTTTTTACTGATACGGTGCAGTAATGTCTTTTGAACGTCACCTCATCCTTGCTTGTGAAGGACACGACTCTATTAAGTTTCCTACTCAATCATGATACAAATTTAACCCATGACATGGTTTAAATGTGTGTTTATTCTTTTGTTGCTCCTGTCCCAGTTTGTTTGAAACATGCTGCTGGATTCAAATTCAGAAATCAAGTCAAAAAGTTAATAAGATGAAATATTAGTTTGCTGTCTGTGTGCTGTTTTTAATTGAGTGTGCTAAAAATCATCAGCAAGTCATGACATTCTGTTTTATCCAAACTTTTTGAAGTTAGAATTGTGAGATGATTTATGTGCATCAGCCGTATTTACTTTAAAGAGGGTATTTAAAACAACTGTGTGGTTCAGCCATCTGGTATGTTGTCATGTGTACAGAGTCCCACCATGAAAATATGTTTTTTCCTAAAGGAGATGACTTTCTGACAGAATGGGCAGCTGTGTTTACATGCAGACATTATGCTGAAGTCAGTATTACTTTCCCCAGTAAATGAACATTTGAGAAAACAGCTCTGACACTTTCACTTCACACAAATACTAGGAAGCTGTTTTTAAAGTTTGGATATTTTTATGCAGTTAGCCAGATTTACAACATCTAGGTCTATGTAGGTGAAACACAAAATAGTCTAATAAGGAGTGAAGAATACATAATTTAACAGTAAAGCACTTATGCAGCCTTACCAATATGAGAAAACATTGTGTGACACCTGGACTCTCACAGCAGAGGCCCTTTTGCTTCATGAAAAATTCAGCAATTTTTAAGCCCCAGTGTTTCTTATAATAATGTCAGGAATGAAGTGCAATATTCTCACCACCCATGCTTAAGGCAGCAGGTTAGAAAAGTATTGGCCTTCCCATCGGCTGCAGCTGCACTTTGCATTCAGTGTATGCAGATCCAAACATCCCTGCAGATTTGAATACTTTTGATTTTCAAATTGACCACTGTCACCTTATACTGACTAACCTTACACGAGAAATAAACAGTATTGAAAAATATTGACATAACTAAATTATGTCCCAAAACATAGATCTCGTCAGTGGCAGGGTCTGCATTTCAATATCAGTGCAATATCCTGCATTGCTCAATGTTTGGCCTGAAAAGACCTCTACAGCAAACTAGCAACTTCCATAAACAAAGGTGTTAAACCAAATATGGGAAAACATAAATATCGGAACAGTCAGTTAGCTTTCACTTCTTTCACTGTTAGATCATTTATTCAGTCTCACAGCTGCTAGCATAGTCTTGTCTCTGTGTTGCTATTTTATTATTTTTGAATGTGGAGCATAAACAGATAGGCCTATAACCAATATTGTGGGAAAATATAAACAGTTTTCATGAAATAGCTCAGAGCACCAGAGATTCGTACTCTGTGTAAATACTCTCTGTGTATTTACCAAGTTTGTTTACCCTCTCAGTGATTCATTGGAACAGCCAGTGTGTTTATTGAAAGAAATGAATGTTAAATTATTACAGTCTGAACAGCCTGAATCTCTGTTTTTGTTTCTTTTGATTTTTTTGATGTACTCATGCTCATAGTTAATTTTGCTGCTACTGGATAATGCCTCAAAAGTATTGCATTATGTACCTAGGTCAAACTATCTGCATATAGAATCTTACACAGCACTACTTGTTTATCCTGCTAACACATTACCAGAAGTTGCAGTTGGTGATCATACACCACATTTCTCTGGCAAACATTAGAGCTAGATAAGGAGTGAAAGAGTGTCAAGTTGTTGGCCTACTGACTGTTTGCTAAAAATTGTCAAATATCTAAATCTGTGAAATAGCTCATTACCTTCAAGGTTTGAGAGAAGCTTGCATTTCCCCACTCACAACAGACCAATCAATATATTAGGTGTGCT
>JAQLOL010000003.1:19805153-19822051 GCA_029783665.1 Naso thynnoides
TTTTACCAGGTTAGCTGGTTACTCCTGCTTTCAGTCTTTATGCTTAGCTGATGCTAATTTAGCCAGCTACTGTAACATCATATTTGCTGTACAGCTGCTATCAGAGTGGTGTCAGTCCCCAAAAGATGAAGCTTATTTCCCAAAATGTTAAACTGCAGCCCCGAAATCAATGCACTTAAAGCTAGGGTTGGAAACATCAATTGTTTCAACTGTTTAATCAAATGACTGTAATTGAGTAGCTCTTTTGCGCACTTGTTCTTTTTTGATCATTTTCTCAAATCAATAATTTTACTGCACATGTTGTTTGAAGTGATTGTACTTTGCTTCATTTTAAATAGCTTTTAGTTATAAAGTCAAAAAAGGCTGAAAAAACAAGTTTCATCAAGTTATCTATGAACTGGTGCTGGTGTCTGTGTGCCAGTAACTGTCCATCTGATTGGCTCTGGTTGACTAACTGCTGCGCTAGAAGGTTAGCCACACACACCCAGACAACAAAGGGACGTTGCAGAGATGGAGACGGATGGAGACAGATAATATTACCCCAACCCTACACCTCAACACCCGAAAAAGTAACTAACTTTCACTCTCAGTACGTTTTAAATGAGCTACTTTTTAAAACTTTTTTTTGTCCTCTTTCAACTTGTGATTGAAAATGTTCATGTTTTTTGATTAACATGATGATGATTAACAATGAACTGAACATATCTGTTTAACTACTCAAACTGGCTGTCAAGAATCTCGTATTTATTAGGGCCCAACCAATATGGGTGATGCCAATACCGATATTAGGGAGTTGGAAAATTCTGTTATCCAATGTAGGCCGATATTATTAATGTATTTCTTCTTCTGGACAAACGGCGTAATAACACCATTCTAAAACATTTGTCCAAGCATTTTTCTGCCCTAAAAAAAGTTCTAAAATCGGTGCATATCGAAGAACATATATGCCAATAACAATCTGACTACTAAATTTTTTGATATCGGGACGTCCCTAAATTCATCTAAGCAAAAAATGGTCTGCCTTGAAGAGAGGTACATGCTTATAAATATTTAAATAAAATGTGAGATCTGAGTAATATGATATGTTGTCTTGAACCATGTTGTGAAGCTCATGTTTGCATGTTAAGCATTCTATCAAGTGAAGCTGAGAGATGATACTTGTGCCAAGTTTTAAATGTGGAAACAACTGAAGTCAGAGTCTAAAAATTGAGAGCTCTTGGGGCAAAAAAGGCAAAGATCTTCCCTTAGGACAAGAAAGCGAAAGCCTGCAGATTAAGGTATGATGGATAATAAGGCTGCAGAGGCAGTCTGGACAGACGGTCAGCGATCCCCCCGCAGGGAGAATAGAAGTTATTTTACAGCAGATTGCCTCACACTGCCCACACGAGCTAATTATACAGACTATTCATGCGAGTCTTGTATGGCAAAATTGTATAATTACAAAGACCTTGTTCCTGTGATAATGTGCTATGTGGAAAATGGATGGAGTTTTGCGTTTTACAAGTAAAATGACTCAATTAGCTAAATTTCTTCCATGCACGGTACCTAATCTATAATTCTACTTGAAGATCTTTTATTTACACTTTTATTCATTTTGTTCTAGTTCACATAATGTTTGAAAATGGACTTGTCATTTTAGATGACCTCTTTAGTAATCTCTTTGGATGAAAGATATCTCAGTAGCTCCTCTGTGGAATTGGATTTTATTTTTTGAAGCGCAAACAGCGAAGCAGAGCTTCTGTTTGTGCTGTATCTGATGTAGAGGTGAAAAGGCCATGTCATAAGATGAGTCCTGACATAAAGTGGTGGAAGTGGACTGACTGTTTGTGTTAGGCGAAAACAGGAAGTATATCCCTGACAGGACTCAGCTCAGCTCTCAAAACAGGGTCAGTGGTTCCTTTGAGCACATCCAGAGACTTTAGAGCTTCGCTCAGCACCAGGTCTTAGACTGGCAGACATGGCTGCCGGACAGGAGAGGTTAAAGGGTCAAATCAACAATCTCAGCTCACAGCACAGACAAATCTCCTGACTCGAACACTGACGTCCAGACACACTCACTTTTAAGTTTTTCAACTTTAGGGGCACTGTACAGGCAAGTCGAGCCACCTTAGTGATCATTTTGGACAAACACTTTCTCACAGTCACATGAACTTGGACAGGTGCTCCAGTGGTCAGTGCATGCAGTGAGGGATCATGTCCTTGTTGCTGTAGCAGTGAATCATCCATAAATTTTTTGTGTTTTTCCCTGTAAAACTCTTTAGGTGAAAACAAGCAGATGGTGAGTCCATGTGTGTTAAAGCAGGCAGATGTTAGAATACACCATCATCAGACCAGCAGTGCGGGTCAGTGCCTGCAGTGAGCGTGGCACGCAGGAGGGTAGCTGATTCCAGTGTTTTTCTGACCCTTTCTTAAACAAGTGCTGCTGAACAATCTCTTATTGACGATGAGGGTGGAGACCAATGCAAGGCAAACGTGTGTTCGCTTGCATTGGTTGTCATGGTGACAGGTGTGTTCTTGACACATGCGTCATGCTAAGTTTAGTTCATAAGTTAATGGCTAATTTACAGGTCTTTTCCTGAGACCTTCCTGTATCTCCTTTAAATTTCAATAAGCTGTTCATAACCAGATGATCCCTCAGGGGTCTGCAGCCATTGATTGTTTTGATCTACCTGCAGCATTCCCACATAAAGGTCAAACAAAGTGCTATTTGATGCAGGAGTTCACAAACATGTTCTTCCCAGAGGCCCCTAAAATAACTTTAGTTCATGGCAGAGGGCTCCCTTTTACAAGGTTTCTTTAAAACCCATTGACAAAAATGCGGAGGTGGGGAGTAACGAAGTAGACTACAATGTACTTTGTTACTGTACATAAGTAGATTTTTCAGGTATCTGTACTACGTCAGTATTTATTTTTCTGACAACTTTTGACTTCTCTTCCCTACATTTGAACACAAATATCTGAACTTTCTTTTTATCCATCTTTCTCCAAAAGCCTGTTTGGAGAATCTTTCTCCAAACAGGCTTGTTACTTTAGTTTAAACGCTTTTGCTTTTTGGCTGTGCTCAGGGTTGTTTACCAACCCAAAATGTCTATCTGAAACTCTGGGAATGAGACCCAACTATTAACTCATTTTCTGCATTTAGAAACAGCTCAGAAAATTCTACTAATTCTACCTTTAAGTTTATAGTCTTTGCATTGTATTGAAGGAGAAGTTTTTTTTTTTTTTGCATATATGATGTTATAATCAGGATATGTACGATCATATGATGTTCTACAACATTATTTTGACAACTGGTGCAGTCCTGAGAACTGGACCTCGTTGCTGACATCACTGCTAGCTAATAACAATGGAGGAGCACGTGCTCTCAGACAATCTGTCAAAAAATATGATGAACGCTCATTTCTAAAAGCCGTGAAAGTAGCCAAATGTTTTATGGTATCCTCTTATGTACCAACAATAAAACATGATGCTAAACATGGATGCATGACCTGGAAACAGCTGTTTGTTTGTTTCGTGAAGCAGCTGAAAGAGCTGCTTTTTGGTTATATATATGTGTGTGTATTTAGCTTAGTGTTTTATTTGACAGTACATAAGAGGACACCACAAAACATTTGGCGACTCTCATGTCTTTTAAAACGAGCATTCATTGTATTTTTTGATGGATGGTCTGAGTGCACATGCTCATCTGTTGTTTTAAGCTAGCGGTGATGTTAGCAACGAGCTTCGGCTCTCAGGACTGCACCATTCGTCATAATGATACTGTAGAACATCGTATGTGATTGTAAATATCCTGATTATAACCCCTTGAGCAAAAAACTGAACTTATCGCTTAATAAGACATGAGGATCAGTTGCACAGAAATGGCAGCTAGGAATGTCCTTCAAAGCTTTAGGGTTAGGAACAGAACTTTTTACTCTGATACTTTAAGTACATTTTAGAACCTGTACTTTATTTCTTTTAATTGAGTTAAGAAGTTGAGTAAGTACTTCTACTTTTACCATTTTTTTTAACAAAAGTATCTGAACTTCTGCTTAAGTAATGAATGTGTGATCTTTGCCACCTCTGCAGTAATGTGGCAAATGTTACAAAAAAGCTATGCAAAACTGTAAGTTCACACTTTATGTATGCTGCCTCATATTTGTAAGTTACCAAACCAGGAGTTCAGTTTTTTGCAGCTGAGCTGTTGTCAACTGGGCCTTTGATCTTATAGAATAGAATAGAATGCCTTTGCCACTGAACAACAGTACAGCAAAATTAGTGCAGAGTACATCTGCTGCATCCATGCCTGCCACCATCTTATCCCTTTCAAAAATGCATTTAATTTTGTGGGGTAGCATTAGCTATTGACATGCTAGCAAGTAAACGAGCTAACTAGCCTAATTTGAGGAGCAGAGCAGCTTTAAAGCCTGACATGATGACTGAGGATTTGACTGGAAGGCAAAGAGAGAGATGGGATGGCAAACAAGATTTTGATTAGTTTATTCTATAAAATTAAATTTTATAAAAATACACAAAATATTTTAAGGCATTTTCTCTCATCTTTACTCCAAGTGAAGATATCACTGAGTTTTAGAACATGCTTTCATTTATAGTAAATCATGTCTTGTGATAAACATAGTTTAAAAATATCTTTTGGTCAGGGAAATTGAAGAAGGAAATGGAGAGAAAATGCAATAAGCTGCTGATGCACCCAAGTCCCAATAAGCCTAAAAAGGAAACTGATGATCAGTGGCTGCATTGCAAGCTTTATTTTTCTGTCACAATTCTGGGTATTACTTTTTATATATTTAGAATATTAACCTATCAATTCAGACTTTTTTTTTTAATGACCATAAAAATGAGCCCTAGTATAGATTTCTAATTGTATTGCTGGAAAATGTGTGATGAAACATTCGATGCTTTCATTTCCCTCCTGCTGTGCTCTAATTCACCATTTTATCAATGATCCCAGAATCTGAGATGCTCACTGAAAGCACGGCATTGATATACTAAATATGTTTCCAAGCACACATCTCAGTGTTTTTATATTATCATTTTTATTTTTTTCATATGAAACAAATCAATGTCTTTGAAGTGTGAAATGTCATTTTATCATTAATTCTCACAGTACATTCAGTTAATGATGATCTGAAATAAAACATATTTGAACTTGGCACTTAGAAAACAACCACAAAGAATTGTCACCTTTATTCATTTAGAACAAAATTTACAAAGCCATTCAGTCATTTTTTAAAATATTTTTATGTTTTTTAAACTCAACAGTTGAGAATATTCAAAATACACTTTTTAAGGTTGCTTCTCTTTCTCTCTTTGTACTTACAAATATGTACATTTAAGTCTCAGTGTCTTGTCATGTGTCGTCTCACTGACTCTCCATCACTGGTAAGAAATTTTTTTTAGTGTTTTATTTATATCTCTCAGCACTGTTGGCACTCTGTTCAGCTTTTCACTGTTCAGTTTAAGCTCGAGTGTCTGTGAATGTTTGGCGTGCTCAGATGGAAGTCCCGTGGCTGGGCTCGCTGGCTTCTGGGATGGGTCCTCCTGGCACTGGTTGATAGGACATTGGCATGGGTGTCTTGACTGGGCTCTGCCGGAAGAGCCCCCCATTGGGTGCCCTGTGTTTGCAGCGGATAGAGGGCATGGTGGCACTGCTGAGGGGCAGGGGCAAGGTCCTGCCAGTGGCAGCGCCTAGTGTCCTTCCTGCCCCATGACCCTCCTGAAGGAAGGTGGTCACAGAGAGCCGCGGCGGCCCCCGATGGCCGGAGTAGTCCCGAGCAGACAAGGCCTCCAGGGATTGGCTGGGCTGCATGCTGCCAATGTCCAGAGCAGAGATCTCGATAGACTGGCCTGGCAGCTGCTTGTGGGCCAAGTCGTCGTCCAGGAGGCTGTTCAAACGCTGGTGGACCTGTTCCAGGTTCACCTCTTTGTCCTGAAGATAGATGGAAAGAAGCAATAGTAGAGTGTGGAACAACAGAAAGCAGGAGAAAGGAGAGTGAATAGAGGTTTTAATGGAAGAGAGACCATGAATGTGATTAAGGAGGAGTGTGATAAAGAACAAAATTGAAAGTAAATGTGCAGTGAAAGGGGTTAGGAGGTTAAAAAAAAGAATGGGGTGGAGATACAGAGTGAACGAAGATAGAGAAAGACATCATCAGCATCAAGGCCAATTTACATGCAATGTAAGTCTACTATTAATATGAAGTTAGAACAAGTTTAATGCACATCGATCAATGTTCATGTGAGATTAAATAATGCTGAAATAACACACTTGGCTTACTTCAGCTTTATTCAAAGGAAATTAATAAAACAGTGAATTTATCTTTCAAGCAGCCAACATAAAGAGAGACATTACCTTCAAATACTAAATCTTAAACATAGATCATAAAAGGTAATGTCTCTACCTCTGAAATGAACTTTAATGAAGATGTCTCTTCATGCAGAAGTGTTTGAATTTTCTTCGCAATTAGGTGACCACACATCTACAGTGGGTGACTCTTGCATGAAGAGCATCAGCTGTTAACGAGAAGGGCTCCAATGGAGGCACAAATCTGATGAATCAACTTTGTGAGGCAGTGAAATTTGAATAAAGACGTAGTTAATGCTGCTTAATTTAAAATATTCTCCTTTGTTCAGGAGCACACATCAATGAGACAAGACAAAGATGAGTGAGGAGAGGGAGAAGCCAAATAAAGAGGATTGTTTCTTGGACACATTTTGGCTGCAGCGTAGTCTCCACACAACAACATCTTATTCCATCACCATGCACCAACGTAAGTCGATCCACACTGAACACAGACAGAACAAACAGAGCCGTATAACAGGAGGAACCATGGGGTGAGATGACAGATGAGGCAACTACAATCTACCCCTGCCCGGCCCCATGCCCCGCCCCGTTTGCCCTGACACAGCCAATGACCATCCAGTACAGCATGTCAGGCCTCTCCTGACCTGTGTCAAGAGCCTCGGCCTCTTCCCAGTCTCTCTCTCTGTCTGTCCATATGTCCCGCCTCCCTTCCGCTGAAGAGCTTGTTATGTCATTATATGTCAATGGACCAGAAACCCTTTCCAGACCGTAATCCTTAGTCACCTGCTGAAGATCATAGACAACGATACATAACCAAACGGTCCCCTCTGAATCCGGACATTGACATATAATTTAAGTACTAGTTAGGTTATTAAAAGGAATCAGTGAACATTTTGGAAAATCTGACTTTTTTGCTTACTTTCTGAGAACTGGATGAGAAGATCTGTACAAGGGGGTCGACTGACTACGGTACTGAGCATTGGCTCAGATATTCAACATTTTTCCAATATCAGATTTTCTTCCAGTTGCCAATAAAATTAACTTTAACTATAGACATCTCTCTGCAGTAATGCTCAGTGTCTTGCCCACAGCACTATCCGACTGGTTATGTTTAATGAGACACTGAGAATATTTATGCCACAGGCGGACAGACACACTGAGCTTCCATGGTGAGAGAGTGAAGCTGCGTATTGCAAAAAACATCACAATCCTTTGACTTAAAGGAGAAGTTTGTTTTTTTGCACATTAAGCCTTCTAATATATTTAAGGTAATATAGAATGTTCTACAGCATTACAATGATGAACAGTGCAGTCATGAGAGCTGGAGTTTCTTGATGACATCACTCCTGGCTGAAAACAGCAGAGGTGAATGAGGTATTTTAAACACTTCGACAACCCGTGGAAAAGATGTTTAAAAGATGATGCTGTGAAGTTCTATTTTGCAACATTTAATTTCAGAATCCACTCTAAGGCACTGAAACAAAGTTTTGTGGTGGAGTTTGTGTTCCTTCCTGCTTTTAAAAACATCTCAAGAAAATCTACCAAGCTAAATTCAAATTACCTAAGCTGGGCAAAGCAATTTGGAAACACAAAGCAAAACCTTCTGTATCCCCCTCTAATGCCTCATTACACTTAACTAAGCCCCTCCCACCAAACCTCACAGGCTCAGAGCAGCAGGAGATTTAGTGGCGTGGTTACTACAAAACCTCAAGCCTCACTAAGAACCCTCCTTCTCTCATCAGGACATGTCTTCTCTGCACAGCCTCAGGGCAGAGCTCAACACGCTTCAGAAGCAGCTCAGATGCCGTCTAACAGCTGGATAAGAGGAAGGGCCAGACATCCTTTTTAGCTGCCTCAGTAACACTGTGCTTTGGCACTGAGGGGTGAGAAACAGGGAGGAACTGACCTCTCAGGAAGAATTATTTTATTTGACTGTTACACGGAAAGGAAATTGGATGCTCAGCTTTGTGCCAGAAAAATCTGCACAACTCGTACTTCACACACACTGCAGTCCCCCTTTAAAAATGATCCATCTCTATTTCTGATCATGCCTAACAATCCTAAAACTCAGTGTGAAGCCATATGCTTCACAGGCAAAAGAGGGATCTGTAATGTATCGCAAGCTGTAGGATATTTTTCTGGATTTTTCACCATTGAATCATGGTTTGATCACCAGAAGGGACAAACACGCACACATGCGTTTTGACAGGAGCACCTGCTCTCTGAAATGACATGTGATTGGCCAAAGTCCCCTGTCATGTGCTAGATATTCTAAATTCTGATGAAGTGCAGAAGTCAAGTTTAACTACCTACGCACTTGAATTACAATTTACTAAAAGGTTTGAATGTGTACTGGAGCTTTACAAGCGCCATTTAAGAAGAATATATTTTAATGGATTTTAATTATTAATGCATTAATATGTTCATTTCTTAATTAACAAGAGAGTTGTAAAGGGGGAGACGAGCCAGAGGATGGTTGGGCATCATTACCAACAGGGATTTAAACTTCAACTCAGTGAACAGGGGTTTATTTTAACCAAACCAGAGCTAGTGACTGTTGAAACAGTGGAAAGATAAACTAAGATGGTTTTGGTGAGTGTTAATATCTACTGTTTCTGCTGAGCTAAGTGTTTTGAATGTAGACTTAATAAAGCAATAAACCTTGAGACAGGAATAGCTGAGACTAGCTGGTCAGCATGCTAACTTGAGTGGATATCACTGCAACACAACGCATAGAGGGCTTCTACATAAAATCTAAACACCTACTTTTTCCAAATTCTGTTGATAATTTCAATGTGTTTTTTTTCTAACATTTGAAAGATTATTCCTGACTATATATTACACATAATCTTCTCATCGAGCTCCTGGTGAGAAAGCAAACAAGTCTTTTTCCCAAAAGGTCAAGTTATACCTCTAAGTGGCTGACGGGTGCAGGCTTGCAGCAGGTTTTATTTGAAATGGCTGTCATGATGTCCACATACTTGTTGTTTTTTTGCTGTCATGTTGCTTTTTGAATATTAAACACTTGTTCCTTGCAGGCTTGAAAGGCAGCTGTGAGAAGTTTGAAGGCCTTTACACAGCGGGTGCGTTCTTTTTCATGTGAATATTTCACATGTCAGTAATATTTTTCAAAGTTACTGATTGGGCATGAGTACTTTTCACACAGAACCCAAGTATCACCCTGTGAAAAAACAACCTTTTTATTTTTTGCATTAAGTTTGACTTTTACATGTTTTCATACTACAAACGAAAGGCATCAACTATCCACGATGGTTGTGCAGAACAGACAGTCAGCATCAACAATGGCTGACTCTCAGTCTCAGTAACAACACAATGTAACAACATTTATGTGATTAACATAAATTTAATTGAATTTAACAGCTTGTGGAAAAGTATCTCTCACCCGTCTGTCTGTGCCGATGCTTCATGCCAGCTCCTGCCAAGGCGACAGCGTCCTTTAACGAGAGGCAGGAAGCTCTGCTGTAGTGAAGTGAGCTGTCAAAACTCTTTCACAAATTCGTATTGTTGCTTTTCTTTAGCAAATTTCTGTCATGTTAGTGAAAATATTTTTGATCTAAAATATTCACATCCCAATGATTTGCATTTTCGTGTCATTTATTCATTAAACACCCGCTGTGTGAAGGCCTTAAAACAGCAACTTCAAATTGCTTATTATGTCATAAAACTAAAAAAAGCAGAAAATCCCTACTTAGTTCAGGCTTAAATCTTGTCATTTGTAACTGAACCAAGAGTTTACTCTTTATTTTGACTATTAATTAATCCATTGGTCTTTAAAATAAAATTCAAAGTTCAAAGTCTAAAAGTAAAGATAGTAAATTTGCACTAGAAAAGTACAGAGAAAAGCAACAAATCTTCCCGTCTGACAGGCTGCTAACTACTCATGAAAATTGTAAAAATAATTTTCTGTTATTTGACAAATTGCCTCTGCCCCGATCCATTTTAGAAAATCTTGATGATATTCTTTTTATCTGATGTTCAGTGTTGCTGAGAATGCAGAAGGACAGCAGGACACTACCAACCTTTCACAGTCACATTTCAAGCCCACAGAGTCTGAGTGTTCGATGCTCAAAAGATTTTTGGGTGAAAATTGCTTCAAGACAAGTCTACAAACACAGTAATGATGGAGCACACAACCATGATTATACTCTTAACACATCATCTATAGAACAAGAGACAGTGATGTTTATCTGTTGTGACTCTCACATGACAGCTGTATGTGGTTATCATGAGAGCAGCTGAGCGCAAAGACCGAAATGCAGTAACTCAGACTCTCATTTATGCAACAAAAACCAGCATGAGTGGGGTCTGATTCACTGTGCATCTCTTCAGGAGAGGACTGGGTCTGAAATCAGTGTCCTCAGCCAGCTATGCTTCTAAATGGATTGATGGACTGTCAAGTCAAGTCAAACACGCAGGTCAAGGCTCAGATTCTGTTCTATCTGCTTTTGCTCACACTTTAGTTTAGGGATCCATGTCAAGCCTTAGTTGTCTGGACGCCTCATGCAGAGGGGCTGCCCAGTCGACAGCAGCGAGATGAAGTCAGAGCTCTAAAGCATTAAGACTTGAATGGATTGGCTAAAGAGAGCTATTGCACAACTGAAGCACTTATCTACTCAGAAGTACAATTTCAGTGAGTGGTTTCTAAATTTTGTATTTTAATTTCATATCTACTTTTATCCTTCAAGCTGCAGTTCTCTCACATGAGCACCAGTGACTTTTGATTTCTGTGAAGTGTTTCTCAAGCCCCTTTTACACAGTTTTTTTTTCATGTATCAAAATATTGTGCCTTCATTGCACCCCACCTTTATCTTAAAAAAAAAAAAAAAAGAAACAAAAAAGTTAAAAAGGCATAATGGGAGACATTTTTGTTCCACCTCTGAGCCACGAAGGGAGGTAGTAACTGTGCCAAATGGAGGTAAAGGTTTGTAAGAAGCCAATCAACCCCAGTGTGGGGCTTCAACATCCTGACGACACATTAGGGGGCAGCCAACAACGCGGAGATTTCAAAAAAGTGCTAGCAACAGTTGGCAGCTCACTCAAAGAGGAAGAAGAGATAACTTCTTGATATGACAAGATCTTTGAACTATAAAGCAGAAAATGAGATTAGCCGCCATAAAACAGGTAATGATAATCTCGGTAAAAGATGTTATTATGATGCTATTATTCAGGAGGCACTGCTCAACGTTTATGATAGACGACACACTGAACATCGAGGCTAATGTGTGACATGTCACGCTAGTCATGCATTATTTGGTTGTGCAACGTGGGACCTCCATTTAAAATCCATGCATTATTATGCCGCATTGTTTGGTTCAGGGTAAATAAACAAAGGCAATGTGAGGGACAGAGCTTGATACCGTGCTGTTGCGCATTCTGTGTGTAAAAAGGGCTTCAGTCATCCAGGTCATAGTTATCCAAGAAGGTGGAAATCTAGGGCAGCTGGACTTGTTAGTAGGTTTTGCCTCTCATCCAAGGCACTGCTTCACTTCTGACTGACTGGTCTTAACCTCTGTGGAGTCATTACCAGGGTTTTTGATAAGCTTGGTTTATTGGTGCTCCTGGCTGTTTTAACAACTGTTGTTCAAGTCACTGGAGTCACCTGAGACCAAGAGTAAATGACCATTATCGGGGTGGTCACATAAGGGCAACTGTAAATGGTTGTCATAATGATGAAAGGTCAGTCAGCTAGAACTGAAAAAGCTGCTTTGATGAGAGGAAACATTTTACCAAGTACCTTCAACAAAGCTCAGATGCCTTGGTTTGAACCCTCCTTGGATGGCTGATTGTTGGTTAAAGTGATAGTTTGTTTTTTTGATGTGTGGTAGTATGAGGCACTTATGCCTTGTCAGTGTCTTACCTGCAGTAAATAACTGTCAGCTCACTCTCTGTGTGTAGAAGCAGTGCGGTGCATCAGAAGGAAACAGATCATGGTATTACTGTAGACAGCACCAAGAGCAACACGTACTTTAGCCACCAACAAGACCACCTACCTAAAGTATATATGTTCCTTTACTTGTTCGCTACATGTTTGAAATTGTTAGTGCTTTACATTGCTGTCAGACAGCCATTTTCAATTTAAGAATGTAGTGTACATGTAGTGGTGGGTGGTCTTGTCGGTGGCTAAAAGATGCATTGTTGTTGGCACCGTTTACAGTAATACTATGATCTGTTTCCTGCAAATGCACTGCATTGCTTTTCCATACAGAGAGTGAGCTGACACTTATCTACTGCATGTAAGACACTGACCAGGAATAAAACGAACTATCCCTTTAAGGCCAAAATAAAGGCGATGTGTCATATGAGAGAGAAGCCTCAGAAGTCCCTAATGAAGCACCCCAACCTCTCTCCCAACATGAGAAGGAATGAGTAGATTGATCACATGATATCTGGACTATCATCAGGGGCACACCTATTATAACTGGGTGTACTGCAGCTCTACTAAATCGGGGCTGGCGTCAGCGCCTGCTGGATCCATAAAGTAGAGTGTGGCAGTGGCATCTCTGGGCAGGACCGGGGGGCCCGGGGGTCTGGGTCTCGACCGGGGTCTTGGTGGGGCAGGGGGACCCGTGGTGGCCACCATGGCCCGGTTCTGGGTAAGCAGGCTTGGGCCTGGCCCCGACGAGTTGTCAGTGGTCACCTCTTTGGGCTGCTCTCTCCGGCAGTGGTTGCTGTTCCACCAGGTCTCCAGTGCAGCAACCAAGAGGGCCAGCAGGAGGCCAGCCGCCAGAATGCAGAACACGCCGGCAAAGCTGTGGAGACGCAGTGCCCGTCCCTCCGGCTGGGCATCTGCATGGCTCTGCAGATCACAGCGGCCTTTCTTTGGCCACCATTTCTGCTTCAGGATGTCCAGGTCACCTTTTTCCTGAAGTTCCAATATCCTGCAAAGAAGAAAGGAATACATAAGTAGTTATGTAACACACTGAAGGGACACTCGTCAAATCCTACAGTAACACCTATGTATATTGCTGGCTAATCAAATTATAAGAACAATTGAGAGTAGAAATTTAAATAATTGTTATAAACACACAAAAGAAATGTATAAAATCAGCAGAAGACTGCTTTAAATGACTATAATTACATTATAGTACTATGTATTAGTTTTATTTCATGAGCTACAAACAGAAACACCCCCACACCGTTAGTGTATTGCATTAGCATTGATTGTTAGCTCATTAAAGACCCATTGTGGGTAAAATTCTGTTAGGCTACAGTTTACAAGGTGTGACACTGACACTGTTTCTGTGTGCCAACAAGAGCAAAAAGAACAGTTATGTAAAAACAATGCAAAAAAACCAAACCAAACAAAACAACTGCAGCTTCAAGATACTAACCTGTATCATTATGAAAACAAAGACAATCAAATACAACAGTCAGATTATTTGTTGGCGTACAGGGAGGGTGGAGGAAAACAATGATGGCTGAGTACAAAAAGTTGAGACGGTGAATCTGTCCCATCGGAGAGGTTTGCGTTCAGCACAGTCATTTTTTAACCTCCTCAACAGCGAGGACCACATAGTCAGTTTGTGCACAGTCAGAGCATGTACACACAGCTGCCAAAGCTTTTTACGTATATACTCGCAAAAAATCCTGATCCTGAATTTATTTTTTAAATGCAAAGTTTATTGCACCGATTTAAAATTCACTCTTGTAAATCTTGTAAAATTGCAACGAAAATGAGTGAGGCAGAATTTTTCTGTCTTAACAGATAATGCTATGGTCTGGGTGAATACTCTTCTCTGATTGGTGGAGGAGGTGTGCGTTACGTAGTTTGGCTCAAGTTTAATTCACCTTTTGCAAAGCTCCGCCCTCTAATGCCAACAGGCCATTCAGAGCGTAGCATCTGCCAGCTCTGCCCAAGGGTCTGACAACTAGACAGCAGTGCTCCATTGAAACTCACAAAATCTTTTCAGATTTTCGTCATTTTCAGGCAGGTTCTGTGGATTTCAAGGTCATTGTGGTTAAACGTTGAGTCCAGGGCACTTAAAATGGATGCTCGTTATTCAGCGAGGTTCAAAGGAGATTTGCGTTCTTTACCTCTCAAAAAATTTAACGCTGAAAAGTGTAACATTATGCTCTGGGCAAAACTGCATGTCCTCACTCCCCATTGAACCTGTCACAGTTAAACAAGCACAGCTAACATAACGTCTTCTTTGGTAAACTTTCGATAAACACTGAGTTCATGTTATGTTGTTATAAGCAGACATTAGCCGGTTAATTTGAGTTACTTAGGCTATAGCTTTTATGAGCACTAGCAGACCTAGCCAACTAAGCTAAACTCTGTGGCTGCTCTCAACAGTTTGCAGTGTTTAATCCAAACTCGAACCAGACATAAAAGCCCAACTTTACTTTTAACATTAATTTATGAAGAGACAAGTCCTCCCCTTTTTCTAAATGCCATTTCCTAAATCGTTACACAAATCCATGCTTGTTTTATGAATAAAGTGAAACATATGAAAGAGTACAGTTGTCAGTGCTTATTCCTTGGCAATAACAGCAAGCACAGCTGAGTTAAGGGATAATCAGCGAATCAAGTTTTTATTTGTTAGCGTGACAATAGTAAACTCCTGCTTCATAAACTTTAGATTTTGAGAGCAAAATTTCACTAAAGAATTGCAAATGCTGATATTTTATATTGTTTATTTTATATTTGCTGATGATGACCATGGTATATGCAAGATAAATGAGTTGGTGCGTGTTCATTGGTTTTAGGGGGGAAACCACTCGCCTCCATGCTGTGCTTTAAAACCGTTAAACGGGCACCCTCTTGTTGAATATCACTTACTTAACCAACAGTGCTGGGCAAAATGCTTGGAAATGAAAATATGAAATATGTACTTCTCAGTCTGCCTCTTTGGGTGAAAATGTGATGAGAAATGTTTTGGCTGCCAATGATTAAACTTTGGACAACTGTCAACATTAATAGAAAAACTACAGCTTCTTCCTCTTCTTTATTCAATTCTTTCCTGATGAAGCTGGACCCACTGAGATCCGGAAACACAGTCATATTTCTAGAAATGGGTCCAGCGAGGCAAAAATAACAAGCATGAAGGCGATCACACACATTAAAAAACCTCTGGGTTAGTCAGAGCTGTTGGAAGAGAAAATGAAGGTGAAAAGTACACTGTGACGCAAACATCCATCACACTAACAAATATGCTTTCCCACTTTTGCCTCACTATACTGCTGCTTTTGTGTGCACTCACGTTTTTTTTGGAAATATATGACCAATAATTTGCTATCGGTTTTACCGGTTTTGTCTTAAAGCAGTTTTTTGTTTTGTCTAAACTACTAACTCAATTACAGCTTGTCTAACAACTGACAGCTTGTATTAAAGCCCAGTGTGACCAATTTCTGGTGATGTCTGTGTATCTGTATCCCTGTAGGTACTGATAGCAAAGGTTCTTTATTTGTCACATACACAGCATATGGTGAATACTGGTCTCCACGTTTAACCCTTCTCTAAGGAGCATTTGGCAGCCACAGCACCTGGGGACCAACTCCAGATTGTGAGCCACTACTTCTGTCAAGGGTACTGACTGGAGATGGACCGAACATAACAGGTTTTTGGTAGAAGTGGGGAAACGGAGCACCCGGAGGAAACCAATGTGAATATAGGCAGAACATGCAAACCCTGTCCCAGATAGTAATCAAACCTAGGTCCTTTTGGCTATGAGGCAACAGTGCTAACCACTAAACCACCATGCCACCCAATGTTATAACTGAATATGACTGAACAAGAACTACCAAATTAAACCTCAAGCTGTAATACACATTAGTTTTCCTTTGAGGGTTTCTAGTAATTTACAGGTTGGAAGATGCAAACATCAGGAAACACCATCTGACACTACTATTGTTGCTTCACATTTGTAAATACCAATACACAGAATGACATATATACCAATATACGTACTTCTGAGAGAAGAGGTCTCTGTAAGGACTGCCATGCTGCAGGGCCATGCCATAGCCTCTGGTGCTCAGGCTGTTTCCTGCCACAGTCAGTGTGCAGTCATCGTCTGTCAGAGCAGCGTACTCTACCACCGCCATGTCCCACAGAAAGGCGTAGGACTCTCGCTTTGCCTTGAGAGTTCAACAACAGTTCCCACAATAAACACACACACACACACACACACACACACACACACACACAAGAGATATACAAAGTGTAAATACATGAATGACATGTGAGCAAATGAGACTAGCTTTGTTTTAAACGACAGAGCATCAACAAATTCTTTCACAAAAAGGATTAAATGTAAATGTTACAGAATGAAGCACCTTGTGAGAGGTTGCATGTTTTCTTTACAATATTTTCTACATGGACAAAATATGGATCAGGTTTCAACTTTCCTTGCTTGCAATGGTTTGTTGAAGTTTATGTTCACTGCACATCTGATGTGCATTTATGATAACAACAAAGGCCAATTATGCATAAGGTAAAGAGGAGTTACATACTGTGTGTATATATATATATATATATATATATATATATATATACACGTTGTGATAAATTTAAATTTGTAATTTGTCTTTATACACAAAAATGATGAAAATAGTTGATTTTAAATTTTCAGAG
>JAQLOL010000003.1:19823512-19837996 GCA_029783665.1 Naso thynnoides
ATTTCAATTTGTACTTTGTCTTTATACACAAACATGATGAAAATAGTTGCATTTCCATTTTCCGAGCTTTGCATTTCTTCCACGTGTAGCATATTTTCAGAGACGCCATGTGCTGTAGCCTCAAGCACAAATTATTAAGAATATGTCGAAAAACAGAAAAAAAATCTCAGCCCCTGCTCCAGTTGCTTTGTTTGTTTTGTTGGATGCACCTCTTGGGCTTTCTTTCCTGTGGTGCCCTTTAATCCAGTGTCTTACAGATTAACACTGTGCTCACTACAAATGCGGCCGAACAGCCTTTTCACCTCACATCTCATTAGGACTGCACAGGGCCTTTAAGCTCAATAGCCTTTAAAGGAATAAACTGAAAAAATGCCTTTGCCATTAAAGAATAAGGCTGAAGTCAATATTGAGCACATGCAGTAGTTTGAGAAGAACTAAACAGAGAAGCTTCTTCTCATCACATACATTTGGGATTGGATATAATGCAATGAGCTTCACAAATGATAAAGTAGTTTAATGGCAAGCGCCTGTGTTAAACTTCACGGTAATTTGCTAAATTATGGATTATTCGTCTTTGTGTTATGTGCGTGTTTGTGTGCCTTTGTGTGTTAAAGCAAGATAGAGAGCAGAGGGAATGCATGAAATATTAATTCAGTAGCCCACTGAGTGTGAGAGAATAATTAAAACCCCTCACAATTCAGCAGATTCAAATGATCACTTTCCTCACATGCCTCTGTGAATCAGGGAGGACAGTTATTTATCACCCTACAGTTTGTTCCCACCTTGCTGTGCGAAAGTAAAAAGCTGCAGTTAATTATCATCGTGCTGATCTTATGTTTGCTCAGTATTAATTTCTCCCTGACTCTCAAACAGCTTATTTACAAGCATTTACGGCTTAGTGCAGTTCAACCATGAGAAATGTTGAACTGTAGCATTTCCCTGATTTTATATTGCGTTGTCCTTATGATAGTTAAATGTTGCTGTAAAAGAAATTAATGTTTTTCACAGCAGGTCAAATACAAAACGCCCACCTTCTTGATTCCCTCTGATGGGCTGGAGACGGAGTTCTCAAAGCCATTGTTCTTATTGACGATCTTCCAGAGTTCAGCGAATGTGTTGTCCTGCTCTAGAGGGTTGGTGCCTTTGGTCTGGAAGTACTCGTACACAGCCGACTCCCTCACGGTCCCGTAAGCCAGGTCAGCCTGCCTGGACAGGTCTTGGAATGACCTACAGGGTCACATGAACAAGCTGGTTTACAGGAGTTCAAAGACACTACTAGTTATGATGATTCAAACATTTGTGACCGTGTTGCCTCTCCAGTGTCAGTCTTCTATTTCATTCATTACTCCTCCTACGCCATCTGGCTTGTGTCCTTTCTTTTACAGCATTTTCCCTCCATTTAAAATTGTAGTTTTACCTCCATCTCATATGCACATTGGAGCAAATCACTAATCAGCATCTTCTTTATCAAACAAATTAGCTGCACCTGTATTGTGCCGCCTGCTGCTTCTGATGTCGATGCTAACACTCTCCCCAGCACCACCAGCACGGTGACTCTAACCAGATTCTGAGTAATGATGACCGCGTTGGGAGGTGAGTTCATGAGGTTTATTCCCATGAATAGGCATTAGCCCCAAATAGAGTCAGCAAACTCTAATCTACATTTTATGAACAATACTTTGTGTCTGAGAACTGGTCTCTCCTGATTGAAATGCTTATTATGCAGATGCTATGTGGGTAATAAGAAATGAGGCTCCTTGCAGCAGCTGTGCTTTATATGTGAGGATTATTCCCAATTTTATGCAGCTCTATATTTGCTGAATGCCAATGTCCTCCTAATTAGAGTTTGCTTCCAATGTAATTTTAATGGCAATCTATGCAGAAGATTACCTTCTTTCTTACTGGCATTGGTTGATACGCTCAACATGTTGTTGGCTGTATTTTCTGCATTTCTTTGGGTTAGTGGGAAAAAAAAATCAACATATTAGTTGCACCAGGATGTTTCTAACACAAAGATTTAAACGAGCTTCCTAAAAAGGGGGAGAAATGAATGGCTTATCTCCAGATGATAATGTTGGGCTAATTCAACCATTTAATTAGAAGCCTATATGGTGTAGCAGCAGTTTTGTAAGAGGGGAGAGCAAGCCAGAGAGACACAAGCAACTGATTAGATAATGCATGGTCTCCAGCTCGGTCTGTCAAATTAAACTGTAAACTTTATAGCAAATACTCTGCTTTAATTCTGTAACTACAAGTACACCTACACACATGGAACTATGCACTCAAGATAAATCAACAATGAAAAGCATTTTAGGGCTGTCAAAGTTGATGCAAATTTTTTTTTAATGGCACAAATTTTTTTGACAGGCCGTTAAGATGCACACGTTCTGTGATTGTGACCCGACTCCCCCATAGTTTGGGAAACCAGGAAGTGATGCAGCAGTAACAATGTGTATAGAAGCAGAAAGAAAAGGGTCTTTTGAAAGGCAAGGTCAGCCTCAAGGCCCTGCCAGATGGTTCTCTGGACCAGACCAAAGTTATTTGCATTTACTGTCCATGTGAACTGAGTTATGACTGGAGTACATCGAGTCTCAAATACCACTTGGTAGCCAAGCATACAGCTGATGCAGAGAGCCCTCCTTCCCCATGCCAAAGACAGATCACATTGGATAGTTTGCAGCAGAGATGTATGGACAACTCCACAAGCAACAATCGTTAACAGCAATTCTAATCAATTGGAAGTCCTAAAATATTTACATTTGCCCGTTTTAGTGAATAGAACAAATGAAAGCAGTAAATATAAAAAAGAGACAGATGGTGATACTTCTGAAAAAGATAAGCGATCAAGCAATAACTTTTTGAGGTAGATACAGTCTGAACTGTGGACATCTATCAGCTATTTTTAAGTACTTCTTGTTTGTCTGAAGCAGTGCAACATACACTCTGATTCATGATCAATACAGAGAAGTTCAGCCCAGCCCTCTATAACTAGTGCAGTGCCTGCTCAAAATATGGCAGATTGCTTGGCCTCAGGCAGCGTTTGTGTGAGCTTCTCTAAACAAGTTCATGCTCAACACTGCACGTGCTTGGGACCTCAGCAATACTTCTGCCAAGTGTGACGTCAATCATATGAATGGCTTTCTAGACTGCTTTTTTTTTTTTGCCATTAACTGCCGTACAGACACAAGCATTTACAGAGTGCTCTCTTCTTCCTGTAAGGCGTTCTTGATTTAATTAAAGGCTCTAAACTGGGTTTGCACAGTTGGTCATGGGTACAGTTTGCTTCTTAAATGCAAAATTGGCCATAGCAGCAACAATTAAAAAACCATGTACACATAATTAGAATAAATCTGTGAAAATGTGGAGGACAAAAATGTTAAAAACTAATCAGACTCTGTCTGTTTTGCTCTCTCATGCTCCCTCAAGAGAGGAACGAAGAATAATATTAAACCGCAGTGAAATGAGGAAAAAAAGAAAGAACACTGCTTCACCTCTTCACCCTTTGATGCCCCAAAGGCATCAGTTCCAAGTAGGCTTATTTACAGAAAGAACAAACAAAAAAGGAAAAAAGCTACATTGTGCTTAAAAAGTTATAATTCGCAAATGTTGGCTTAAGTAAGCACACTATTTTGAGGCATTCATTGTTCCCTTCACACCAAATTAATGTGTCATGCACATTTAGAAACTCACAGAGGCACAAAATTACACACTCAGCATGAAGGGTTCTCACTGGGCATGAGGGAGCACACCATTATCTGTATCTGTTCCACCAAGCACGTTATCTATACCTGCTAGGGATGGGAAGATTAACCGATTTGTATTGATACTCAGACACGCACAGGCAAGATGCAAGTGCATCGGTAGAGCAGCTGTGAATGGACACAATGTTGAAAAGAAATAAAGATGCATTTGTTGTAAAATTTGATCAATAGATGTTTTATGCACCTGTTTCGAAATATGATGGACCCGATAATTTGATGTTTTGATATTTTCAGTCCTCCTAAATTGTACCTATGTTACATTAATGTGCGCCGTGGATACATTGTGTGAGACTTGGCTTGAAATGCATAGCTGAGTCTCAGGTCCATACTGGACAGATTGGCAGAAAGACTCCTACTAAAGGCTTCTATTTTTGCTACGTCTAGTAATATTAAATAAACAGTATCTGCCGGGTCGCCAGGGTTGTTAAACTTTCCTTCTATTATACGTTATTTAGTTTTCATTAACAAGGGGTTTTTGGTCCGTCTGAAATTCCTCTCTGTATAGAGATGGTGCCGGCCATGTTCAGGGCAGTGTAAGATAAAAACTTTACAACTTTTGCTCCACATTGACACTGCTGGTTAGGAGGGTGTACTGCAATGGTTATGTTGAAAGATTTAGCGGACAACCAAAAATAGATAACAATACATCAATAATAACATGCATATCTCATTTTCTCATTTCAGTCATTTCGTTATACCTTTAGAGTGGAGTAATGGTTTAGTTTAATAGGGTTTTTTTTCACTTTTCTCCTCATTTTAGCTTTTATTGGATAAACCATTGATTAATAAATATTCAAATTCATTTTGTTGCATAGCACCATTCCTTTGGATTGTCCAATCCCATTGTATTGTATCAAATTGCACTGTGATGAATCACCTTGTGTTGATTCCCACTGCATCATGATTGGAGTGTGAATCGTGTGTACCTTGAATGCACTGGATCATTGAAAGTGCACTGTGATATGCATCATATCGACCACACACCAGAGATGCCCAGCCCTAGAGCTTGCAGTTGGAAGGGACAGGGCTTATGCTGGAGGTGTGTCTTAAACTTAACACGGTGGGACTAGCAGAAATTTTAGCCTGAGGATGATATGTACGGAGGCTGAGAATGACCATAGTTGCTACTGATTTTATTCATTCTGTTATCTCGAGATCATGAAATAATCAGCTCAACAGGATAATAATATCACAAGATAATACACGGTAATGAAATCACGTGATATTTATGGGAAAATGGAAAGCGAGTGTCCGTTTCATGATCACGCATCTCGGCCCTTCAAGATCTCTGCCACTATCAGGAAAAATTCATAACTGAACAAAGCTGGGCTAGTCTTCTCCTTAAACCATGAGGGCTGATCTGCATATTATCTCTAACAGAGTTTCTGCCAGTTAAACCTTGATTGAAGTACAGTCTGATGTGTCGATCAATAGATACTTTGTTATGTGACATTTTCAGCTACCTACAGCTGTCAAAAGTCATCTACATGCTGGTACTGGTGGCACGTCTGATCTCTGATAAAAATTATTTGTAAAGAGGAAAGAACCTTTTATTTTGAAAACAGACTTTATTATTCTGTTATCACAGGAAAACGAGTTTTGTTATCTCATGATAACACATTAAGTTATCCCATTATCGCAAGTGAGCTATTATCCTGTGCTAAAGAAAAAAATACTGTGTGAACTCAAGATAACAGAATGAAAAAAAAAAAACTAGCTACCATGGCTGCTCTCAGCTTCCGTAGATATGGGTTGATCAGATGTTAGAAAACTAAACAGCCTCAGAATTGGGCTTCAGATCAAGAGAGGCAGTGTTTGTGTGCTTTTGTGTGTGTGTGTATTACATAATGTTGGCACAGCCGCTCAAAAAGAAGATTTTTCTTTTTCATAATGATACAAATTTAGACACACACATGCTGTGCAAGATACAAGGTAATTTATTAATAAAAACGAGAATAATTGAACCGCATCTCTCTGGCATATTCCCTCCCTCCCCGTTTTTCAACATGAAAAAACCATCGGGAAATTTGCGAGTAGTTGTTTAAATTCAACTTTTTGAACGTGTGAATGTTTTACTGTATAGTATCTTATCATCAGTATATTAGTGTTCTCTTAGTGTGTATTGTGGTGCACTGTTTCTGTTTTTGATTTAATATGATTTTTCCCTCCTCAGGATGGATCCCCTCTTACCACCTTCACTGCCCCCTTCCAGCCCTCTTACCATAGGACTCTGAGCCTTTCTCACTGTTCTGTGTTCTGTTCTGTTCTGTATTTGTGCTTTCTTTCTCTTGCTGCCATCCAGCCAATTTAAGGCTAAAAATATCTTTAGTCTTTTCTGGTGCTGGTAAAAATCCTTTTTGGTGGGATACCAGTGTCAGTAATAGACTTGTGGTAGAAAGTTATCTGATTTCTGGAAGAAAAAAACAACAACAGCAGCTCAACTTTACTTTTGATTGTTTTTAAAATGAAGGCACCTGGCACTTCAGAATCATTCGGAACACAAGACATTAAATTTGTGTTGATTTTTCAGATATCCCTTTCTGTGAGGCACTGTGTATTATTAGTAAATCTTAAAGTCGTGAAGCTAGTTTATCATCCACTTGAAAAGAGAGATTACATTTATTGATGATCTCTATAAGTAAGTCATGAATTGAGCAGTGAGGGACTCTAAAGATAGATGTGAGAGGAAGATGAAAACTGACAATTGCAATTCAGATTCTTGTAGCTTTCTTGCTCCTATACTTCAGCTTGGTCTCAAACAAAACAGCCTGTCGGCCTCGACCAAAATGACTCCGAGGCAGCAAGTACTTGGTTTTAAGCAAGAGAAGGAGCATCTTTCCTTTCTAAAGCCAACCTACAGTCCGTACTTTCAGTCGGATTTCAACAGTGAGCTGCTTTCTTAAAAGTCATGTAACTGAGAAACCTGGTTTCTGTAATTGGATTGGTATTCAGGGAAGCCTGATTTCCTAAGTACGCATGTGCACACTGCGGATAAAGGAGCAGCAGCTGAGCAGCAGGGTGAGAGGAGATAATTACAGAGCGTTGCATTCTTGTATTTAAATGATTTTATCCAGTCCATCAAAAGCTGAAGCTAACACAAAATAGCTGCAGAATAAGTCTGTTCTCACAGCTCAGCATGTGATTAATGGTAAAATATAGACACTTTGGCACCATCTTGATCCTACAGTTAAACTGAGTAACCATGAGAGATATCTGATTAAAGTTCATGTACGCATACTGAGAATGAACCACGGGGTCGGTGAGAGAGGCAGCAATAGCCCCATCACCAAAGACCATATTTTTTATCTACTGTCTGTCCTTCAGTGCCTCTACAATGGCAAACAAACAAAACAGTTGCCCCTCTCAAAGGAGGTGATGTACAGGTCTGACAGTTAAAACACTTAATTTCCTTATTTCTTGAAGACAATATGTGACTATGAAATTGATGCACAGACAGTAAATTTTCCCTCTTATGTCAAGCATCCATCAGGTGTTAGAGGTCTTGACTTGTTTTCACAGAACACAGCTTAAAATGATCAACCAGTGATACATTTTCAAAAGGTAAAGATGAATGCCAACTATGGGCTAATGCAATGTTACCAACCATGTACTTTTACAGCTGTTATTCATGTAGAAATGTTTTGATTATGGGTGGTATATGATGCACTGTCTCACTGTTTAAGAACCTTGGAACAACATTAGCGTGCAGGCACAGAACCAAATTTGAAAAGAGTTTGAAACTGAGAAGAAGCAGTCATGTCGCCACACTTTTGCAAGTCAGATGTGATCCCTGGCACATAAACTTAGTTACAGTTTTTCTTGGAAATAAAATTATCTAACTCATCCAAAATGTTAATCAACCTCTCCTTAATCTGTCCCTGCTATTTTGTTTTTTTTGTCTTAATAGTTACAAGCTATATTTAACCTCTAGCAAGCTGTATTCAAAGATTGTGCATAAATGTCTTTACAGCATGATTTTCATGTAGCACAACATTTAGTCACACAGATTATAGATCTGGTATATTGAGCTGCAGAGTTAATTTGCATGCACTGCTGCTAAGTGAGACCTGATGCTGGGTGATTTAAGAAGTACCAGGAAGGCAACTGAGTACAAAGGAAAGATAATTCCTATTTTTACTGGTTCAAGAAATCATTAAATATATTTTAGAATTGCAATAGTTTGCTCTTCTTGTTGCAGTAAGAAAAGTTACATTGCACATGGGCGATTAAATGAAATATAGTAAGGTCCACACACTGCAGACCTTCAGGTACAACTAGTTTAAAGCACCAAAATTACGCGGCATTTGAGCAACAGCTCTTCACTGGAGGTGGATGGTCACATTACCAGTCACATAAACAGTTTGTAAAAACACTGGCAAATACACAAGTAAGTATAAAATGGAAAGGACAAATACATATTAGTATTGCACATGGCTCATAAGTATCTAATATAAAAAATCTACAAGTGAAACTACAATAAATACAAAGTAAAAACACCACAAACTTTTAAAGACAAATAACATAGAAAGTATGAAATGAGGAAGACACTCATTTGGGTTTCTGTAAATACCATCGCGCTCTATTCACTACAGAAGTACACTACACCAAAGAGGCGCCTGTGTATAAATCCTATCATGATGCACTATGAGAAACCACGTCATAGATTGGAAAGTTGTTGTTGTTGAAAAACACTTTGATTTGTCTACGTTTGGTTCAGTACCTGCTCCAAACTTGGACTGGATGTACATGCAGTTCTTTATTTGTTTTTAGTGTATGCAATTTTTCACATAATGTTCAGGTTTTATTGTTTAGAATGTGATGAGATTGTCTCTGCAGTGAAGTTTGATTGTCTTCAAGTAGTTACTGAAAACAGCAGATGAGTTGATGTACCCCATGTGATTGTTCCCTTTCAAAATTTGAGCAGTGTTCTTTCTCCAGCCATTGAATTCCAAAATGCAATCATTTGCATTGTTCTGTTCATTCTGTTCTCCAAACTATAACAAATGCAATACAGGAAACATTAATGTCACTGCCAATTGCCAAACAGAAACACACAGACACAAACACACACAAACACACATACTAGTGAAGACAGGTGTGTGTGAGTGAGTTACTCAGTATTCACTCCCTCTCCTCACATGTCCGCATGTATCTGTTTGTTCAACAGAAGACAGACCCGATGCAATCAAACGCCTCTTTGCCCATTCTTTGGGGATTGACAGCACACCAAATTGGATTCACTGACAAATAACATTTGGACTGAGGACAGGCTAGTTGTTAGAGTCAAAACTTACAAGCAGATAGACCAAACACTTTGTACCAATTGAAGTTGATGAGAGATGCTCACTATTTAAAAATTTACTGTATACGACCTTAAGAAAACACCTTGCACTGAATAAAGCATAAATAAAGCCTGTATGTGTTACCACAAAGACCGTTACTACATGGCTACTTCAAGAGGTGCACATGCATGCGTTCAAGGCTGATGCACAGAATGATTAAACATCAAAGTGTGTTTACAGGTGTCGAGAATGCTGCTACGTATGTGAAAGAAGTTGTTTTAAGTCTTCAGTGGCTTCAGAGGGAGAAATTTGATGGACTAATTGACGTGGTGTGCATTGAAGCAATGGCAGTGTGCTCCTCATTTCTGCTTCAGGCTCGTTAACACACCCATATCTTCAGCCGAACTGTAGGCAGCTGACACGCATTGCGTGTAATGCAGGCAGGCGGCTTATTTAGAAAAACACTGTCTATTGTAAGTTTCACAATGTTATAAAGGCACATAGGGTTCAATGGTAAATGAACTGAGTGCTCTTTCAAGTGTCATGGCTGTTCACTGAAATATACAAGTCGTTTTAAAGAGCCTCCATTGATAATATGCTCAAGTTTCAGATTAAGAAAACACAAATGGCCATTCATGTTGACACACAATATTTAATAGAAATGCCCTTTGCACATCTTAAGTATGTGTATCAGGGCCGCACTGGACGTATTTTAAAGCAGCAGTTGGTAACTTCTGCTAACTAGCTAACCATCTGACATTAGCAACTCTCACTAGCAACGGGAAGCAACTCTGCTGCAGCCTCCCCTCCCTGTTTTTGCTCCGTCTCGTGTTTTATTTTGTTAGTTGTTGCGCTCTATTTTCAGTAGTTTAAACTGAGACCGAACGGTTGCAGAGAAAGTTGCAGAAGAGTAAACTGGCCATCTGAGCTCGAGCGTGAGCCGACTGATGGTGTCACTTGCAGACACTCTGATGTTGGAAGAGGCAAGTCAGAGCATTAGGCATAAACATCCAATCAGCTTGTACCGATGTCACCTGTCACTAATTAGCTCATTGTAGACCGGCCAATCAGGACAGAGAGTATAAAGAATGTTACTGATTGGGCAAAGAGAAGAGGAGTGATAGGATTTTTACGAATCCTGAATACAGAGGCATGTGATACCCTAAGACCATGTCACTTACTTACATCTGTCTATGAGATTGTGACATTTTTTCCCAAATAGAACACAATAAAGTTATTGATGTTTACCCCAAAGTTACCAACAGCAGCTTAATGTATTAGTATCACAACAAATAAAGCTGACCCTTTTCTTCACTGGACTCTACTTTATGGTGTCGATCTCAGCATGTTAATGCTGTAGCACTGTTTCTATAATGACTGCTGGGCTCAACATTGCAGGCGTTTCACTGCATAGAAGAGTTAAAGTGTGTTTACATGAAAAAATGAATGGGACACTGTGACTGCTCTGCAACTCAAGTTGAGAAGAATGTGCTGTAGCTGTAGCAAATCCATTTTGTTCTCCTCTCGCTCATTTCAATAACTCTTACATGGATCAATTTCAGGAGTTGCATTCTCCTTTCCCTGATACGGAAACAATAATTTAGGCTTATCAGTATATTGGTTATGAACCAAGACTCATGAAAAGAAAAGTGCTGCACGTGTAGAAGGACGTACCTGTTATTTCAATGTGTGTGACAGATTGTATTTAATCGAGATTTAGGTAAATATATGTTAAGATTGGACTTTTCTTCAGATATAGTTAATGGTGTGTTTTGTCTATGTAATGTACTTTCACACAATAAGACCCTAACATCAAGAAATTACACAGTGCGGTTTCCATTTATGTGCTCTACAGTATGGTAGCACCTCAATCATCCTTTCATTAACTGTTACTGTAGGTGCACACAATAAATCCCCTGTTGTTCTGATGTTCCTCAAGAGAATCAAGTGCATTTACCTTGTGATTGAAACTGAAGGTATTGAGCCTTACCGTACGGCGTTGTCCATGCGTGACACGGTGAGGTAGGCGGCCAGGTTTGCTGTGTAGGATGAACACACAATGAGGGTGAAGAGCCACCAGCTGCCCATGACGATACGCAGAGCCACCGACCCCAGGATGGAGTCACTTCCTGTGGAGGTGCAGTTACAAACACATGCACACAAATTATTATCGTCACTAAAGTATGTTATGTACTGCTCAAATAAACATTGCCTATCACCAGTTTATGTTCACAATTCGAAACCGTTTTGTTGTTATGGAGTTGCCTTGGTCTGAAGCGTATACAGGCACTGCAGACGGAATATATATGATTGGAGCACTGCAGGCAGAAGTGTTTCTGGATGCAATCCATCTAAGCAACATCTTATGTCATACATTTAATATAGAGGTGAGTGAGTTAGACTAAATCCTGCCAAAATGTGTAGGAGTACTTCATTGTTATAATGTTGTGACTTACTGAACTGTTTACCTTGCTTTATATACTATAGGAGTCAAAATAGTAATAGTTCTTAATCCTAATAACTTAATTTTTTAAGTGACTTAAATAAATTCTGCATTTTGAAACATCTTTGTAAACAGTCAACCCAGTGAGAAAACAGACATCGGCATCTTTTTAGTGTTTGTCTGGTAAGTGAGTCTCTTCTGGTGCAATAATACCACCTACATCTGTAGGGAGGAAAAAAATGCATAAAATAAAGTCTAAATAAAATAGTTTGAATTAATAATTTATTCTCCCTTCATCTCGCTCTCCCCTCCCCTCTCTAACCAACAAAACACACACACACACACACACACACACACACACCAACTGTAATCAAATAGCTTCTCCTAATTACTTACATACAATTATTTAAAGGTTTTTTAATCAAATGTTAATTATTTTTTCTTTAAGTGTTTTTGCCATTTGGCATACATCTTTTTTTATTAATTGTTTATCTTCCACTACTAACAAACATAAAGGAAATGCATAAATTAAACTAAAAATAAGATATAAGTCATTAAGTGACAGCATGTTTACATCAGTCTGTTTATTCTCTGGTTTTCTAAATCAGCTAAATGAAAGCATTTTTTTTTTCTTGGGCAATCCAATCCTCACACATTTAAGATTTAAGATCAAGTTTGCATGGAACACTAAGGAGGTCTACTTTATGCAGGTGATTTTTGTGTAATTACTGTGAATTTACATCATGTATTTTCTCAAGAGCTCTGTGTTCACATAACTATCTACTGTAAAATGTTACAAGCACACTGTTGCACATCCCTTTACAGTTTTTTTTTCAAAGAGCTTAGTGCTCATTAATATTCATTCCTCATTCTGTCTTTTTATTGTTCTTCCCTTCATGTCTTTTATCTTTTGCCCTTTCTTGTTTTGTTTGAGAGAAAAAGACGTCATCACTCTAGCTTTTCCATCCTCACTTTTTCTCTGTCATGTTGGCCCTTTCTCTCCAAATATCCTGCAGCTTACAGGATGCATGAGGAAAATGTCAGCATACATTCTAATTTTGAAGAGTAAAGTCAGAGAAATTTCAACTGAAAGATTCAGGAGTGTGAGATGTAATGAAAACGTGTAAGTCTCAAAGCCCTTAGGACAGCTTAGAAAAAAACTGAAGGCCTTGTCAGATACATACCTCTGTGGCATCAGTCATTTATATTACACATAGCTTTCACTGAATGTGAAATGTGCATCTTGGAACTTTAATGGCTTCTACCCTCCACTGTGGTGCAGCCTCTTTAATCTCTTAAACAAATTGATTAAACTCTCCCATCATCTGTGTTAATTGCAAACGTTTTTTCTCAACAGTTTCAGGTGATTTGCCTCCCCTTGCTGACCTCATTAAGGAACAAAGGAAGGACAGTTGTTTTTCAAAAAAGGCAGCGTGAAAAGTTAGTGTGTCTGTGGGTGGATAGTTTCATATCCACCTAACACACAACGAAAACACAGCCAACTGTTGGGATATCATTATGAAGTCAAGGGTGGATCTGCTGCCAACGTTTTGCTCTCTGACAAAGGTGCTTTTTGCATCAGCAGTTAGATCTAAATCAAAGTGACCTACTGCACGTAATCTAAAGAAATAATGCAATCCACCTGACTAAAACAAAAAAAAAATGATAGTGTTGGAACACAAGCCAGAGATGAAGAGAGAAAAAAGAGGCAGTACAAAGACGCAGAATGTAGCCTCTCTTGAAGTACTGTGGGTGTGGGGTTAAAAACGGCTCAAAGGCAGCGTGCCAGACTTTGATAGATGAAGTTCAGGCTATAGCATCAGTTGCTGAAGTAGTCATTTATCCAAAGCGGACATACCTGGATCTCCACCAGACCTAAAGATGGGATGTTCTTCCTAACAAGGGCACCTTTAGAAAATGCTGGGGTGGGCGTTGTGCTGCAAACTGACTCACTACTGACTCAACGATTGCTTGTGTACTGATATCCACATATGAACTGTCATCGATTGGATTGTTAATTTTAATCTTCTATGCTAAGTCCCTTCAAGTACCTTTAAGTGTTTTTTCCTTCTTTCTAGACTAATGGTTTTTCATTTACAGGGCATACCAGTGTTTCTTCGTGTCATTGTCCTTCGTAAACATTGGCCACATATGTCACGTAAGCACCACCCATTTTCACCCAAATAGCTGTATCTATGAGATATTGTGTTTGTTTACATTTTGTCCATATTCAATAAACGTGACAGACAGTAGCTGAAAAAGTGTGATAACATTGGTTAAAAAGAACGTCTGTGTCAAAATCCTTCTTCATGTCAATAACCCAGATAAGAAGGCAGCACTTGTTAGGAACTTTTTTTCAGGTGTAATAACTTTGGTCTCCACAACTCCTAGCTCCCCTCTCTTTCTCTTACTCAGCAATTTTTGACAAAATAAACACAGACATTCTCTTTAGAAGGGTTGACTACCTATACCTAGCAACTTCTACGTGTCCTATAGTGTTTCTATACCCTGTTCAAATGTGAATGGTAATGATTGGGGTTTAAGAACACAGTTTAACATCTACTGAACACACACATGGTCATGATGTCAGGGATAGACTGGGATTCTCCTTTAAGAACTTTATGGCTGGTGCTTGATGTTCAGTTATGTACCACTGAAGACCAAAAGAAGAGAAGTTTTCATTCATCCAACACTGATTTTATCAGCTTACACACCACACTGAAAAGTGCTACCTTCTATGTACAGTATAACTTGTTGGAATGAAAACTTGCCCAGTCTTGGCCTTCCAATATATCACAAAGAAATGATTTGAAACTGCTGTTCAGACTCAAACCATATCACACACCTTGTTGCACAAAAGCACCATAGACAATCCAGATGGCACTCTGAAGCGAAGTGGAGACAGAGGGCGGCGGATGGCCTCCTGCACTGTTCTGGCAGCGCACCGCCTGGATGCGCCTGAGCAGAAAGATCATGATGCCCACGACAGGGATTGCTG
>JAQLOL010000003.1:19843339-19856246 GCA_029783665.1 Naso thynnoides
CTCTATGAATCACTGAGCTTTAGTTCAGACCAGGCCATTTCTGACTGGGGGAACTGCACACGTGTCTCATTCTGGCACAATTACACCCAGTGGAATATTTAATAGGCAGCTTATATGACTCACTTTCATCACAGAGGAAAGGTTTTTACAAAGTTCTGAAAGACTGCTGGCTCACGAGAAGATGACTCTGGACATTTCATTTAATATTAAGTCGCAAAAAAAGGTACTAGAGATCAAAACTGTGAGCAGGAGTAGAGATGTTTCTAAGCTGAGAGATTTAATCATAAGTCCTGCACTTAACTTTGAACTTTAGTTTCATGAAATATTGAGACTCCTTTGCTCTCTCATGTGATTGGACACAGGCATTTGGGTTTGGGCCTGGAAAGATGAGAGGCAAAAAACTGAAGATATTGTCTGCATTTTTAAAAATAGGTTTTGTATTCTTGTGATGTTCCATTTGGTTACCAGTAGAGACTGATGAGAGAAACAAGCTGAACCAACATAAATCTATGTCACTGACACCATCCTACAAAGAAAAACAATCATACAATCAGGAGAAAACAACAGTTACTGCAGATGCACAAGCGCAAACACAAGCTTTCTACTGGTAATGAAATAGAAGCCTGTGAGGTAAAGACTTCCAAAAACTCTTCAATTTTTCATTATTACAGACAAAAACTTGTTTTCCTCAAACCATCTGCAGAGCATGTGACCTTCCAAATACTCTACTCCCTTTTCATAATTTTTCAAAGTTACACAGTGTTTCTCTGGATGGCTTCACTGCAAACCGAATCATGTTTACAACCTGCCAGCTTGTGTGGGTGTTTACAAACTGTTTTCTCCTTGTGCGGGATGTCACTCATGTGATGTGCCTTCTTTATCTAAGCAATGTGTGCATATAAATGATATGGAGATCAGATGATCTTAGAGCTTTATTGTGCATTTTGCAGTATGTATCCTTGTTTTGGCTGCACTGCATGTGGCTCAGAAAAATGTTTTAAAGGATTGCTTGTTGATGTTATAGTAGATTTGGAGCCATAAGTCTGTAATTTGTACAATGCTGTGAGCCAGCACTGCATAATCTGATTGTAACAGCAAGACTTCTTCATCTCTGTATGCCACTGTGTGCGACTGTGTCCAGCCTGTGTGTTTATTTGTGTGTATGTGTGTGAGTCTGTGTGCAGGGGCAAAATGTCAGTCAGCGTTGTGTGCTTCACAGGGGACTATTTTCTCCATGAGCAGCTTCGTCCTCGATGAAAAACACTAAGCAATCTCTGCTCTGTAAACTGAAGAACACAAAAGAGGAACACTTCGACTTCACAGAGCTTTGCACAGCAGCACGCCACTGGGAAGGTCACAAAAAATACATACAGCGGAGCCACACCACCTGCATATAAACGAACCATGCTTCACTGCAGACACAGATTTTTGATTACCAGCTTCAAAATGTCATTTGTTAAATAAATAATTTGTTTTGCTGTCAAATGTTAACACATTATACAGGTATTTTCTTCTGAGAACCCACCAAACAGACATACCAAAATATGTGATTTCCGATTTTCATGGTTGACAGATAATTTGCCTGAAAAAAGATGTACAAAAATATGCCCAACAACAAATGGAAGAAACAGATTTTTGCTGCTTGAAAGCTCCTGCCTTTTCCTGCTTCTGTCTTTGCAGTATGCACTCACTGAAGATTCATGTTTTAGTTTCCCAATGAACATGCAAAGTATCAGTCACCAAGATATACCTACTATAGGTAACATCAGAATACTCAGTTAGTCTCATCCATAGCTTCTTGTATATGCTTCCTTTTTATCCTATAGGCACAATGGTGAGTATTGAGCTAATGAGATTTTGGAACCTCCTCTTTAAAAAGTCACACCAGTAACAGCAGTGCTATTTAGTTAATGCTCATGATGCTCGATATTGCAAAATAATCATCTGTAATGGGGCTTAGTAAATGCCAATGACCACTTGGAAACGACAAAAGGATGGAAAAATAGCCTCAGATTCATAGTGCCATAACTGTCTCAATTACAGTGCCTCCTAAAAATCTTATAGGAAGCGCTCAGGTCTCTTTCACTGAACCACTTACACTGCATCATTCTGGACATGGAACAATAGCTGAGGCTAGTTTCTGCTATTCTGCTTCTCCCTTTCCCCTGCAGGTGCTTACATATCGACAAGCCCATCATGCTACCAAGCTTCTTATTGACCCGCAGTCCTCTGTGCACACCCGAGTGTGCAAGTGTGCTTTGGATATGTCGCATTGTAACTTCCTGCCTTATTTACTGCTTACTGAACCAAATATCCAAACAAATGCACTGTATGCATGTATTTATATGTACACAGATACATGTGTACAACTGTGTGATCATACTGTGTCTCATCGACAGCAAAGAGTATATGAAAATTTCTGTCCCGATTTTCAATGAAACTTTGTGGAACACTTTCGATATCATCGTGAGACAGGGTCATTTGAATATGGCAGCATACATGCCACGCATCTAAAAAAAAATAATAACAATAAAAATAATAAATTGCATTTATATAGCACTTATCTAGATGCTTAAAGTGCTCCCCAGTGAAGGGGATCTCACAACCAGTATATAGCAACCACATGGGTGATGCATGGCAGCCATTATGCACCAGAACACTCACCACATACCAGCTTGAGGTGGAGAGTGAGGTGATTGAATAAGCCAGTGACATCAGGAGATGATTAAGGGGGCAGGTTGGGAATTTCGCCAGGGCACCGGGGACACCCGACTGTCTGTGACAAGTGCCATGGGATCTTTTATGACCACAGTGAATCAGAACCTTGGTTTAACATCTCATCCGAAGTACGGCATGTCCTGCAGCACAGTGTCCCCTTCACTGCACTGAGGCATGATAGATTTTTTGGTCAGAGGAAAGATCGCCACCTGCTGACCACAACCAAACCACTTCCAAAAGTAATTAAGTTTTCCCAGGAGGTTTCCTATCCAAGTACTAACCAAGTCAACACCTGCTTAGCTTCAGTGATACCAGAGGCAGGGCAACCATTTGTCTGGCTGCTGGCCAGTAGATGGTAGCAGAGTTCAGTGGAGTCTAAACATAGTCAATAGTAGAAATACTCTCCATATCACAATCACAATTACTGCATACCAGAAATCCAAAGCATAAACTTTAAGGTGTTTTCGGACCGCAGGAACCATTTCATAGTTCTACTAACCTCCAGTTTTGTTGCATCTGCACCACAAGGTAACCGCTAAGATTGCAGTTCTTAGAACTATGTTTTTAGGAATTCTCTGGCTCCAGCTTCAGAGTGGCTACTTTTGCAACACATGAGGAACTATAGTCAAATTTTAAAAAACTTGACAGCTGTACTAACAAGATGACACAAAACACAAACCAGACCCAACGTGACCCTCATTGTTTTGTAGCTATATCTTCTCCGAGATTAAATGACGTTAAGCACGAGATTCATCATACATTATCACCACATACCAGGTAAACCGTGGAGGAGTTATGCAGTAACCTTCATTTGTTGCTGTTGTAAATAGTTACGTCGTAAGTTGAGTAGAAGTGACGTTAATATACCCGCTGCCAGCCAGTTAACGTAGCTTTCATAGGGGGTTCCTATTGGCGGTGCGAATGTCAACAGAAACAAAAACCCTTAAAGGTGTTTAGTTCCTCAGGAACTCATCAGTGGACAGTTCAGCTCAAAATGCCTTTAGCCATGTATACTTGATAGAGAAGCTGTGGTGATGGAGCAGTTAGTGGCTTAATGGAAGAATTGGGACAACTGCAATGTTGCTTTTTTGTCAAATGAGGGCGAGGCAATGGAAAGGAAATTTATTTTCATACATAAATGTAATGTTTGTGAAATATTTCCAATTAAGAAGATTGGAATAAATTTACAGCTAAGAAGATGAGGCTTTAGCTCGACACAACAACAACAAAGTTGGAAAAAATATATCCAGTAATTGTGAATATGTCTGCAGATTTGTATAAAGGAGGCGACTGTTGGCCTTGACACAAGTCTGCATATTCCAAGTGCCCATTTAGTTTTTTTTTTTTTTATGTTGCATTCTGTGTCCTCCATCAAAGAGGAAAAAGCTGAAATGGTGCTGGTTGTGTTATCTCTAATCACCAGGAGAGAGCAGTGATAAAATAAGCTGGCCATTTAAATCAGTCAAGACGAGAGACTCTATCTGTGCTGATATGCTGGAGATGAGTGGGGCTGACATGGCGCCAGTCTATTGCTTTAACCTCTAATATGCAACATGAGGCATAATTCACTTCACTGTCAGGATTAAAGAGAAAAAACAACAATGTGAAAAATTTAGAAGAGATGAGAAGAGAATGAAATCTTTAAAAAAAAAACAACAAAAAATAGGAAGCTGAAGAGGAGAAATTAAATAAAGTGAGATCATTCCTCTATCAACATGAAATCACTCAGGGAAAAACTGAGTAAGAGAGGTTTGCCATGAAAAAGAAAGCTTTTATATACTGTACACAATGCCAATATATAGCTTTTGAATGCAGTGAATTATCTTGTAGGAAAGACTTGGATCAGGACAAAAAACAGCGGGCAGAATTCTCCATCTTCTCCTCTATAATTGTTACATTGCTCATTGCATGCAGAGACGGCCTCAAAAGTCTGAAGCTGAACATATGACAGTGAGAGGGATGAAAACGTGCCAGTTTTCACAGAACTGTGAATTTCTCATTTTGCTTTCAACTCATCACATCCACTTACACAGTGAAAATCATTTTTTTTGGCTTCACCTCATGAACTGAGAGCAGCACAGAGCAGATCCTGAAGGTGACGTGCATTTCAATGAACCGCATGGCTATAAAGCTGCTAACATTTGTTGCATATTGTTTTTATGACAGATTGGAGCACATGAGAGGGAATAAATTGAGGATATGAGGGAATATCATTCACTTTTCATCCAATTATTTGAGGCTCTCAGGAGGATTTACTTTTGCCCGTGTGGCAGCAGGAAAAATCTTAAGTGGGTTCTACCACTTTAATGCTTTTCTGTGAATACACGCTCTTGTGATAAAAGGCAATTTGCACATAATTACAGCTGATAGTACAGTAAAACAGCACAACTGTGTTGCATAATTATACAGTTGCTGTGGTTTACCTATCGATGGCAGACTTCCCCTACCAGTCTAATACCATTTCACACACTGCTAACTGAATACAATAATAGCAGCTTGAAGTAATTTGTTAATTGTATTGATGTTGACTGAAGACTGAATAAATTTCAGCATCAACAGGTGTCTGGCACTGCTTAGAGTGATTTGTGGAACTGAATATAAAATACCTAATTATCACTTTAAGATTGGTAATTATCTAAAGAAAGCACAGATCCAACAAAAAATCATTAATGGAAATCTAAAGATACTACAGTAAAACATATGTTTTGGCATACGGCTTTTTCTGCTTTTGAAAATACCAACAGTGATGTTACTGCTAGCTGCTGCTCACAATGCTGTTATTCATTGTCCCTCAGGTGAAATACAAGCAGGCAGGGGATGTTGCAAAGCCCTATAGAAGGCAGAACATTTCTAGAAATCTCAGTGCCTGGCAAATTATTCACTGGATCAACAGCCCCATCAACCCCCTGCAGATCTATTGTTGGCCAGAGACAAGCACACTTTAGAGACTATTTTCCATTTCTGCTTCATGAGCCAGGGAGAAATAACGTTGAGCTACAGGATGAATACAACAGCTATGAATGGCTGCAGTTTGGGCACAAGGAGTTCTTATGACCTCCTGCCAGATACATCAATGATCACTGGTTGAAGGAGTGATAATGGCTAATTTAGAAAAAAATAAAAAATGTGTCAACCAACATCATCCAATTCTGGTGGCCTAATTACAGCCAAGTGCCACCATCTTTGACTTTGTGTGGACACCAGAGGAGCAAATGTGAACCAGCTGCCAGCGCTGGCTAGGTTTTGGGGGTTATGGACTCTGAGCTGATTAGCTGTACTTGGGCTAGCTTTGAGCCAGTGTTGGCAACTAGAGTTGGAGGATGTACTTTGCTGTTTCTGGTGGTTTTCTGTAAATCTGGCAGGGATCTCGCTACCGGACATGCCAGATTTAGGCTGCTGGTGACAAAGCTATTTTAGATATGTGGCAGAAAACTGAAACATTTATGAGATTAGCAACAAAATCGCCAATTCTATACTGATAATGGCATTGTAGGAGACTACAGGACACAACACTGAATTTGTCTTTCAAATGTTAATGTTGAGGCTGTTTTTTCACTTCCTCTATTTCAAAAGCTAAAGACATAACCACATGTTTCAGGCAGTCATGCCCTTATTTCCAGCTCAGGTGGAGCAATGTAGAAATGCCATAATGTGGCATGTAAATGGTACTATGTACTATTTACTTTAGTTTAACATAAAATGTATTTTAAAGCATTTTTTTAAATCAGAAAATTGGAAGAAGACAATTCAGAGTTGCATCATTCAAACTCCATGCACAACATCAAGCAAACTTATAGTCTTATAGTCTACAGGCTTTTGCTATAGAAATGTACCATCAAGGACTATAAATTTTTTCTTGAATAATATAATAATTCCAACACCGTTACAGTGGACACACTGGAAAGATAACTACTGCAGAGTGCTGGGCTAGCAGGAACAATTACATTCAAATCAACTGACTTTTCTCTATGAAGAGCTTCATGTAAGCGGGAAGTCATTAGCAATATCTGCTTAGAGACGAGCTGACACATCAATAAGAGTAAACTGGGAAAGCAAAACAACAACAACAGCATCGATCACTCAGCGGCAGCACAGGGTGGTGGAGAAAACTCACAGTAGCCATCCAGGAAATAGTATTTCAGTCTTCATTACAGTTTCTAACCAGAAAGACGCCTCATCTAAGAGCCATCAGACTGGGGAGAAAATGGACTGAATGCAGATAAACGATGATGGAAAGGGAGGAATGCATGGCTGAAAAATGCGGAGAAAGGGTTTGCGGGAGAAGAGAGTGGAGAGGACAGGAGTGGGGAGGATGGGAGATGAAATGAAAGGAAAAGATACAGGGGAGATGAGAGGGGCACAAAATGAAGATTGCTCTGAGGGGTGGTTGAGGTCGGCAGATGCAGCATGTGCAATCACTGTTCCACTCCACCTAAAAAACACAGTGCAACATGACATCACAGCACACTGCAGAGTCAACTCTGTAATGGTACGGCTTCTCTGGATGGCAGAGCAACATGAGGTCCCAAACATGCTGAATGTACATATAAACATCCAATTACAGGGACACAAAGAGGAGAGGTGAATGAATTTGAGTCTGTTTTCTCACAGTAAATGGTTCTGCCAAGTAGTGGGCAGACACACAGACAGAAATGCCAGGTAATGAACAAGAGCACTGAATGTATTTGACATCCTATTATCTGATCTTGCTGTCCCCTTCTGCCTCTAATGATTTTGAGATACAAGTGCCCACGTGTTCTCTGTTCACCTGGCTGCATGCTCTCAGCTCAAAACAGTGCAAACAATGCATGTTTGCATGTGAATAGCTCCACTGTTTACTTGCATCATGCCATGCCCACACGTAAGACTGCTGGTGAATATAAAGGCGTATGCACGATTCTGCGTGAGTGTAAACAAGGCACTACCCTCTGTGCATCTCTTCCTAGCCAATGCCAGTTGCCTCATTATGATGAATTGGCTGCATGATTTCAGTTAGGCTGAGTGGTGATTAAATCTTCATTACTGCTTCTGGTCAGTCCTGCTCTACATAGATTGCCAAGAAACTCAATTTCTCTTCATTTTCGCAAGAAGTCCCTGACTGAATCAGGGCATTCACAGCCACAAACAGATCACAGCAAAGAGAAGAACGCACAAATAATGCTCCCAATCTCTGACTTCAGCTCTGCAACAATCCCAGATCACACACATTTGTCAGTTAAGACTCCGCAGTCAGCTCATAAAGCATGTGTAGTGCAAAATGTCTAAATGTAACCACAGATCAAACAGACTACGATAATCACGGGGAAAGTGGAGGTAGCATATAATGTTAATGGAAAGAACATAAACATTTTATTTATTCTAACCCTCAGTTCATGACAGCAATCTATCAGTGATGCTACGTGTGGTTAAAATGAAAGATGACACTCCAGTAGAGGGCACCCTCATACCTGACACCTTATTATCAAACGTTAGATGCTCATTTTCAGTCCTTCCAATAAATTAATTGCATTCACCTGACAACTCAGAAAAATGAGGAAAAAACAGCAGGTCTTTCGAATCCTGAGGATCAAGATTGACAACCAGCTCTAAAAAATTTGCACATGCAGAAACAATAGGCCGTTGGAGGATGTTTTGTGAAGTGTATATTCCTATTAGGCAATTCAAAGCACCTTCAGGATTTCTGATAGAAGTGGTACTAGCGGTGTCCTGCAGATTCTCTCTGTTAGTAAATCAGCCACAGTTGTATAAACTGGATAATTAAGTATTTAGAGAAGAACTGAAAGCTGCAGGACACCACTTCTCAAAGACTCGAATTGAGTGTTTAAGCTTAAGAGATTGCAGGGGGGCCTTTAGAGAAAGAGAAATGGTTTAATTTACCTTTTATTTTCTCCTCACACAGTGACAACATCTATGAAAAGCTATTTTCATTAGTAGTTTCACAATACCTGCTGTCTCGTCAACACCTATGAAATGGACAGTTGTGCAAGTCTGAGTAAAATCACATTAACTACGAAAATCTATTGTCTACAGAAGCTGTAATTGACTGGCCTGGAGTCTAATGCATACAATTTATATCCAGGACATTGCAACTGCTCGGCAAACCATAAAAATGTTACATAAAAAATCAAGATGAAATCACCTTGTAAGTCCCAGTAGGCGTTCTTAACAGGCAGGTGGATTAGATGTATATAGAAATAAAATGGTGACTGACCCGTTTCACATCTTTTCCAAACGTCTCACTGTAGCTAGTTCCAAGAATCTCAAACTGCACATGGGAATTAGAGCCCTCAGCACGGAAGTCCATCAGTCCTGTGAGTCCACTGATCCGCCCCTGCAGCAGAAAACAGTTAGAGTGTGAGATGTCAGGAGAGTTGGTAGATATGCTGGTGTTTTTATAATTTCACTTTCATTACTATTCTGGAGGTGTAGACAACGAAAAAGTTCTGCAAGCATTAATTATAACCCTGATTCCAGTTAAGTTGGGATGATGCGTAAAACATAAATAAAACAGATGAGATCATCTCTTTATACTTTTTGGACATATATTCAATAAAAACAGTACAAAGACAATGTATTTGAAATTCTAGCTCATTGGCCTCATTGGATTTGTAAATATGTTCTTATCTGAATTTGATGCTAGCAACACATTTCACAAGTAAAGTTATGGAATCACCTGTAACAAATGCAGATTCATCAGTAACTGGTGAAAGTATCATGATTAGAAATGAAAGGAGCATCCTCAAAAGGTTTAGTCACTCACAACCACTTTAACACATGACAATACAAATGATATAACTAACCCGGAGCTCATAAACACTGTAAAATCTTTGTCGTGAAACACAGTTTGCTTCGAACGAGCGCATATTTATATTTTACAGAGATTCTCAACTTTTTTGAAATGGGGTTGTAATATACAACTCTTTGGCAAAAAGAGATCTATAGATTAACCAAACCATCAAATAAAATTTGTCAAATGTTGGACATATTTGAGACTGTCTTTCAGCTGATGCAGCCAAGACCTTTGTGCACATCATGGTCTTTTTCCCACATGTCACATTGGGGCAAGTTGGGGAATAGAAATTCAACCTTTACAGTCTCTGAATAAACAAACCTTAAAAATTTTGGACAAAAAAACAAAACAAAACAAAACAATATGATATCGTCACTGTAGGATACTGGAGGAGCAGCATCTACTGAGTTTTTGAGAATTTTAGATTATTTTCTAAATAAATTCACATTTCTACGTCATATAACTTTGTTGGAATAAAAAATGACAGTGGTGCCGGTCCCCAACTTTTCCTAAAACTGTATTTTTATTTAAAATGTTATTTATACAATTCACACTAAAGGCAAAGACAGTGTGATTCTTTCTACCAATTTTGGCCACTGGCGGTCATAGAGACCAATTAGATTTTGCCACAGTTAAGTAGAAGCACTTTCACATGGTAGCAGCTGCATCTCAGCTGCTTGGCAACATTGTTGTCTCGGTCAACAGTAAAACTTTGAGAGTGGCCACGAGTTCAATTTACAGAAGCAATTTTTGTCCCTCAGCAGTGCATCAAATGGCAACATAAATGGTGAATATTGTACATGGTCCCTTTACGAAAATAAATAAATAAAAAACAAAAAAATAAATTTTATATCACAATCTAGTGAAAGTAAAAGTTTGCATAGATGTGCTTAACTTTTCTTGTGAATATGTATGAGAAGATACATAAACACATGAACTTCTAAAGCTGAGCTGAACTTTCGGTGGCATATAATCATCAAGAGGAAGTTTTCTCTGTTGTTTGTAAACAGTATGAAGTTCACAAAGAGAATTTTGATCATTTCAGACAAGTGATGTTTTTTTGTTGAAACATTCTGGTGCCTTCTTGAAATAAGTATAAAGTGTAACAGGAATCTGTTGTAATTTTAGCTGGTTTTCATTTTGCTTTAAATGATCCAAACACAACAACATGATAAAACAGTCCTTTTTGTTGCTCTTCATGCCCTACTTGGTCATCTAATGTCACACTTGAGACTAAACCAGCGTGATTCTCTGCAACAATAGAAAATTCAATTCTGAACCAGATTGAAAAAGATAAAATCAAGCCACTCTCTAGGATTTGTGGCCTAATTTCAAAGAGAGAACTGAGCAGGTTAGACGAGCATAAATAGATAAAAGGGCAAGACTCATTTTGAAGCCAAAGCTGGAGATAACATTTTAGATTCAGCTTCCTTGAGGGTAATATTTAAAACAAGTGAATTTGAATCTGATGGAAGTTTCCAGTAGGTATTATGGATGTCCAGTTCACCAACTTTAAACTTGCCAATGTTTCTCATAAATTCTTTTGACGTTCATTACTATATGTAACAATAATCCTCCATAATGGAATAATGCACTTATCATTCAGCATTTCCTACAAGCAACAGGCTTTGTTAAACAGGAATAAATGGTAAATTTAATCTCAAATACCTTATGAATGGTGTCCAGCATCGACCATCCTCCATTCCATGGCTTGGTGGACTTCCTCATGCAGTTCAGGCTTGCCATACTGTGCCACTTCCTGTCCTCCAATTTCCTGTAGAAGGCGTTGGCCAGCATTAAAACGCTGTCGTAAAGGTAGAGGTTGGACACCTGTTGGGGGAGAACAAACACATTTTAATAAAAGCATTCTGTGATTTTGTTGTTGCCGTTGTTTGTGCCTTTGCAATACAGAACACAACTCTAATAACCTGGATACAGAACTCAGAAAAATATTGGTTTTTGGGACTCCAAAAAATATTACACAGTGTCACAGTGATCCTGCGTGAATGAAACAGTGATACAAAAGCACTTGTCATTGAATCTGGTTAAAAAAACATTCTCAGTGGGGAATGAAAGCTTGTCTCCACGCTTGGAGTGAGAATGGAAAGCACAGGGACATCTGACGTGCAGTTTTGTTTTTTGTTTGACGGTGTTATAGCTGCTGTTTGGTGTGGAGATGAAGACCCAGAAGCAACTCTGACACAGACACATGTTAACTCTTGAAAGAAAAGTTTTTTGGTGAGCACTGATGTTGATTCAATACCACCTGCAGCAGGTGAAAAGATATGCATGATACAACACTAATAAAGAGTACAGTGTTGTGATCTGAAATCAAGAGTAGAGACAAAACAAAACAAAAAAAATACTTCGGGTTCAATCATTTCAAGTAAGCCCAACTGTCTCCTTTAAACTGCAGTGCAGCCTGTCGGGAGTCATGACTGCTCCCGCCTGTCTTACTGTGACAGGGGATTTGATAAATCATCCGGGTCAAGTCAAGTCGAGTCAAATCCTCCCACAGCAGAAGACCCATTGAAGCAATACTCGCTGCCACTCCAGGCTTTCAGCTCTTGACACCTTTAGACTTCAGTCTAGGCCTCTCTGTAGTGAGACATCATATGAGTCAAGTTCATTCGCCTCAAGGTCACTCAGTCAGAAGTCAAGTAGCTGCAGATATCTGAGGTTGCAACACAGCTGATGGGTTGTGCACGAGATTAGCACAGGAAAGCTCTGCGATCTCCCCCAATGCTTAACTATTCTGATAAATTCTTAAACTGTCATTAGCTGATATTTAACCCTCTTTAATGTGAATTATTGAGAGCTGTGGGTGCACACACACCACATGGTTTTGCCATCTGTCCGGAGTATGGATGAAAAGGAAAATAAACGTTCCAACAGCGTCACAGGGAGCACAGTCATTGCACTCCAGATGGATTAAAGGAAAAAAAAAGTTTAAGAGGTGCAAGGAGGTTCTTTTTACTAAGTGTAGCATGTATTAATAGACGCAGTGAGCAAGGCTACTACAAAAACCAAAGAAGGGCATAAAATCATTAGGCTGGGCTAACAGTGCAGGAGTTTTAAAATCCTAACCGATTCTGAAATCAGGTTGCATCACACAAAAAGAATCTTAGTTTAAACAATTTTTATTGATTTTTAACCCTGAATAAACAGAAAAAACAAACACCAACAACAACAACAAATGTAACAGAGTGTAAAAGGGGTAAAAGTCTCACTTCAGTACAGGTATCCTAATCTTTAAGAGTATATCTGATCTTCTCAAGTGTGAGAAAGTGCATTGTGTCTCTTATCCATCTTGGAAAGTTCAGAGGATAGTTTTTCTTCCAGGATAGAAGAATGAGTCGTCTTGCAATCAGGGAGGTAAATGCTATAATTGCCCCAGCT
>JAQLOL010000003.1:19856346-19869071 GCA_029783665.1 Naso thynnoides
TAGGGAAGCGTCATTGTTTCTTAAAGAGAGTACTGTGTTCGAGTCATTCCTGTGTCATCGTTTGATCAATCCTGGGCCCGTAGTCGATCTTAGGACTTCTGTTTCCCTGGCCATTGAGACTAGATATTATCCCCTTGGCTATTCTCTTTCCTCCTTAAAAGGGTTACATGTTGGTTTCAAGAAAGAGGTTTGAGAAGAGATGTGGTGTACAAATTGTTCATCAGCTAATAGGAGAGGGTTGAGTCTCCAACTGCGGGAGGGTCTGTCTGAAACAGTCGGGTAGCATGACATGAAAGGAGACAGCATCATGATCTGATATAGTGATGCTATAGTATGAGCAACAAGTAACAAGTGAGGGATTGGGGTTTGTTGGATGAACTATCCAATAACGTGTTGAGTACACAATCAAAATCACCCCCCTATTATCAAATTGTAATTGTTATTGCTGGGTACAGAACAATTTGTCAAAGAAGCTGGCATCATCATAATTTGGGGCATAGATGTTGACCATAATGACAAGACTGGCAAACAGCTGACCTGAAACAATGACAAATCTCCCGGTCGTGTCGGTGATCACCTCCTTAGCTTTAAATGGGATGTCCTTATGTATAATAAAAAGAATCTTCACAGATTCCTTTATCTATAATCACAAACATGCACACTCTACAAGATTTAAAAATAATAGTGCATCACACACTACAGGATATTGCTATTGTTTTTTCCCCCCTTTTTGTTATTTGCCTCCCTCCTGAGTTCCAGACAAGAAGATAGATACCATTCTTTTGACCGTGTGCAGTAACAAGAAAAAAGATGGCAGAGCTCACCCACTGCTAATTAGCTTAGTTCAAATACTGGTAGTCAGTGGGAAGTGTTAGCCTACCTCCACTTTAAATCATACGATATATTAACCACATTCTCATTCTGAGACTCAAATGAGCACTTAATGTAATTTTAGAATCAAATGTTTACCGGATGTAAACCGCAGGGTGCATGAGCACCAGTAAACAGCAGCAGAAAAAGAAGGAATACATTAATCTGAGTCTCAAAACAACATAACGTGATAATTGTCACAACAAACACACAGGACTGTTAAGAGCTGTTGGAAAGTTTATCTGATAGCTTAAGATAGATACTTTAATAATCCTCGTAAGGAAATTTCAATGTCTATTGTAGCATGATACATAAAACACAGTAGCTTAAAAAGCTAGCAGGATAAAAGGCAGGCTAAACAAACAAACAAAAAAAACAATAACAAACCAGAGCATAGAGAAATAAATTTAAAATTTAGTTAAAAAGTGCTAGCTTGCCTCCACAGGCTAGCATTTCCCACTTACCATCAGTATTTAAGTTAAACCAATACCACGGTTAGTCTGTCTCTTCCTTGTTGCTGCACGCACAGTCAAAAGAATGGTCTTTATCTTCTTGTCTCGAACTCAGGAGGAAGGCAAATAACAAGGAAAAAAAAAAGGTTGCCTCATCCCTTTAAGATTATCATGCTGGGCAGAGCAACGCAGCGCCCCAATTGATTTAATCTCACACGATCACATGCTGAAGCACATGTAAATAATGGTGGCCGTTAAACTTGCAATGGTCATGTTTTGTGCCCCGAAAACAAAACAAAACAAAAAAAACTGAAGGAAAACACACAAGCCCGCACAACAGGTTGTTTCTTTGCGGACATTATGTCAAAAGTCCTTTTCTTCTTTCTTTTCTCCCTTCCCTATCTCGGCTATTTTGGCAGCTCACCAACTCAGGATCAATTTAATGATGTAATAAGAAATTTAGATCCTAAATATTAAACATGTTTGATTTTTTTCGGTGTGACTCTGATTTGTCTCGGAGCAGATCGGGAACCCTCACGCTACAGGATCATCTGGTGAGATAACCGTTATGGACATCCTCAAAGCAGGAGTGCATCCACAATTGTTCAGAGGGGCATGTTGAACCTGAAATCACCTCGATTATCCTGTAGTGTGAGTCAAGCTTAAGACAGATAAAAATGTGATGATACAAAAAGGTGTATCTTCTTTTATCCGCACTCATTGTCATACTGAATTTACCTACAGTTGGGTTCCTGTTGACAAGAGCATGATCTGTTGTATAGCATACAGGACTTCTCACAATGGAAGCCTCGTTAAGCTTGTGATATCTCAGTAGTTTAAAATACATAATATATATATATATATATATATATATATATATATATTTACGCACCTACATCTTTGGTATATTTACATAAGTGACTTTGCACATTAATGAAAAACAAGCTCTTATCAACTTCAAACAATATTTCACTTTGTTCTGCCAGCTATTCCCCAATCACACTCATTTATATTCATCGACATTCATGTCCCTCATAATTACCTTATCTAGGGAGCTGAATCTATATTCAGCTGCATACATAATCAGTTAATATTTGCCTTCATGGGGCACTTGGCAGATGCTTAGCTATACTGTCCTACCCCATGGCTGAAAAACGTGTGTGATCAAGCAGGAATTATGCTCAGAACAGCTTACAGCACATGTAATGCGAAGGAAAAAAAAAAGAGAGACCACTTTATGCTTGTTTTGCGGTTTGTTTTGTCTGTTTTCTGGCTGATAACAGTGACCCTCCAGCTGATCCTGCACAAATGGTAGGAACATTTGTTCTTAAAGCACAAAGTCGCTATACTATAAATGCTGGCAACAAAAGGGATATAAAACAAGTAGGAAAAAAAAGAAACTTTGCTACTCGTCAAATGTTCAGTACAGCCTCATCCATCATGCTGTTTCCGTGCTGTGCATTCAGCATCCTCAAACCTCAGATTCTCCTGTGAAAGCAGCTTATGTTTGGATTTTTGACTCTTTGCACATGTGAAGCATTTACACAGACAGTGGAGATTTACAGCTGGGTGAGATTTTTCTAAGAAAATTTGATACTTTAAAAAAAAAATCTGAAACATGTCACTATCTGACTATATCATTACCAACTGAATTTAAACTGACCACAGCCACTGTGACTGTGAAAGAGGGAGCCACCGACCTTTTACAGTCGTGGTACAAATCCACAGATGGTGAGCATTTGAAATGCAATGCTGGAATTTCGAATAACATCTGCCACATTTCAAGCTTATCTGCATGGTTCTTTTCCTGTCTGTTGTCAGAACACTTTGTATTATATCAAATATAACCATATTTAAAACAATATTTTGCTCTGTATTTGATTTAACATTTTTAACACTTTTAAATAAAATGTTCTCTACCTTTGACAAATTCATGAGGTTACCGTAAAATCTGGTGTATATGCACTTTTAATAACTTTTTTTCATCTTAAAAGTTGGTTGTGTCCTATATACCGGTATGACCAATATACCAGTATAAAATGCATAGTGAAGTATTTCACTGTGTTTTGGTATTTTACCCAAAAGATGGTACTATAATCAAACTAAAGTTTTGTCGCAGACATACATCGTCATGTCCACCATTGCAGCCGTGACTGTCATGGTCACAACCAAGCAGACTGAACTCAACTACCGTCTAGCAGGATTTCAAACCTGACGTGACGACAACAGACACTACTTGAAAAAGCTACACAGCTGCACAGAAACTGCACGTTGTGGACTTTGGATCGACTGCAAGCTAGTGAAACAAATGTTTTTGTTATTTTTGATTGTTTTTAATGCTGCACTTGACCAAGTTGGAGGGCCAAGACAGTGTTTTTCACTAATAACTTGCGAAAGAACCCCCTTTTTTTTCTCCTGGGAGGAACCCTAAAACAGACTGTGTCTTATATGCTGGTGCAACTTATATTCCAGTTTTTACAGTAATTATAAAAATCTGTGTTTTTAAAGGGAATCTTTTTGTGACAGATTCTACTTGAAGAGCCTTAATTGGTAAAGAAATCTTTGGTTGAAATGTTATGTGAAATATATAATATTACCTCTTGATGATTTAAAGAATTGTGAGAGGAATCTGTCAATATTTCAGCAGATTTTTCTCTTGAATTACTGCATTCCTTTTCAAACTTTCAGTGTGAGAAATATCCAGCTTAGGCATCCGTTGATTGTCTATGAGCATTTCCAGTCTGTTATGCCAAGGCCAGACTGCAAGATATTTTTGTCTGTTAAAATGTTCACTGTATCAGATTAGGCTAATAAAGAATCATAAAGTCTTGCCATGACATGACAGACTACATGTTGCGTCCAGATCAATCATTGTTTGTAGTTCATGACGTGCGACGTCACCGATAAGGAAGCACTTCCCACTGACTACCACTACTGACAAGCCATCTTGGGAGGTAAACGAAAAAAACAAACATGCTAGTCTTTCTGTCATGAGGTCGTGGGGCCTCCTAGATGCGGCATCAGTTGTTGTCCATGACACACTACGCGAGAAATGATTAATTGCTGCACCTGATGTTCATTCATTGTTTCCAAGCCTACCCGACGCTCTATGTCTTCCCGGTCGGGCTATTACCTCAGCATTAAAAAGAGTTTGTAAGATTTATTTGTTCATAAAGTAAAGATGGCATGAATGCAAGCTTAGTTTTAATATTTCAGGAGCTTAAATAGGAAACATATAAGCATTTTCTACCTCCAGGGACTGCAGATATCCTTCCTGTGGGTCACAGAGCAGTGAGGAGATGCGGTGATTGTTCCTCATACAGCGAACGTTGGTGTCTCTCCACAACGGGAAAATCTGACGAATGATGGTCATCCGACCCAGAGAGCTGTGAACCAGCTCCATGATGTCTGCATCACTCACCTCCTGAAGATGAAAAACACAGGACGAGTTTAGTTTATCAAGTTGTTTCCACATTAAGTGTAGTGGCTTTCTTTTAAAATCTTTTTCCGCCACAGTAGGGATCAACTGATATGCTGTTTCTGGTATAGTTCTCTGAGTCTAAATTTAAAAAGAAAAGAACTCAGAGGGATTTGAGTTGGCTGTTTCTGCTTCTTGAGCAAATAAAACATCTGAAAACACATCGAGGGACTACAGAGCAATAAGACAAAAGGCAAAGAGAGAAAGTGATGATAATTTAAACATGCCAAATAGGAACAACTGATGGGGACTGAGCTTTGAAATGCCAGCTTGTGTCAACGGTGTCCTTGTTTTGAGGCCAAAAGACAAACATTTAAAATTGTTGTTAATTATAAAGTCTAGGAGAAAATCCATCACTCATTTAATTTTGTATGTTGTTATTCACATTGCAGACATTTCAAGTATATCACTGAAAAAAATGGTGCAGGTGACCCCCGGCCCTTTTGTGTGTGTGTGTGTGTGTGTGTATGCGTGTAGGGTTGGATCAATTTTCATGACACATTTAGCTGCCTGCTGGTCTAGATGGTGGTCAGTGAGGCAGACAGTGAGTCTCCTGTGGAACGCAGGGTTCATATACGACCTGACAATAAAGCAGTGAGGTTACTGTGTCAGTCAAAGCTGCAGCAGTTGATATAATCCTTAACCACATGGGCCTGCATCAGCGCTCCCCATCTGCTTTCCTGATCAGATATTTTGATCTTTAGCTTTTGCATCGACCCTCTCTGTTTTTCCTGCTGGTCTCTGTCCTCCCTCAGTGTTCATCTCTCCTGGTTTCTCTTTTTGTTTAAGGCTTTTCGGCTGTCATTCTAATTATCTTACCATCACTCTCACTTTGTCTTACTTGTCTACTTTATTTCAGATGACAGTCAATTCTGCTGTTGTACAATCTACATTTTTCCTAAAGCACTAATAAAGAAAGCTGAACTGATTATATGGAATACTCCCAGATCTTTTATGTGCACAGCCTGAGCAGAATGGTCCACAGGTGATTCTATCTCGACTAGTTTTCTCCTATGACTCCTTCTCTGACTCTTCACAGGCAGTCAGGTGGAAAGTATAAATATTCATGAGTTGCCGTGACACATTAATCAGATGAATTATGCTGCATGGTTCACAGAGCCAAACCCTCACGTCCAAGCTAATAACTTCCAGCGCCACCCAGTCCAAATGCTTCGTCACCATCGGGGGACATTTGTGTCGTATCCGGATGCAGCGTGGCACTGACCAATGGGACATGGCTGACAAATTGAGTGCCCTTTGACCTCCTTTTGAGGAGAAAGTACAGATAATTAAGTTGCAGTTTTGACAACACTATGATGCACTTCACTTGTACGACATTCACACAAAATGACCCATTAGGACAACAAAGGAGTCTTACAGCTGCTAGTCTGAACATAAGCATATAATCATAGCTCCTCTATCCACCACTTAGAAGCTATCCAGTTGTTTCTGGCAAACAGGACCAGACCCCTATTTTAATGAACAGGGAGGGAGCCATAACTTCACTTTTACTGCTCATTGGGACATAAAAACTACATGTGAAGAATCTACAGTGAAGTCTGATGAAAATGGCTCAAAAAATCTGGTGACTTTGCCCAAAAATAAGATTTAAAATGTCTTTTTCCCTCCACTCTACTACACTACACAAGCACATGGTTTTCAAACAGCAACTTATGCTCACTCCAGAATGCCAACTCAATTGGCTGGATATGTTTTACCCAATAAAGCACACTGTTGGCTTTTCAAAACACTAATTTCCTCTGTTTTCTCTGATCATGTAAGACCAATTTTAAAAGATTTTTGTGCCTTCCTTTTGCAAAGACAGCTCAGTTTTACGAGAAACCCTAAACCCTCCATTTACAGCAGTGAAATCTTCAAGCTCCTGAAAAGTCACCCACTCAAATGTCTGAAAACAGCACGTCCATGTTTCAATGACAGTCGACAACCAAAATACATTAATCAAATCACATTCAGACAGATAGGCTAAATTATCCTCTTTGTGCAGCTCACTCGGTGTTATTAATCTTTCACTGGAAGTAAATAGAAAAATTAAGCGGTAATCACGACAGTGATTTAATTAGAAGTTAAGGTGCTTTTGAAGCTGCAGGCTGAAATGGGAAAGTACTGGGATGGGATGGGAGTAATGGGAGTCAGAGAGGAAGAACAAAGCACAGAGAGTATGACATTAATTTGAGTCGTTCTTGCCTATAAAACACATGTTTTTTTCATGTGCTTTCACCCCCAAAAAAAGGCAATAAGTCAAGCGGAAAATAGCATTACAGTTATGTTATTCTTCAGTATTATGGTTAAAGAACTGAATAGAGTGTGTCCTATGGTCCTTTTGCAAAGGAAAAACAAATTCAAATATCACAAACATCCCATCAAAAACATTTGTTGATTTGAATTTGACTCATTCAGGTTTCTATTTTTATATAAGCATTTACAATAAAATGAAGCTTTCCTTTGACAGATCAAATAAAAGGAATGATAACTCTCTGTAAGTTATACAAAATTCAAGGGTTACTCAAAAGCAGTGCATTATCCTATTCAGGTACCGCTGTTGTTTTGAAAATTGATCATTAAGTACTGCAGCCACAATCACACAACTGACTGAATATAGAAAGAGTACAGCGATGTTATTTTCTTGTTTTTCACAGAATGAGGACAGATGAAAGATAACTTGTGAAAAACAAGAACGAATTCGCAGCGGTTGCAACTAGCAATGAATGTCTCCCACAAGAATCTCCAGTCTACGACAAATGGTTAATGACTTATGGAAGGGGGCGGGGCTTAAGTGAAGGGGCAAGGCAAGCCATGACCAATCAAAGTGTATGTGTCTGAGTGTTTCTACAAAGTTTGGCCATGTTATTTGAATTGGTTTATCAGTTATGTACTTTTTTGTTACAGGCCATTCCCACTGCCACGCCCGCTTTTTGCCTGTTGACCAGTTTATCAGTTGTCCTTCGGCTTGTGCCCAAACTTTCCACTAAATCTTGTGCAAGTCTGTGAATCCAGTTCGAAAATATGTGCCTTGGTGCAATAGGCCAATCCCACTGGCGCACTGCCTATCTAATAGTAGGCTTTTTTACTAGATCAGGATATCTCAAATGCCACATAGGCTGGAATGATGTGTAAATAACAACAACAATTCTCTCACTTTACAGCAATCATCCCATTACACATCTCAGTGTTCAGAAATACAGTGCAGAGCTGTACCTATGGGCGTGTCTGTGTTTTTATTTCATCCTGAATGTGCCGTGAATCTCATTTAATGATAATGCTGTGAGTGATTTCAACAGCCCCTTAATAACTCCAATGATAGCAAATGACTGTAACTGTCGCAACATTAAGTTAGATGGTTGGTGAAGGGAGTCGCCTGTCTGGCCTCCTTCAGATTTATGAGCATGTGGTTGGATGTCTGTGGTCAGCACTTGGGTTTCTGCATGGATGCTCATCGTGGTTAATGGCATAAAAGATCATATCAGCAAAAACTCAGAGCTTTGATAAATGATAAATGCAAAGTTACGTGGTACTTTGATTAAGCATTAAGTTAATTGAAAAATGTAATATTTCTTTATCTTGTAAGTGGCCTCTACAGCAATCCACCATCTTGTCCCACAGTTTGGCGTGGCTGAGGTTGCGCCAGCAGAGGAGGGTTCCCATCTCAGTTACTTGATGGGCAGTTACCCAAGACATCAGTCATATCATGACTGTCCTCCTCGACTCTGTCTGTCACAGCAAGCACAGCCACCTAATCCATCAAACATTCTGGAGGTGTCACCGTTCCGCCTTTGAAGGGGAGAAAAACAACAACAAATCCCTCCAGAAAGTGCAATCCATCTGAGTCCACTAGACAGTGTCAGGCGCAGACAACCTTGTGTGCGCGAGCAGCTGCTTTAGTGGGTGGCTTAGGTCTGTCATCCCCATGTCCTCCTGCTTACACCAAATACTGCTGCATTTTAAATGTTCTCTGTTTTCCTAAAGATTATGTTGGTCATTTGTGTGTGGGATAAGTTCCATACCCTGAGAGGCCTCTGTCATGAACTGTGTGCTGCTCAAACCCACTCCTTTGGTTTTAAAAGGCATTAGTGTCGGCCTCAAACTAAAAAATGTTTGTGACAAAGTTTAGGCGGAAAGTTCACTGTTCTACTGAACTGAACCAAACTTACTGAACACATTGCAGTTTGAAAATGCTTTTTTTGGCTCTGAGGGGAGCTTAGTGAGGTCAGAGAAAGTCTTACTGAAACCCTATGAGTCTCTTTTGTCTCTGTCTCTTTCATAAGGACAGATTTTTTAAATTTCCCACAAATTTTCAGAACATGTGTGACATGTGCATGTGCACCATGCGCAACATGTGCAAATTCATTATTAAATGCAATACAGAATGTCTGAGAGTCTTACTGAATTATACTCTTTTATATTCTGATTTGTCACCTGTGTTGTCTAAAGACCAACATAAATTTCACTATAAATTGATACAGAAAAGACTCACATTGTTGCACAAAATTTCCCCAAAAGGACACAGAGTAAAGCGTTTAGGGATTAAATTTTTCAGACCCAGACCTCTCCTTAATATGTTGGATGGTAACCTAAACCCTTTATTATGAGTCCCCAAGCTATGTGTACGTCATGTGAAAATAAATTGCTGGATCAATATATTATCATGTGTAAAGTTTAAGACACCCTAAATGAAAATGTTTGTTATCACTTATGGCATCAATTTTATTCTTTATGTTCAGCTATAATTCTGTTACTCCTCACTGTTTGTTGACTTGTGATCATACTCACTCATCATTATCACTTTCCCTCCCTATCCATCTTACTTGGTGCTCAATTGCATCTCTAGCTTGACAGCTACATTTATTGTGCCACATGTTGCAGCTGGAGGCGGATTAGCAAAGCTGCCTGTCGAGAGACTTGAATGAAATGCAAGACCTCACTTTGCCTGTGTGGGGTGTATAATCTGGCAAGAGCCTTCGGGGCTGATGGGGCCAGTGACAGTGAACCTGAGGATCACCTGGTTAAAATTAACGTCACAGCTCAATCATGAGCAGGCAGCTGAGTTGGACGTAGGTTCTGCAGGTGCATGCAGAGACAAAAAGCACCATGAAAAGCTTGAGTTTCCCTGCATGATTTTGTGATAAAGCTGAAAGCCAGTGGTTAGGCTAACAGGATTTCCATTAGTGCAGGAAACCAATATTCAGTATACTGCAGCTGTGTAATAAGGTGTGACTCTAAAATTCATCATCAGCTCCTGCAAGAGGGCTGGTCTTCACGGTTAAAGTTTGTAAAATATACTAAAAAACATAGTAATTGAAACAAGAAAAATCTCATTCTAGCAATCACTGTGTCTGTCTGTTCAATCATGTGCTTAATAAAAAACCTTTTGCACAATCTTTATACCATCAGTCATATTTGGAAGGCCTAAGAAATCAAATCACAAGCTGTAATGGAAACAAACTAGCTTTGTGCTTTCCTCTGACTCTCTTTGCCTCCTTAGATAGAGAGAGCGATAGGGAACAAAATGGTGGATGAATCATTTTGTATTTCATTTAGATGATGTCTCTTGTTGATAAGAGTGTATAATTTATTAATTTAAAAGGCTCAATGAGAAACTAGAATAAGTGCCACCAGTTCAGCATCAAACCAAATACGAACTACAGTCACAATCTCCCCTTCTGTGTCTGAGGTATGGTGTTGAATAATGGCTGCAGGGACCTTTGACCTTTGACCAAGTTGTTGTTTGAAATTCCCTCAAAATTTTCCCGATATATCATGTTCACAAGAATGGCACACAGACAATGAGGAAACATAATGCCTCCAGCCATGACTGTCGCCTGTACAGAAGTGTAAAAATGCTTCTCAGTTAAGGCGGTCTGAGAGTTTTCATGTTATTTTTTTGTTCACGAGAGGAACTCTGGAGGACAATGTCTTTTGGAAACATGAGTGTCTGTTCTTTTTTTTTTAGCTGATTGTCAGTTTCATGGGCAGTTTTACCTTGGAATAAATGGAATAAAGAGAGTGACAGAGTTTTTTTTTTTTTTTTTAATCCAAAATAAATCAAATTTTAGGGAAAAACAGTCTCAAAAACCCCCACATTTTTATGGTCAAAAGAAATACTAAAGAGCAAAAGAGACAGAAAGAAAATAGAAAACACAAACAGAGAGAAAGAAAGACACCAAGAAAACAATGGGGATATAAGTTATTTCACATTTGACATGTTTTACCAGATGCATTATCCCACTTTAAATATGACACAGGAAAAATAACTACAGCAAGTCACATCACGTCAACCATTTAGGGACTGCCACAGAAATTAACTTGCAATTAGTTCATACTTTCCTAGACTCTGATGCAATTACAGCTAATGTCTTTGTGAAGGTCTGTGGTAATTGACTGGAAGGCATGCACAAGTTTGTGAGTGAAAACTGATTTAAATGAAGAATTACAACCCAAATGATAGCATCACATTTGAGACTGAGAAAGGCTTTTTGAGACGTCACTTTAACACTATAACCTCCGATGCTACACACATAAACTCAAGGTCTCATTAGTTGTTGATGATCTATGTTTTAGTGATTTTTATGCTGAAATGCAGAGTTAAAATTATTTAAAACATGAAATGTAGTTTTGTAAAAGCTCATTATTGTCTAAAATTAGGTCATTCAGGCAAACAGATAGCAGAGGGTTTTCGACACACTAAGCCTTAACATTTTTTGTGAACAGTATTTGAGCTACTGAAATGTTGCATGGTGAATTCCCAACTAAAACATAAAAAACAACTATTTAATTCTTATTTGTGAATTCTCTGGCCAATATGTTTATCTTAAAAAAAAAAAAATCTGCACGGTAGCAACTTCTGCTTTTGCTACAGAACTTCAGAATCTTAACTATTTCTGTATACATTGTCCTAACAACAGGGTTAATGCACACCTCAGTCATTCTCTATGGATTATGAATCAATGCACGTTTTGGATTTTAAGCCTAGGCTTATATTTTAACTAAACACACAGACACTTGAGTCATATGTTGGTAAGACAGGGAGCTTCTCATAGCAATACTAATATTCCAGCTAAATCAGCTGGGACAAGCTTTTATCTACCATCTTTCATGCACTCCTTCTAGTATCAGGCCAATTATATGTCTCCCCCCTTATCTCCAAATTACTTTGACTCAATGGAAATGCATCTCTGAGTCCACTGCTCTGCATTCGCCTGAATGTTGTGCTGCCACAACCGCACGAGGTCAATGTCAGACACACATGCACCGGTACAGAGAGGGAGAAGATGCAGTAACCGCAACATCTAAAGGAAGCACAATTACACGATATCAAATAAAGGCCCAGTCCCTCAGGCAGCCCCAATAAAATCTAAACAGGTGAAAAGATGTGCTGCTAATCTAAATGAATGTGAACTCACACTGAGTGACAGTGCTTTTCATGGGTTTGTGTGTCTTTTGGCAGCATATGAGACTGTGTCGACTTAGGCACACTGACACTCAGGTCTAAATTCACATACACATGCATACACAGTGAATGTGTTTGCATTTGGCCTCACCTCATTGGCATAGACCCAGTGACTGTCCTTGGATGCCAGGTTGGTTTCCACAGCCTGTAGTTAAAAAATGAACAAAAAGAGAGAACAGACAAAGAGAAGACAATTTTAAAATCCTGTGTGCATTTGATTAAGATTTTACAAGAGTCCAAGTCTGTCATATGTTTGAGCATTGGACTCAAGAGTACAGATGCACCATGGACTGTATAATATACAGAGGACAGACTTCCCACATTTGCTTTTTGGACTTCTCTTTTAAAGCCTCCAGTTTCGCATTATGACTCTTGCCATTTTGTTTTTTCAGAGCCAGAAATAACTATATTTGAACAGGATGCAGGAGCTGAGGAGGATACATATTGCATGATTCAGATG
>JAQLOL010000003.1:19869171-19881523 GCA_029783665.1 Naso thynnoides
GATGGCAAATTAATAGTTTAAACCAGTGATAATGGAAAGAAAAATCACCTTGTGCAAAAAATATGTTTTGAATCAGGCTGTAAACTGTTTTTAGCTCAAAGGTTGCTGGTTTAGATGCTCATATAATTCCACCTTTGAAAAGTGGAAGAAAGAACAAGAAATTATCAATTACCAATGGGGTGACCACATTCTGTTGAAAGAGATATGTGATGATGTATTAATGCAGTGATGATCTTTTTGATCTTTTCTAAATAAATAAGTTAGAGCTCAATTTTTCTTCACAGTTTAAATTTAGTAAGAGGACAAGATTCATGCAACACGGAAACAAATAAAGTTATAAAAGCTCCTGAAATTTATACCAATAGCCTCATTTGTGATAACCATGCCTCCCCTGGCTCGGCTTAAATGACCATGTCTTCACTGAATGGAAAATTAAGGGCATCAAGGACAAAGGTGCCCTGTACATTAATGGCCATGAGCAACTCCAACGTGCATACAAAAAACCACCTTCTAATTTCTACAGATAATTGCAAATCCAAATCCAAGATTATAAAAGAAAAAAATGTTTCTAACTTTAAGGAAATATGTCGCCATAATTCTCTTGACACTATCAACAAATTTGATCCACAGGATGAGAGGGCAGTTTCTTATTTTTACTTGATGGTACACAGACATGTGGATGCCAACTCGACTGTGCTTAAACAGACGTGGGAGTGTGAGTTGGGTGTTAAAATGGAAGATTAGATCTGGGAGGAAAGTCTCAAAAGTGTGCAGAAATATTCAATCAACTCCAGATGTAGTCTGATACAGCTCAGAACAATACACTGGTTATACTACTACTAGACAGACTACGTAAGATTTTCCCTGATGTGTCACCTCTTTGTAACAGATATAAAAAGGCATAAGGAACATTAACACATTAATTTTGGACAGGTCGAAAACTGTATAATTACTGGAAAAGTTTATTGTTGTTTTTCTCTCAGGCTTTTGAGAAAGACTGGGAACCTAATCCACTGGTTGCTGTTTTAGGTGTCATGAATGTGTTACCAGTGACAAACATTATGAAACCCAGGCTGTTTCGGTGGGTATAGTGGAGGCAAAACAACAACAACAAACAAACAAAAAAACAAACTAATTCTATGTATGTGAAAGTCAGACTGTACTCCAACATGATACATGGATTAAAGAATTGGTAAATATGCTGCATTTAGAACAACAGAGATTATCTCATGGGAACAAGCACCAGGTATTTGACAAAATTTGGTGCCCAATATCGGAGCATGCCATACAAGGACGAAAACCAGTTAGAACCCCCGGTGTTGTGTCTGTTTCCCTGTCGCGATCTGTTTCCTCCCTACACCTGACTGATCTCGATGGGGAAACAGAACTGTATACAACTCTGGCTGTGTAATCTGGCAGTAGGAAAAGCCTGTGAAAGTAGTGACAAAGCTAATGCTAATGCTAGCACAGGTCAATAGATTTCTCAATAGTTACTACCAAACTCTGATCAAAAACTCCACAGTGCACCCAAAGCAAGTCTATGATGCCAGTGTATGGATGTGAATTTGAGTGTTCATATCATAATTTTAGGAAACTACTGCCAAATTTCTTTCTTTTGTGGCTCTCGTTACCTTAAAGTTAAACTTAGCAGCAACACAAAGTACACAAATTTAGCAGCTCCTATGGTATGTCATTACAAAGTTCTACTGACAACTATAGTTCTGGCATACATACTAGGGATGCAACGGAATTAATGTATTCTGGCTGAAAACTGAAAACAATGAGGCACTTGGTCAAAGACTGAAATTGAATGCTTTTTTTCCACAGTTTTTCATTTTTTTTGCCTATTTTTTCACCATTGCATACATTACAAAATGTGCTTCTGTCATGACATGCTTTACAAAGAAAAAAAAAATCTTTTACTAAATTACCTTTTGCTTTGGCACTGGCAAACCTTTTTGCCTTTTCAAAGAAGACTGTACATTTCATTTATATTTGACATGTGAATATGTGAATTACAAGTGCAGAGAATAATTTAGAGTTTAGATGTTCTAAGGTTAGGTCTTAGTGGACTTCATTACCCATGATGCTCTCGGAGTGGAAGAGAGAGAGAGAGAGAGAGAGAGAGAGGTTTTTGTTTCCTGTTTACTTCAGAATCCAGTACTCTGGCTTTTTTCAGCAGCCAAGTTGTTTTCCGCAGTCAGTCATGAGCTAACGTCACGTAAATCCCCTTTTTCACTCACTAAAGTGATGTCTGATTTTAAGAAATGTCCTGTGTCACCATTTTGAGGTTAAAGAATAAGCTATAACAGATGAAGCGGGCGTGCTGGGACTAACATTAGGAGGAACTTTCCTTTTCACTGCTGCTGCTGCTGCCGTCTCATTTCTCGTGTTTGGCTAGCCTTGGTGTAGCAAGCTGCTTGATATTTTGCATTTAATATATTTTACCATAATAGTACCACCCACCGCCCACCCACTACATGCTAGTTGCTGTGATAGATATATATACAAAAAAGCTACATGAATTTACCCATCAATATCCAGCCCCCATTCTTCCAAGGTAAAAAGGTTACTAGGCGGCACCTGCCGATAGAATTAGAGGTTGCATCTGGCAAATGTGATATGATTGGCCAAATACATTAGCATTTCTCATCTGACCAGCCTAGTGTGACGTAATGGTTAAAAACACACACAGACACACAAGAGTCACATGATTCCTATTGTCCCATATAGATATTTTCTGATTCTTTGAGCCAATCACCTGCCAGTTCCTGTATATACATGACATGACCTCCATTTCCCTTCATGCTCTGATGAAGGCCACTAGGTCGAAACATTAGCATGTTGTTTGACATGGCCAAAATAATTTGGTGAAAAAGAGTATTGTCCACTTTGTTTTATAGATTTATGTGTGTGCTACCTATATACCTTTGGGTATTCAACAGTTAAAATATGATGCCTTTGGTTTAGCATCACAACATAAAACATTGGGAAGGCACATCTTCTCAAAGAAAAACTTCACAAAGAATCTAATCACTTAAATCCAGCCTACCTCTAGACTTCTGGGGGGCGAGACAAAAATGGGGTCCATAGTTGAATGGTGATGTGGCTGTGTACAGTGGCGACAGAAAATGAGTTTTGAAGTGGGGAGACACCTAGCTTAATAACATAGGCATCAGTATTAACAATGAAGACATACAGTTAGGGCTGTGCATACTATAATAATACTTAATTAATTCATATTAATTAAGACTACAGAGAGTAGGCCTATTTACCCTCACAGGATAGTTCATGTAAAGTCAACAAAACTCACAGCTTCTGAGGCACAGCCTCTCATTCTCGCTTTCTAAGATTATTTCAAAGTCATCTAAAATAGACAAACAAGAGTCTTGGAATGGGTTAACTTCAACAGGAAGGCAGGATCCGGTACAAATGGAGCCCTGCTTGTATGCAGTGTTTTCCTTAAATAACTACTTTTATGATCTAAGAGGGTGCTTTAAGTATTTTAAACTTTTCTCCCAAACTAAAAACTGTTGTTATAAAATTGACAAGACAGAGGAAACTCGCAGAGAAAACAGAATTTAACTTTAACTTCTGACTGAAGACAGTGATGCAGCTACGGATTAATCGGAAATGTGACTACTCCACTTGTTTTGTGCATAACTGTGCAAACTGTGATTTGTGAGACTCGACTTTCTTGTTTCTGCTGCTATGAGATCGCTGCAGGTAAAACCATCAACTGGGAGAGTTGGTATACAGCAGTGGCACAGTGACAGTGGATTTTCTTGCCAGAATCGCCCATGGCACATAAAGAAATACAAGATACTGAAGTGATCACTGCTCTCTGTCTTCACAGGCCAACTGATTATCATGGGCACCGCACAGAGGTGGCGCTCTGGTGCGCTTCACAGAGCCTCTGTCACCTCAGCCTGATATGGAGTGACATAATTCATGACCAAGGTTAGTTTACAGTTTTTACACAACTTTTTAAATGAAAGTTTAGATCACTTTGATTACATTTGAATCACACATTGTGTGGATATGATTGGTCAAACACATTATGTGACTGAGACATTCTCTGTATTACTGAATGTCTTTTTTAGATGTTGCTACCATTTTATTACTCTAACATCCAAAAGTGGAGGGACAAAAAGTCTCAGTGTCCCCCAGTTCTGGTGCTGTGTACCCTCTATTGCTGTGTGTGTGTATTTTATATTGCGGATGGTATCTGAGTCCTTAGTGTTGTATTATTTTTACTGTATGTATATTTTTATTGTATTGGATATGCTTTAACTAAAGTTGAAAAGAAATTCAAGCAACACCTCTAGTAAAAAGGAACAATTAAGTGTGAGACTTGTGCTTTTCTGCTTTGGATTTTTAATGATAAAACATGCTGATGACATTAAAGTTGCTTTTTATAAAAGAAAAGTTGGACAAGTTTTTCTCTTCTCTCAAAATCCCTAACCCTGCCTCTGCTGTTTGAATTTTACAAATGCTCAGTGATGGAAACTTTTTTAAGACATACAGTATGGCAGCAACTTTAGGAGAGTTTCTGTTTTAGTCAGACCTTGAAAAAAATATATAAATACAAGGAAGAACCTTGCGCAATATTCATTTCTTTCATTCCTGCCGCTCTGCTTTCACAGTGAATATTTCCCTGCAGTCTGTCAGGAAAACACTCACCAAAAACCCCACAACTTATCACAGGAGCAAATCAGGTTTTCACCCCAATTACAGAGACAGAGTCTTTTGAAAGTATGATGTTTAAGAAATCAGGTCACATCACTACTCTTGTTTATGAAGTGCATCTAAATGTGCTGGATGACCTGAAGTCTTCTCAGCACAGGTGAAAATAACCCTGATTGAAATCACCAAAAATCGTCTCCCTCATTATGGAGATTCTCCACCTGTCACAAGAGTGCACACATTTGACATCTGTCATGCTTAAACATCTCCATGCATGCTCTCTCCTGGAAATTGCTTTCATTAGAGTCTAAATGAGTCTTTTTCATGCCAAGCAATGAAGACTGATGTCTCAGTGTATATCCAACAGAACCCTACTGCATTTTTAGTCAAAAACAGCACACTCATCAAAAATAGCCAGTGTGGAGCGCAGCATTAAAGCTGCTCATCGATCCTACAACCTTGGAAGAGACATGATATAATTTTAATGCTCCTCTCATTCCAGACTGAGCTCACCAAACCGCAAGACGACCACACCAGTGCAAAACCAATATTTACCTCCATGGTTGAAAGGTCACATCCATACTTAAAATGAAAGAGTGGGGCCGCATGCCTTTAAAATTTGCAGTGGAATTCAAATGTACGGGCCAAACTTATCAATAGATGCAATTAATTATCAATAGACTTCTTGACTTGCTAGAAGAATATAGAAAACATAGAGTATGTTGCAGAAACCACCCTTAGGTCGTCACCACAGTGATTTCTGTCTTGTGTGGTGACCATTTTGGTTATTGGTGAAACCATTCAGCTGAATTAACCCATAATTAAATCAAGAGGTTCCAGATTATCAGACAAATCAGATAAGAGTGCAGGAAACTGCTACATGTGTCATATCTGCTCAGAAAGAGACAGCTCAGCAGCGCTGCACTTTTTCATTCAGCTATCACAATCAATTGGAGGCTGAAATTCTTTTCAGAATATCCTGTAGAATAGGAGTCAATTTCATGATTCATCACATGATTGGGACGTGACTGGAAAAAAGTCAATGGAAGTGGGTGGGACTGGGAGTCATAATGACGATGGATTAGTTTTATATATAAACTAGAGTGCCTTGAATCATTAAAAAACATACAATACATGAGTAATCACTGTTTTCTTTATTTTGAAGATAACTGTTGACATTCAGTTGTATTTTTGCATTCAGGAATGAAAATCCTCTTCAGTGTGACCCTCTGCAATGCATGTGGTCCATGAGACCGACAATGGAAAATACTGACCATTTACTTTTGATGAATATTAACTCTATATAACCTTGATTCCAAATAAAGTTTGTACCCTGTGCAAAACACACATGATAACAATTCAAGCAGAAACTGTTTACTAGCAACAGCTCAATGAAGTGTTCCTAAGCCCATGTATAATAATAATCCTTGCTTATGAATGGCTGTGTTTGCTGACATGGCGATAAATAATGAAAATTGATCCTTTCTATGATGCAAATCATGATACTATCAATGTGTTGGTTCTAATGAAAAAATATAATTTATGTGATAATGGTTTAATAATGTACTGCAAAAAATTATAAAATTTGCTAAAAGTAGAGAAAGGAATTATTTCACTGTTGTGGCACAACCTTCCAACGTGTGTGTGTGCGTGTACATGGTGTGCGTGTGAAAGGTGTTGAACAAGGCAAAATCTGGAGCAAAATGAAGGGAAGAGCGCTCGAGGTCGAGCCGTGGGGACCACTTTAGGCAAAAGGTGAGCAAAAAGAAAGAGCCAGAGGCACAAAGATGAAAGTAAACTCTGCGTGTTTGGTGTTGGAAATAAGCAGTATCATTTTAAAATCAGATTTAAAAAAAAAAAAAAAGAACATTACCTTAATAAATATATTATTTGGGTTATTTCATTACAATGTCGGATTTTTACACTTTCAGCAAAAGTTTTTTATCCTTTAATGTGCCATGTAAAAACATCATCCTTTAGCAGATGGTACAAAGCAGATTTTTCACATGGATGATGAAATACATTAGCACTTGAAACGTGCCAGAATAGCACAATGAGACTGTTTGCTTTGACAACAGAAATAACTTGACACATTCTTTAATCATTCAAACGCGCTTTGTGAAGCTCAGCACAACAGTTAACCACAAACCTTCAAGTTAAAAGCAAAAGATGATGAGCTCCTGTAATCTGTATGATGGGAAAAATCAACAAAATCCTCTCATGTGTGAATAATCCATTAATTCAAATTATGATAATGTCTCTTCAGTCCTTAATAAAACTTGACAATGAGAACTATGACTGCCTTTAAGAATGAACTTGACATTCAAGAGAGACGACAGCTCCTTCAGCTGCATTCTTTGTTCCAGACAAAATCTGTCAGATGCCATGATGGTAAAAACAAAGTCAGGTTCTATAGTGTGGGCTAGTTAATGTGTACCAGCTGGGATGCAATGTTTCGTTGAAGCCCTGGGCACGACAGAACCCACCACTTGAGAGGTTCAGCCCCAGTTCACAGCGCAACTGAACACTGACAACTTTAGACACTCGAGAAATAAAGCCTTATTAATCTCACTGCTGAAAGGATGTGACGGATGGATAAGAGTTAAACTCAGAGACTGAAAGCTGTGCTGGGTTTACACATGATCAACATGAGGTTTTTCACTCTTAGTCATCCTTTTAACATCAATTTAAGAAAGCAAAAGAATGACTTTTTGCTTTGAAGTTCATGGGAATTTATAAGAAAACTGAACTAACATTAAAAGCTTGCTTTGTTTTGCGCTCCATAGTTCAAATAGTTCATCATTTAAATGTGAATGAGATTTTAAATGAAAAGAGTCTCGAGGCTGAGATCTTAGAAATATAACAAAAGATACTTACGGTTCCTCAGGGAGCTGCTTATTAGAATTCAAATTTTCAGCTCTTAAATACAAAAGCCTCTTGTGTCTCTGTACAATTTTGACATTATTTTGCCTAATCAGCCCTTTCTAATCCCATGTAGTCCTCTTTCAGTTGAACTAAGCAACAGGGTCCCCCTTTTCTTAAAAAACATCACAAAAAAGCCTAAAAATCCACTTGAGAGCTCAAATGTTATCACCATCCAGGCAGAGTAATTTTGGCTTTGTGTGTTTTCTTTCTTTCAGGAGATGATGTAACAGTAAAACTCTTGAGAGCAACGCGGTTTTGGAGACAAAACCGCATAGACAAGAACCTGGAGTAACATCTGAGGAATATTCTATTCTGTTGATACAGCTTAAGCCTGGCGACAGTAAGATCTCCAATCAGAGAGGCAAAGTACCCACAGGCATGTTCTTATACAGTAGCAATGCCACAAAGGCAGCCAGAGAATGCCAACGCCAATTTAAAACCGTGACAGCTCAAAAGGGATTGAGAGGAATTGCGGCTAGAAGGCTGTGAAAATGGGTGGGGGGAGGTTTGGGCGAGCCTCAGACGGCTGAAGATGAATCTCCTGAATGTGAAGAGATGAGCTCGCTCTGTGTAAACTCACTCAATGCAATTATTTGATGCCGTACAAAATCATGTTTTTAAATGTTTGAAAGCAAAGCTAATTTGGATTGTGCACCCAGTTGCCACTTAATTAGGAAGACTGAGATAAAACTGTTCCAGTCTGAGCTTCTAGATCAGGCTTTCATGCAGGTGATAAAATCTGTTTTTTGGTGAAATTGTTTTGGGGTGGTGCTGGTTTGACTTATTCAATTCCTGATGTAATTTTTGGTGCTGTTTAAATGTGTTGGTTCCAGTAACAGGTGCTATTTTTATTGTATCTAGCCACTTTTTTAAAACAAGGTTATTTAAAAAACAGAAACATCACTTTGCATCCATCTGTTACATTAAAACACTTCTTCTTACTAACAAGAAACTGTTTTTAATGAGCTTGATTAGTTAATGAGTGGAAAAAACTGTTGAGAGGCTTCTAGTTAAATCAGATTATACTTGAATTTTTTTCATTAAAATCAATGCTTAAGATCATTTATGGAGCTTTTTGCTTGAATACAATAGCTTTTCTGTATATGTCTCTACTGTGTTGTTTTCTTTTAAGCTGGACTATCAATAATAAATTTTGTTTGGGTCAATCACATTGTTATCATTTGGTCAACTTTAGATATGCATCTGGATTTGGATATATTTACACATTTATTCACTGCATGTTTTGATGTACAAAAATGCACGCTCGACATTAACCTACAATTCTGCGGACATTAAAATCGCTGAGGATGTTTAAGATTCATTCGTTACAAAAATATTAGCGGCAGCATATGATTAATCTTAACTATGCAGTGTATCTATTCGATTCTTTTTGTGTCAGACTGCCTGTCTACCATCCACCTTCCCGTCTATCTGAATCTCTATCTCTTGTGTCTACTGTATCTGAACTTCTGTACACAAGTGGTGGATTAATCAATCTCTTTAATCGCAAGCCTGCTTCAGGAGATCCATGTCATCCCCACAGACGATCATGAACAATGCTGCAGTCTTTTTTTAACACAAAAGCAACAATTAGCTGTCAAGCTAATTCTGATGCTATGGGCTGTTTTATTTCAGAAACACGCAGAAGAATGACTGACCCAGGCTTAGCAATGATCAGTTAACAATACTTGAGAACTGTCTCTGGTTATTATTGTCTGTGTTGACAAAAACATTATTTTGTTAAGAATTTCTGTTTTGATTCTCATCAAATGACAATTGAAGAAAATATGTAATTTGTCGTCAAAAGAGTGATAAAAATCCAAATGATTGCAGCAGAATCAAATTGGTTTTTAATTACAAAATACCTTTACAAATTCATGACAACAGATCTGTTCGTATTCAAGGCAATGCACCGTGGTTTTACTTTTAGTCAATCAAAGGCTTCTGCTGCTTTGAAGCTGCCTTTCAAATAGTTTTGGTGTTTAAACATGATTTGAAGAGGGCGACAGTGAAAAGGTTTTTGGTAGCTGTCATGCCTCTGTGTCCTTTTGGTGAAAAGATCTCACTAAGAAGCAAGAACGGAGTAATGAGGTCTTTCATAAAAGATTCACGATAGTCCCTCTGAACCCTGCCTTGCCACTGTTGCTGTGGAAACACACCTTCGGACCACTCAATCCGCTCTGTTGACAAGGCGTCGAAAACAAAGGTGCCAGCTGTCCTCAGTGCCGCTTTAGACGGGTACTGACACACAAATTTGTATGTTATTTGTTTAATATTTACACAACTTTTTACAAGCACATGTACACCATCTGTCTTTGGGTGAGTGTTACTGTCTACTAATGATACATATTCAAAAGTAACAGCAACTGATTGAATCCAGGAGGAAAAGTCAACGTGAGCACCGATCTGCAGTCCCTCATGATAATCCAACACCAGAACAAATTGCTTCTAACCTTTCACTGTCAGTATTCATGACCAGGTGGCCCTCCCAAGAAGACAGCACACGTGTCACACTGAAAACAAATCCTGACTCCTTACTGCCACGGTACTAAGTCTGCCACCTTCTCTCTGCATGCAGTCGGCTTCTCACAGGCTTATGATACAGCCATGAGTGGAATAGCTAATGTGCCCACTGGAGGACTTACCAGAAGGCACATTAGCCTCAGACTACATTTATAGGAACTGTAACATGAGGTCCACAGCTGCAAGACCGTGCCTCTTGTATGTTTATTAAAGTTGGGATTGAACTTTAGTGTTTGCTGTAACTTGCAATAATCTTAAAAGGGGGGGGGGGGAGGTCTGAGACTCAGCTCAATGTTTGAACCTCAGGCTGGAGCTCAGTCATATATAAGTCTAAAATGAAGAGTCCGTTATGCACCAAAATTTGCAACTAGCAGATGAATCAGAATGGTAAGCGTACTTAGCATCTTTTCTTTATGTTGTTTGTTAGCTAGTTAGCTTGTAGCTGGCAGTGGCTTTAGTGTTAATGCAAACTCTAACCCTAACCCTAACTCACCACAAAAACAACCATAATCTGCCATAAACACGTGTACAGAACATTAACATGTACACTCTGGCAGAACAGTTTTTCCTTGATTTATAGTCCCAAAACCAAAACACAATGTCCAAAGGCGAGGGTTAAATCTTCTGCTCTACAGCCAGTCACTCACCACCCTGCACATGGCAAGCACCATCTTTGCTTTGAGAAGAATTTCAGGCTCTGGTGGACCAAAAACCCCTTGTTACTGACAACTACATGTGATTAATTAAGAGGCAAGTTGCAGCTACACGGATAACAATGTTGGCGACCCGGCAAGTACTGTTTATTTGCGATTACTACATGTAGGGAAGAGTTGGAGGCTGTATAGGAGTCCACTGACTCTGAGGGTGACATGGACCTGAGACAAAGTTGAAACTTGACATGTATTATAATCTTAGGAGGCACAGGTATCCTGTTAATGAAGAAAAACAGGTGTCGACAAAAATATGTAAAGCACTTTTTTCCTAAAAATATTCCAATACCAGATGGACGATTCTGCTGTTTTCTGTATAATTGTCATCTTCAGCAAAGTAGGTGGCAGCAATTCTTTACTGTCACTGTGACATATTACTTTTGTGGACAAGTGCGCATATTGTGTGCTGTAATGTTGTGAGGAGGATTTGTGCGAGTCACTAATAGGATTAAAACTAGGTGTGACATTTAATGAATAGTGTAGCAGGCTGAAAAGCCTCCTGATTGCAGGCATTCAGTGCGGCTGTAAGAGCCTTCAGGGTGAGGACTTTACAACAGCTGCTATTTTTCACACAGAGCAGCGGACATGTCCTCAGCCTGGAGTTCACAAACCACACTAACAAGGCACACTTGTAATGAGAGGGTATGTAAATAAATACACTCACATCCAGTCAAATCCCTCTGTTGCTATTAAATGGAAATTCTTTCTTCAGTCATCTTTCGCTTCATCCAATCTATAAAATATTTATATTATTCAGAGTTTACCTTTTGCTGTTTGCATAATGCAGCCAGAGTAATTCCTCCACTATGAAAACATCCATTAAAACAGATGCTGTTCTGTTTACTGCAAAAACATCACGTCTTACTTGGAAGAATCCCTGGCCCGTTTCATAAAGCAGGTTTAGTGAAAACTCTGAGTCTGGAAAAGCTGAAATGAGGGAAACTCGGGGTTTCTTTTCTTTAAGGGAGGTAAGTCAAACCTGATAAAGAGGAGTGACTCCAGCCTATTTCAGATAACGAAGTAACTTAAGCTTAGACTCAGTTACTATGGTAACTGAGTCTGTAAAACTAACCTAGTCAGGTTTTCTTCGGCGCCAAAAACGTTGTTTCATTTCCTCATTCATTTATTCATTTCACGCGCATTTTAGTTTTTACCAACTGAATAAAATCCCTATTGGTTTTATAGTCTGTTAAACAGTCTATTTAAAACGTACGTTCGTATTGAACTTGCCTTGTGGTTTTGTCGAGAATTTTATTCAGGGATTAACACACAGGCAACGTCAGGAGATATTTTGAGATGCCATGTTTTATCATTTCCAGAAAACAACCTATTGAGATACTGTTTTTCTTTCCAGTCTGTTATATAGCTGCATAATCTTATTCATGCTCTCATCACCAGCATCATATGTTAATTTATTTAGGCCTTATCAATTGACTAAATGGAATAAGGTGAGAGGACATGTGTAGGGACAACATTATGTTGGGGATAGAGCTGCATATTAAAATAAC